>CM036317.1:42496953-43185471 GCA_020567845.1 Rhododendron henanense subsp. lingbaoense | reverse complement strand
CCCCCCCCCAAAAAAAAAACCTAGCCGAGATAAGGTTTCAAGAGAGAGAGAAGAGGTCAGGAAATTTCTAGAAAGAGAGAGGATGTCAGTAATAGTTAGTCCATAGCTCGACAAACTCCCCTTCCTAGGCCGGGAGGTCTTCGGTGACGTACGGCTCCTCCAGCTAGATGTACTGCTCCTCCTTGGTACCTAGCGTTTTTTAAACGCCGTGAGTAAAAACTCAGAAGATAAAAACCTTACCCTACTAACCCCTTACTTTACAGCAAGTAGATAATAATAATCGAAGAACAGAAACATAACACGTCATCTTTTTCTTACAATCCATTATCTTACGTGAATCTACGATCTTTTCCACAAGATCGATCCTCCCCCCAATCACTAACTATGACTGTGTTATGGGACAATTCCCCTTGCTTGTCCTACACTCGGGGTCCTAAATGAATATATTCCATTTAAGGCCATAACAAAGGCACGATTTACCCTTTGGAATTTCCCATGGCATATCATCAGTTAGGATTGCCGCAATTATTGAAATTGGGCCCTTGTTCGCACCCATTTCAACAATCCAGTCCCTGTTAACACCTATTGACACAAGGCTGGGCCCTTGTTTGCACCCACCTTAACACAAGATTGGGCCCCTGTTCGCACCCATCTTAACACGAGACTGGGCCCCTGTTTGCACCCATCTCTAAACCCTAACTCAATCACTTTCCAATTCATCCATTATCCAGCATCAGCTAAATGAATACTAACGTTCACCAACCCAATTATCCTAATCTCGATTTATTAAACATAGCATAACCGAAACTTTAAAGTTGAAACAATGTATGAAAAACAGTAACTCAATCATACAATGGTGTCCATGCATCAATTCAACTCATAACGTGGTAAGAAAGAATACTCTGACATTATTTATCAATAACAACTTTAATTTATGACATGATGTATTTCAAAAAGAGATAACAAGTATATCAATTAATAAAATACAAGTAAGTAAAACAGTTTATATTTTATGATTGGGCCGATGCCTTTAAGCTTCTTAATGAACAAGTAATTTTATTAATACTAAAGAGGTTGGTTTAGTCATTATCCAAACTAAAGATAATATCGTCATTTACTAATTTAATACATTTATGAATAAAATGGTTACAATCGTAAGTAATATTTATTTTACTATAGAGTACTATTTGTTTATTAGAATAATTATTATTTCTATAAACCGAGGGACTAGTTAACATGTATATTGGCAATTAAATTAACACTTAACCTGTGAATAATGCATATTCAAGCATTAAAATAAACTCTCACAATGATAGAGTTACATGATAAATAGTTCGATATCAATAAAATAATGGTCGGTGTAGACACCCCAATTTGGCCTAACGATTATTTCAAGTCCCACCTTGGGACAATCCCGATGATGAAATGGATACAATGATTGATGATTGCTTCTTTGAGGACCTTAGGACTTTCGGTGAGAACTTTGACCACTTAGAGGACCCAATTCAAAGCCATACAGCCTTTCAGACAGAAATACAGAAGCCTAGGAGAATCCATCTGACGGCCGTAATATCGATCTAACGGCCATAACATCAATCCCTCGCCCGAGCAACCTGTTGCCAGCAAAATCTCCCTGAGAGATCAATCCCTCGGCCGCAAGATCTATCCTTCGGCCGAGACATCAATTCCACGGCCGCGACATCCTTTGCTCGGCCGCCAGATCGACCTTTTCCCAGACTCTGGAACGTTCTGTCAGACGTTTGGTTTGATCCAACTACACTACCTTTCCGATGCGTTCGGGCTACGTTCGGAGATCACGACGTAGAGTTAGAGATGCATTGCAATTGCAATTGCCATCTCGTGATTTGATTGGCCGGAGTGAGTCATCCCTATGCCTATATAAAGGGGCCTTTGGGTTCCGAATTAACACACAGAAATTGAGATACCCACACACTCAATCAAACCTCGAAGCTCTGCACAAATACTCCCTCAATCCCATACTTCAAAAGCCCTAACCTTCCGAAGGCAGCCGTCAATCCGGCGATCAAACCCCGAAGTTCAAACCCTAACTCTAGGGTTCTCGATCAAGCAATCAATCAATCACGCTCAATCCGAAGCAATCAAGCAACTGAGGGATCAAGGTGGTGAGGCCCAACGGCCTCTGGTTTGTCTATACTTACTGTATTTCTAACTAAACGTAGCATTTCGATTATCTGTTAATCTTTCTGTCTGGTGTGAGGAAGAACACCGACCGGGGCTTCGATCCCTCGGCCGGTACATCAAACCAGGAGGATCTCTCGGCCGTGACATCTATTCACCGGCCGCGAGATCCATCTCCCTGGGACATCATGTTTGTTTATTTGCTTTCTGATGCATGCTTCAATTATCGCACTGGCTCACTTTGCTTACTGTTTAAAGGAATAATTAAACAGACTATGTGTTAGAATTAGACAAAGCATCTACACGTCTTATGTTGAACGATTATGGGCCAGTCTCACGACTGGGCAGAGAGGGGTGCCTAACACCTTCCCCTTACTGTACTTTTGGCTCCCGAATCCAGAATCTCTATCTATTTTCCCAGTTTTAATAAACTGGGTGGCGACTCTATTTGATGATAACCGTTATCATGTGGCGATGTTCCTAGCCATGGGAATGTCCATGATTTTGGTTTATGAAGTGAGCAACCAATCGAGCAAACACAAACGTGATCAATCTGTATGGCGATGCCCCGCTTGGGAGGTGTCTACAGTTTTTGGCGACTCTGCTGGGGAATTGAGAGCCATAACCAAAAAGTTCAACATAAGACTAATACATGCCTTGTCTAATTCATTTATCATATGCATCGAGCGGGCAACCCGTTGAGTTCACCTGATATCCCGGCATGACACGGGCTATGTTGGGGGTTCCAGCAAACTCCACAGTCACTCGTACCTAGTGGTATATCAAAAAGGAAATCACCCAATCACCGCCTATGATGGGCTGGTGAAAGGATTGGTGCCCTTTGAGGACGGAGCACCCTGAAACTACCAAAACCTTGCATGCTTTAGAAAGCCATAGAACTTATCAAACTAAGACAGGAACCTACAGGCTAGGAACCTACTTGCATTCTACTTGCAAAAGTTCTTCCTCACACCTTGTACCATCTGTTGTTGTAATTAACTCTTTCTGTGCAGAAGGGTTGGGATTTTCAGCCAAAATCTTAACCCTACACAGGCAAAGTACTGACTTCCAGGTATTTTACTTTTTAAGCAGGCACAATAGGTAAATCAAAGAAGCAACCACAGCCAACTTTGTACTCTTATAACACCCGAAGCTACGCCAAACAAAGGTCTCTGCAACCTTCCCGTCTATCGTCCTCATCTGACAAAATACCCTCACCACAACAGTTCCGACCGCTCTCAGAAACTTCCCGATCGTCCCCTCAACGGACCCCGTCATTCACTAAATCTCAAGCTTCGTCAAGCAACCCTTCTACCTTCATGGCAGACAATGACGCCACTATTGCCGACCTCCAAGCTCAAATCGCTGCATTACTAGCAGAAAAGGCAGCTAGAGATGCTGAAGATGAGGAAAAATCAATGGAAGACGAAAACCCCCATAAAGTGGTATTGGCAGAAAGTCCTGAGTTAACCAAGCAAGTCAAGGAAATCAAACAGGCTTTAGCTCGTTCACAAGGGGACCAAATTCTGGATTTCGAAGGACTTTGCCTCTTCCCAGAATCCAAGCTGCCTGAGAATTTTAAAATGCCCAATATTGAGAAGTTCAATGGAACTGGCAACCCTACCAGTCATGTTCGCCATGTTATCAACACCCTGAAGCCGATGGGCTTGAATGACGAGCTCATCGCTCAGTTGTTCCAACGAACTCTCACCGGAAGTGCCCTCGACTGGTTCCTCACTTTGGAGTTTGTGCATTATCAAACTTGGCCAGAAATTGCCAATGCTTTCGTCAAGCAGTATGCGTACAACGTCCAAATTGAGCTAACAACTCGAGATTTGGAAATGACCAAACAGGATTCCAATGAGGACTTTGCCACCTTTGTGGCAAGATGGAGGGAAAAGGCTGCCAAGATGAAGAACCGTCCCTCCGAGGAAGACCAAGTGAGGATAGTTGTCAAAAATTTGCAACCCAAATATCTCAGGCATATTTACACACAGGCTATCACCGATTTCAAGCGCTTGCATGCCACTGGATTGCAAATCGAAGATGGAATCAAGCTAGGACTCATTGGGAAAGAAGAGGCCACTCCTCCGCCTAAGAAAACCTTCTCTAGCCGCACATCTCACGCCTCCGTAAATGCCCTTGGCTCTTTGTCTCAAGACCCTTTCCAAACTAGCTCATCCCGAAGCTCAAATCGACCTCGTCGCAACTTTGATCCTCTCTATATGACCTTACCCCAAGCCTTAACCATTCTCAGCCGTCAAGGGCATCTCAAACCTCTAAACAAGCCACTTCCTCCGCCGCCTTACGGTCCAAACCATGATCCAAACAAACAATGCGCCTACCACCAACACCCTGGGCACGAAACAGACAATTGCATGCGTCTTCGTCACGACATTCAAGACCTTATTGATAGTCGAACCATAAAGCCACCAAAACCTGATGGGCAAACCAACCCACTCCCTACTCACAATGCTGAGCCACCACCCCGAAATATCAATCTCATAAGTCTATCTCACAACCCCACATACAATCCCAGCCAATACATTGTCCAAGACAACCAAACCAAACCTACCTTAACCTTCCCCGAGGAGGACAAGTGTTTCATGATGGGAGAGGAGGAGGATAATGATTCTGATCAGTCAGAAGTAATCAACATTGACATGTCCGACATAAGCAGCAAAGATCAGGCAGAGGAGGAAAAGCTAAAGAAGTGGAAGGAACACTCTTGGGCGAAACACAATTTAGAGGATCCAGACATTCCATTTGTAGAAGATGACGAGTGGCTTCGTATCTGGTTTGCAAAAAGGAAGAAGGAAAAAGAAAGGGTCATCATGATGAGAAGGCACGCTCGCTTCGAGCCCGCCCAAATAGTGGTACGCATCAACCGTCCCAAAATTCCAACACCACCCATTATTTGGGAAACAATCAATCTCATTGAGAAAGTAGAGGAGTTCCAAATGCAACCATGGGTCAACCCCTACGATGAGTGCGACTATAGTCAATGGATAGAGGAAAGAGAAGATCTGGATTTTATGTGCACAGAACCCTATAAAACAGGGGAAAGCGACTTTGATGAGATGGAAGAAGAGTGCAATGATCCGCTCGATGAAACCTCCTTAGCATCACTATTTAATCAGGAAGAAATAACTGATAACCACGCGATCAATGAGGAAAGAGAAAGGGAGTTTCCCGCTGACACATCCATCTGGGGATTACTCATGGCTCAAGGAGGTAGCCATCGTACAAAGGTTGAACCCGGTTCAAAGGCTCTGTTTGGCAAAGAAGAGGGTGGGAAAGAGTACAAAGTTGCAAAAGACAAAGGAAATGACCCCGACATGCTGCAGTAGCTGAGAAGTCACAACATGGCAAATAAAGAACGTTAAAACATTATTTTTGCTTTAAACAAATTAGAACGAGTTTTGGGCCCCTGTTTGGGCACTTTATTTCCGCTAAGAGAATTCCTTTTTCATCTTTCAGATTATGCTTGTCTAAATCCAAATTTCTAAATTGCAATTGCAATTGCCATGCATTATGCTCTCATTGCCAAAACAAGAGAAGAATTCGAAGGGATCAAAATCTTTGTGTCCCCGACAGAAGGGAAGGAAAGGATAAACTCTGATTACTTAAGACTAGGTTTTTATCAAAACTCAGGAAGAAGACGCTATCTCCGTGAGAACACTTAGGGTTAGCTTGCCCATTGTGAAAGTACAAACGCAATAAAACATCTCCACCAGATTCCTCTCCAAAACACAAAACCTCTTGAGAGAAAAATGCTCGTTGGGCAATCCATACACCCAAGCAAAAGTAAGAGCAGAGCCTGCTAGGACAAGGAAAAGCGAAAAACGCAGCCTAGGCATAAGTTAAGGCATTTGAAGGAAAGCTCGCTAGGGACTCAACCTCTATCAGGTAACCTAGGCAAAACTTAGAGCATGAAAGAAAGAAAAACCAAGAGTAAAAACCCAATCCCCAAAGGTGGTGATTTTGGAACTATGTGAAAGGCCTGATTCCCTGATTGGGATACGTAGGCAGTCTCACATCGAGATACGGCCCAAACATTTGGAGGGAGGAAAGCATCAACATGTTTGTACTCAATGATAGGTATAGCTAACCTTGCGTATTGAGCTCACAAAAGATGAGTTAGTCATTTTCCAGGGAGTTGGCAAAAACGTAGACACATAGGGATTACAGTTCATCTCCTCTAACCCAAAAGTCGTCAACGCAATGGATATGATCCTTCAAAAAAAAAAAACTCTTAAGTTTGGCAATCAGGCTGTAAAGCATGGCAAAGGCAAGAGACAGCAAATGAAAGGCTAAGCATAGGAAAGGATGTGAAACAGGATGTCACTTGGCTAAAAGCAAAACCTATCCTCCTTAGGAAGATAGACATAACGGCCGGGCAATTGATACCTCGGCCGCAACAATGATCCTTCGGCCGAGAGATTGATTCTTCGGCCAAATATTTTCACACATATCAACTGTCTATCAGCAAAAACTTGTTCAAAAAGCCATGTTCTGACTATCGCATGCAAACTCAAGGCATTTAGGGACAGGAAAAGGCATTTCTCGTTTCTCAAACAAAAACTTGTTGCTGTGATTGCTTTTACTATACAAAAATAGTTTCTGCCTATCATCTACTAACTATGAACAGGGAAAAGAAAAGCCCTAAAAACTAGGCGATCTCTGAGAAGAAGGCAAAGGCTGCTCACTGGTCCCCACGTTCCCCTCAGCAGCCGGTACTCTCTCAGCCTCAAGCTGCAGCCAAGGAGGATATAAACATTCAGACTCAAGGGATAATACATAGCAGATAAAGCCTATGAAGAGAGTCGTACCTCGAGGATCCTACGGCGCTGTCTCCGGACCAAAACCTCTGTACTCTGGTAGGCGCAAAGCCATTCCTGCACTATCTCAGCAGGCACCTGTGAAACAGCCAAGCGTTACAAACATCTAAAGCAAGGATACAATACGAAGTGATGAAAGCTAATACAGGAAGCTAAAAATACCTGTGAAGCCCCGACTGGCAAAGTATAGAGCGGGGTCGTGCAAGGAGTCAGCGTCAGGCGCTCCTCCTCCCCATCGTCTGAGTGGAAGGAAACAAACGAAGGAGCCCGTGGCCAAACAGGAGCAACGGGAGGAGCCTCAACAGAGGGGGTCAAGAAAAGACGGCAGTACTCCGTATAGTCACCTGCCTGGAGGAGTAAACCTGCCCAATCTCTGATCCGGGCATTCTTCAGATCTTCCTTCGACATCAAGGAAGTGGACTTCATGGATGCTGGAGGAGAAGGAGGAACAAACCGAAGAGCCTCAACGCGTGGCCGCCACTGACTAGCCACTCGATCGCCTAAGTACCAGGCTCGGCAAAATGGACCCTCGAGCAAGCTACGAGTCCGATCTAGGACTCTACAACGTGCAAGAGGGGCATCCTCTGGTACACCACCCCAAGGGTCAAACCGTACCTATAAGAGCAAGGACAAAATCAGTCTCAACATAAGAATATGGAAGCCTAAAGGACAAGAAGTACAAAAGAAAAGGTACCTGATCGACCGTCAGTCGGTCTAAAACTCGCCGCCACTCAGGAAGGCTCAAAACTGGTGACCGTGGCTTCCGTTGCCCCATCAACCATCGCTCATAACGAGGTATGCAGTTCGCGTCACCATGCCTGGTCTCAGGAGGAAACTGGAGAAGGTGCTCAAAAGCCCAAAGCTGAAAAGTAGGATCGACAAAGCAAGTTCAGAACTAGGAAAAAGCCAAAGTAAAAACAGAAGTACAAAGGAATGATACGTACCTCAAGCACTCGAAAGTGACCACAAAGGATGGGGCTCTTGTCCCGCGAACAAGCTCCAAGACCACCGTACAAAGTGGCCAAAGCAGACGAGCCCCAGTCAAACTCTCGAATAGCTCCCAGGTGCTGCAGAGGGGCCAAAAACTGTGTATGTACCGAACCATCCTTGTTGGCAAACAACGTTTGCCCAAGGAGGTAAAGAAGGAAGGCCCGCGTCAACTTCTCAGCGCTCACCTGGGTCAGAATATCAGCCACCGCGAAAGTCTTGCTTAGCCAAGCAAGATCAATGTGACCCCGAGAACGAACAGGGGGCACCTTGCCCAGAAACCACCTCAAAGCACTGTCTCGCTCCCAAAGCCGAGGGTCAACTCGAAGAGCAACCTCGCCTATCCGCAGGCCAGTCAGCAAAGAGAAGTCACCCGGAGTGATAGTCATCTCGCCAGCAGCAGGGAAGTGGAAGGTATTGGTGGTGTCCCACCATCTCTCTACCAACGAGGTCATCAGTGACCAATCCATCTTTGGAAGATCGAGGCCCAGAACGAATATCTCGAAGCCCGCAGCACGTACTAGTTCCCGAGCCTGCTCTGGTAGCTTCAAAAACCACCTATGCACCTCCTTGCCTCCACCGCGAGCTTCCAGCCTCCTATTTCTCTGCCAAAGACAAAAGGGAGTCAATCTCATGATTACATAAATAAAGAAAATGCTAAGGGGCGTCAAATTGACATCTAAAAAGCATGCATTGCCTAGACAGGGGGCATAGTTATTTTAGTTTCCTTAAATAAAAATAAATTCAACCCGAACATGGGTTCCTCATATTCACGCTCCTAGCCAAAAGGGATTTTCGTCCCGCAAGCAAAAAAATTTATTCTAAATACAAAGGATTTCCAAAACTCTGAACAAAAGTAAACTTTTTGCTTTTCAGGAAAACTCACCGGTACGTTCAGAATGCTCAGATGATGCTCAGGCTCTCTGCGAACTATCTCGGCCCCTGGGCCACCAACAGGAGGATGGTACTGCAGAAAACCGCCGTAACCCAGCCTACGCGAAGGAAGAACGTAAGTAGTAGCGTCAAACAAACCGGGTTCCTCAATCACTTCCTCATCGGAAGACGGGTGCTCGCACCTACATGGAGGATGCGAGGACGAACCCGCGGCACCTGAAGGTGGTGTGGCCATCACGTCCAAACCAAGAAAGGAAGAAAAACCAACGGTTTCGGACGAACGAAGCCAGCAGCAACGGTAGTGACGACGGTGGTCGGAGAGGATGGTCGTCGGAGATGATGGTGGCCGACGGTAGTGGAGGAGGACGGAGGACGGCAGCGTATGGCGGTCGTCGGGCGAGAGGAACGGAGGGGAATGAGAGAAGAGGAGAAAGAAAAGATTAAATGGGCCGTGAGATCGATTTAACTGAACTTAAATCGATTTCCTGGCTTTTGGCGTTCTCACGGCCGAGACATCCATTACTCGGCCGAGACATCAATTCTTCGGCCGAGGGTTCGATCTCCTGGCCCCTTAATCAAATTCCCTCAGCAACAGCAGATTTTGCTCGGTGCACTAGCTCAAGCCATCATGACTTCCAAGTCCTCAACCAACCAAATAAGCCTTGGGGGCATCCCCAAGCCAATGAAACATGATCAAAACCAGCCTTGGGGGCATGCCCAAGCATCAAAGATCTCTCTCCACATACTGCTGGCCAGCAAAACAAAGACGCTCAGCAGCCCTGAGCTCAAAACTTCAACGGCTCTAAGCCCATTATCAACAGGCTCTGCGCCCTTTATCACAACTCAGCGGCTCAAAGCCTATTATTTCAAGTGGCTCCAAGCCATCATCTCAATAGGCTCGAAGCCTATCTCAACAGACTCTACGTCTACTATCACCCAGCGGCTCGAAGCCCTCGACTCAGCGGCTCGAAGCCCATTATCTCAACGGGCTCAAAGCCTATGTCTACCATCCCAGCGGCTCTGCGCCCATTACTTCAGCAGGCTCTACGTCTGAATTCACTCACCTGGCGGCTCTGAGCCCATCATTTCAACAGGCTCAAAGCCTTCGTCTACTGTCACTCAGCGGCTCCAAGCCCTCGACTCAGCAGCTCTACGCTCGCTATCACAACAACAGGCTCTATGCCTGTATTCACTCATTCAGCGGCTCTACGCCATCAACTCAGCGGCTCGAGGCCCATTATCGACAGGCTCTACGCCTGTACTTATTCAGTAGCTCCACGCTCGCTATCACAATCTCAGCGGCTCGAAGCCCATTATCTCAACAGGCTCAAAGCCTATGCCTATACCATCTCAGCGGCTCTAAGCCCACCGTTTCAACTGGCTCAAAGCCATAACAACCAATCCAGCGGCTCTAAGCCCATTGTCTCAAACTGGCTCGAAGCCGTACACAATCAAGTTCTTAACAGGCTCGAAGCCTGTGTTCATCATCTCAACTGGCTCGAAGCCGTAAACAACCGGTCTCAATGGCTCAAGGCCCTTTATCAAAAGGCTCTACGCCTGTTATCTCAAACTCAGCGGCTCAAAGCCCATCATCTCAACTGGCTCGAAGCCGTAAACAAGCAACAGGCTCTAAGCCGTCCCAGCAATCAAGACATTTATTCTCAGGCTCTACGCCTGAATGCTCAAAAATCTAACATTTTTGAATGCTCAAGCTCTACGCTTGGATGCCCAACCACTGTGTACTGGATGCTCAAGTCATACACTTGAATGCTCAAGCTCTACGCTTGGATGCCCAACCACTGTGTACTGGACGCTCAAAGCCTGTACTTTGAATGCTTGGATTCTGCCGTCCGAATGCTCGAGCTCTACGCTCTGAATGCTCAAGTCCGGAACTTGATAGAAGCTCTAAGCTTAAAACAAACACACACGCACGGGCCCGTGCACATTTGCATCAACATTTTCACATCGAGTCATCATCATATCTGTTCACATCTAACAACCATCATCACACATATACACTCTGGCATATCTCTCATGAAACAGGTCAACCCTGCAATCAACCGGCACTATGCCTCGGTTTTATTTGATCGGCCCAACGCCTCGATCTTTTGGCTCCACGCCAACACTTATGATGGAAAAGCTCCGTGCGCAGACCATCAGAATGCAACCAGCTCTACGCTTCGGTTCAAATCACGTCAAGCTCTAAGCTCCGACAACTTAGGCCCTTGCCTCAAGACTGCATACAGGCTCCACGCCTCAATCACTTCAGGCTCCACGCCTCATCTCAGGCCCTTGCCTTACAACCAGCTCTACGCTTTGGTTTATCACGTCAAGCTCAAAGCTCTGACACCACAACATCAGCTCCGCGCTTCGATCCTAGCAAATCACCTCAGGCTCTCGCCTCATGATCAACACCAGCTCCGCGCTTCGGTCCCATCCAATCTCCTCAGGCTCTCGCCTTATGATCAACACCAGCTCCGCGCTTCGGTCCTAGCAATCACCTCAGGCCCTCGCCTTATGGTCAACACCAGCTCCGCGCTTCGGTCCTAGCAATCACCTCAGGCCCTCGCCTTATGGTCAACACCAGCTCCGCGCTTCGGTCCTAGCAATCACCTCAGGCTCTCGCCTTATGATCAACACCAGCTCCGCGCTTCGGTCCTAGCAAATCACCTCAGGCTCTCGCCTTATGATCAATACCAGCTCCGCGCTTCGGTCCTATCAATCACCCCAGGCTCTCGCCTTATGATCAACACCAGCTCCGTGCTTCGGTTTTATCAAATCGCAACAGGCTCCACGCCTCGGTTCCATCACTCTCCAGGCTCTCGCCTCATGACTACAACCGGCTCCGTGCCTCGGTTCCCTCATCACCAAAGCTCCGTGCTCCAGCTACTGGCCCTGCGCCCCCCACATCTCAAAAGCAAACCGGCGTCCAACTCATCCCAGCAGATGGTTTGGATTCCACCCCAACTACATCAATTCCTTCCAGCTCATTCGCAAGGATAGGCTACTCTACCGAGCTCCTCCCAGTCAAAGTAAGGATGATCAAGAAAAGCAAACGCACCTGCAGTGTACTGATCTACCCCAAAATACTAAGGAAGCTCTCCGCAAAAACTCCCCAGGCAGCCCTGCGCTCCTTCAACTATCTTCCGCCAAAACCCTGGCTCAGTCTAGGTACGTCACACTACGGCTTTTTAAGCCCTAAGGTACGTCTTCTGTCTCTAACCCTCCAAACTTTTTGCTTTTCTTTATTGCCCGAACTACGGTTGGTCTGAATTTCCCTTGTGGAATACGTAGGCAGCCTCCCGGCCCGACCATAACAAAACTTCTTTTGCCCGAACTACGGTTGGTCTGAATTTCCCTTGTGGAATACGTAGGCAGCCTCCCGGCCCGACCATAACAAAACTTCTTTTGCCCGAACTACGGTTGGTCTGAATTTCCCTTGTGGAATACGTAGGCAGCCTCCCGGCTCGACCATAACAAAACCTTTTTCGAAAACCCCTTGGAATAGTGGTTGGACCAAATTGAGTTGCTTTTTACAGCTTTGACTCTTACTCAAACATGTCTCGCGATCCGTCTGAGTTCAGTCAAAGAGGGGCATCTGTAGACACCCCAATTTGGCCTAACGATTATTTCAAGTCCCACCTTGGGACAATCCCGATGATGAAATGGATACAATGATTGATGATTGCTTCTTTGAGGACCTTAGGACTTTCGGTGAGAACTTTGACCACTTAGAGGACCCAATTCAAAGCCATACAGCCTTTCAGACAGAAATACAGAAGCCTAGGAGAATCCATCTGACGGCCGTAATATCGATCTAACGGCCATAACATCAATCCCTCGCCCGAGCAACCTGTTGCCAGCAAAATCTCCCTGAGAGATCAATCCCTCGGCCGCAAGATCTATCCTTCGGCCGAGACATCAATTCCACGGCCGCGACATCCTTTGCTCGGCCGCCAGATCGACCTTTTCCCAGACTCTGGAACGTTCTGTCAGACGTTTGGTTTGATCCAACTACACTACCTTTCCGATGCGTTCGGGCTACGTTCGGAGATCACGACGTAGAGTTAGAGATGCATTGCAATTGCAATTGCCATCTCGTGATTTGATTGGCCGGAGTGAGTCATCCCTATGCCTATATAACGGGGCCTTTGGGTTCCGAATTAACACACAGAAATTGAGATACCCACACACTCAATCAAACCTCGAAGCTCTGCACAAATACTCCCTCAATCCCATACTTCAAAAGCCCTAACCTTCCGAAGGCAGCCGTCAATCCGGCGATCAAACCCCGAAGTTCAAACCCTAACTCTAGGGTTCTCGATCAAGCAATCAATCAATCACGCTCAATCCGAAGCAATCAAGCAACTGAGGGATCAAGGTGGTGAGGCCCAACGGCCTCTGGTTTGTCTATACTTACTGTATTTCTAACTAAACGTAGCATTTCGATTATCTGTTAATCTTTCTGTCTGGTGTGAGGAAGAACACCGACCGGGGCTTCGATCCCTCGGCCGGTACATCAAACCAGGAGGATCTCTCGGCCGTGACATCTATTCACCGGCCGCGAGATCCATCTCCCTGGGACATCATGTTTGTTTATTTGCTTTCTGATGCATGCTTCAATTATCGCACTGGCTCACTTTGCTTACTGTTTAAAGGAATAATTAAACAGACTATGTGTTAGAATTAGACAAAGCATCTACACGTCTTATGTTGAACGATTATGGGCCAGTCTCACGACTGGGCAGAGAGGGGTGCCTAACACCTTCCCCTTACTGTACTTTTGGCTCCCGAATCCAGAATCTCTATCTATTTTCCCAGTTTTAATAAACTGGGTGGCGACTCTATTTGATGATAACCGTTATCATGTGGCGATGTTCCTAGCCATGGGAATGTCCATGATTTTGGTTTATAAAGTGAGCAACCAATCGAGCAAACACAAACGTGATCAATCTGTATGGCGATGCCCCGCTTGGGAGGTGTCTACAGTCGGGGGTCAAAACAGTTCAAAAAACTATGCCCGAGGTTCTCCGGAACACTTCCAAAGTTGCAGAAAATAAAAATGTCAGGTTCAAGGTTGATGCCACAAGGTCTAAGGTTGATGCGGCAGAGTGTAATGTTGATGCCGCAAATTTAGTGTTGATGCCACAAGGTTTAGTGTTGATGCCGCAATGTCTAGTGTTGATGCCGCAAGGTCATAACATAGTCAAAGTTTGCAGCCGCGTGTTACGGTATTGCGGCCGTAAGGTTGCGACTGGTTTGTAACAGAAATTTCTATCTCTTTGTTGTGCATACTGATGCTCTGGACTATCAATGAAGGAAGCATGGTAATGTGCACATAAATTAATTTGGGTCTCTAGGCCTGCCCTCTATGATGCTATTTGGCTTTGATTTGGGGGCACGGTTCTACAACAAAACGTACCTGTAGCTCCTCGGTTCTTGGAGTTTTAGGGGGGCCACTGTTTTAATGGTATTCTGAGAGCAGCCACTTTGTGCATATATTGCCAAATGTTAGGTTTGTCTCCAATCATCCCCCGCCCATACTGTTGGGATGAAATCTATTTAAGCTGAGTGCGAACCGAGATGCGTGTGGGTCAGCCTTTTTTAGGGTTTCGGTCCATTGTATGCTTATGATATAAAAGCAAAGTTAGGGCTGCCTCCTTTTGTAACTCTGACATATTTTACATCATAGTGAAACACCCCAGCACCCCGTGGACGTACGATTAAGCAATCAGCTTAAGTCGGAACCACGTAATCTCTGTGTCTTGTTATTTTCTTGCTATATATTGTTTTCTGTTCTTGGTTTGTTCTTCGATTGTGTGTGTGTTGATCGTGGGTTTGCGCGCTCGAATCCCCAACAACTGGTATCAGAGCTCCGGGTTAGGAGATCTAGGGTTTCACTCAATGGCAGAACACAAAGTCAAGATCGAGAAGTTCAATGGTACGAACTATGCTTTCTGGAAGATGCAGATGGAGAATATTCTGTATCAGAAGGATCTATATCATCCGATCAGCGGCGTTAAGCCAGAAAGCATAAAACAAGCAGATTGGGATATTTTGGATCGCAAAGCTTTGGGGACTGTGCGATTAACCCTCGCACCGTCGATTGCGTCAAATATTGCCAAAGAAAAGACTACAGCAGATTTGTTCAAAGCCCTAGAAAAGATGTACGAAAAGCCTTCAGCGGTGAATAAGGTATATTTTATGAAAAAATTGTTTAACCTAAAGATGCCTGAAAATTCTAATGTTGCTGAACATCTCAACGAATTTAATATGGTCACGAATCAGCTAGAATCCGTGGGTATTAATTTCGATGATGAAATTAGAGCTCTTGTTTTAGTATCAAGTTTGCCAGAAAGTTGGAACGGACTTGTCGTGGCAGTAAGCAATTCTTCCGGGTCTGAAAAGATAAAACAAGAGGATGTTGCTGGTTTGATATTAGGCGAAGAGGCTCGGAGGAGGGTATCGGGTGAGGATACTGCTTCAGGCTCAACGTTGAGCACAGAGAATAGAGGTAGGTCTGCGAATAGGGGAAACAACAAGAACAAAAACAAGGGCAGAGCGGCTTCAAATAACAGGGGCCGTAATAAATCTCGAGGAGGAGATACGAAGACTGAGGAGTGCTTCAACTGTGGTCAGAAGGGGCATTGGAGGCGAGATTGTAAGGCACCGGCAAAGCAGCAGAACGGGAAAAATCAAGGGGGTAAGAACACTGCCTATATATCTGATGAGTCTGATAATGATTGTTTGATTTGTTCGCTGGATTCTCGCAGTGAGTCTTGGATTGTAGACTCTGGAGCCTCATTCCATGCTACTCCACGCATGGATGTGTTACAAAATTATGTGCAAGGAAATTTCGGCAAAGTGTATTTGGGCGATGATGAAGCTTGCAGCATAATTGGGAAAGGAGATGTATAGATTACTCAGACAGACGGGATAGTTCTGAAATTGAAGAATGTTAGACATGTGCCTAGTCTAACACGGAATCTTATTTCAGTGGGTCAGTTGTCAGAGGGTGGAATTGTTACATCATTTACTTCAGACGCATGGAAGATGAGCAAGGGGGCTTTGACTCTTGCTCGTGGTAAGAAAGACGGAACCCTCTATGTATCTACAGGTACATATAGTAGCATCGCGGTGGCAGCAAAGGGATTGATTGCACTACGTGGCATCGTAGACTGGGTCACATGAGTGAAAAGGGGATGAAAGTAATGTTGTCGAAGGGAAAGTTACCAGGTTGTAAGTCGCTGGACTTGGAGTTCTGTGAGGACTGTGTTCTCGGGAAACAGAGGAAAGTCAGCTTTACGAAGGTGGCTAGGACCCTGAAAACAGAGAAGCTGGAGCTTGTGCACACCGATGTGTGGGGCCCTTCTAAGGTAACCTCTCGTGGTGGTGCTAATTATTTTGTTACTTTCATTGATGACGCTACTAGAAAATTGTGGGTTTATTTTCTTAAACATAAGTCTGATGTGTTTAGTGTCTTTAAGAATTGAAGAGCACTAGTTGAGAATGAAACAGGAAAGAAATTGAAGTGTCTGAAATCAGATAACGGTGGCGAGTATTGTAGCGATGAGTTTGAGGCTCATTGCGATGCGGAAGGGATTCGTAGGATAAAAACGGTCCCAAGAAAGCCAAGGCAGAATGGAGTTGCTGAACGCATGAATAGGATGATCCTAGAGCGTGCGAGGAGCATGAGGTTACATGCTGGGTTGCCTAAGCAATTCTGGGCTCATGCAGTAGATACGGCCGTGTATTTGATCAACAGGGGACCTTCAGTTCCTTTGAATTGTGGATTACCAGAAGAGGCTTCGACAGGTAAAGAGGTAAATTTATCTCATTTACGAGTTTTTGGTTGCATTGCTTATATGCATATAGAACTGGCAGAAAGGGGTAAACTTGATGCTAAGTCTCGTAAGTGCGTGTTCATAGGCTACAGTACTGATAGCTATGGTTATAGGCTGTATGATTTTGAAAATTAGAAAACACGCAGGAGTGTGGATGTGGTATTTAATGAATCTGCTCTGTATAGAAACAGGAACAGTCAACCCGAGGAGGCTGAGGAAAATTCAGACTTGGTAGAGTTTGAAGGGATCCCAGATAGTAAAGTCCTGCAGCCTCAGGATATTAATACCGAATCCATTCCACAGGAAAATCCACAGACTCCCCCTCCTAGGAGGTCTACACGTGTTGCTAAACCTCCAATACGTTATTCTCCATCTTTACATTATTTGTTGCTAACAGATAGTGGTGAACCAGAATGTTTTAAAGAAGCATTGCAGGTTGAGACCAGGGAGGAGTGGGAGCAAGCCATGGATGATGAGATGGATTCTCTCTCATCAAACTAGACTTGGGAATTGGTTCTGTTGCCCAAGGGAAAGAGAGCTTTACACAACAAGTGGGTTTACAGGATTAAGGAAGAATCTGATGGTAGCAAACGGTTCAAGGCAAGGTTGGTAGTGAAGGGTTTTGAGCAGAAACCAGGTATCGACTTCACTGAAATTTTTTCACCTGTTGTGAAGATTTGTACTATCAGATGTGTTCTTAATATTGTGGCTGTTGAGAACTTGCACTTAGAGTAGTTAGATGTCAAAACTGCTTTCCTTCATGGGGACTTGGAGGAAGACATCTATATGCATCAGCCAGAAGGTTATGTTGTGGAAGGAAAGGAGAATCAAGTGTGCAAGCTTAAGAAGAGCCTGTATGGGTTGAAACAGGCTCCGAGACAGTGGTATAAAAAGTTTGATACTTTTATGACTAATACGGGTTTCAGTAGGTGTCATGGGGATCACTGTTGTTACTTTAAAAAGCTTGGTACGTCGTATCTCATACTTTTGTTGTATGTAGATGATATGCTTGTTGCAGGTTCAAGCATGGATGAGATTGTGAATCTCAAGGCACAACTGTCCAAAGAATTTGCAATGAAGGATTTGGGTTCTGCGAAGAAAATCCTTGGGATGCGAATTAGTAGGGACAGAGCAAGGGGAAAGTTGAAGTTGTCACAGGAAGAGTATGTTAAAAAGGTGCTGAAACGTTTTAACATGGAGAATGCTAAGCCAGTTAGCACACCTTTGGCAAGTCACTTCAAGCTTTCGAGTGAAAGGAATGCAGTAACTGATGAAGAACAAAGCTACATGGCGAGTGTTCCATATGCCTCGGCAGTAGGCAGTTTGATGTATGCCATGGTTAATACAAGGCCAGACATTGCTCATGCAGTGGGAGTTGTCAGCAGGTTCATGGCAAATCCGGACAAAGAGCACTGGGAAGCAGTCAAGTGGATTCTGCGTTATCTAAAAGGTACTACGGATTTGGCTTTGTGTTATGGGGGTTCTGATATTTGTCTGCAAGGTTTTGTGGATTCAGATTTGGCAGGGGACATTGACAGCAGGAAGAGCACTACTGGGTATGTGTTTACTTTGGGGAGTGCAGCAGTCAGTTGGGTCTCACGGCTACAGAGAATAGTGACTATTTCCACGACAGAGGCAGAGTATGTTGCAGCCACAGAGGCGTGCAAAGAAATGGTATGGTTGAGGAGCTTCATGAAAGAGTTGGGTAAAGAGCAAGACAAATGCAGACTGTTCAGCGACAGTCAGAGTGCTATACATCTGGCGAAGAATGCAGCCTTTCATTCGAGGACCAAACATATCGACATAAAGTATCACTTTATTCACTCTCTGTTGGAAGAAGGGCAGTTCACTTTGGAGAAGATTCACACAAGTGAAAATCCAGCAGACATGTTCACGAAGGTGGTTACTGTGGGGAAGCTGAAGGCTTGTTCAGCTTCTGTGGGTCTCCAAGCTTGAGTGGGAGACTGGGTGCTGGTGGTGTTTATGATTGGTGGTGTCTAAAGATGATCGTTGACGTATATTTGGAGGTGCCGCTGTAAACAGTTTTCAAGTGGGAGAATTGTTGGGATGAAATCTATTTAAGCTGAGTGCGAACCGAGATGCGTGTGGGTCAGCCTTTTTTAGGGTTTCGGTCCATTGTATGCTTATGATATAAAAGCAAAGTTAGGGCTGCCTCCTTTTGTAACTCTGACATATTTTACATCATAGTGAAACACCCCAGCACCCCGTGGACGTACGATTAAGCAATCAGCTTAAGTCGGAACCACGTAATCTCTGTGTCTTGTTCTTTTCTTGCTTTATATTGTTTTCTGTTCTTGGTTTGTTCTTCGATTGTGTGTGTGTTGATCGTGGGTTTGCGCGCTCGAATCCCCAACACATACCCCCAATGATTGGGGACTAGATGGGTTATGTTATGTTGTTGTTGTTGTTGGAGAAGACGACTGGAACGGGGGCCATTGGGGCTGTCTCCTTGGGACTTGCTGATGGGTTTGGGATGCTTGATGATGGTATTGAAGTTTGGAACCTCGAATTGAAATGCAGCACGTCATTATGATCGAAACCCACTTTGTTTCTCTCTCTAGACCTCCATAGCCGAAAACCTTGAGCTTTCTCTCTCCTTCCTTCTTCTCCACTGTTTTCTGAGATGGTGGTGATGCTAGGTGTGTGTTGAGAGGAAGAGGGGAGGGTTATTTATAGGGTGGAAGGTTGGGTGGTGCCCAAGCAAAGGAGGAGAGAGAGAGAGATATGGGAGAAATGAGAGAGAGATTGTGAGAGAGATGGAGGTGTTGGTGTGGCTTGGAGGCCAAGCATGGGGGAGAGAGAGAGAATCGAGAGAGAGAGAGAAAGAGAAAGAGAGGGTACGGCTGGGAGAGGTAGAGAGAGGGTGAGAGGTTTGAAAAAAAATGGGTGGGTTGATGTAGATGGGTGTGAGGTGTGTGTGTGTGTGTGTGTGTGTGTGTATATATATATATATATTTGATTATAAATATAGATAATATCTTTTAACAAAAATATCAATAATAAAATTATTAGGTTTAAATGATTCAAAATTATCAAAATTTTATTCTTGTTATGACGTATTAATAGTTGATTTTAAATAAGCTAATAAAATTTGGTACAAAAGTCTATATTTTTATTCAAAAAAAAAGGGCCCGAAATTCGGGTCGTTACAAATAGCAATGAAGTAGACCTAATGCAGGTGTTAGTTGGTGATTCGTAGTTATGGCTACGTATTTAGTTGGTTTTTATGCTTCTCGAACTATTATATATCTGTGGGCACACACCCCTAAAATCTGTGTTTGTTGGGTGCGCCCTTTTTGGAAAAGCGCGGTGAAACGCTCAATTCAGAGTCGCCGCTTAGGTTTTTGTGGTATGCCACCTAAGGAACCAAACTTGAAACGCTTGCTACGTTGTTTTGATTGGAAAAGGTTTGGACTGGTTCGTCATCACCTTTGATATCTGAGGTTTGGGAGCCAGGTTACAACAGAGGAAGGGTTGTAAGGCACCTCTCTCGCCCAATCCAGAGATCGGTCTCTACTCGGGCATTTATAAAACATTTGGATTCTCTCTCACTAATTAATCACTTTTTAGCCAGTTAGGGCGGGTGATGAAGCGGTTTTGGGTCACCTCCGGAAGAGGGGTTCCTCAACTGTCCATCTGATTCTCCAGCGGATGAAACGGCTTCCCGTGTGCTCAATCTGTGACCTGCGAAATAGAAATAGTAAACTATGGGCACCGGCGTGGCTGTCGCCATCGCCCCTCCGATGCCTAAGTCAGTCGATTTGCCTTAGCTAAATAGAATTGATTGTGTGTTCATTGCGTACCTTTGTGATATGGAGATGTGATTTTTATATAGGCATCTTGGGAGGAATCCCTTAGCATTGGGACTCTTAAGTCTCATCCGCTTGTGGCGGGTATAGATAGGTATTTGGAGTGTCCTCCTCACCTTAGGACTCCCCTGATTCTTATCAGGTTTGAGGAGTCCATTCACCTTTGGACTCTTGTACCTGCTTATCAGGTTAAGAGTCCTTACGGTGCTGGGACCTCTTGGGCTTATCCGCACATGACGGAAATAGGATGGAGTGTCCTCCTTACCTAGGACTTCTTTGGCCCTTATCAGGTTTGAGGAGTCCCTTCACCTTTGGACTCTTGCACCTGCTTATCAAGTTAAGAGTCCTCATGGTAGATGAATCTCTGTGATTATCCTCTAAGACTCGCGGCCTAATCTCTTCGGACGAGATAAGGTCCTGGGTGTTCTATGAGTCTCATAGACTGTACGAACTTCTGTCGTGGAGTGTTTTATAAGTCTCTGGTTGTAGGTTCGTCATACTTGTCGAGCTCACCTGGTGAGCTAAGCTCGGTATTCTCCTATGAGCTGTGCTTGTGAGTTGGCCTCCGTCCTTAGACTGGTTTAATAGAGGCTAGCTCTTATAGGCTAGATTCCATGTTCTTGGGACTCTAGTTTGAGCCCTTAGGGCTGTGCTCGTGAGCTCTTTGGTTTGGGCTGACCTTGGGATGACCTTTGCCCCTGGGCTGATCATTGAGCTCAGCTCTTCAAGCTAAGCTCCGCGTCACTTAGGTCCCCTACATGGCCCTTCGTGTTGTGCTAGGCTTCTTGGCCTGGCCTGACCTTAGGAGGTTATTTCCTACTTATCAGGTACTCCCCTGTTTCCGAGTAAGAACATAAGTGAAGATTAGGAAACACTATTTGCTTTGGAATCGACGACTATGCCTGCCTGTCATGTGTATCATCTGTGATGTTCATCAGGTTGCGGTGTACATAGCCATTTGCTTGGTTCAGGGGAATTTTTTGGACCCTTAGTCCTATGTTAGTTCCCTTAGGAATACCTTGGAATAGCGTAGATGTGAGGGTACTAATATATTCAGGTACTCCCCAATCCTTTGAGCGTGGGGTTGTTGAAAAACAACCTAGTACTTATGAGTTTTTGTCCTTTTAGGACTAATCTTGTGTTGATATTTTGCCTTAGAGTTTGGCACATCAATAGCTTTTTGGCTGAGTGGGATTGTAGGCCACTTCTCTCGGACTTATATTTCAGAGCTTATCAAGCTTTGGCCAAGTGGGCTTATATGCCACGTCCCTCGGACTTTTAGCCCCTTGGGACTCTTTAATGCTTATTTAATAAGCAATGGTGCGAGCGGCTCATGGGCCACTTTTTGAATATTATAGTTTGGAGCTTTTTGAGCTCTGACCCTTCAAGGCTTATTTGATAAACCCTGGGGCAAGCGGCTCATGGATTGCTGAGCGTCAATGCTTGTCTTAGCATGATTATTCTATGTCTTAGCATAAGGTTTGCTCATGCCTTAGCATGAAGCTTGGAATAGCACCTCATTCCTTAGCATGAGGTTTGCTCATGCTTTAACATGAGACTTGGAATAACATCTCATGCCTTAGCACAAAGTTCGCTCATGCCTTAGCATGAGACTTAGAATAACATCTCATGCCTTAGCACGAGGTTTGCTCATGCCTTTAGCATGAGATTTGCTCACGCCTTAGCATGAGACTTTAAATAGCACCTCATGCCTTTAGCATGAGATTTGCTCATGCCTTAACATGAGACTTAGAATAGCACCTCATGCCTTTAGCATGAGGTTTGTTCATGCCTTAGCATGAGACTTAGAATAGCACCTCATGCCTTTAGCATGAGGTTTGCTCATGCCTTAGCATGAGATTTGCTCAGGCCTTAGCATGAGACTTTAAATAGCACCTCATGCCTTTAGCATGAGATTTGCTCATGCCTTAACATGAGACATAGAATAGCACCTCATGCCTTTAGCATGAGGTTTGCACATGCCTTAGCATGAGACTTGCTCATGCCTTAGCATGTTAGAATAGCACCTCATGCCTTTAGCATAAGGTTTGCTCATGCTTTAGCATGAGATTTGCTCACGCCTTAGCATGAGACTTTAAATAGCACCTCATGCCTTTAGCATGAGATTTGCTCATGCCTTAACATGAGACTTAGAATAGCACCTCATGCCTTTAGCATGAGGTTTGCACATGCCTTAGCATGAGACTTGCTCATGCCTTAGCATGTTAGAATAGCACCTCATGCCTTTAGCATAAGGTTTGCTCATGCCTTAGCATGAGATTTGCTCACGCCTTAGCATGAGACTTTAAATAGCACCTCATGCCTTTAGCATGAGATTTGCTCATGCCTTAACATGAGACTTAGAATAGCACCTCATGCCTTTAGCATGAGGTTTGCACATGCCTTAGCATGAGACTTGCTCATGCCTTAGCATTTTAGAATAGCACCTCATGCCTTTAGCATGAGGCTTGCTCATGCCTTAGCATGAGATTTGCTCATGCCTTAGCATGAGACTTTAAATAGCACCTCATGCCTTTAGCATGAGTTTTGCACATGCCTTTAGCATGAGACTTTCTCATGCCTTAGCATGTTAGAATAGCAAGCGGTTTTTCGGGCTTATCCGTACATGACGGGATTGATGAGCTTTGGAGTGTCCTCCCTAGCTCAGGACTCCTTGATTCTTATCTAGATCAAGAGTCCTTGTGACATAAAGAGGTTTATCCCTTGGGATTTCTGGTCCTTATCCTTTACTGGTGGATAAGATCTTGGTTGTTTCAGGAGTCCTTTAGACTGTGTGAATTTCCCTCCGTAGAGTACTTTATCATGATTGGTTTCAGGTGGTTGATTGACCACTTCTCTTACTCCTTCAACTCTAAGATCGAGCTGGATGTAACATTTCCTGAGCTTAGCTCTTTGGCTAAGCTGGACATGAGTTGTGCTCATTGGTTGACCTCTGCCCCTGGGCTGGTCTATTGAGTTTAGCTCTTTGAGCTAAGCTCAGCATTATTGGGCCCTTCATGTTTTTCCATGGGAATTCCATTAGGTTGGGCATTGCTTTTGTGCTAGGCCAAGCTGGGGTATCCTACTTGGTAGGTTGGATTTGATAGATTTCAACCCTTGGGTTGAACTTAGCTCTCACCAAAGCTGTGAGGTTCAAACTATGTGAGGTTTTCGAAGTTGGTTCATATCTGTCCCCTCGTAGGGTCAACTTTTCTGGGAAGAAGATCCTCTGGTCAGAGGTTTCTCAACTTGACCAAGGTATTGTGATACTTGGCCATTATCTTTCCCCTTGCTTTAGGACTCTTGGTCCTTTTAGGATAATGTCCATGATTAGCATCTGGTTAATCGTGTTGATCCCAAAGAATCTTGTAAGCATGTCCATAGGATGTCTCTTGGGGGTGAATTGCTAAGTCTTCTTGGACATGTATGCCGAGCTGGCTCTCTTGTGATCGAGCTAGTTTAATGTGTTGAGCTGCACCGTGGTGCTCGCTTTGCTTGTCCCTTGGGATGAGCTGGTCTGGTTCATACTCAGCTTCAGCTATTCCCCTGTTTCTTTAGACCTTGTCAGGTCAGGAAAAGGAAAACACTTGAGAGGGTGGTTATGTCCCTTAGGATTTTTAGTTGAGCTCCTCTATCATGTGTTATTGTGTTGGCTGAGCTTATCTCTTAAGATTAGCTAGCCTTAAATCTTTATCCCTTGGGATTGTTGACGGGCTAGGTTTTGTTGTCCAATTGGGGTACTCGTCTTGAGGTACTCTCCTGGGTTATCCCTTAGGATATTTTATGTTTGTCACCTCCCGTAGGAGGTGTTTCAGCCACCTTAGACAATCAAGATCCTTTGTTGGAGTAACTTGGTGGTCCACATAGCCGGGCTGATGATGGCGCCATGTCAATCCTTGAAGATGATCAGACGATGTTGCCTTTCATGCTCAGCTCTCTAGACGAGCCTGAGCTCTTATCTGTGTATTTCCTTGGAAATTTTCACGTTTTCGTAGAGGTGAGCTACTCATTGACTGCTATTGACGTGACAATTTTGCACTTGCACTTACTTTATGGAGAACATGCTTTATTAATAATATTCTTCTGAGCAGACCTTGGTTGCTCAATCTGACTTTTTGCTTAGGGCCGGGCCCAAATTTTTTCGGATTTTTAATTCCCTTGGGACTGGGCTTTACCCATTGGTTGTCCGAGCTCTGTAAGCTTTTTATGGCTGGGTCAGCTTTGTTGGTCGAGCTCAGGCTTGCTTCCAAAGCTTCTTTGAGCTTTAGCCATACTTCCCTACTCCCCCAAGTGTTAAGGTGTTGGGAAAATAGCTTGGCACTTGTAGATTGTGTAATTATTTCATGTGGACCGTTGGCCCTATGACTGGTTGCCCCTTGGGACATGATTGATTGACAATCTGATCAGCCTTGTCAATGTTGGAGGAGCAGAGTCAATAGCCCAAGCAGTCTTGCTAGTTGGATCCTATTATTTCTATAGGAGTTAGCCAATCTTGTTGGCATGGGTAGACGCTTTGAACCGCGGAGGCAATGTAGGTGGCAAGTTTTGCTCTTCCAAAAAGATGTCCGTTGGACACTTGAGTTTTGCAAAGTGCAAATTGATCCGTAATCAGATTAATGTTGATGGAGCACTTTTGTTTGCTAATGCTGAGTGTGCATGAGCCTGGGCGTCGCATTTGATCCTCGGTGCCTTGGCGTGGTGGATCTCTTCTCTCGTTCCCTTTGAGATTGATGTTTTATTTGAGTAATCGACCTTTGAACGGTAGGCGTTCAGGGCGTTCTCAATATTTTCTGAGCTTTGAACGTGAGCTTAGCCATGGTTTGGGGGGGGGGGGGGGGGGGTTCCTGAATAAGGAATTGACCCGAGCCCAGCCTAGTAATGTAGGCTACTATGGAGACATTGTCGTCCATGTTATCCATCTAGTGGTGTAGTCATGCAACGATTTCCACTTGTCCTGCTTTATGGTAAGGAGGTAGATGGCTGGCTGACTTTTGAACTCTGTTTTTCCTAATGACTAGTAGGAATGACCTCGATGAGATCGCTTTTAGTGGTCTTTTAGAGGCTGTTTGTTTTTGAAAATATGACCATGACAGGTACAGGTTCAATGAAAGCGTACTCTCACTTTGCACCAAGTTATGGCAGATTCGACAGTCTTTGTGCATGTTATAGTTGTGTTATGCATACTGACTTTTGCAGATTTTGCCAATTCTTGCCCTTGTCATAGTTGTGCCAAGCACTTGAGCTCGGTCTTTTTGCATTGGTTATATGCATCTCATAGCTGTGCTACGTGTGTGAGCTTCAAAATTTTTCTAAGCTTATTCCGTTGTATAGCCGTGCTACGTCTGTGAGCTTTGAAGTTTTTTCTAAGCTTCTTTATTGCATAGCCTTAGCTACGTCGTTTGAGCTTGGAAATTTTTTCCAGAACTTCTTTTATTGCATAGCCTTTAGCTACGTCGTTTGAGCTTGGAAATTTTCTAGAGCTTCTTTTATTGCATAGCCTTAGCTACGTCATTTGAGCTTGGAAATTTTCCAGAGCTTCTTTTATTGCATAGCCTTAGCTACGTCGTTTGAGCTTGGAAATTTTCCAAAACTTCTTTTATTGCATAGCCTTAGCTACGTTGTTTGAGCTTGGAAATTTGCTTCTTTTATTGCATAGCCTTAGCTACATCGTTTGAGCTTGGAAATTTTTCCGGAGCTTCTTTTATTGCATAGCCTTAGCTACGTTGTTTGAGCTTGGAAATTTTTCCGGAGCTTCTTTTATTGCATAGCCTTAGCTACGTTGTTTGAGCTTGGAAATTTTTCCGGAGCTTCTTTTATTGCATAGCCTTTAGCTACGTCGTTTGAGCTTGGAAATTTGCTTCTTTTATTGCATAGCCTTAGCTACGTCGTTTGAGCTTGGAAATTTTTCCGGAGCTTCTTTTATTGCATAGCCTTAGCTACGTTGTTTGAGCTTGTAAATTTTTCCGGAGCTTCTTTTATTGCATAGCCTTTAGCTACGTCGTTTGAGCTTGGAAATTTTTTCCAGAACTTCTTTTATTGCATAGCCTTTTGCTACGTCGTTTGAGCTTGGAAATTTTCCAGAGCTTCTTTTATTGCATAGCCTTAGCTACGTCATTTGAGCTTGGAAATTTTCCAGAGCTTCTTTTGCTTGGAAATTTTTCCTAAGCTTTCTTTTATTATGGTTGTAGTAGTCCTACTCCCCCAAGTTTGTAAATTATTTGCGTCCAAATAATTAAGACACTTATTTCAATGTCCCATAGGATATCCCTTAGGTATAATTATAATTCCGTAGAATATTGCAGTCATTTAGACATGCGAGGTTGGCCCTGAGGGTCCAACCATATATATGCATTAAGTGAAAGCAGTCGTTTCAACTGCCCGAGGTCATCGGCATTGTAACTTCCCATTACTTTAAGCAGTTGAGGTTTTTGTTGCAATCCTTTTAAGCTTATAGCTTTCAGGCTAGCTTTGTTAGCGTAAAATTCAAGTAGTGTTTCATCAATCTTAGAGTTGCTGCAAGCTTAGAATATTGTGGATGAGATTGAGGGCCATTAGCTGTGGCCCGTAGGGCACAATAAATTTGGATAAGTACCAGTACATTTACAGTTGCAAATGCAAAAAATAAATGAATTTAGCTCCTCAAGTCCCCTTGGACATAGAAGTTTCATTAGGCCATATCGACATATGTAGTTTGGACGTGAGCCAACCCAAGAAAAGTGGGGTCAAAATTAAATGTAGAGACCTGGATCTCTAGAGTTCTCTTCTTTAGTAGATTTGAATTTGAATTCTTTATAGTAATCCAACAAATTATGCAAGTGATCCCAATGTGGGGATATGCTTGTGATAAGCAGTAATTAATCAAAATAAAGGAGGAACAAGACTTATCTTGTAGTCGGATAATTTCCGTGATCAACTCCACCGTTATCCGCGACGGAAAGCTGATGCTTGGGCTTGAGAACGCCGTGGCGATATGTGCGCTTGAAATTTAATGTACCCCGGATTCGTATTCGGGAGTCATGGTGATGGAGCAGAATTGCCAAGAGCCGTGGCTCTCCCTTTTTCTTTTCTCTTTTTTTTTTTTTTTGGTTGTCGTACGCACAGAGTGCGATCATTCTTTTAGAGCCAGCCAATCTATTTTCCTTGGAAAAAGATAGCCTATAACAGCCAAGTGAAACTCATGAATAAATTTATTTTATCCACGGGAGATAAATTTGTTGCCGAAGAAAAATCGATTGCTAGCTGCATTCGGTCAAATTCCGAGAGTTGTTCGGATTGATGCAGATCCCGTGGGACTCAAATTGCAATTAATAGTTGCTTCAAGGCTCCACTTTGTGCGCCTTTGCTTGTAAAGTTATGTGAAAAATCTCATCTTGAAGAGCATTGAAATTCTTGGTCAGATTGGCATACTTCTTGTTGAGTAAGTCATTCTTCTCATCTAGTTCTTTCTCATGAGCTTGAGATGCCAAAAGATCTCTAGCATAATTCCCGTTGATTTTTTCAGTATCCCTCAATTTTTCTATCAACTTAATGTTCATTTTATTAACCTTGATACTTTTTGAATAAAGATCATTGTACTCGGCCTTCAAGGTCTCCAAATCACCAATACTCTCTTCTTCTTCTAACTCATTATCACTAGACTCGGAATCCTCGCATGAGTTCAATGAAGCAACATAAGTCATATAATTCTCCATATCTTTATTATTGTCCCCTTTTTCTGACTCACTGTCTCCCCACATTTTGATCACCCTATATGCTTGTTTTTGCTTCTTTACATTGTTGTCATGTTTACTAATCTGGTTCTTGAAAAAACTTTTAAAGTTTTTCATATACACAGCCATAGCTTCCGTGTCATATTCATCACCGTTATCTAGATCATTAGACTCATTGTGTTTACTCATAAGTCCAATAGATTTTTCCGTTTTCACTTTCTGATGAGCAAATTTCATTCTATCAAGTACTGGAAGGCGGTTCGTACTCAACTCCATAGCAAATCAAGGATCCGCTTAGAAACCCAACGATTCCAATATAAGCGACCCGCTTTGATACCAATTGAAAAATCCTAGCTCGTCTAGGAATATAAATATTTGCTATTTTTTAATCTCTCCAATTAATTAACCCACCAACAGATAAGAAAATCAATCTCGCAAACGGAAAGCAATAAAAAGATGAACGCAAAGATATACGTGGAAAACCCTAAACGGGAAAAAACCACGGGAAGGAATCAAAACACTATACTCATTGTACGGTTACAAACAAACCTATACTTACAACCTAGAATCGCTCTCGGTTGACCAAGGTTGATTGCCGAATCGCTCGTTCACCACACCCAGTGCTTGACTGCCGCTGCCTTGAATCCACAAGCCTTCCACTATCCTTCGGAAATCCACCGAAGGCCAACTCAAGTAAGTTGAATCAAAGATTGGAAAGAAACTCCATGAAGTTAACCTTATTGCTCGATGATCAATTGATCATGTTTGTACTTCAAGAAACAAAACCGAAACCCCTTGGATGTTTTCTTAGGTTTGGACGTTCTTGGGGGCGGCTCTCATATGTTCGGTAATCTATAAATCCCAAATGAGCCGCATATATATAGATGGATGAAATCTGTCAAGTTGCTTGAGCACTGGTTAAAGCTTTTCTGGAGTTGCTCGAGCACTGTTTCTGACAATCGTTTCCATAATTCTGCACCCTTGATTTCTTGATCCCCTTTCCTTATTGAATTGATATATGCACGAAATTCTCTTGATTCCTTCCATTCCCATATTGCCATACACACGTGATTTCACCATCCCATATTGCCTTGACAATCTTTCCTTTTCCTGATATTGATTATATTCCACGCAAGTTTCCTAAACAGTCTCTATCACACTGAATTACATAATATTTTTGATTTCCTTCCACTTCCTAAACAGACACTCTAATAAATAAATAAATTACAACGTGATAAATGGAGATACAAATCAATGTGTTTTTGTCATGGGATTTGCCAAATAAAAAAGTGACCTTACATTATGCTCGGGCTCGGAATTGTCGTGACAATCTGTGAGCCTTTTAATCTACTCCTAGTTCATGTCTGAATTCATGTTGATGGAGCAAAATTGTCAAGAGCCATGGCACATTTTTGTTTTGTCGAGCACGCGAAGTGCACTTTTGCATTGAGAATCCTGCAATCTGTTTCCCTTAGGAAAAGATAACTGTGATAATAACGTGAAACATTATACCACAAGAATAAATTTATTCATCCAAAGAGATAAATTTTTGAAAATTTGCTGCAACCTATAGTCTAGCCGTTAGCATAAACTCAAGTAGTGTAGCATCAATATGTAACAAGGAAATAGCAATATATAGTTGGAGTATTGCGGAGCAAGTGTGCTTGCAGAGCCGTGGTAATACGTGTACCTAAAATTTAATCTGACCGAAGCCGGCCAACTCGTCTTGCGCCCCTTTAGGATTCCATGGCTCTTAGGCTGCACGACTTTCATTAGCCGAGGGCGACAAGCCCATGCTTTGTCGTTGCTTTTTCTTGAATTGAAAAATCACTGCAATTTTATATTTTAGCTCTTTCGAATCTGTATCCAAGGGCCGTGGCGATGGAATGAAATTGTTGTGAGCCGTGGCTCTTTTTTTGTCGGAGGGGGGTGAATTTGTCGAGGGTAATGGACGTGTGAAGTAGAATCCATATCCCAAGGCCACATAGCAGAATTACACCGAGCGATGGCTCGATATTTACTCTTGATCGAAAAAGTTGAGAACAAGTCCGACTCCTCTGTGAGCATTGTTATCTGTTTTTCTCAGAAAAAGACAACTTATGCATATGTAAATGTCCAATAAGGGAGTGAAATTAGGATGAACTTTATGCCAAGCCTATTTATCAAAGTGAGTATACGCGAGACTTATCTCATGAATAACTTTAGCGTGGTTGTGTACTTCACGAACTGTACTAGTCGGTGAGAGCCAAGGCTAAATTTTCTTTCAAAACACGCTGATCATGATCTCACTAGGAATTGCCGAACACAATTGGCTTTGCAACCAAACTTCTTCGTTGCTACAAGCTTTTCATAAAAGAGAGTGAGAGTAAGGTCCGTTGGCCGTGGCCCACGTAGGAGGTGTAGGGCAGAAATTTAATCTAGAGTAGTAGATCTCTAGAGTTCTCTTGCTAAGCAGATTTATTTGAATGTGAATTCTTAATAATAATCCACAAGATTTTGTGAGCGATATTCCAACTGTTAGTAATTTATTTTAATCAACGGGTATCTGTAATCTTAACGTGGGGAGATTAATAAGTATTTAATATCATGAAGCTCGTAATATAATTGAGATAAGGACGGGAGTGCAATTATAATTTTGTAGTGGGGTGAATTATAATTAGTGAAATAAGAAATAGAATCCTGGTGGGATTAGGTTTTCTTATTTACACTGGGAGCCCAGACTTATTACTCCTTAGGTCCCTATCGTAGCCCTATATATACACGTTATGCTCTCTAGGTCAGATTGGACGTTTTCACGTTTTCTATTATTCACGGAATAGTGGCAGGTTTAGAGAGAGCAAACAGATCACGAGAGAGTCCACACTCAGTTCGTGTTCTAGACGTGCAGGGAATACGATAGAAGATCGTAAGGTGCAGTCGAGCAGTATACGTGGCTTATAGCAAGACGTGCTATAACAAGTTCAACCAGCGTTCGTGTTCGCAGGGAGTTGAGGTAAAACCCTAATTCCGCCTTGTAGGGTTTTGCGGTTTTCTTATTTTTTAATCTGTACGCGTCATTACTGGTTTCTGGGAATCGTTTCCTAACAGTGTGGGGACATGCTCTGCTCTTAGTAAGCGGTAATTAACCAAGATGACGAGGTTAAAGTAAAACTTATCCTGTAATTGGATAATTATTATTATCAACTTGGCCATCATCTTTAAGAAACGCCAATGATCGGGCTCGGAGTGTGCTTGAAATTTAATCTACTCTGAACAAAACGGAGTGTGATTTTAATTTCTTTTAGAACTCTGCAATCAGTTTTCCTTAGAAAAAGATAACAGCCATTATAACACTTGAATAAATTCCTTATGTCCTCGGGAGATAAATCCATTGCGCTAGGCAATTCTGGTTGTAATTGGCACATACAAACAAGCCATGGCGTACAAGTATGATCATATGATGACTCTCTTGGGGTCGGGCGCGCATCTCCATCAATTTGGGAGAGAAAATTATAATTGGCCCATATAAAATCATGGCAATTAACATAACTATATATATCATAATTGCAACATATTGTAATGCGTTAGGGCTGCTTCAGAGATTTGTAAGGCCTAGGATATTGGCATATGCAATTCGGCCGTGGTCCTTTCCACCATTAAGATGTTCGTGGAAAAATTTAGGCGCCCTTTCGTAGAGTTTTTACTGATTAGATAGTTTTGCTAGTATGTAGAAGAAATCGCAAACCGCAATTGAAGGATAAATAAATAGATAAGTATGGGTGGACTTATCTCTTAAAATATCTCCATGTTAAGGCTATCGATGCCTCGCTTGATCGGTTCACCATTCAGGACCGATGGGCTTCGATTTTTTGTTCGTATGCACATTGATCGGTGTGAGATCTCTGTCAAGACCATCTACAAAAACACCTTGGCATTCCTACAATGGTCTTTGAACTACATAAAAAATCATTAGGAATAGAACCCAAGTTGTATTAATTTGAAGTTGGATCCGTAATCCGAACATTCAATAGGATGCTTAAATATGATCGAAATATGCATGATATTCGAGTCTGCCCGTTTTTGTGGGGTGATTAATTATTGGCGGATAATAAGCCATAACCATGAGTGGTCAAAATATCATTTTGTGCCTTCGCAAAGGATGAAATGTCTGGTAGTTGGGAGAATAAATATGCACTGTGTACATAGATGCAACGTAAAGAACTTGCATAAACTCTCATGGCAAAATTGGAACTGCCACATTAATAGAGATAAAATTGAACATATAAAACATGGGAGCACTTATCTCATAGTTGGATTTGTCTCCTTTGCCGTCTCCAATATAAATAAGGGAGCAGCAATGCTCGGGCTAGAATTTCCAAGGATAATGGATGCGTTATTTTATTCTGTTTGAGCCTGTGGTGGGTGATAGCCAATGACAGCGCTAGCTAAGGTCCGATAAATTTTCTTTATATGTTGTAGCAGCGTTCTTCTTTAAGCCGTGGCTTATGAATAATTGGCTTTCATTCCTTTGATGTTGTATGCATCGGCTGTTGGGGCATTAATTTTTACATTGAAACCTTGGTCCGGAAGGGGTCGGGTTCAATTTATCCCTGCAATAACCTTGCCACTTCACGTAGAAGATCTATTAGGGAAAAAATTATCAAGAGCCGTGGCTCTCTCTCTTTTTTGTCGAACAGGTGGAGTGCAGTCATCCTTTCAAAATCCCATATTAAATCTGTTTGTAAAACTGAATAAAAATGGGTGTCGGCCATTGAACCTTGGTTCAAAATTGGATTGCCTTCAATTTCTTTGATATTACATGTGCTGGCCGTTGCGACGTTCTGCATTCTACCTCTGCCGTTCGAAATTTATAAGCCTCGATCTCTAATGGTCGGTCCTTGCAACCAGATCGTGAGAGATGAGTCAAAAAGATGCTGTATGAGTGCTTTTCTTTAATAAATACTCCTCCATAGAGACAGCCAATATATTGTGGCCATAGCTATAGTTGACAAAAACCATCATGGATACAGTATATTAAAGATCGAAACTAGGATTAGCATAATTATGTAAAGATCTTATCTCGTTGATTGATTCGTCACGACGTTGGTTTAGATCACGACTCCTTTGTGATTGTCAATGTCCTTTGAATCTTTACAATTTGAGATACCGTCTAGGTTGGAGAAAAATTATGGGGAAACAAATCGTTTCCCACAGACGGCGCCAGCTGATGAAGCGGTTTTGGGTCACCTCCGGAAGAGGGGTTCCTCAACCGTCCATCTGATTCTCCAGCGGATGAAACGGCTTCCCGTGTGCTCAATCTGTGACCTGCGAAATAGAAATAGTAAACTATGGGCACCGGCGTGGCTGTCGCCATCGCCCCTCCGATGCCTAAGTCAGTCGATTTGCCTTAGCTAAATAGAATTGATTGTGTGTTCATTGCGTACCTTTGTGATATGGAGGTGTGATCTTTATATAGGCATCTTGGGAGGAATCCCTTAGGATTGGGACTCTTAAGTCTCATCCGCTTGTGGCGGGTATAGATAGGTGTTTGGAGTGTCCTCCTCACCTTAGGACTCCCCTGATTCTTATCAGGTTTGAGGAGTCCATTCACCTTTGGACTCTTGTACCTGCTTATCAGGTTAAGAGTCCTTACGGTGCTGGGACCTCTTGGGCTTATCCGCACATGACGGAAATAGGATGGAGTGTTCTCCTTACCTAGGACTTCTTTGGCCCTTATCAGGTTTGAGGAGTCCCTTCACCTTTGGACTCTTGCACCTGCTTATCAGGTTAAGAGTCCTCATGGTAGATGAATCTCTGTGATTATCCTCTAAGACTCGCGGCCTAATCTCTTCAGACGAGATAAGGTCCTGGGTGTTCTATGAGTCTCATAGACTGTACGAACTTCTGTCGTGGAGTGTTTTATAAGTCTCTGGTTGTAGGTTCGTCATACTTGCCGAGCTCACCTGGTGAGCTGAGCTCGGTATTCTCCTATGAGCTGTGCTTGTGAGTTGGCCTCCGTCCTTGGACTGTTTAATAGAGGCTAGCTCTTATAGGCTAGATTCCATGTTCTTGGGACTCTAGTTTGAGCCCTTAGGGCTGTGCTCGTGAGCTCTTTGGTTTGGGCTGACCTTGGGATGACCTTTGCCCCTGGGCTGATCATTGAGCTCAGCTCTTCAAGCTAAGCTCCGCGTCACTTAGGTCCCCTACATGGCCCTTCGTGTTGTGCTGGGCTTCCTGGCCTGGCCTGACCTTAGGAGGTTATTTCCTACTTATCAGCGGGGAACAGTTTAAGGGGATTTAATGCTGTAACATGTATGCAGGATGTGATAAAACGGCATGCTCGCTTATTGAAACAATTAGTATATGATGAAAACAGACTCCTGTGGGAGTTTTAAACAGACTGGAAGACACTATTCTGGAGTGTCGTGCGTAGGAATAAACCAGTATGCACTAATCAAGTCACTGTATGCTTGTTTCAACCTGCGTACGCCACACTAGAACTCACGTAAGCCAGTAAGCCTAAGCCCACAACTCTTATTTTCAACCCTCTGGGCTCTGGAGATGACTAGTGCACACCTAGGACAAACCAAACAGTTTTATAGACAATTTATATACAGTTATAAAACTGTACAAATGGGCTACGAAGCCACACAAAATAAACAAAACGCCCATAAACAGTGTGGGGACAAAAATAGAGGCCAAGGCCTAATTACCATGCAATGGTCAGCCATTGGTCAGGGTTGGAATGGCGTACACGGGTAAACCACTGCGGTACACCAGTTTTAGCCATTTGACCAATGCTTGGCTTTGCACTTTCTAGGTTCTGAGACATGTTCAGAAAGACCCCAAAGGTATTCCATAGCAGCAGGTATGAATATTGAAAACAAAAACTATCAGTTCTAACTAAAGAAAGGAGTAAACTGGTTTTAACATGCTTCACAGTGACAAATATTGAAATAAGTACATAAAACAACTAGACAACGATCCCCACGCCAGTTCTGCATGTACTGCCAAGACTAACGTATATATGCGTGCTTGTGACTGGCGTGCGCCGGTTCTAGCCACAGACGATTTTGAAACCTTGCCAGCTTTAGGGCCAGCATTAGTATTGATTACCAGCCTTAACCCTGCCAGCCCCCCTCAGGGATCAGAACAGAGAGTTTTACAAAGGTGGTATACCTTTGGTTTTTGGAGTTTGGAAGGAGTTTGAGCTTTGAACTTGTGGGTTGGATGATGGATAATGTATATGGCTTGATGGAATGAGTGGTGCTTGGCTTGTTGAAACCTTTCGTTGGCGAGAAAGAGATGAACAAGAAGATTAGGGTTCTTTAGACCTTGGAAACTATCAAAGCCTTTTTAAACCTCGTAACTTGGGGAACCAACCCTTTGCTAGGATGACCAAATGGGGTATTTATAGGAGATGAGGGAGAGAGAGGGGTTTAAACTAGTCAAAGAGCTGGCCTTGCTTCCCTCCAAAGGCTTCCCTCTCATGGGATGAGAGGGAAAAGGTGATGGGATGGGTGCAAAAGATGTCCCCTGGCGAAGATTGTTTTTTTGACGAATTGGAAGGTTCTCATGTGCTGTAGACCCTTAATCATGGCTTCTACATGCTGAATAAAGCAAGTTTGACCAGAGGTTTGACGAGCGTATGCAGGTAGTTGACCTGCGTACTCAGGTCCAAACAGCCTTGCCCTGTCAACGATCAAAGCTGACCGATGACTGACACGTGGCAAATGGACCGGCGCATGCTAGTTTTGGACCGGCATATGCAGGTAGGGTTTTGACTTTTTGATATTGGCTGAGTTAGGTTCAAAAGGATGTCAAACACTCAATGCTCAAACATGCTATCATTTCCGGGGTGCTCTTGATCCGTATCATCATTGGGGAATCAAAGATCAAAAGTAAACTAATCTCCTATAAGAGACCACGCAGATAAAAGCAGTACAATCCATTGGCCAATCATGCTTTTCAAGTTGTTAATGTATTCAACAACTCTGTCCTATATTTCATTTCTACCTTCACCAAAACCCAAAAGAAAAGCAGAGGAGGAGCCCACGAGTGGCACACCCTTCTTCCTTAGAAAGAACAACAGAGAAAAACAAATCACATAAACCAGACCCATGTCTCATGATACTAAGATCCTCTGTTCCATTTTCCTAATCCTCCTTCAATACCAATTCCAATTTTGCACCCCCACTGACACCATAAACACCACCCAATCCCTGAAAGATGGCGACTTGCTCATCTCCAGCAATCAAACCTTTGCCCTGGGGTTCCTTACTCCCGGAAAATTGAGAAACCGGTACCTCGGAATATGGTACTACACGATTTCCGAACAGACCATTGTCTGGGTCGCCAACAGGGGCAACCCAATCAACGACACATCCGGTTCCCTCTCATTTGACGTCACGGGAAACCTGGTCGTAACCGGTCTAGACCGGAACAATCCGGTCTGGTCCACAAATGTTTCGGATCCGACGCTGGCAAAAAACTCCTTGGCTCAGCTACTGGATTCAGGAAATTTGGTGGTGCTTGATAGCAATGGGGTAGTTGTGTGGCAGAGCTTTAATTATCCTACGAATACTTTGCTTCCCAACTTGAGATTCGGTGTGAACCGGAATACCGGTCTTTTTCTTTTTTGTTATAACTTAGGTATCCGGGTCAGCTTACGTGCACATTGACTAATCCTAGGGGACCAATTCCACTGTCCATTTGTTGGAGTCCCGCTTAGGACTGACACCAAAGAAGTTGATAGCATCTGAGAGGTTTCGATTCTCGAAGCCCTTAGAAGAGAACAAACCCCCAAATTTCAGGCCTTGACCACAAGGGAAAACCCCTCGGGGTTAGCACTTAACATGTTCTGGGTCTTTCTCATTTCAAATGTGGTGGAAGAGAGGAACAAAGCAATTAACTTTTTAATTTTTTGTCCTAATTTCAGCCCAATATTTGAAGTCTCAACAACACTCTCGTGGGAAGAAGGGAATGGTGGCAGCTATAGCGGCCTCTGTTACTGCAGTTTCGCTTCTCGCATTCTGCTTAATTTGTTGGTTGGTGGTGAAGAAAAGAAGAGGTAAAATTAGAACAATCTTCTTCGATCTTTAGTCATTTTGATTAATTGACTAGAGACTAAAAATGATTTATGTCGATGTCACATTCTGTTTTCAATCTTATAAATAAAACTAATGTAACATCCATCCTGTCAAAATCCTTCTTTCCTCTTTTCGTCTTTCACGAATTTAAAATAAACTTTCGTAGTTTAATAGTCAAGTAAGGCAACAAATTCTCACCCATGCTATGAATGAGTATAACTAGTGATGCATGATTTCACACGTGATTGACCTTTACGTGGGGGAAAAAGAGAACGGCGTTTTCATGGAGCAATTTTGTTTTAATGCATCTACATCAGGATTATTGCAAGACTATGTCGCACAGTTTCTTGTTCATTTGTTTTTCCCATTTCATAATTTTAGTAAAACAATGAACTTGACAGGTTTAGCTTTTTCATTGCATTTTACTCTCTTTTCTCAAACAGTCAAATTAAGGAAGTAGGACTTTTTAGTTAATTGCATTTTTTTTTTGCCTAACTTGCTTTTTTACTCAATGGCAGGAATAAGAAAACAACAAAATTTATTATTTAGTCCCGACAGTACAACATGCCTTGAAGCCTCCTCAATGGGAAAACACTTTGATGAAAGTGGCACAAATTCAGAATTACCATATTTTGACCTAAGCATCATTGTCTCAGCCACAGGCAATTTTTCGTTGGATAACAAGCTTGGTGAAGGTGGATTTGGCGCCGTGTATAAGGTATCCTCCAAGATGGAAAGTATCACGCAATCGCATACCTTACTTACGATTATGGGTATTTGAAAATGGAAGATGATAAAATAACCTATTAAGCTGTCAATAGTATTTGCAAAACTTGTGTTCAAATATGTAGTGCATTGGAATATAGGAAGTGTGCATCAGAAATCCAGTGGTCTTGCATTTTGTTTACCGTATTGACACTCCTAATGGGCGATCTATTCTAGGTCCATTTGAACAACGTCTAAGCTCACCATGTAAAGATTAAATGCAGGGTCAGCTACATAATGGACAAGAAATCGCAGTCAAAAGGCTAGCAAAGAATTCAGGACAAGGGGCGGAGGAATTCAGGACTGAAGTTACATTGATTGCCAAACTGCAGCACAGGAACCTAGTGAGGTTGTTGGGATATTGCATTCAAAAAGATGAGAAAATGTTGATCTATGAGTACTTGCCAAACAAGGGCTTGGACTCTTTCATCTTTGGTATGCAATATTTTTGAGGTTATGTTCATTTTTTTGCTACTTATGGAGTTATTGTTTCTGCAATGGTGAATGATTCAGGATTTTGATTATAATTAACTTCCAACGTTTGTCCAGATAGGACAAAAGGCTTGTTTATAGATTGGAAAATGCGCTTCAACATTGTTTTGGGGATCGCTAGAGGGCTATTATACCTTCACCAAGACTCTAGACTAAGGATAATCCATAGGGACCTAAAAGCCAGCAATGTGTTACTAGATGCAGAAATGAATCCGAAAATATCGGATTTTGGTATGGCTAAAATTTTCGGAAAGGACCAGATCGAAGCTAATACAAACAGGGTGGTCGGAACATAGTAAGTGTCCATTCTGTATTACGGTTGGGATATGGAGAAAGGTGCAAGGAAGCCATTAAACTCTAATGCTTGTTTAAGATTTGTGGTTGCAGCGGCTATATGTCACCTGAGTACGCAATGGAAGGGCAATTTTCAGTAAAATATGATGTTTTCAGCTTCGGGGTTTTGCTCTTGGAGATCATTACTGGCAGAAAGAACATCAGCTATATTCTGGATAATGCTGTGAATTTAATTGGGCATGTAAGTAAATGGATGTGTGCATTTGTCTAATTTAATTGGTATTCATGGAAAACCCTTTGGTTAACAAAACTTGTAAGGTTAAAATCTTAGGTATTGTACAAAAATTAGATGGTTAATGTCAACAGTAGAAGGGTTTCCTATTATTTGGTGTACTCCTTTTCTTTTATACTAGAAATCTATCATTTTGGTATGGAAAACGAACAAGATAAATTTCAAAACAGAGGGCTTTCCTTTAGTGATGACACTGTTGTTCATGCACTGTTTGTTTTAGGTTTGGAGCTTGTGGCAAGAAGGCCGGGCTGTGGAAATAGTTGGTTCATGGATGACCGAATCAGATTTGGATAAAGAAGTTTTGAGGTGCATTCACATCGCCCTGTTGTGCGTGCAAGAATCAGCCAAAGATAGGCCAAATATGTCGAAGGTTGCTTTCATGTTGTGTAAGGAAACAACGCTGCCTCCCCCTAAGCAGCCTGCTTTCATCTTCAAAGGAGCTGGCAACAGGCCGGACATGTCCTCATCAGCAAGCGCTGGAGCAGTTTCTATAAATGATGTTACCCTTTCGGCTATTCAAGCTAGATAGGTGCTAAAAAATTACATAGATGTGTTCTTGCTTGCTCTTTCACCAAAATTAGATGTCTTTAGCATTTTTTTGCTAGAGTGACTGTAACTGTATATGTTAGTAGTCATAGTCTCACAGAGGACGTGTTTGGAGCCTCACATAGCTGTAAATAAGAATTTTACATTCTTTTTTGAGTTCCTTTGAATCAACAAACTTACATAGAGTTGAGGAAGGCATAACTTCCAATTACTTCAAAATCTATCGAATAAGATATAGAGAACTTTTTGGGATGTTTTTCAGGAATCACGGATCATAGTACTAAGAGGGGACTACATTACGTAGATAATTTGGGAGACCGTAATGCGAGTGTGAAAACTGATCTTCTCAAGGACCGTAGAGCGAGACTTGTGGATGACCTTAAAAATGCTGCAATTCCTTTCTCTTGCCAAATGTAATATGCAGCTCGTGTAATCTTCCTAATCGTCCTTCGAAAAGACTTTCCATTGAACTTTCCAACGAGTCAAGAGATGTCAGTATCCAAAGAGTAATGAAAGCTCTAAGTTCTTTTGAATTGCCATCCATGGGATAAAAGCTGTGTCAAGGGATGATTTTCAGGAGCCAATGTCGATGAACAATTAATAGTTGAATGGGCCTAACGGCATCCCGAGTTGCTGCAATGTTGACGGTAGAAGAGGGAGAGACCGTTCATATGACTTGGGGGTTGTTTGATATCCCATATTCAGCACTTAAAACTGAAACAATTAAGTAATAAGTGATTAAGTAGGTTTGATAACCACATTTTACATTACTTAACAGATTAAGTGCCAATTAAAATATAGTGTAAAAAGTTGATAAAAATTAAGTAGCTTTGAGCTACTTAATTCTGGCTGAATTCTTATATGCTTGCATTCAACCACCACAACCACCAATCTAACACTACCGTCGTCACTCAACCACCACACCACCACCACAACCGCCACCACTCCCACCACCACAACTGCCATCACTACTCCACTACCACACTACCACCACCACAACCATCACTATTTCACTACCACCACTACCACGCTACCACCACCATAACCATTACCACCACAACCACCATCACTCCACCAACACCACCACTACCACCACCACCACCACCACTCCACCAACACCACCACCACCACCACTCCACTACCACCACCATAACCGCCACCACTCCCACCACAACCACCAATCCACCACCACCGTCGTCACTCAACCACCACACCAACACCACAACCGCCGCCGCCACCACCACCATCACTACTCCACTACCACACTACCACCACCATAACCATCACTATTCCACTACCACGCTACCCACCACCACAATCATTACCGCCACAACCACCATAACTCCACCAACACCGCCACCACCACCACCACTCCACCAACACCACCACCACCACGACACTACCACTACCACCACCACTACTCCACTCCACTCCACCCCCACCCCCACCACTTCACCACCACCACCACAAACATTACCACCCACCACTAGTCCACTCCACCCCCACCACTCCGCCACCACCACCACTACCACTACCACCCCTACCACTACTACCACGCCGCCGCCGCCGCCGCCGCCACCACAATGCCACCATTGCATCACTATCATTCCACCGTCACTATCACACCACCATCTATCCACCACCACCATCCCACCACCACCCTCACCACTACCATTCCATCACCACCACCACCACAATCACCAAAATTAAAGAGAATTAAAACTAAAATTAATCCATTAATTTTAATTTAGTGCTTAATATGTTTATCAAACAGCTCTTCAGCTTAAAAAATTCAGCATTCAGCTTTCCATACTTAACTTTTCAGGTTTCAGCTTTCAGTTTTCAGTTTTATCAAACAGCCCCTTGGTCTATTGTGTTTAACATCGAACATGTAGTTAAATGTTGAGAATCTAGTTTGATTTTCCCACCATTGGGAGAAATGGAAAACGTAAACAGGAAGGGTCAGGTTTCCATATTTTTTAAGAGAAGGCTAGCATTACAATGATGTGAATAATTAACTGAAGGAATTCCAATACCACGATTTCTAACCAAAAAAGAAATAGTGTTTTGCATCAGAACTATAAAAGTGAGCAATTGGAAACTTGGTTAGCCCCGAAATGAATACAACCCAGGAAAAATGTTGAACTTAATTTGAACATAATGAGCAAAAATACCAACAAGGAAATTGTTGAGACCCATCACCGACTCTCTAGAAGTCTTCGGGTATTTTCAGAATGTTCTAGAATCTTCTAGAATATTCCAAACTCTTCTAGAACCATCCGGACTTCTCTGGAGTGTTTCGGGTCATGCTAGAAAGTTCCAAAATATTCCGAAAACTTATGGATTATGATAGTCTTTCAGATTTTTCCAAAAACTTCTTGTAGTTCTTATAAATAGAGTAGGTGAGGTCATTCGTAAGGTGAGTGGTAAGCACCAAGTGTAAGACTGATGAGAGCACAAGTGTGAGTATGACAAGTGAGTTCATAAGTGTGAGTAAGGTGCTAAAGTGTTGTGTTTTCTATTGGTGTACTGGAAAGTATTTAGTAAAAGTGTATTGTTTGGTCCACACAGAAATAAAATTTTATAGGGTATTTTTATTTATGAATGCTTTCTGCATTTCCTTTTTCATCTTCGTCAATAGTATCTTTTCTAGTCTATCAAGATTTTCAGGTTCATGTCCAATGAACAACCACACATGCATACTTGAATAATCTACACTCTTTCTAATTGTATTTACAACTAGGTGGCTTGGTTATCTTGGCTTGGAACTAATTAAGGATTTTGCTCCCTCCTAAGATCTCTAGTTCGATTCTCTTTGTCAGTAATTCTTGCGACCACCTCACCCCACGTGTAAGCATGTGAAAAGTCTGTGTGAAAGACTATATGGATTAGTTTGAGGTGCGCGTAAGCTGGTCCGAAATACTAAATAAAACTTGGTATATTTACATATGAAAGTGGCTATCCTATTGGCCAAAGGAGAACCAAGTTGAGATTTTAGGTTGGTCTCTAATCACTACTCTTAGCAAATCAAGTCAATTACTATTTCAACCGCACTCATCCCTTGTCACCAATTCTTTCACCTATTTTTGAATGGTAGGGTGAACATTATAGTACTTGACAAAACATGGATTGGTTGACCTTTCTCAGCAATTAATTTGTACCATTTCATAGTGGAGCTAAAAGCTTTTAGGCCTAGCACCTGTGACAAGACTCAACAAGAGGTGTTCTGTTGGTTAATGGGTTTTCTCCCCACATAATTAAGCAGGATCCGATTACTGGGGTCATGTCGCAAGAAAGTGATCTCTTGTGAATTTTTTAGTCGCAATGTAGATGTCTAATTGACTGGACTTGAAAGAGAATTAGTTAAGGTGCACGTAAGCTGGTCCGAGCAACCCTAACCTTCGACCAAAAGACAAATGTGAAACCATGTGAATTATGGTTAGAGAAACCTTATACATTCATGTCCTTGTAACCAAAAGTAAATGTAATTACTCAAATCAACCCTAAAGTATTAATTTTTGCACCGCGTCCAAAGGGTGTAATTGTATGCCTGTCTGTCATTTGCAGAGCAGCAGTTGTGTTTTTAGGGCACTGGTGGCAGGAAATTTCTCCTCATTGTGCATGCCTGCTTTCAACAGCTGAGTTTAGCTTCTGGTATTGATAGCAACCCTTCTAGAAGCCAAAGGGACATTAACGAAAATCTATATGCTCTGGTATTTATTAAGTCAATTTCCATATGTATATGGATCAACATTTTAGATCACCCGTCCCGATAGGTACGGTTCAACTTTGTCACTCCTAGGCTCCTAGCTGATGCAATAGGTACCCGCTATCGTTCAATAGCACATTCAGGATGAGCTTGCGCTAAATTTTATTTGACTTTAAACTAATTACAATAGTCAAGTGATTTTCATTAAATGATACTCCATTTTAGTTTATATATGTGAGTAGAATAGCATTAGTAAAAATCCATGAAAACATGGGCTTTATCCAGTTTAGTCCATTTAGTCAATAGGATGAACTCACCCTTGGTATAAAAAGCATGCTAAACTTTTTTGACAAAATTCATTAAAGACGATTTTTTTTTGAAAAAAAGGAAGAAAAGAGTTTTCTCTATCTGTATGATTTTGTTTCAACTTCAATTTATATTTTTATATACTTTTTAAACTCCCTTTGTCAGCATAAATAATTGATTCCAAATATTTTGATGAAAAGCTAAAAAAAAATTACTCTAGAGAAGACAAGTCATTTTCCTACATAAATGATATCCATCTTTGGTATGAAATGTTTACCATCTAAGAGAGTAACGTACAAATTAGTATGGGATGGTTACATGCAAGCAAGGATCAAAAATTCATTTACAAATTTTTTCAATAGAAACGAGACGAAATTTTTTATTCATTGTATACGAGTGGTATATAATGAACACTGTATAGGGAACTGTAACAAAAATTATCGTTGTCATCAGTTGATGGTGATTCATAGAAAAATGCCCGCAGAGGGAAATATAAACTATGCGTGATATGTAAAATGAAACCAATTGTCGGAGAAAGAGATTCTGAACGCCAACTCTGTTTATTGGGCTAAGACGTTGTTTGGTTTAGCTTAATTTGTTTATGTCAGTTGGGGACTTGAAGCAGGGGACCGATGGGTGATGTGGTAGCAAACCCCCACTATCTCCTCTTCTTTCATGCATTTGACACATGGCCAATTGACTAAGTCAATTGGCCTTTAATTTTGAAAGAATACAACTGTCACCAAGAGTAACCAACTCCCTAAAACCGTGGGTTGCATCTCATGGAGCAGATCTGCTCCTTTCTTCGTGGGTCAAATAGTGGGCTGCTCCATGCGGACCAAATCAACATTTCCTTCATGGGCCCAACCGTGGGCTAGGTTCCCAAGAAGTCTTGGGCCACATTCTTCACATGGGCTGCGTTATTCTTTTTGGGCCCAAACCGTGACAAGCAAAAATCCATGGCCCAACATTTACCCAATCAATTACATAACTTTCGGCCCAATTTAATTAAGGAACTAATTAAAAAACCAATCATGGCTAGCCCGATCTGTGGTGCCAAAAACGGGTATAAACATTGCCCCCCCCCTATGCCTTGATTCTGTTAAGATTAAGGCGTTTGGGGAAGTGCAGTTTTTGGCATCCAAACAGATCTTGATGGATTTAATATTCTATCAGGCCCAAACGTGGCCTAATATTTTTCCTCTTGGAACGGCTGTAATCATTATCAGATCTCCATGCGGGGCTTTTATCCATAAAGGAAGTCTCCTTTCTCCCTTGGGACTCTAATAGCTTCCAAAAGATCCCTTTTCCAACCCATATTCATCTTTGTTGTACGTGTAGTCCTTGATAAGATAGAAACAAAAATTCAAAAAGTGGGGAGGAGAAAGAGGAGGCGGTACATATCAACACATCTTTTAAACCCACATCTCAAAAACCAATGCCAGCACCGCCCCTTTTAAAGCTGATTTTTCTCTCTCTCTCTCTCCACCTTCTTCACTTTTCGTTGCCCATCCCCTTCTTCTGTCCAGAGCTGAGAAAACCCTAAGCCTCTATTGTTGAACCCAAAAAGCTTCAAAAAATGTCTTCCTTTAGGGCTAAACAACCAGCCAAGAGCCAAACCACCTTCTCCGACGAGATCAAAAGCATCATCAAGTCCGAAAAACTCGCCATCAACTTTGAGATCCTGATCGACCGCTCCCAAACCCGTTCGCCCTCTGTCAAAATGGGGCTTGGACTTGCATTCAATGGTGATTTCCTAGAGTCACTCTATCCGTTCTATCCTCTTGCCGAAGAAGCCTTGCCCTTCGCTTACATCACTGCCAATTGGACTACATACCCGAAGGATATCCCAAATCGGCTATGGCACAGGTCTGACAAGCAATACGTCCAGTGGGTCAATCGCGTAGCGGCAGTGAAGGAGGGGCTATGGAAGGAGGTCAGGATATACGAGGCCCTCATGCTCAGCTGCCATCTCATTGACATGGATAAGGCCCTGTTCATGGCCGCGGCCCTGTTCATGGCCGCGGCCCTGTTCATGGCCGCGGCCCTGTTCATGGCCGCGGCCCTATTCATGGCCGCAGCCCCGTTCTGGTCTGTTTCCTCTAATTCCTTTCATTTTCGTATTGGCATGATGGGCATCACAATACAAGATGTTTCCTTTCTCACCGACCTTCGCCCCCATGGGGTTAGGGCCGATTGTTTTGTTTCACAAAAACCCCCTCATTTGCATACCCAGAATCGGCCCAACTGGCCTATTCAAATTCTTGAAATGTTTTGCTGGAGAGGAAAGAGAAGAGGTCACTGAGGAGGAGCACGTGGCTCTCCTCATTTACTGGTTAAACAAATGTATTTTTTGTGTTTCCTCGAATAGGATTACCAAGGAGTTTACTGATATCGCCAAGGCCTTGGCTTCGGGCCAGAGATTGGCCCTGGCCCCATAGTCCTTGCACACTTATACCATGGCATGTAGGAGTTGCAGACCAATAAGTTTGTTTTTGGTCCCGGCCCTCTTTGGATTATCACGCTTTGGCTTTGGTCATATGTCCCCACGGTGGCCCCAAAATTGAACAAGAATCCTGCACACACATGTTATGGCCGCCACTATGTAGGCCAAGAACTCCAACGACATGATTTCGACACCTGCTTTACCTACTTTTACCGTGAGCTAACCACACTGGGCAAGGGCTACACGCCATTCAAGAGGGATACTGTACCTCTATGGTTGAAAAATCCAGCCGGAGAGCCTAGAGAGGACTTTGATGAACATAAAGAAGTCTGGGCCAGTTTCCTCATCTCAAGAGATTTGCTGTATGGCATGGGTGTATCCTCGGCCAATAACAGGTGTGGGACTGAGTATTACAATGCTGCCCAATTTGCTCGCCAATTCGGGCTTAAGCAACTCATTCCAATTCCCCCATACTTGTCTTGCAATGAGGACTTCATCGATAGGGTTATCGTACCAGAAAAGACTCTATAGGCTGTTTGGAACCAATTTGCTAAGGATGAGGCCACCTTTAAGTTAAGGCCTTATCCTGAACGTCCAGAGAATTCTCTCAGGTTTGAAAAGTGGTGGTCAGCATACATGAGCAAGTACCTTGCCAAAGACATAGATGAGGTTTTGGCAAAAGTCACCCCTGGGGCTATAATGGTTGAAGATGTCGACCCTGCCAAAACTTCCAAACCTAAGAAGAAAACTTCTCGCCCTGAAGGTCCCTCTCCCACTGCATGCCTGAAAAGGAAAGGTACGTACAATGAAACAACTTCATTTTCTTATTTGCTGTCTAGATTCAGGCCTTTATCAGATTTACTCATGCAACTTCCATTTCAGGTACACAATAAGTTGTTAAGCCTGAACCAGAAGAAGAGGCTCAAGAAGCTGTTAGAGAAGAAATCATCAGCTATATGATTTGATTAGCTCCTTCTTTTCCCATTTATCTTTGTGATTCAGGCCTAAATACTTAAACTTGTAAGGGAAGGCTGTTGCGATTGCTGGTAGGACACGAAGCAGCACCAAGACTAGCTCTCCCGACCAGGTAAACCTCACCATCCAAGCATCCTTGTGTTTTAGGCCTCAACCTGCTTTGCATTAAGGCCTGAATGTAAATCTTTGAATTTTGCTCAAGCCGAATCAAAGGAAACCACCCACCATGCTGAATCAACCCCAAAAAAGGAGGTAAAAAAGACAAAGACCAAGACGGCTCCCACAAAAAAGACACAGGAGGAAGAGGTTGAAAAAACAGAATTGAAGAAAAGTCCTTCAATTGCCTCTAGTGATTCTTCTACTGCTTCGTTGGAGGTACGACACCACTTAGTCTTGATTCTTTGATTTCTTTACTAGTTTTTCCTTTGGCAAACCTGTCCCTTACTTCTTGATAAATTCAGGCTACCTCGGAAGGCCCTCCAATCAATCCTGAACACGAGTCTTCATCCCAGACACCTGACAAATCCAAGGTATCACCATTCAAGCCTGATCCCCCAACCGTTCAAAAAGATGAAGTTGTTGAAGAAGCCGCTGACGAAGATATGGAGGACTTCTTCAAGACTGCTGCCAGCGTCGTCCAAGTTTCTCTCTCGGGCATTTCTGGAGACGGGTCAAGCTCTACCCAAGTGCCCCCAACGGCTGAAGAGATCGCCGAGGCCAAAGAAACCTTCAAGGCTTTGATCAAGATGGATATCAGGACATCTCTTCACCCAGGGAGGGCTTCCTCATTCAAGAAGGCTCTTGGTATCTTGGCCAGGGCACAGGTCTTCAGTGAGGCTGCTGAAACAACACTGCAATGCTTCCATAAAGACTTCCTTGACATGCAGAAATCATATGACAGTGCTGCCCTTGAACTCTCCAAGGTTGAATCAAGCCTTACCGAAATTGACGATCTTCGCCAAGAGTTAAGCAAATGTGTAGGTGGCTATGAAACTTTCAAGACCCAAATTGAAGCCATTGAAGGGCAAAAAACCAACCTTGCCAAGGACATTCAGACCTGGGAAGACCAGATCCAAGAGCTGAAGAAGAAGCAAGAAGATGCAGAGAAAAACATGGTGGCTTGGTGACTCAGCAGTCAAGCCTGAAAGCTCAACAAAAGGAACTATTTGCCACTTCCAAAGCTGTTAAGGTCAAGCTTTTACCCCTAGTTCCAATCAAGCAGGCCTTCAAACCTCAAAAGAAAGGTTAGAGGCCCAACTCAACAATCTTGCTGCATCATGGGACAATCTTCGCTCCAGTCTCCTTAATGAACTGTAGGCCATTCTGGCCTTGTAATAAAGTAGTTCCTTTATGTAGCCCTAAACTCTAATCCATTGAGCTGTTGGTGTTTGCATGGCCTGAACTTTAGGCCTTTTCAACTGTTACTGTTTTTGACGGCCTAAGCAGATTCAGGCCTTAATGGTGGCCTAGACAGATTCAGGCCTTGATGTTGGCCTAGACAAATTCAGGCCTTTATCTTTCTATCTATTATGGTTTTGATGGTAGTTTCTCTTTAAACTCTCTCATCTCCCACTTCGTAGGATAATGATGTTTTAAAAGCTTTCCATTGATAGTATGTTTATGCATTCCACCATCCAAATCCATTAAAAGATAAACATTACCTTCAAACACCTTGCAAATTTGATAAGGCCCTTCTCACGTTGGAGACCACTTTCCGTATCTTGAGGTTTGAGTGCCCAAAGGAAGAACAACCTCCCACACCAAATCTCCTTCTGTGAAGCTTTTCCTTCTCACTCTTCTATTATAGGCCTTGGCTACTTGACGTTTCTTAACCAACATATGGTCCAAAGCAGCTAACCTTACCTCATCAAGGTCCTCCATCTCCATTAACATAGCTTGGCTATAATCAGCAGGACTTAGGCCATTTTGGTATGCAATTCTGGCCGATCTAACGGTTACTTCAATGGGAAGTACGGGGTCATGGCCATATACCAACATGTAAGGAGTAACGTTTGTGGCTTCCTTCTTTGAAGTCCTATAAGCCCACAATGCATCGGAAAGGAGCTCATGCCAAACCCTTGGATTGTCTTCCACCATCTTCTCAATAATCCCAATCAAGGTCTTATTGGTTGATTCGGCCTGTCCATTCCCTTGTGCATAATAGGGAGTTGAGTGAGAGAGTTGAATATTGAATTGGCTCGCGAAGGCCCGAACCTGTGCTCCAAAAAACACTGAGCCTCTGTCCGCCACAAAATGCTCCGGTATTCCAAACCTATGGATAATCTTCTCCTTCATAAATTCGATCACATCCTGTTGATCCACAGATTTCAACGGAATGGCCTCTGCCCATTTCATAAAATAATCTATGGCTACCAGGATAAACTTGTGTTGTTTCGATGAAGGGGGATAAATCATCCCAATTATATCCAAGACCCAGCCTCAAAAAGGCCAAGGCTTTACTACAGCTTGATAATCTGTTGCAGGGGTATGATGTATGGGGCCATGAGCTTGACAAGGTTGGCAGCCCTTAGAAAAACATATACAATCCTCTAAGATAGTGGGCCAATAGTAACCATACCTTCTAATGAGCCACCTCATTTTGATACCAGACTGGTGTGCCCCACAAATCCCTTTGTGGACTTCTGTCATTACCTTCATGGCCTCGGTATGGCATAAACACCTCAACAGCAAATCATCCTCAAGGCCTTTCTTGTACAACTCATCTCCGAGGAGAACATAACTCCTCGCTCTTCTCTTGACCTTTCTACTAGCCCCTATACGAGGCTATTTTAGGTAAGCAATGATGGGATCACGCCAATCCTCCTTACTGTCCTCTTCTTCTTCAACCGGAAGGTCTGAAGCAAATACTTCTAGGTCTAAACCTCTTCTCCTTATAGAAGGGAGTAGCCTTTTCTGGACGGTAATGATCTTATGAAGGGTCTCTGGTGATAACTTCAGGCCTGTTGAGACTTCAGGCCTGTTGAGGCCTGAGCCAGACTGTTTGCTTCTGTATTCATACTCCTTGAGACATGTTTAACAGTTACGTTATCAAAGTCTTGAATTAATTGCACTGCTGCCATGTAATAAGGAGCCAACTCCTCACTATAGCATTTAAACGTTCCTACCAAGTGGTTGATTATGAGGTTTGAATCCCCTATGACTCTTACTTCTCTGGCCTCAAGATCCCTAAGGATTTCAAGACCTATTACCACTGCTTCATATTCGGCTTGATTATTTGTACATGGAAAATCAAATTGAAAAGATAGCTCTGTTCTCAGGCCTTGGGGAGAGATAATGATTATCCCACAGCCTGAGACCTGTTGAGTTTTTGATCCATCAATGAGAAGAGTCCAAGGAGTGAGTGACATTTCAAATGCGCTTAGTCCTGAATCAGATTCATCGCTGATATCCACGCAAGGATGATCGGCAAGGAAATCTACTAAGGCCTGACCTTTTATAGCCTTTTGAGGGACATATTGAAAACTGAACTCCATTAAAGCCAAAGACCATTTGCCTATTTGGCCTCGCATGATTGGCCGAGAAAGCAAGTACTTAATCAGGTCTATTTGACTCATAATATAAACCACAACAGGAAGCATGTAGTGCCTCAATTTTATTGCTGCAAAGTACAAAGCAAGACATAACTTTTCAATAGGAGTATACCTCCTTTCACAAGGAGTAAACAGCCTACCTAAATAATAAACAGCTTGCTCTTTCCCTAGCTCATTATCTTATGCTAAAAGGCATCCAATAGATCCTTCCGCAGCTGAAATGTAGAGTTTCAAAGGTTTGTTCTTGATGGGAGACATAAAGACTAGAGCCTCCGCTAAGTAGCCTTTGATCTCATCAAAGGCCTTCTGATGGTCTGCCTCCCAAACAAAAGTGTCTTAATCCTTCAGCTTCAAGAGTTGGGAAAAGACTTGAACCTTTCCCACTAGGTTTGAGATGAACCTTCTCAAAAAGTTGAGTGACCCCAAGAGTTTCTGCAATTCTTTCTTGGTTGTAGGAAGCTTTGCTTCCACAGCTGAAATGTAGAGTTTCAAAGGCTTGTTCTTGATGGGAGGCATAAGGACTGGAGCCTCCGCTAAGTAGCCTTTGATCTCATCAAAGGCCTTTTGATGGTCTGCCTCCCAAACAAAAGTGTCTTGATCCTTCAGCTTCAAGAGTTGGGAAAAGACTTGAACCTTTCTTGCTAGGTTTGAGATGAACCTTCTCAAAAAGTTGAGTGACCCCAAGAGCTTCTGCAATTCTTTCTTGGTTGTAGGAGGCTTTTTTCCATGATTGCCTTGGCCTTATTCGGATCAATCTCAATTCCTCTGTTGTGGACCAAAAACCCTAGGAACTTACGTGCGGAGACTCCAAAGGCACACTTTAAGGGGTTGACCTTCAAGTCAAATTGTTGCATCCTCAAGAATGACCTCCTCAAATGTTCCAAGTGTTCATCATAGGTCTGAGACTTGACCACGATGTCATCAATGTAGATCTCCATGAAACGGCCAATGAAATCATGGAAAATGGCATTCATTGCTTGTTGAAATGAGGCACCTGCATTCTTTAAGCCGAAGGGCATTACGACCCACTCAAAGGTTTCCAAAGCTCCGGGACACCAAAAAGCAGTCTTAGTCGTATCGGCCTTGTCGATGAAGATCTGATTATAGCCAGAATGGCCATCCATAAAGGATAAAACCTTATGACCCAAAGCCCCATCTACCAACAAATCTGCAACCGTCATTGGATATTCATCCTTTGGAGATTCCAAATTCAGGTTTCTGAAGTCCACACACACTCTGATCTTGCCATTCTTCTTAAGGACTCGCACAACATTAGAAAGCCAAGTAACATACCTAGCCGTGCGTATAAACCCAGCGTTGAAGAGGCATTCGATCTCAACTTTCACTTGCAAGTAGACCTCATTGGACATCCTCCATGGCGGTTGCTTGAAAGGCATGAACCCTGGCTGAATGGGTAACTTGTGTTCCACCAAATGTCTGGACAAAACAAGACTTGAATTCTGTTAAGAGCTGAATGAACTTTTCTTTCACGTCCTCTGGCAGAAGCTGACTAATATATACAGGCCTAGGATTTTCTGAATCTCCTAGGTTAACTTCTTCCAAATGGTCTTCAACATCGGCCTTTAAGTCATCCAACTTAGCTAGGGCTGCTTCAAGGTCTTCTAAATGGATCTCATCCAAGTCTTCAATAAGATCTAAGTCTTCGTTAATTACTTCGGCCGCATGGGCCGAATAACCTTCTTCTTCTTGCTCTTGTTCTTCCTTAAGCCTTTTTTCAAGCAAATAGGCCTCAAACTTTGTCAACGTAGCCCGCAAGGCCACGTCCTTCTCTTTTTCTGAAGGCCTTACTGACATTGAAACGATCTTTTGGTTGAAGCTGTAATCGGCCTACTTGACTCCGTGATCATTGGGCCGATTAACTCTTTGTATAATGCATTTACCTCCTCCACTGACTTGTGAGCAGAAATAGGTACAATCTTATGACGGCCATACTTATCCAAGCCTGCCACCTTCATTGGGCCGACATCCTCATCGTATAATCTTGCCTCGGCATGATTGGTTAAGGCATGAAAAGGTCTACGATCTGCCCAAATTACCTCCACATCTTCCTGATTCCAAAAAACCAAACACTGGTGCAAGGTTGATGGCACAGCTAAGCAGACGTGAATCCAATCCCTTCCCAACAGAATGTTGAATGAAGACCGTGAATTCGCAACGAAGAAAAGAGTTGTGAGGGTTTTTGATCCAACCGTCAAAATTCATGATTAAAATCCCCTGACAATTCGTTTCATGCCTAGTGAATTTAGTCAAAGTAGCCGTTGTTGAAACCAGGTCTTGATCTATTTTGCCTAGCTTGATCATGGTAGACCTAGGCATGAGGTTAGCCGCCGAGCCATTATCAACAAGAAAGTTGATTGATTGGCATCCCATCCACACATCCAGAGATATACAAAGGCTTGATATGCTTCATCATCTTAGAAGTAGGCTTCTCAAATATCACGCTTGCTACTTGGCTTTCCGTGCTATTCTCATCCTCGTCCTTCAAAATTATCACTGAAGGCCTGCCTCCATTCAGGCCTGAATTGAGGGATTCCTTCAGTATTTCGGCAGTTTCACCCATCTCCACCATGTCACCTTCCATAGCAGTAAGGTTATTGTCTTTTGCTTCTAACTCAGATGGAAGAAACACAACCATGTTGCACTGCATCCTTGAGGCCTGCCCAGGCTTGAATTCTTTGGCATGTGGGTTCAAATGCGGCTTGCTCCTCGAGTCCTGTTTCTTTGGCTCAAGAGCTTCCTTCTTCAATAAAGTAACCTGCCTTGGAAGAGGCTTAATCCTAGCCTCCTCAAGGGTCTTCTCCAGTAAAGCCTTCTTCTCAAACTGAGGAACTTGCTCTGAAGAGGAAATGGCAACAACTTCTTTGTATGTCCTTTCCAAGGGCTTGTGTTCTTTCCTAGGCTTGACTGTTTCAGCCGTCAACTTTTCTGTAGGTAACTCCATCACCTTTTCCTCATTAGGGTCATCTTTTTCCATCATGTCCCCAAGCAAATCTTCTTCTTCATGAGCCCTCCTTTCCGCCTGCCTAAACCGTTGGCGGCGTCTTTTCTAAGATCGGGACAAAGGAGGCTGTGGAGGGAACTTAGGATGTTCAACCTTATGCCACTCATTTGGAGGAATGAAAGGGGGTTTCATAGTCCTAGGCTTTCCTCCAGGTGGGGCTGAAATTCTGAGGTTATTGAGCTCATCCTCTATCTCCATCACATCTGGCTGAATCCTGTTGAAGACTGATTCCCGCCTGATCTGGTCCTGTTTCTGTTTAGGCCTGCGTATCTCCTCAAGCCTAACTTCAGTTCTGCCCACAACTATGCTCTTCAACACAGGTCTGGATGGAATTGTATGATGCCCACATTCAGAGCAAACCAATGAACAACTTGGTTTCTCTGGCTTTCTGACTCCTCCAGGCCTTAACCACCAGGATTTCTTCCTTTCAAACCTCTTCACCCTTTCAAGTGTGAGATCTTCCTCAAAATACGAGTCCCGGTAGCTATTTGATTTAGGCCTGAATGCTGCTCTCGACGGTGCCCCCAAGCTTACTTTAGCCTTGGTGTGGTTCTAGGCATGGATCTCATATTCACCGAGACCATGTTTGCACTTAGGCCTGAAGGGAATGGGTTGCCATCCACCCCCATGGCCTGCTTGTCCTTTTCGGGAAACTTGAATTCTCCCCGATCAATCTTATCTTGGATATCATTCCTAAACACAAAGCAATTATTGGTTGAATGACTCCAAGAGTTGTGGTACTTACAATATTCCTTGCCCTTTAGCTCATCCAATGCTGGGATCTAGTGGCCAAAAGGCAGTTTCAGCAATTTGTCTGTTAAGAGCTGATCAAAAATAGCCTCCGCCTTGCTGATATCAAAAGTATAGACCCTGATAGGCCTATTCGCTGCTTCCTAGACCGGTTGCTTCGCAGGTTCCATCTTGACAAAGGCCTTGGAAACATAAGGCTTTCTGTTAATGATTTTAGCCACATCAACATCAACACTAGCCTCTGTCTCAACCGTAGCCACATCATAATTAGGGTCTTGATAGTACGTTCCCTTGGAAGCTGCCTTTCTATCCTTCTCCTCTTCCAGAAGTTTCTCATATCGTGAGGCGTTTGCAGATAGCTCAAACAGGTCTCGGAATTCTATTCCATGATACTTTTTCTTGAACTCGAAGTCCAGGCCATTCAGTGCAAAACGCACATACTCGGCCTCGGGCAATGGAATTTTGAACTTGAAGCGTGTTGTCTTGAATCGAGAAAGGTAAGACTCCACACCTTCTTGTGGAAGTTGATGATAGCGTGACAAATCCGCCATCGTTATTTCTGGTTCAACCCTATAAAACTGTTGGTGGAACATCTCCTCAATCTGGGCCCAGGTCTGGACAGAATTGGTTGGCAAATTGATATACCAAGTGAAGGCCGTTGCCGTCAAGGAATTAGGGAAAAGCCTTAACTTGAGTTTGTCATTCGTTCCAACTTTCCCACATTGCACTTGAAACCGAGCGATGTGTTCCACTGTGGACTGCATGTTCTCCCTTGTGAAGGTCTGAAATTCAGGAACCCGGTACCCCTTGGGAAAAGACTCATTGTCAACCTCTTCCGTATGGGGTTTCCGGTACATGGGCCTTCCCACAGGTCTGAATCCAGGCCCTAACTGCTCCTGGAGCAAATCCAGGACTTGATCTCTCCCAATCATGTTTGGCATTGGAGGCGGCCGTTGGCCTGCCTCTTGTGCCTGCAGATTCACGCCTGGGCTTGCCCCTCGAGTCTTTGGGACTGAATGAGCATGAGAACCATTCTTGTCTTTAGCAATACCTTGTCCTCCGTGAGGAGGCCTTTTGTCAGTCTTTTCAGGCATGTTTGGGTTTTCCAGCAAAATAGCCCTTTGTTCATTGGAGGCATCGATCCTCTTCCAATAACCACTCCTTTGGTTCTTTCTCCTGCCGGTGCAGAAATGTTTGATGAAGAAGCTTGATAGAAAACCTGAGGTGGCGGTGGTATTGAGTCCTTCAAACCTGTCTGTTCATGGCCGTTGCCATAAAATCCGAACTGAGGCATCACTGGTTGCTGAGGGACGAGTGGCAGCCTTTCTGTCATTGTGGCAATCATGTTATTGATTGCTAGAGTCAAAGGCTCCATGGACTGAGAAATCGTGTGTGACAGGCTTTGTGATATCTCCTGTCCTGTAAAAAAACATATAATTCTTGACGCTATTCGTGGCGTCATGGAGATCTTGTGCGCTGAGTTGAGGAGCGGCCTCTTCGAGCAGCGGAACATCAATAGAAACTCCTTTAGGGCTGCCTGGAGGATCGGGCAACGGTGGATTCGACTGTGGTGGATCCGGTTGCGGCTGTCCTGCTCTTGATTTTGGCGGCATGATTGAAACCTTTGAACGACTAGGGTCCCACCGGGCGTGCCAATGAAAACTCTCATTTTTGGCAAAGGTGTGAATGCGTTGAATGCGGGCGTGCCAAGACTTGTATCGCCTAACTTTTGATGAAGATTCCCGTGACTCTTGACTTCTAACGTATGAGCGATTGCATGTGACCCAAAGGTTAAAAATCACAATGTGGTTCGTGGTTTGCCACACGGTTGTGGACTTAAAATTTCCTAGTCGTATAGGAAATGGAACATAGAAACGTGAACTTTATTACTCCGGGATAATAAAGTTGATTACAAGGAAAATAAAAATCCAAACTACTTGATGAAGTGAGTTTGAATGGGGTTTGAGCACGAGGTACTCAATAAGCTATTTTGCTGAAAGTAGGAAAGTTTTTGTAAGCGTTGAGCTTTGATTGGTGTTGGACCCTTTTTTCATCTTGTGAACTTGTATTTATAGGCATAGGAGCAAGCTGATTCAGGCCTGAATCCGAATTCTGCCTTGCTCCATAAGCTGCCATGTGTCCCATGATGCTCCACTTTTCATGCACACTTGATCATGGGTGGTTTTTCTGGCAGTTAAGAGATCATGGGTGATGTGGCAGCAAAACCCCACTATCTCCTCTTCTTTCAAGCATTTGACACATGGCCAATTGACTAAGTCAATTGGCCTTTGAATTTTGGAAGAATACAACTGCCACCAAGAGTAACCAACTCCCTAAAACCGTGGGTTGCATCTCACGGACCAGATCTGCTCCTTTCTTCGTGGGTCAAATAGTGGGCTGCTCCATGCGGACCAAATCAACATTTCCTTCATGGGCCCAACCGTGGGCTAGCTTCCCAAGAAGTCTTGGGCCACGTTCTTCACATGGGCTGCGTTATTCTTTTTGGGCCCAAACCGTGACAAGCAAAAATCCATGGCCCAACATTTACCCAATCAATTACATAACTTTCGGCCCAATTTAATTAAGGAACTAATTAAAAAACCAATCATGGCTAGCTCGATCCGTGGTGCCAAAAACGGGTATAAACATTGCCCCCCCTACGCCTTGATTCTGTTAAGATTAAGGCATTTGGAGAAGTGCAGTTTTTGGCATCCAAACAGATCTTGATGGATTTAATATTCTATCAGGCCCAAACGTGGCCTAGTATTTTTCCTCTTGTAACGGCTGTAATCATTATCAATCTCCATGTGGGGCTTTTATCCATAAATGAAGTCTCCTTTCTCCCTTGGGACTCTAATAGCTTCCAAAAGATCCCTTTTCCAACCCATATTCATCTTTGTTGTACGTGTAGTCCTTGATAAGATAGAAACAAAAATTCAAAAAGTGGGGAGGAGAAAGAGGAGGCGGTACATATCCCCACATCTTTTAAACCCGCTTCTCAAAAACCAATGCCAGCACCGCCCCTTTTAAAGCTGATTTTTCTCTCTCTCTCTCTCCACCTTCTTCACTTTTCGTTGCCCATCCCCTTCTTTTGTCCAGAGCTGAGAAAACGCTAAGCCTCTATTGTTGAACCCAAAAAGCTTCAAACAATGTCTTCCTTTAGGGCTAAACAACCAGCCAAGAGCCAAATCACCTTCTCCGACGAGATCAAAAGCATCATCAAGTCTGAAAAACTCGCCATCAACTTTGAGATCCTGATCGACCGCTCCCAAACCCGTTCGCCCTCTGTCAAAATGGGGCTTGGACCTGCATTCAATGGTGATTTCCCAGAGTCACTCTATCCGTTCGATCCTCTTGCCGAAGAAGCCTTGCCCTTCGCTTATGTCACTACCGATTGGACTGCATACCCGAAGGATATCCCAAATCGGCTATGGCACAGGCCTGACAAGCAATACGTCCAGTGGGTCAATCGCGTAGTGGCCATGAAGGAGGGGCTATGGAAGGAGGTCGGGATATACGAGGCCCTCATGCTCAGCCGCCATCTCATTGACATGGATAAGGCCCTGTTCATGGCCGCGGCCCAGTTCTGGTCTGTTTCCTCTAATTCCTTTCACTTTCGTATTGGCATGATGGGCATCACAATACAAGATGTTTCCTTTCTCACCGGCCTTCGCCCCCATGGGGTTAGGGCCGATTGTTTTGTTTCACAAAAAACCCCCTCCTTTACATACCTAGAATCGGCCCAACTGGCCTATTCAAACTTCTTGAAATGTTTTGCTGGAGAGGAAGGAGAAGAGGTCACTGAGGAGGAGCACGTGGCTCTCCTCATTTACTGGTTAAACAAATGTATTTTTGTGTTTCCTCGAATAGGATTACCAAGGAGTTTACTGATATCGCCAAGGCCTTGGCTTCGGGCCAGAGATTGGCCCTGGCCCCACTAGTCCTTGCACACTTATACCGTGGCATGCAGGAGTTGCCGACCAAAAAGTTTGTTTTTGCTCCCGGCCCTCTTTGGATTATCACGCTTGATTTGGTCGTATTTCCCCACGCTGGCCCAAAAATTGAACAAGAAGCCTACACACACATGTTATGGCCGCCACTATGTAGGCCAAGAACTCCAATGACATGATTTCGACACCTGCTTTACCTACTTTTACCGTGAGCTAACCACACTGGGCAAGGGCTACATGCCATTCAAGAGGGATACCGTACCTCTATGGTCGAAAAATCCAGCCGGAGAGCCTAGAGAGGACTTTGATTAACATAAAGAAGTCTGGGCCAGTTTCCTCATCTCAAGAGATTTGCTGTATGGCATGGGTGTATCCTCGGCCAATAACAGGTGTGGGACCGAGTATTACAATGCTGCCCAATTTGCTCGCCAATTCGAGCTTAAGCAACTCATTCCAATTCCCCCATACTTGTCTTGCAACGAGGACTTCATCGATAGGGTTATCGTACCAGAAAAGACTCTATAGGCTGTTCGGAACCAATTTGCTAAGGATGAGGCCACCTTTCAGTTAAGGCCTTATCCTGAACGTCCAGAGAATTCTCTCAGGTTTGAAAAGTGGTGGTCAGCATACATGAGCAAGTACCTTGCCAAAGACATAGATGAGGTTTTGGCAAAAGTCTCCCCTGGGGCTATAATGGTTGAAGATGTCGACCCTGCCAAAACTTCCAAACCTAAGAAGAAAACTTCTCGCTCTGAAGGTCCCTCTCCCACTGCAAGCCTGAAAAGGAAAGGTACGTGCAAAGAAACAACTTCATTTTCTTATTTGCTGTCCAGATTCAGGCCTTTATCAGATTTACTCATACAACTTCCATTTCAGGTACGCAAGAAGTTGTTAAGCCTGAACTAGAAGAAGAGGCTCAAGAAGCTGTTAGAGAAGAAATCATCAGCTGTATGATTTGATTAGCTCCTTCTTTTCCCATTTATCTTTGTGATTCAGGCCTAAATACTTAAACACGCAAGGGAAGGCTGCTGCGATTGTTGGTAGGACACGAAGCAGCACCAAGACTAGCTCTCCCGACCAGGTAAACCTCACCATCCAAGCATCCTTGTGTTTTAGGCCTCAACCTGCTTTGCATTAAGGCCTGAATGTAAATCTTTGAATTTTGCTCAGGCCGAATCAAAGGAAACCACCCACCATGCTGAATCAACCCCAAAAAAGGAGGTAAGAAAGACAAAGACCAAGATGGCTCCCACAAAAAAGACACAGGAGGAAGAGGTTGAAAAAACAGAATTGAAGAAAAGTCTTTAAATTGCCTCTAGTGATTCTTCTACTGCTTGGTTGGAGGTACGACACCACTTAGTATTGATTCTTTGATTTCTTTACTTGTTTTTCCTTTGGCAAACCTGTCCCTTACTCCTTGATAAATTCAGGCTACCTCAGAAGGCCCTCCAATCAATCCTGAACACGAGTCTTCATCCCAGACGCCTGACAAATCCAAGGTATCACCATTCAAGCCTGATCCTCCAACCGTTCAAAAAGATGAAGTTGTTGAAGAAGCCGCTGACGAAGATATGGAGGACTTCTTCAAGACTGCTGCCAGCCTCGTCCAAGTTTCTCTCTCGGGCATTTCTGGAGACAGGTCAAGCTCTACCCAAGTGCCCCCAACGGCTGAAGAGATCGCCGAGGCCAAAGAAACCTTCACGGCTTTGATCAAGATGGATATCAAGACATCTCTTCACCCAGGGAGGGCTTCCTCATTCAAGAAGGCTCTCGGTATCTTGGCCAGGGCTCAGGTCTTCTGTGGGGCTGCTGAAACAACACTGCAATGCTTCCATAAAGACTTCCCTGACATGCAGAAATCATATGACAGTGCTGCCCTTGAACTCTCCAAGGTTGAATCAAGCCTTACCGAAATTGACGATCTTTACCAAGAGTTAAGCAAATGTGTAGGTGGGTATGAAACTTTCAAGACCCAAATTGAAGCCATTGAAGGGCAAAAAACCAACCTTGCCAAGGACATTCAGACCTGGGAAGACCAGATCCAAGAGCTGAAGAAGAAGCAAGAAGATGCAGAGAAAAACATGGTGGCTTGGTGACTCAGCAGTCAAGCCTGGAAGCTCAACAGAAGGAACTACTTGCCACTTCCAAAGCTGTTAAGGTCAAGCTTTTACCCCTAGTTCCCAATCAAGCAGGCCTCCAAACCTCAAAAGAAAGGTTAGAGGCCCAACTCAACAATCTTGCTGCATCATGGGACAATCTTCGCTCCAGTCTCCTTAATGAACTGTTGGCCATTCTGGCCTCACTACTACAATAATAGATATGCGTCACACTAAGGAGATTCACATAGATCACGGTTTTCAGTGAAAGCGTGATAAAAAGTGGTGCTTAAAATTTTTTATCGCAGTTTAATTCCAAAACTGAGATAAAAAGTGGGTTTTAGCGCAGAATAAAAGACCTCGCTCTTGCGGTGAGATAAATGAAAAACAACCTCACCCTTGCGGCGTGATAAAGATTTTAGGGCGGAAAAAAATGAGATAAAAGATCTCGCTTTTGTGGTGAGATAAAAGAGAAAAGACCTCACCCTTGTGGCGTGATTAAAAAGAGAAAAGACCTCACTCTTGTGGCGTGATAAAAGATTTTAGTGTGGAAAAGAATGAGATAAAAGATCTCGCTCTTGTGCCGAGATAAAAGATAAAAGACTTCACCCTTGTAGCGTGATAAAAAACTTTAGCGCGGAAAAAAGCGAGATAAATGATCTCACTCTTGCGGCGAGATAAAAAGCCTATCCATTTAGGCGCGGGGTCTGAATTTTCACGTGGGTGGGTTGGTACTCATTTAGGCGGGCTTTGAAAAGTTATGTAAGGAAAACGATATCGGGACTTTGAAAAGTTCTTTTTTTTTTTTTTTACAAAAGGTAAGAAGATAAGTCCTAATTACACTCACCCCTAAAATTTTTTACGTTTCATCTTCATCTTCATGCCCAAAAAGATCGAGAGAGAGAGAGAGAGAAGGCAAATCCCATGACTGAGTTCCACCAGTGCCCACTTGTTTTTTTGACGACGGACAGGCTGTTCCACTAGTGCCCGATTTTCACGTGGGCAAGCTGTGATCTTTATGGTTTATTGTAGTAGTAAAATTTAGTTATTTCAGATGTCTTCCAAGTGTTTGACACATTAGGTAAAAAAACAATTATATTATTATGGCTTAGCCTTGTCTGAAAAGGATTAAAATCCAATTGGGAAGCTACCATTGAAATTGAAATTCAATATAAACACAAAATTCATGTGAAATGGTTAGTTTATAAAAAAAATCTAAAGTTTGTCCATAATGTTACAATCTGCAGGTTGTGATAATGTTCATAAAATTTGTCTATATCACGTTAATTGCATTTCAAAAAATTTAGCAAATTTTAAGGGAAAAAAAATGTTTTCTCACTTTAGGAAGTAAGTATAAATATTTTTGTTTTCCTATTGTAACAGAAGTTCTTGGCTAGCTTAGTGGTAAGGGCTTGGGAAATCAACCAAGGGTGCATAGGTTCAAAACTTGGCAATGACAAGAAAAGAAGGTCTAATAGATACAAAGAAAAGATCAGACGCAATGATTTTTCATCTCAGTACGTGGTGTGATTATTTTGAACTTTCAATCACGGTTATAGACCGTGATCTAAAGTGACATACAATCACACCCAAAAAAGAGAAACAATCACGACTTATAACTATGATAAAAGAGAAATGATCACGCCTTTTGACTGTGATTGTTTCTCTCTTTCAATCACGATTTATAACCGTGATAAAAGAGAGTGACTTACAATCACACCCAAATCCATCACGGTAGCAAGAGCGTGATAGAAAACTTACAATCACGGCCAATAACTGTGATCTTTTTTATTTATTGTAGTAGTGCCTTGTAATAAAGTAGTTCCTTTATGTAGCCCTGAACTCTAATCCATTGAGTTGTTGGTGTTTGCATGGCCTGAACTTTAGGCCTTTTCAACTGTTACTATTTTTGATGGCCTAAGCAGATTCAGGCCTTAATGGTGGCCTAGACAGATTCAGGCCTTTATCTTTCTATCTATTATGGTTTTGATGGTAGTTTCTCTTTAAAATCTCTCATCTCCCAAATCGTAGGATAATGATGTTTTAAAAACTTTCCATTGATAGTATGTTTATGCATTCCACCATCCAAATCCATTAAAAGATAAACATTACCTTCAAACACCTTGCAAATTTGATAAGGCCCTTCTCACGTTGGAGACCACTTTCCGTATCTTGAGGTTTGAGTGCCCAAAGGAAGAACAACCTCCCACACCAAATCTCCTTCTGTGAAGCTTTTCCTTTTCACTCTTCTATTATAGGCCTTGGCTACTTGACGTTTCTGAACCAACATATGGTCCAAAGTAGCTAACCTTACCTCATCAAGGTCCTCCATCTCCATTAACATAGCTTGGCTATAATCAGCAGGACTTAGGCCATTTTGGTATGCAATTCTGGCCGATCTAACCGTTACTTCAATGGGAAGTACGGGGTCATGGCCATATACCAACATGTAAGGAGTAACGTTTGTGGCTTCCTTCTTTGAAGTCCTATAAGCCCACAATGCATCGGAAAAGAGCTCATGCCAAACCCTTGGATTGTCTTCCACCATCTTCTCAATAATCCCAATCAAGGTCTTATTGGTTGATTCGGCCTGTCCATTCCCTTGTGCATAATAGGGAGTTGAGTGAGAGAGTTGAATATTGAATTGGCTCGCGAAGGCCCGAACCTATGCTCCAAAAAACACTGAGCCTCTGTCCGCCACAAAATGCACCGGTATTCCAAATCTATGGATAATCTTCTCCTTCATAAATTTGATCACATCTTGTTGATCCACAAATTTCAACGTAATGGCCTCTGCCCATTTCGTAAAATAATCCGTGGCTACCAGGATAAACTTGTGTTGTTTCGATGAAGGAGGATAAATCATCCCAATTATATCCAAGGCCCAGCCTCGAAAAGGCCAAGGCTTTACTACAGCTTGATAATCTGTTGCAGGGGTATGATGTATGGGGCCATGAGCTTGACAAGGTTGGCAGCCCTTAGAAAAACGTATACAATCCTCTAAGATAGTGGACCAATAGTAACCATACCTTCTAATGAGCCACCTCATTTTGATACTGTGGGCAGCGTGCCCTAGGAGAGAAAGGATTTCGTTCCTTTTCGCCATTACGGCCCCTTTTTGAAAATCGAGGGAGCACGAGCGCTGGTGGCAAGTGCTCAAAAATACAGAGTCGCCACTTGAGTTTTGAAGGTCCGACACTCAAGGAACCGTATTTCGAAGCACCTACCGCGCTTTGTTTGAAAAAGTGAAGGAAACCAGCCCGTCATAACCATATCTGGGTTCGGGAGCCAGGTTACGAGAGGGGAAGGGTTTTATGGCACCCCTCTCGCCCAATCCGGAGATCGGTCTCTACTTAGGCGTTTTTATGAAAACATTTGTGATTCTTCCTCTTTTAATTGATTTTAGCCAATTAGGGCGGGGGAACAGTTAATCGGGGATTAAAACTGTAACAGTTTGCAAGATGTGATCAAATAATGGCATGGATGGATAGCACGAAGAATAATGAGCGGAACGATTTTGAAACAGCGATCAGACGCCAAAACCAGGCTCGGGGCAGATTTGCCCTGCACGATGACCAACTTGCATGCCTGAACAGATCTGTATGCAAGTCAACCATCGCGCGAGACAGACTGACACTCGCGCGAGTATTGTCATCTCACCAAAATCCCTAAATCATCCCCTTCTGGGCTCTGGAGGGACCAGTGCACACCCAGGAAGCAAACCAAGCAGTTTATTGGAAGACTGAAAATACTAATTATTACACCATACTCCAAGCAGGAGCCAAATGAGATGAAACACAACCCCTAAACAGTGGGGGTATCAAAACAGAGGCCAAGGGCCCAGTTGCCCATGCAAGGGCCATTCATGGAAATCAGAGAACTGTCGCGCGACAGAAAGTGAGTCTCGCGCGACACTCCTGACTGGACTTCCAGGAATTGCTTTGCATGCTTGGGGTCCTGAGACAGATTCAGGGGATCCCAAGGGCATTCCAAACTGTTTAAAACACATAAACTAGCTACTGTATTTTGTTTTTGCATGCATCACAGTGATCTAAAATCAAAGTAAAGTACAACAGGCATGAAAACACTATAAAACAGAAAAGGGCTAGCCTCCCTTCCCCGCGAGGTCCATTCTCTTGCTGACACAAGTGTCGCGCGAGTATAGGGGACCATCGCGCGAGGGTGTAGCAGCCACGAATTCTTGTAACTTTGCTGGCTTTAGGACCAGGACATGGTATTGATTACCAGACCTGGTCCTGTCAGCCCCCCTCAGGGATCAAAACAGAAATAGGTTAAACCTTATACCTTTGCTTGGAAAGGGTTTGGGAATGGATTGGCTTGATTGGTGTGGCCTTGCTACCAAGAGTGCATGTACATGCTAAGTTCAGAAGCTTAGGAAGTAGTTTGAGGGTTAGGAATTTTGTGCTAGCTAATGTAGGACTTGTAGAATGACTAATGACTTTCTTAAGCAATTTTTGGAACCCTTAACATGGAAGACCAATGGGGGTATTTATAGGGGGAATGTTAGGCTTAGTTAGGGGCCAAACAAGACCTTAGGACCAGCCACCAAGGCTGGTCACAACTTGGTTGTGAGGCTAGCCAACAAGGTGAGAGAGTGGTTGGGAGTTTGCATGGGGCTAGAACCTGCCAGCACGCCGTTCAGCTGAGGAGAACGGGGTTCCAGCCCATGGGAACCCATGTGCCAAGCAATCATCGCAAGTCCAGCTGGATTCTGTGATAGGGACAGGAGGGAACCATCGCGCGAGGGTTTGGAAGTATCGCGCGAGGGTCAAACAGTCAACAGTTTGACTTTGACTACACGTGGCAAGCTAAGTGTCGCACGAGGGACACAAAGGCTCGCGCGAGGGTCAACTCTGGCTCTGGGGTTTGACTGAAAGTTTAGAAGGGTTCAAAGGGCTCAAGCAAGGTTTCTAAGCGTTCCAAGCCTAATCCATTCCCGATCCAAGCTCTGTTTGATCCGATTTCATCATCGGGGAAACAAGAAAATCGTAAAAATGAAGTAAAACGATTGGGAGACCCGGATTGGGGTGTCTACAGTAGTCCCTCTTTGACGGCACGCGGAGCACCATTGACTGGTACGGGTAACGTCAAAGATTTCTAGACACCCACCAAATCCGCCCAAAAGCTGATTAAATGGAAAATGCAGACGAGTATAAAAATACCGTGCACCAAGGGGAGTCGAAGACCGAACGGATAGATCGCTGCTGGTCGGACGGATAGATCGCCACGGATAGATCGGACGGATAGATCGTCGCTGTTGATTGATCAGACGGATAGATCGTCGCTGTTGATTGATCGGACGAATAGATCGTCGCTGTGGATTGGTCGGACGGATAGATCGTCGCTGTTGATTGATCGGACGGATAGATCGTCGCTGTTGATTGATCGGACGGATAGATCGTCGCTGTGGATTGGTCGGACGGATAGATCGTCGCTGTTGATTGATCGGACGGATAGATCGTCGCTGTTGATTGATTAGACGGATAGATCGTCGCTGTTGATTGATCGGACGGATAGATCGTCGCTGTGGATTGATCGGACGGATAGATCGTCGCTGTTGATTGATCAGACGGATAGATCGTCGCTGTTGATTGATCGGACGGATAAATCGTCGCTGTGGATTGATTGGACAGATGGATCGTCGCTGTTTCGTTTGCGGACGGACCACTGCTGGGGATACAAAAATCTCCGGGCTTTTGAAGACAAGATCTTCAAAATGACCCTCACATTTCATGGACCTTAAAAGAGGGATTAACCGAGATTGGGCCGGACCCAACATCCGAATTGGGCCTGAGGCCCAAGGTGTAGTGTCGCGCGACACTCACCAACCATCGCGCGAGGGTCTGACGTTAGGGCTTGGGTCTGAACAGGCCCAGACCTGGCCCAAACCCGTTTTATTCGTTTAAACGTCGCGGGGACGCTTCAGAAAACAGTACTCGGCGGTTTCAAAACTTTGAAACTCTCTCAAACTCTCGTCTCTCCTCCGAAAATCCTTCCAATCCTTGATTCCGCCCACGAAGTCGACGAACCAACTCTTGATCACCCATCCATGGCTGACCACGGCAGTGGGGAAGAGGGGGGAGGCGTCATCGATCATCCAAAGGATCGAGGAGAGTCCACGGCCGTCGGAACAGGGGACCAAGCACCGGTGGAGGTTGTCGTGGAGGTTAGTATAGACGCCAGTGCAGCGGCGACAGGCGGCGGTGATGGCGAACAAGGTCGCGAGCAGGTGACTGGTGGTGGTGAGCACAGTCGCGCGACAGACCCGGAGGCTCACGCGACAGGGGGAGCTGTGGAAGTAGAGGCTGCTGTGGAGCCGTTGGGGTCGAGCATGGCAGTGGAGGGCTCGGTGGTGACCAGCGTGAGTCCAGAAAATGCTGGGGACCTTGGTGCTGGAGAGAATCCTCGCGCGACAGAGGAGGAGCCTCGCGCGAGGCTTGAAACTGGAGGAGGCAGTGTCAGTGGAGGAGGAGATGACACTGTTGAACCGTCTGGGTCCCCGCCGAGGGATTCGGCGAAAGGCAAAAGCGTTGTTGACGCGGAGGAGGAGACCACGGTGCCTCAGGTTGAGATCCGGGAGGAGGATGTGTTGTTTCGGCCCTAGTCGACCGCGGCCACGTCGTCGAGACACGTGCCGATTACGAAGTACGATGTCGCCGAACACCTTCCAGACGAAATGTTGGCGAAACTGTTGGAGGATAACCCCTTGGTCGGGGAGATAGTTTTGAGGGCCAAGGAGGACCGGGCGAGGGCCGTCGCTGCATCGGAGGCGGCAGAGCGATCCGAGAGAGAGAGACTGGAGAGAGAGGAGCTTCTGAGGGATGCAGAGGCTGAGGAGAGAGCCCGAGTTGAGGCGCAGGGGCCTAGGGTGACGGCCGTGGAGGAGGCGAAGAATACAAGCCGACCGAGCTTTTCAGCGGAGGCGTACGTGCTTCCTACACCGCACCTCTTTGTGCCGTCGGGCATTGCGGCCCGCGTACCGTCGCAGAGAGACTACGACGACGAACTGGTGTTGAGAGATCCCCGGGCCCACATTGCAGCGACATGGATGGAGGTATATTCCCAGAAAACACCTTTTGTAATTTGATTTCGATATTCTTGCTTTGATAGTTCACATTCGATATCTGCTTAGAACATGCTTGAACTCTTAGGATTGCATGGATGATTCTACGAACCAAAGCATGCTAAAATCACGTATTTCTGTAGTAAAGGCCCAATGCGCAATAACTTGAACCAACCATCTGTCGTAGACTTCGTTGATTACCTAGAACTTGAAAATGAATTCCCTGCATACTGATGAACTCTTTTCTGCTTGTCTTTGTATCTGAAACAGGCGGGAGCTGAGCAGAGGGACATCCGCGGCTTCGGGGGCGCGTGCGTGTCCTTGCGGCTGTATGACGGGCTGCCGGCAAGAGTGAGGCGGCTGGTAGACGAGGCAGGCTTTGGGGAGTTCGTGCGGACTTTGACCCCAGTGAGGATTGACCATGCCGTTCTCGTTGCACTTGCTGAGAGGTGGAGGGATACCACCAATACCTTCCACCTACCTCCTGGGGAGATGACAGTGACGCCTGCTGACTTCGCAGCGATCACAGGGCTGAGGGTCGGGGGTGAGCCCATCCCGTTTGACTCAGGGATCCAGGAGGATCGGGCTGCTCTGGAATGGTTTCTGGGTAAAGCCCCCAAGATAGAGGGAGGAATGGCGAGGTATGACCAGTTCAAGGGCTACCTGAAGGAGGAGGTATCGAGCGATCAGGAGGCGGAGCAGATGGCTCGGGCGTTTCTGCTGTACCTGTTTGGTGCCACACTGTACCCAAACAGGCGGAGCAACGTCCACCTTTCCTACCTGCCAGCGTTGAGGGACTTGAGGACGGCCTCGCGCTTTGACTGGGGCGGAGCGGCTCTTGGGACGGCCTACCTCTTTTTTGGCGACTCGTCGAGGACGAGCAAGAGCACGGCCGGTTACTGGAGGGTCTGGGAGGTACAATTCTAACTCCTTTAAGCACAATTTGATTATGCTTGTCCATTGTTCAGTTCGCTTGACTGCTTTGATCTCAAATACCGTATGCCTATGCCTTGACTAATGTTTGAACTTGTCTAAACATTGCAGCTTTGGGCTTACGAGGTCTTGCGGATGTATCCACCAGAGTGCAAGCATCCCGACTTGAGTGCTCTCCCTCGTGCGCTGAAGTGGAGCAGGGCGAGCATGGGAAAGAAAGAAGGGAGAGGCGAGCTCAACGCCTTCAGGCTGTACCTGGACGAGCTTAGGGCCTCACAGGTATGAACACATGACTGTAAGCCTTAGACATGTCTTTGTTTCCTTGTTTTAATGATGTCGCTGATCAATTGCTTGCATTGCCCGTTTGCTTTTGACTTGCAGGTCAATTGGGATCCCTGGAGGAGAGCGGAGCCAGAGCCAGAGTACTTGGCCAGGAGTAGAGTTGTCACGGCTAGCAGGGTGCTGTTAGAGTCTGCCTTCGGTTGGCAGTGGTACTTGGGAGATCGAGTGACGCGCCAGTCGCTTGGTTACACTGAGTTCTGGGTGCCAGGGCCGCTCCCACCTCGAGTTTCACACACGGGAGAGTACACGCGGGTTGAGCTGGAGAGGCACACGCGGCCGGATACTGATCTTGAGCGATACCTGCGTCCTGGTAGAGACTATGCAGTCTACCAGCGGGACTTCCTGGCGGGTCCATTGGGGGTCCGCGGCCGGAGAGAGGCGCGTGGCCAGGCCGCAGAGGCCGCTGAGGAGAGGAGAGCAGCCAGAGAGGGACAGAGAGGAGGTGAGAGCCGGGCCAGGCGAGCCCCGAGCGGGCCGGCAGTTGGTGGACTTCCTGCGCTGCTGTGGAGGATTCCCGTCGTTGACAGTCAGGGGAATCCTGCAGAGCTTCAGTTAGTGCCTGCGAGGACGGAGCCTGCTCCTGTGACTGTGTCGGTAAGAATCAGTTCCCAACATTGCTTTTGAACTTCAAATGCTTTGAATTATCTGCTGAATAGTCTGATGAACTTGAATTGCATGCAGGTGCCAATTGAGTGGGTGAACGAAGCCGTTCGACGCATGTTGGCGTTGGAGAACGTGGTGAGAAAGGCGGCGAGCGGCACACCACTGGAGTTGCAGTACCAGGCACCGACGCTACAGCCGACTCAGCCAGCCGTTGTTCAGAGGACCCAGGTATGAAAACGATACATCCCAGCTTTCGATACACTCCTGCTTTCGATACATTCCTGCTTTCGATACATTCTTGTTTTGCTAGCTTGATAGATTGCACCTGTTTTCAATACAGAAATACAATATGCACAATATGTACTCATGCTTTGAAATGCAATGACAATGCAGGTGGAGGGGAAGAGGAACCCTAGGCGGAAGAGTGCGCGAGATCCGCCACCGAAGAAGGTGGTGGCACAGAAATCCACGCCTCCGGTTACCACCACGCGGCGACAGACGAGGAGTTTACAGACAGCGCGTGCACGCGAGGAGGAAGCCAAGCAGGCCGCGAGGCAAGCTGAGCTTAGGTACCAACTGAAGAGGCGCGAGAAGCCGACATTGGAGAAGCCGGGTCCGGCTCGCAGACCGAGACTGGTCATGAGTCCCACTTCCGAGGATGAGGAAGAAGAGGGTGAGGAGCAAGAGGTAGAAGAAGAGGGTGAGGAGCACTCGTCCACCAGCAGTGGCTCTGACGACTCCGTTGACGATCCGAGGTACAGAGATGACCCCCGGGAGCTGCACGGTACTTCAGACAGCGATGACGGGCTTGAGGAGTGCTGACGAGGCCTCCGTTACCCTTCTTGTTTTTGATTCAGGGCCTGCGTGCCCAAGTAGATAGTTTTTGACAGATAGACATTTTGAGAGCCTGCGTGCCTCTTTTTGATTGGCGGGCGCATGTGCCCTGACTTGACTTGGTAGCTTTTGATCGGCCGAGGGCCAGAGACACAGTAGTCCTTTCGCTTTTGACATGGATAGATCATGATTTTAGTTGCATTCTGAAATTTTAGCTTCTTATTGTGCATAAGAATCAGTAAAACCCGCCACTAATACCAAACTTGTATTGACAACACACCGAGACTAAACACAGATACACATGAGTGTATAAAACAGCCTAGCTCTGAGAGAAAAAAGACGATATACCCTAAGACACAATCAGGATACGAGGATACGGGAAACAATGAAATTTTGGGCATTAATGCACCAAAACTCACGATACCTTGAAAGAGGTGAAGACGACATTCTTAAACGGCCAATGGCGGCCAACATGACCTGCGCCAATTGATAGATTTGAACGAAACGCCCCGAGAATGGACTTACGCCGAAGAATGCTCAAGATAACACAAAAACGTATAAAATGTTGGAAGATGACTCGATTATGTCCCGGACTGAAACCGACACCTCCATACAGTCACCCAAGGTCCAAGCGACCTGTATGGCATGACCAAACTGGGCTAGAGTCTCCGGAACGAGTTTCGAACTCCCGAAACCTTGGTTTGAACTTGAAAGGGGCCTCCGAGGGTCCAAAAACTTCGTCGGGGACGGCATTCGGGATCCGATGCTTGGATGCAGTCACATATGCCCCTAATGATTTGCTGGAACCATCAAAAGTACCAAATGACCTCTGGGATGAAAAACGACCAACTTCGGGCAGTGGCTGCTGAAATCTGTCAAAACTGCAGACCAACCATCGCGCGATGGTTTGAAACTGTCGCGCGAGAACCATGCATCGCGCGATGCTTTGAGAGTGTCGCGCGATAGTCAACCCCTGTTAAGCAGCCTTTGTTTGACCAAATTATTGGCATGGAGCTGTTCATAACTTCCACGTCTTTGAAAGTTGTTCTGGGCTTGCAGAAGGAAGGCTATTCTGCCATGCAAGGTGGTAGGACACCTATGCCTTGGTCTCACCAACTCCTTGGCTATTTGAAGCAAGATTTTTAGACATAATGAAGGGTACACCCCTTTTCCACTTATCTAAAATGGGAGACTCTCTAATGGAAGCCCTTGATCCTTGGCTAATGAGAGAGGAAACCATAAATTGGGCGAGTCCCCGGTCTCGCTGCTTATCCTCGATTCGAGATCTCCGATTTGCTCGGCCGTGTGTCGAAATCATTCAAGCCGCATTGCCTTTCTGGGACCCCATTGTGCATGTCTTCAGGTTCCGCGAAGATGAAATGTGTCCCATGATAGAAGAGTTCCAGGCATACGCCCCGGGGTTTGCCAATCTAGACGTTCTTGCCGTGCCGCCCGTCCATGAAGACATGGGGCAAATTCTACGGGATAAACTCAATATCCCGGCGGCGGTGACAGCCAGCATCATTCGAAACGGCGAGCTCAACATTCTCCGCCTAATCGAGCTGTATGGCCCGGAGGCTGGCTTGGGAGACTATGTCGGGGAAGCTCAACGACGCTTCGTCTTGTCTATATGCGCACTGGCCGCGTATATGCTGATTCCCGTCGACGGAGGGGTAAATCCCAAATTGGTGAGCATGGCCTTGCAGATGGATAATGGGAAAAACATTATGCCCGTGGTTTTGGCGGAGACGCTCCTGGGTTTGGACATGCTGAAACTTGAGCAAGCCGACTCCTTCAGCGGATGTCCTATCTTGCTCCAGGTAAACTCCTGCTTGACATACTTTCTCGCATTTTCAACTTTATTCCAAACGCTTGGTCTGTATTTGATTTCTAACTTGTCCTCCGTTCTCATGTAGCTCTGGCTGGCAGATAAGATTGGGGTCTTGGAAGAGCCACAGGCTGGCTTTGAAGAGTTTCCCAGATTGTTGGTCGCGAGACCGATGATATTTCCCGACTTGCCGGTGGAGATATGGTTCGCCTTCCTGAATGATCTGCATTCTGAAGATATAGTCTGGAGGTGCCTCTGGTTAAACCTCCCAGCAATGACGCTCAAATCGGCGGGATACAAAAGAGTGATAATCGCCGGCCTGTCGAGCTTCACATTTTACATTCCTGGGCGTACGCTCCGCCAGCTCGGAAAGAGCCAAGGATACAAGCGATACGGAGCGGAAGACTTTGACATTCCCGTGTTCACTTCCTGGGATTTGCGCTGCCATAGAGACAACTGGGGTGATAGGACGTTGAAGGAATCAGTTCCAGATTTTAGGACGTGGCTGGAAAAGCGTTACATAAGATGGCTTCGTGTTGAAGTTGAGGCAAGACTGAGGGGATATTTCTGAATCCCGTGGGAGAACAAAGTGTAATTAGTAAAGCCATTAGGCTCCGCTTTTCAGCACTTGCTCTGTAAATTGTATGCCACTTTGCCCGGCTTGATCGGCTAAATAAAACCTTTGAATTATCCAACCGTTATTCCTTCAAGGGACCGAACTTGTCATTGAACGCGTAATTTGAAGAAACAACGCTTCGACGTAGTCATAAACACTCATAATGACCTACTGGAAGCATCGGAATTTCAAAATCTGGCCCGAGTCAAAATCCGGAAAATTACCCCAAAAAGGCAGTAGCCTGCCTTACTGTGTCAAATTAAATTGAACCCTCGCGCGAGCATTCAAAACCATCGCGCGAATAAGAACAGTCGCGCGACACTCCATGACCCTCGCGCGACGGAAAATCCCTGTTGCAGTGGCCAGCTTTGACTCATTCGGATAAAAGAAGGGTGGCAGGCTTTGTCAGCAGGCCTGGGCGTGCAGGGGCTCCTGGCTTTCTCCAGAGATGTCCCCTTGATCTTTAGTGAGTGGAGGGACACCTTGCAAGGCCACCTCATTCAAAATAGGAAAGGCATGCCTCCTCCCTTGGCTTTATAAAGGAGGGTGAGTCCCTGAACAAAGGATGTGCTTCCGTGGGAAATCTCTAGCACTATTCCCCAAATGGCAAATCATCTCCCCGCCTTAATCAGCTCGTGGCTCGAAGAATTTGTCGCGAGTGATTGGCTATGCTTCCGTTCCCACGGGTTGGCGGCGTTTCGCTTCTTAAAAAGCGTAAGGCTCCGCCCCGAGATTCTGAGAGCAGCCCTGCAGTTTTGGGACCGGGACGTCCATGTGTTCCGATTTGGGGACAACGAGTTGTGTCCGACGATTGAAGAGTTCCAAGCATATCTCCAAGGCTTCGCTTCGAGCGTGATTGTCGTGCCACCTTACAGGCAAAGCATGTCAAAGCTGTTGAAGACGTGTCTGAACATTTCCCAGGGTGCAGCAGAAGGCCTGTTGGTTGGCGGACAAATAAACATTGCACGCCTAATGGAATGGTACGGGCCTGACGGCGATCCAGCGGACATGGTTCTGCAGTCCCGACGTCGATTCGCCATGTCAATCGGCATACTGGCCGCGTTCCTGCTAGTGTCTCCGTATGGACGGCCTGACCCCTCGTTGGTACACGTGGCTGCGGAGATGGGTGCTCGGAAGAACGTGGTACCTCTGGTACTCGCTGAAACACTCATTGGTTTGGATTTGGTAGCCACAGGTCAAACAAACGCGTTCGGCGGCAGTCCAATCCTGTTACAGGTAAACTTCTCACTCAGCTCACCTTTTTCCGGTTTTCACACAGTCTGTTTTTACCTCGACTCTCGGCTAAGGCTGTATAGTAGCTCCTTACTTGTTTTCTTTCGCTCAGTTTTATGTGGCTCCTTACTTGTCTTTTCGCTCATGCAGTTGTGGTTATGTGACAAGCTTGGACTAATCTCGGCTCCTGAAGCGGACTGGCCCCGTCTGCCCGGGCGGATGCATCAAAGGGGAATGTTGTACCCAGAAATGTCTGAGGAGGAGTGGTACACCTTCATGGGAGAGATGTCTCCGCGCGAGATCGTCTGGCGGCACAGGGCCTTGAACATCCCGGATATGGCTCTGCACTCTGCAGGTTTCGAGAGAATGGTGATCGCTGGCCTGTCCCGTTTCACGTTCTACATCCCAGGTCGCATTCTGCGGCAACTGGGCATGAGCCAAGGCCTTCATCGAGCTGGGATAGAAGACTTCCACATTCCAGCTTTTACAGCCCAACATCTAGCAGGGTACGAACACAACTAGGGTTTGAGAGAACTCGGAGGAGCAGAAGACGACTTTAGCACAAGACTCAAACATCGCTATGTAACATGGTTAAGAGAAGAGGTCGAAAGCAGGCAAAACGCAGACTGACTCCTGACTCGAATCCAATGATCTAGAATAAACTGTGAGCCCGCGAGAGCCTCTTAGCATTTCGTTCTGTTTTTGATGCTCTACTGCTTTTCTTAGGGCTCTGCTCAGCCTATGTAATAGAAATGATAGTTTTGAATAAAGGTGAAAGATTAAGAATTTCCGCCTTTTTGGTCCAAGTGTTGAACACCATGCCGCTTGAAAGTTGAGGTGCGCTCCGGAATAAAAAACCCAGATCGAGTTGATTGATTGCGACCGAATCTCACAGAGAGATTGCCTACGTATCCCAAGCTAGGGAATCAGGCCAAAACGTAGTTCAGGCTATGGTTCGACAGAGTATGACCGAGTCCCACAGAGAGACTGCCTACGTATCCCAAGCTAGGGAATCAGGTCAAAACGTAGTTCAGGCTAAGGTTCGCTCGAGTGTTTTGGCTCTCCTTTTGCGCTCTAAATTTTGCCTAGGACTGCCCTTGCAGGTTTCCAGCCTAGCGAGCTTTGATTGAATGCCTATTTATTTTTGCCTAAACTGCCCCCTTGGGTTTTCAGTCTAGCAGGCTTGCTCTAATTTTTGCTTGGGACCGCCCACCCTTGTGGTTTTCGGCCCAACGAGCTTCTCTCAAGGGTAGTAACGTTTAAGTTGATCCAGGTTGACCAGAGTGTTGAACTCGTTGCCGTCTAGATCGATGAGCTGAGCTGCTCCACCCGATAGGATGGTCTTGATAATGTACGGTCCCGCGCGTTTCGGGCGGAACTTGCCGCGTAGATCGAAGATGGGAGCCCGGATTTCCTTTGTAACCATGTCCCCCTCAGCCAAGTCACGAGACTTCACCTTCTTGTTGAATGCCCGAGCAATCCTGCGCTGATATCCCTGAACGTGATACAAGGCACGGAGCCTTCTTTCGTCAAAGAGCATGAGTTCGACAAACCTCCCGCTAAGCCATTCGGACTCCGCGAGTTCACATTCAGCCATGATCCTCAAAGTCGGCACTTCCAGCTCGATGGGGAGGACGGCTTCCATCCCGTAAACCAGGGAAAAAGGGGTGGCCCCCGTTGAGGTTCGAATTGACGTGCGGTACCCCCAAAGAGCTAGAGGCAGCTGCTCATGCCAGTCCCTGGCGGACTCTGCAGATTTCTTGATGATAGTCTCGATGTTCTTGTTGGCCGCTTCAACCGCCCCGTTCGTCTGAGGGCGATATACCGTTGAGTGATGAACTTGGATCTGGAATTCTTCGAAAAGCTCCAGCACCCTGCCTTTGAAATGGACCCCGTTGTCAGAAACAAATGCCTGTGGAACCCCGTATCGATAGATGATGTTCTTTCGGATAAATTGAGCAACCTGAACCGCCGTCAGGGTCTTGTAAGATTCAGCCTCGACCCACTTGGTGAAGTAGTCTATTGCCACCAAAATGAATCGGTGCCCGTTCGAAGCAGAAGGCCTGATCATGCCGATAACATCGATACCCCAAACAGAAAAGGGCCAAGGCGAGGTCATGCCAAATAGTTTGGAAGGAGGGACGTGCATGAGATTGGCATGGATTTGACACCTATGGCAACGGCGCACATAATCCACACACTGGGATTCCATGGTAGACCAAAAGTATCCTTGTCGTAAGATCTTCCTGGCAAGCATGACCCCGCTCATGTGAGGGCCACAAATTCCCTCGTGAATTTCCTCCATGATTCTGATGGCCTCAGTGCCGTTGACGCAGAGCTTATGCATTCCGCAGTGGGATCTCCGATACAATCTCCCGCCACAGATAATGTACTGAGCGGCCATTCTTCGGAGCACTGCTCGATCCTTTTTGGTGGCGTCGGCCGGAAACTGACCACTTTCGACGAAGTTCCAGATATCGTGATACCAGGGTAGGCCGTCATCGACATCATCGACGGCGTTGACATATTGATAAGCAGGCAAGTCCCGCTGTTCAATTAGAATAGGACGAAGCTTGATACCAATTGGAAGCTCGATCATGGAAGCCAGAGTCGCTAGAGCATCAGCGAACTGGTTCTTCATCCGAGGGATGTGCGTGAACGTGACTCTGTTGAAACGAGGAATGAGGTCCTCCAAGTCTTGGTGATAAGGCTTCAATCTGTCCTCCCGAACTTTCCAGTCCCCGTTGGCTTGAGAAACGACAAGGTTGGAATCACCAATAACCTCTAGCTTTTCAACACCGAGTGCAAGAGCAGCTTCCATGCCAACAATGCAGGCCTCATATTCAGCTTGGTTGTTTGTGACATCGAAATTGAGTTTGAATGCAAGCGGAATATGAGCACCATCGGGGGTTATAAGCAAAACCCCAATCCCGTATCCCTTCTGATTGGCTGCCCCATCAAAGTAAAGAGTCCAGGTGTCTTCGACCACTGCCATCACTCCTTCATCCGGAAATGTGAAATCTGAGTCCTCTGGCCCTTCGACGGGATGATCAGCCAGAAATTCGGCGACCGCGCGCCCTTTGACAGATTTCCTAGTGACATATACGAGGTCGAACTCTGCGAGCAACAGCAACCAACGTGCTAACTTACCAGTAAGCGCAGGTTTCTCGAACAGATACTTGAGAGGATCCATTCGAGAAATCAACTTCACTGGGTAGGCCAGCATGTAGTGTCTTAATTGCTTGGATGCCCAAACGAGAGCCCAACACGTCTTTTCGAGGGCAGTGTAGTGTTCTTCAGCGCCAACCATCTTCTTACTCAGGTAGTAAATGGCCTTTTCGACTCCCTTATCTCCCTCTTGAGCTAACAAACACCCCATAGACGAAGGGTTCACAGACAAGTAAAGTATCAAAGGTTTCCCTGGCATCGGTGGCATTAAAACCGGAGGGTTCTGTAGATAGGTTTGAATGGAGGTGAAAGCCGCCTGGCACTTGTCTGTCCAAACGAACGGAGTATTCTTCTTCAATAGGTGAAACATCGGCTCGCAAGTTAGTGTCAACTTGGCGATGAATCGGCTGATGAACTGTACCTTTCCCAAAAAGCTTCGCACTCCCTTTTCAGAATCTGGTGGCTTCATCTCAAGGACTGCTTTGATTTTAGACGGGTCGACCTCAATTCCGCGAGAAGTGATCATGAAACCGAGCATCTTACCAGCCGTAACCCCAAAGGTGCATTTCTGAGGATTTAAGCGCATGCGGAACTTTCGTAATCTCTCAAAGAACTTCCTAAGCACAGGAACGTGACCTTCTCGAGTTTTGGACTTGGCGATCATGTCATCGACGTAGACCTCGACTTCTTTATGCATCATATCGTGTAGGATGGTGGTAGCAGCTCGCTGATAAGTGGGCCCAGCGTTCTTCAACCCAAAAGGCATGACCAGGTAGCAATAAGTCCCCCATTCAGTGATGAACGTGGTTTTCTCGCGGTCTTCGGGCGCCATGAGAATTTGGTTGTAGCCAGAGAAGCCATCCATGAACGAGAGCAAAGCGTGCCCCGCAGTGTTGTCCACAAGCACATCGATGTGTGGCAAGGGAAAGTCGTCTTTGGGGCTCGCTTTGTTCAAGTCCCGAAAGTCAACACAAACTCGGATTTGGCCATTCTTCTTAGGAACGGGGACGATGTTGGCAACCCATGTGGGATACTGAGAGACCATGAGAAAGCCAGCGTCGATCTGCTTGGTAACCTCCTCCTTAATCTTCTGGACCCAATCCGGCCTCATCCGTCGGAGTTTCTGCTTCACAGGCTTGGCATCCGGAAACAAAGGAACGTGATGCTCCACGATCTCGGGATCAATTCCGGGCATATCTCGATGAGACCATGCAAAGACGTCACTGAACTCGGTGAGCAGCTCTTTGAAATCACGATGCTCCTGTAGACACCCCAATCTGGGTCTCCCAATCGTTTTACTTATTTTACGATTTTCTTGTTTCCCCGATGAAGAAATCGGATCAAACAGAGCTTGGATTGGGAATGGATTGGGCTTGGAACACTTAGAAACCTTGCTTGAACCTTTCAAACCCTTCTGAACCTTCAGTCAAACCCTAAGACCAGAGTTGACCCTCGCGCGAGTCTTCTTTCCCCTCGCGCGATACTCAGCCTGCCACGTGTAGTCAAAGTCAAACTGTTGACTGTTTGACCCTCGCGCGACACTCATGAACCCTCGCGCGATGGTTCCTACCTGTCCCTTTCACAGAATCCAGCTGGACTGGTGATGATTGCTTGGCACATGGGTTCCCATGGGCTGGAACCCCGTTCTCCTCAGCTGAACGACGTGCTGGCAGGTCCTAGCCCCATGCAAACTCCCACCCACTCTCTCACCTTGTTGGCTAGCTTTACAACCAAGTTGTGACCAGCCTTAGTGGCTGGTCCTAAGGGTTTGTTTGGCCCCTAACCAAGCCTTGCTCTCCCCCTATAAATACCCCCATTGGTCTTCCATGTTAAGGGTTCCAAAAAATTACTTAAGAGTTTCATTACTCCCTTCACAAATCCTACACTAGCTAGCACAAAATTCTTAACCCTCAAGCCACTTCCCAAACTTCTGAACTCAGAGTGTTCATACACTCTTGGTAGCAAAGTCACACCAATCCATCCAGGCTACTCTCAAACCCTTTCCAAGCAAAGGTATAACTTTAAAGCTGTTTCTGTTTTGATCCCTGAGGGGGGCTGACAGGGCCAAGGCTGGTAATCAATACCATGCCCTGGTCCTAAAGCCAGCAAAGTTACAAGAAATCGTGGCAGCCACACCCTCGCGCGACGGTCCCCTTTACTCGCGCGACACTTGTGTCAGCAAGAGAATGGACCTCGTGGGGAAGGGAAGCTAGCCCTTTTCTGTTTTGCAGTATATTCATGTTTGTTGCATCTTATTTTGATTTTTAGATCACTGTTATGCATGCAAAACAAAATACAGTAGCTTGTTTATTTCCTTTAAACAGCTTGGAATGCCTTTGGGATCCCCTGAACCTGTCTCAGGGCCTCAAACATGCAAAGCAATTCCTGGAAGTCCAGTCAGGAGTGTCGCGCGAGATTCAAGCTCTGTCGCGCGACAGTTCTCTGATTTCCATGGGTGGCCCTTGCATGGGCAACTAGGCCCTTGGCCTCTGTTTTGATACCCCCACTGTTTAGGGGTTGTATTTTATCTCATTTGGCTCCTGTTTGGAGTATGGTGTAATAATTAGTATTTTTAGTCTTCCCATAAACTGCTTGGTTTGCTTCCTGGGTGTGCACTGGTCCTTCCAGAGCCCAGAAGGGGATGATTTAGGGGCTGTGGTGAGATGACATACTCGCGCGAGAGTCAGTGTGTCTCGCGCGATGGTTGACTTGCATGCAGATCTGTCCAAGCATGTAAGTTGGTCATCGTGCAAGACGGATCTGCCCCGAGCCTAGTTCTGGCATCTGATCGCTGTTTCAAGGTCATTCCACTTATTATTCGTCAATACTATCCATCCATGCCATTATTTGATCACATCTTGCAAAGTGCTACAGTTTTAATCCCCGATTAACTGTTCCCCCGCCCTAATTGGCTAAAATCAATTAAAAGAGGAAGAATCACAATTGTTTTCATAAAAACGCCTAAGTAGAGACCGATCTCCGGATTGGGCGAGAGGGGTGCCATAAAACCCTTCCCCTCTCGTAACCTGGCTCCCGAACCCAGATATGGTTATGACGGACCGGTTCCTTCACTTTTCAAATCAAACAGCGCGGCAGGTGCTTCGAAATACGGTTCCTTGAGTGTCAGACCTTCAAAACTCAAGTGGCGACTCTGTATTTTTGAGCGCTTGCCACCGGCGCTCGCGCTCTCTCGATTTTCAAAAAGGGCCGCAAACGGCAGGGGAAGGAACGAAATCCTTTGTCCCCTCCGAAGGGCATGCTGCCCACAGTGGCGACTCTGCTGGGGAACAATCGAACCAATATTAATTCACACTTAGGATTTAATACGCTTGGGAACAATCCCTTAAAAGCTTGGCAAAACGGTGAGCTTCGCGCTGCCGAAGGTTGGAACGGTGATTTAACAGGACCTCGTGTCCGGCCATTCTAATCTGGGGCTTTTTCGATTGTTCACTTGCGTAGTTTCTTCTAAAGATGGACTAAATAAAGTGAGCCAAATTTGAAAAGGCGCTTTTACGACTCTGTGATTCTTCCACTTTTAACAAAATTTTAGCATCTCATTTGCATCGATGTGGGATAAGCCTCGTTGGATCGTTTTGGCAATCCGGCACGGTTTACCGGAGCCCGGGGACCCCGAATGACCGACAACCTTCGACGATGATGGGTCATGCTACCATTCGACTGTTATTCTGCGAAAAACGCGGGTAACGGGAGGTATATCTGTGGCCCTAGTCCGAGGAACCTGTTACAAGCCAAAACCAGCCTTTAGCATATACAAAGCATTAGAACTCTCCCAATTAAGACAGGTACCCACAGGTTAAGATCTACTTGCATCTAACCCTCTAAATGCCTACGTGTTACTGCTTTCCTTATCGCATGAACTGTACATACATCTCATTCAGCGTAGAAGCATATCTAGGATGGCTCCTAGGTTCTCAATCTGTTCCAGGTCTGTCTTCAGACTTAGTAGGACATTGCCGTGGCCCGATGAGGAGTCGTGTACCTCAATGGTGCGCGTTATCATCTTTTAAGTCCTTTTACAGCGGGACTTTAGGAAATCAGAAGCTTTTCTGCACCTTTGCCCGTATACCTGTTTAGGGTTTCAAACAGAAAACGAAGAACCACGGAGTAAAATACCGTGATGCTTACACCAAAAGGTAACAAGTGCCTCGTCACTTACACCGCCCGGCTAATAGCACAGTGCTGCTTACGCCAACCCGGTTATGGCATCATGATATTCACACCGAGTCGTTCTGGCTTCAAAAACTTGAGACCCCGAACATCAAAACAGACAAAGGTTTAGACTCCTTTCGACATCCTTTAGGACCACTTGTTCCGAACAAGGATACATCTTCAAAAAGAATTCTGAGGGCCTAGAAGCAGTGTCCAAAACGTCGTGAGACAGACTTGTCTTCCGGTTCTAGAGTCTAGGGTGACACTCTCGACGTTGGCTGCATCCGCTTTAGTCTTTTATTTAGATTAAAGTCGCGACAGGACCCTTATTAAACCTCCTTTTCCCTTGCAAGCAAAGACCTGAATCATTGCACCGCCAAGGAAAGTATCGAGGCCAGTTGCCAAACCCGCTTGGGAACGTCTGCACCTGAGTCCGGTTCAAAGGCTTGTCAGGTTACGGTCCCAGTCAGTTGTCACGGAAGACTCCCCACGCTCACCTCCAGCAGCACAGCACTCAGAATCTCGGTCAGGCTCTCAATCAGGTTCACCACAGGCTTCACAGGAAGGACGTCCGACTACCCCGGTATCCGCCTCAAGCAGCTCTGAAACACTTGTCACGATGGAACAGCCACAACCGGAACCCCTTACCTTGGAAGCCATGCTCATGAACCTCCAAGACAGCATCACCGCTATGCAGCAGAGGGCAGCTCAGACCGACACTAACATCGCTCGCCTGAATGACCTCATCCACACTCGCCTTCCGCCCCCTCTCGAGGAAGAAGGTGGGGACGATGAGTCTGACCAGGAGCAGCCTATCTTGGTTCCGGACCCGCTTCACGCAGGACGTCTCATAGTAATGAACCCAAGGGAAGCTCGCAGGCCCGCTGCAAACCACGCAGGCAACAGATTGCCTCCAAACCCAGAAGGACCAACTCCGAGTCCGGAAATGGTCACACTCATGGCCAAGATGGCCAAACTGGAGGAATCCATTGCTAAAACAGAAAAAATCAGTGCCGGAGGGATCGACCTGGATCGCCTTTGCCTGTATCCCAACGCCAAGCTTCCCGAGAAGTTCAAAATGCCGGACTTAGCTAAATTCGATGGAAGCGGCGACCCCAGGACTCATCTCTACAGCTACCATGCCGCCATGAAGCTTCTTTCTGTTGAGCCGGAGGCCATGTCACAGCTCTTTCCTCAGACCCTCTCGGGCCCTGCTTTCCATTGGTTCTTGTCACTCGACATTGCCAAAAGGAGGACTTGGGAAGACATTGGGACTGCGTTCATTTCGCAGTACAATTACAACTCCCAGCTAAAAATGACTACTCGGGAACTCGAATCCACCAAGATGGAGGCTAAGGAGACCTTCGCGGACTTTGTCAAAAGGTGGAGAGCTAAGGCTGCACAGATGACTGATCGCCCGAGCGAGAAGGACCAGCTCCGTATCATTTCCCGCAACCTTCAACCAGACTACGCCAGGCACTTGGTTCTAGCTCAGGCCTCCGCTAACTTTGAAACCTTCTTCGACTCTGGCCTGGCCATCGAAGATGCTTTGCAGAGTGGAATTCTATCAAAGGGCGAATCTTCGCATGCCCCAAAATCAAAACCGCGGGCTTACTCTGGAAACACCAATGCACTGTTCGGAACAGGGACTTACTCCAGCACGGCCACTGCCGGTACTAATGCCGCTTCCTCCAGCGCTGCTAATCACGTCGTGGATGTCAACCAAGTTCAGAGTCCGCAGAATAACCGACCTCGGAACCAACCTCGCAGCTTTTCCGCCATCGAGGCACCTCTGTCCTCGGTCTTGGAAAAGTTGGTCAAGTCAGGGCATCTGAAACCCCTGGATCCAACTCCTCTACCCAAGAACCCTTCACCTGGCTTCAAAGCCAACCTTTACTGTGCTTACCATCAAGGAGCGGGTCATCTCACTGACTCCTGCTTCCGCCTCCGTCATGCGATCCAGGACCTTATCGACGATGGCACGCTGGAGACTCCTCCGCCACCTCAGAAACCCAATGTCATTGCCAACTCCCTCCCTAAGCATAACGCTGTACCCCACATCAGCCAGATATCTCTCAGCTCCACTTATATCAACCCTAGCTCCGCCATATTTAACCCCACTGACTATATAGCCTCAACCGATCGACCCAGGCCCGTCGTGCCTTTCCCGCTCGAACCATCCTCCGAAGTTTCTTATATACAACTGGTTGAAGGCCAAGTTGTTGACACGGATGCGCCTTCGGAACTTTTACAAGCTGCTTCACCTGTCTCCGAGGAATCTGTCAGCTCCCTTTTCCATCAGTCAATCCCTGCTGTGCAAATCAACTCAGCCTCGTCGCTTGACAGCCCATATGCAACCATCGCTGGCCCATTTTCTGACCCTTATCAGCCTTGGGTGCCTCCCTCAGATAATAACATGCAAGCCACTGGCTGGGCCATAGCAGACCATTGGGACTATGCCGCTCCTCTCCTCAATGAGTGGTCTACCCTTGGAATGGACGGGATTCCTCCACAGACCGGAAATGTCCCCTTCGATCAAGCCTGGTATGATGGTTGGTTGGCCGGCTATGAAGCGGCTTTGCTTGACCCGTTGGACGGTTTTTCCTTAAACATGCTATTCAACCCGATCGAACCTCCAGTTCCCGAAGCGGAATATTACTGGGACCCTGAGCCGACCTGGTTTGCTCCCATGGATGTCGACCCCAACCCTCTGCAAGGCTATGCCACACCGGACTACATGCTTCACTATGCAGAGGATGAGCTTGTCCAGGATGACCCACGGGCGTTGGGAGACCATGTTTCCCTCTTTGATTCAGTCTTTGATTCGGTTTGTGATACTAACCCCGACACTGACCATGACCCTTGTTCCTACATCGTCGATGAAGAAAATCCGCGCCCTCAGGTGCCTTACCCCAACAATAGGGACTGTAGTATCATGGTCACGGACCGCGCTCCGCCTGCTAATCTGTGGGAAGTTAACGACATAGTGGATGTCCAAGTCGGGAATGAGGTCTGGGCTGTCAATCGTACCCTAGCTGACACTGGTCTCTGGGACGTCCCCTTTATTGCAAATCCAGAGCCTGATGCTGAAGTCGCTGCTGTGAAAGACTTGGGCTTCTGGGATTCCTTACTGATGAAGGATCTGTCTGAAGATTTGGGTTTAGACGTGAAGGTGCCCGTCTCTACACTGACCGCTGACAAGGGGAAGCGTAAACTGGGAGATATCCCTGCTGATCTCTGGGATGCGAAGGAAAGTCCTCAACTTATGCCCTCTTTGGGAAACGTTCACAATGTTACAAGGAGTGGTCGGGTTTTTCAGCCTGCTAATCTGCAGGCCGGGAATTCCTCCAATCCCGTTAATCAAAGGAATGAGCCTGTTTCTTTCCCAAAGTCTGCACCTCTTGAGGTATCAGCCGGCAATCCAGTTCCTGATCTAGTTCAACGGCAGCTTGAGCGGATTCCTGCCGCTATTTCTATCTGGGGACTGATCTGTTCATCCAAGGAGCATCGTCAGAGGCTGTGTCACGCCCTATCCCGCCTTGAAGTCCAGGCTGACGTCACACCAGAAGCGATGATATCTCTCATCCTCCCTCCAACTTCCAAGCATACGGTGATCTTCACAGACAAAGACCTGCCAGTCGAAGGAGTCGACCACAATCGCCCTTTGCACATCACCGTCAAATGTCGAGGACTCTGGGTCCCGACCGTTCTTATTGACAACGGCTCTGCCATCAATGTCTGCCCTCTGCGGGTTGCTTATCGTCTAGGGCTCACCAAGAAGGATCTGACACCTTCCAATCTGGCTGTCAAGGCATATGACGGCACCCGTCGTGTGGTCGAGGGCATCTTGAAACTCAAACTCGATGCTGAGGGTTTTGAGATGGATGTGGAGTTCCATGTCGTGGATATTCCTGCAACTTTCAATCTTTTGTTGGGCAGGCCATGGCTTCATCGGTCCGACATCATGGCCGTGCCATCCACCCTCCATCAAAAGGTCATTCTGGGACTACCCACTGGTACTCTAACCATCTGTGGGGATTCAGGCATCCGCCCGCTCAAGGAAGACGGGACTCCTGTTTTGGGGATTCAACACGGTGAAGAAGACGTCGATCTCGGGGGTTTCTCTTTCGATACTTCAGGCATAGTAATGGCCATCAATGTGGACGGGAATTTCCTCATAAGCTCTGTCGCGCTGGACATTATGAGAAGGATGTCTCACTTTCCGGGCATTGGTCTAGGCTCTCGCCGTCAAGGGGTCCCGGAGTTCCCTACTTTTCCTTTCAACGAGGGCCGCTTTGGTTTGGGGTATATCGCCTCTGCCAAAGATGCCAAACGGAGGAAATATATGGGAAAACCTCGGACCCTCTGCAGCGGTCCCAGGTTTGTGCGTGAAGTCGGAAATGCCGCTTACACTGGGCAAGCTGAGCCCTTCGTTCATTCCAAGACCGGGGAGCTGCTGCCTGGGTTTGAGATTTTTGCTGATGACACCTGGTCGAGCAGTGATGATGAATCAGCGAAAGAGGAATTCAAGAGGAAGCTTAATCAGCTGAAGACCAAGGCTGACTGGCTGGGATCTATCGATCAGGGAAATCTGGAGCTGCTATTTCAGGAATTCTCTCAAGTGGGTTTGGCTGGGGAAGCTGAAGAAGCCGAAGTGCTCATGCTCGGGCCCGACGCCCTCGAGGACCCCACCTCTCTCATTGTGAAAGCCGAGGGCTCTTTGAATAATTGCATTTTCAAGCCATGCCTGACTTGCATTGACGACACGTCCGAGTCTGAGTCTGAGTCTGAGTCTGAGTCAGAGTCTGTCCCGTCCTCTAAGTCTAGCTCTGAGTCGGAGTTTGTGCCTCTGGGCCCTCCACGTCATAGCTTTTATTTCGAGTTCGACTCTCTTGTACTTGGTGACCCTTCAGGGGCTTGTGAAATGAACGAAGCATCTTCTGACTATTTCAATGATCTTTATATAAACTGTGTCGACCCTGACGATGAGGGGATAGATTTCGATGGGGACATTCCCAAGGAAATCCGTGCCTTCATCGAAAGGGAAGACGAAAGGCATGCTCAGCCATTAAAAGAAGAAATAGTTTCTATAAACTTGAAAGATGAAAATGATCCCCGAATGGTTCAAGTGGGCTCCACACTTTCCCCAGAGGAACATCACGACTTCAAGGAGCTACTCACCGAGTTCAGTGACGTTTTTGCATGGTCTCATCGAGATATGCCCGGAATCGATCCCGAGATCGTGGAGCATCACATTCCCTTATTTCCTAATGCCAAGCCTGTGAAACAGAAACTCCGGCGGATGAGGCCAGATTGGGTTCAGAAGATTAAGGAAGAGGTTACCAAGCAGATTGACGCTGGTTTTCTCATGGTCTCTCAGTATCCCACGTGGGTTGCCAACATCGTCCCTGTTCCTAAGAAGAATGGCCAAATCCGAGTTTGCGTTGACTTTCGAGATTTGAACAAAGCGAGCCCCAAAGACGATTTCCCCTTGCCACACATCGATGTGCTTGTAGACAACACTGCGGGGCACGCTTTGCTCTCATTTATGGATGGCTTCTCTGGCTACAATCAAATTCTCATGGCGCCCGAGGACCGCGAGAAAACCACGTTCATCACTGAATGGGGGACTTATTGCTACCTGGTCATGCCGTTTGGGTTAAAGAATGCTGGGCCCACTTATCAGCGAGCTGCTACCACCATCCTACATGACATGATACACAAAGAAGTCGAGGTCTACGTCGATGACATGATCGCCAAGTCCAAAACTCGAGAAGGTCACGTTCCTGTGCTTAGGAAGTTCTTCGAGAGATTACGAAAGTTTCGCATGCGCCTAAATCCTCAGAAGTGCACCTTTGGGGTTACGGCTGGTAAGATGCTCGGTTTCATGATCACTTCTCGTGGAATTGAGGTCGACCCGTCCAAAATCAAAGCAGTCCTCGAGATGAAGCCACCAGATTCTGAAAAGGGAGTACGAAGCTTTTTGGGAAAGGTACAATTCATCAGCAGATTCATCGCCAAGTTGACACTAACTTGCGAACCGATGTTTCGTTTATTGAAAAAGAATACTCCGTTTGTTTGGACAGACAAGTGCCAGGCGGCCTTCACCTCCATTCAAGCCTATCTGCAGAACCCTCCGGTTTTGATGCCGCCAGTGCCGGGGAAACCCTTGATACTTTACTTGTCCGTGAATCCTTCCTCTATGGGGTGTTTACTGGCTCAAGAAGGAGGAAAAGGAGTCGAGAAAGCCATTTACTACCTGAGCAAGAAGATGGTTGGCGCTGAAGAGCGCTACACTGCTCTCGAAAAGACGTGTTGGGCTCTTGTTTGGGCATCCAAGAAATTAAGACACTACATGCTGGCTTACCCAGTGAAGTTGATTTCTCGAATGGATCCTCTCAAATACCTGTTTGAGAAACCTGCGCTTACTGGTAAGTTAGCACGTTGGTTACTATTGCTCGCAGAGTTCGACCTCGAATATGTCACAAGAAAATCCGTCAAAGGGCGCGCAGTCGCCGAATTTCTGGCTGATCATCCCGTCGAGGGGCCAGAGGACTCAGATTTTACGTTTCCTGATGAAGGAGTGATGGCAGTTGTTGAAGACTCCTGGACTCTTTATTTTGACGGGGCAGCCAATCGCAAGGGATACGGGATTGGGGTTTTGCTTATAACCCCCGATGGTGCTCACATTCCGCTTGCATTCAAACTCAATTTCGATGTCACGAACAACCAAGCTGAATATGAGGCCTGCATTGTTGGCATGGAGGCAGCCCTTACGCTCGGTGTTGAAAGGCTTGAAGTTATTGGCGACTCCAACCTTGTCGTTTCTCAGGCCAACGGAGACTGGAAAGTTCGGGAGGACAGATTGAAGCCTTATCACCAAGACTTGGAGGACCTCATTCCTCGTTTCAACAAGGTCACATTCACGCACATCCCTCGGATGAAGAACCAGTTCGCTGACGCTCTAGCGACCCTGGCTTCCATGGTCGAGCTTCCGGTTGGTATCAAGCTTCGTCCTATTCTGATTGAACAGCGGGACTTGCCTGCCTATCAGTATGTCAACACCGTCGATGATGTCGATGACGGCCTACCTTGGTATCACGATATCTGGAACTTTGTCGAAAGCGGTCAGTTTCCGGCCGACGCCACCAAAAAGGATCGGATGGCGCTCCGAAGAATGGCCGCTCAATACATTATCTGCGGCGGGAGACTGTATCGGAGATCTCACTGCGGAATGCATAAGCTCTGTGTCAACGGCGCTGAGGCCATTAAAATCATGGAGGAAATTCACGGAGGAATTTGTGGTCCCCACATGAGCGGGGTCATGCTTGCTAGGAAAATCTTACGACAGGGATACTTTTGGTCTACCATGGAGTCCCAGTGTGTGGATTATGTACGCCGTTGCCATAGGTGTCAAATCCATGCCAATCTCATGCACGTCCCTCCTTCCAAACTGTTTGGCATGACATCGCCTTGGCCGTTCTCCGTTTGGGGCATCGATGTTATCGGCATGATCAAGCCTTCTGCTTCGAACGGGCATCGATTCATTCTGGTGGCAATAGATTACTTCACCAAGTGGGTCGAGGCTGAATCTTACAAGACCCTGACAGCGGTTCAGGTTGCTCAGTTTATCCGGAAGAACATCATCTATCGATATGGGGTTCCGCAGGCGTTTGTTTCCGACAATGGGGTCCACTTCAAAGGCAGGGTGTTGGAGCTTTTCGAAGAATTCCAAATCCAGGTTCATCACTCAACAGTCTATCGCCCTCAGACGAATGGGGCGGTTGAAGCGGCCAACAAGAACATCGAGACTATTACCAAGAAATCCGCGGAGTCCGCCAGGGACTGGCACGAACAGCTGCCTCTAGCTCTTTGGGGGTACCGCACGTCAATTCGAACATCAACGGGGGCCACCCCTTTTTCTCTGGTTTACGGGATGGAAGCTGTCCTTCCCATCGAGCTGGAAGTACCAACTTTGAGGATCATGGCTGAATGTGAACTCACGGAGTCTGAATGGCTTAGTGGGAGGTTTGTCGAACTCATGCTCTTCGACGAGAGAAGGCTCCGTGCCTTGTATCATGTTCAGGGATATCAACGCAGGATTGCTCGGGCATTCAATAAGAAAGTGAAGTCTCGTGACTTGGCTGAAGGGGACATGGTTACAAAAGAAATCCGGGCTCCCATCTTCGATCTGCGTGGCAAGTTCCGCCCGAAGCGCGCGGGACCTTACATTATCAAGACCATCCTCTCGGGTGGAGCAGCTCAGCTCATTGATCTGGACGGCAACGAGTTCAATACTCTGGTCAACCTGGATCAGCTTAAACGTTACTACCCTTGAGAGAAGCTCGTTGGGCCGAAAACCACAAGGGTGGGCGGTCCCAAGCAAAAATTAGAGCAAGCCTGCTAGACTGAAAACCCAAGGGGGCAGTTTAGGCAAAAATAAATAGGTGTTCAATAAAAGCTCGCTAGGCTGGAAACCCGCAGGGGCAGTCCTAGGCAAAATTTAGAGCGCAAAAGGAGAGCCAAAACACACGAGCGAACCGTAGCCTGAACTACGTTTTGACCTGATTCCCTAGCTTGGGATACGTAGGCAGTCTCTCTTTGGGACTCGGTCATACTCTGTCGAACCGTGGCCTGAACTACGCTTTGACCTGATTCCCTAGCTTGGGATACGTAGGCAATCTCTCTGTGAGATTCGGTCACGATCAATCAACTCGATCCAGGTTTTCCGTTCCGGAGTGTGCCTTAACATTTAAACGACGTGGCGTTCAACGTTTGGACCCAAAAGGGGGAAATTCTTAATCTTTCACCTTTATTCAAAACTATTACTTCTTTTACATAGGCTGAGCAGAGCCCCAAGAAAAAAAGTAAAGCATCAAAAACAGAACGAAGCGCTAAGAGGGCCTCACGGGCTCACAGCTTATTCTAGGTCATTGGATTTGTGTCAGGAGTCAGTCTGCGTTTTGTCTGCTTTCGATCTCGGCTCTTAACCATACCACATAGCGATGTTTGAGTCTCGTGCTAAAGTCGTCTTCTGCTCCTCCGAGTTCTCTCAAACCCCAGTTGTGTTCATACCCTGCCAAATGTTGGGACGTAAAAGCTGGAATGCGGAAGTCTTCTATCCCAGCTCGATGGAAGCCTTGGCTCATGCCCAGTTGCCGCAAGATACGACCTGGAATGTAGAACGTGAAACTGAACAGCCCAGCAATCACCATTCTCTCGAAACCTGCAGAGTGCAGAGCCATATCCGGGATGTTCAAGGCCCTGTGCCGCCAAACGATCTCGCGCGGAGACATCTCTCTCATGAAGGCGTACCATTCCTCCTCAGACATTTCTGGATACAGCATCCCCCTTTGATGCACCCGCCCGGGCAGACGGGGCCAATCCACTTCAGGAGCGGAGATTAGTCCGAGCTTGTCACATAGCCACAACTGCATGAGCGAAAAGACAAGTAAGGAGCCACATAAGCCTGAGCGAAAGAAAACCAGTAAGAAACTACCATACAGCCTTAGCCGAGAGTCGAGGTAAAAGCAGACTGTGCGAAAACCGGAAAAAGGTGAGCTGAGTGAGAATTCACCTGTAACAGGATTGGACTGCCACCGAATGTGTTTGTCTGACCTGTGGCTATCAAATCCAAACCAATGAGTGTCTCAGCAAGCACCAAAGGCGCCACGTTCTTCCGAGCGCCCATCTCCGCGGCCACGTATACTAACGAGGAGTCAGGCCGTCCATACGGAGACACCAGCAGGTACGCGGCCAGTATGCCAACTGACATGGCGAATCGACGTCGAGACTGCAGAACCGTATCCGCTGGATCGCCGTCAGGCCCGTACCATTCCATTAGGCGCGCAATGTTTATTTGTCCGCCGATTAACAGACCCTCCGCCGCACCTTGGGAAATGTTTAGATGCGTCTTCAACAGCCTTGACATGCTTTGCCTATAAGGTGGCACGACAATCACACTCGAAGCGAAGCCTTGGAGATACGCTTGGAATTCTTCAACAGTCGGGCACAACTCGTTGTCCCCAAACCGAAACACGTGGACGTCCCGGTCCCAAAACTGCAGGGCTGCTCTCAGAATTTCGGGGCGGAGCCTTACACTTTTTAGGAAGCGAAACGCCGCTAACCCGTAGGAGCGGAAGCACAGCCAATCGCTCGCGACAAATTCTTCGAGCCACGAGCTGATAAAGGTAGGGAGATGGTTTGCCATTTGGGGAATAGTGCTGGAGATTTCCCACGGAGGTACACCCTTCATTCAGGGGTTCATCCCTCTTTATAAGCTAAGGAAGGAGGCAATACATTTCCTTTTGAATGAGGTGGCCTTGCAAGGTGTCCCTCTACTCACTAAAAATCAGGGGAACATCTCTGGGACAGGCCAGGAACTCCTGCACGCCCAGATCTGCTGACAAAGCCTGCCACCCTCCTTTTATCCGAATGAGTCAAACTTGGCTACTGCAACAGGGATTCTTCATCGCGCGAGAGTCATGGAGTCTCGCGCGACTGTTCTTATTCGCGCGATGGTCTTTAAAGCTCGCGCGAGTGTTCAATTCAATTCGACACAGCAAGGTAGGCTACTGCCCTTTTGGGGATATTTTCCGGATTTTGACCCGGGCCAGATTTTGAAGTTCTGATGCTTCCAGTAGGTCATTATGGGTGTTTATGACTACGTCGAAGCATTGTTTGTTCAAATTACACGTTCAATAACGAGGTCAGTCCCTCGAAGGAATAATCGCCGGATAATTCAAAGGTTTTTATTTAACCGGTCAAGCCGGGCGAGGTGGCTTACAATTTACAGAGCAAGTACTGAAAGGCGGAACCTATTGGCCTTACTAATTACAATTTGTTCTCCCACGAGATTCAGAAATATCCCCTCAGTCTCGCCTCAACTTCAACACGGAGCCATCTTACGTAGCGCTTTTCCAGCCACGTTCTGAAATCTGGAACTGATTCCTTCAACGTCCTATCGCCCCAGTTGTCTCTGTGGCAGCGCAAATCCCAGGAAGTAAACACGGGGATGTCAAAGTCTTCTGCTCCGTACCGCTTGTATCCTTGGCTCCTTCCCAGCTGGCGGAGCGTACGCCCAGGAATGTAAAAGGTAAAGCTCGTCAGGCCGGCAAGTATCACTCTCTTGTATCCCACTGATTTAAGCGTCATCGCTGGAAGGTTTAACCAGAGACACCTCCAGACTATGTCTTCGGAATGCAGATCATTCAGGTAGGCAAACCATATCTCCACCGGCAAGTCAGGGAATATCATCGGCCTCGCAACCAACAATCTGGGAAACTCTTCAAAGCCAGCCTGTGGCTCTTCCAAGACCCCGATTTTGTCTGCCAGCCAAAGCTGCATGAGAACAGAGGACGAGTCAGAAAGCAAATACAGCCCAAGCACTTGGTTTGAAATCGAAAATGTGAGAAATTATGTCGAATGGAAATTTACCTGGAGCAAGATGGGACATCCGCTGAAAGAGTCGGCTTGCCCAAGTTTCAGCATGTCCAAACCCAGAAGTGTCTCCGCCAGGACCACGGGCATGATGTTCCTCCCGTTATCCATTTGCAAGGCAATGCTCACCAACTTGGGATTTACCCCGCCATCAGCGGGAACCAGCATATACGCGGCCAGTGCGCATATAGACAGGACGAAGCGTCGTTGAGATTCCCCGACATAGTCTCCTAGACCGGCCTCCGGGCCGTACAGCTCGATCAGGCGGAGAATGTTAAGCTCGCCGTTTCGAATAATGCTGTTTGTCACCGCCACCGGAATATTGAGTTTTTCCCGCAGAATTTGCCCCATGTCCTCATGAACGGGCGGCACGGCAAGAATGTCTAGATTGGCAAACCCCGGGGCGTATGCCTGAAACTCTTCTATCGTGGGGCACATTTCGTCTTCCCGGAACCGGAAGACGTGCACAACGGGATCCCAGAAAGGCAACGCGGCTTGGATGAGTTCGACGCATGGTCGAGCAAACCGGAGATCCCGGATTGAGAATAAACAGCGAGACCTGGGACTTTCCCAATTTATGGTTTCCTCCCTCATTAGCCAAGGATCAAGGGCTTCCATTAGTGAATCTCCCATCTTGGTTAAGTTGAGAAAAGGGTGTGTAATTCATTATGTTAAAAAAAATCTTGCTTCAAATAGCCAAGGAGTTGGTGAGACCAAGGCATAGGTGTCCTACCACCTCGCATGGCAGAACAGCCTTCCTTCTGCAGGCCCAGAACAGCTTTCAAGACGTGGAAGTTATGAACAGCCCCATGCCAATAATTTGGTCAAACAAAGGCTGCTCGGCAGGAGTTGACTCTCGCGCGACATTCAAATATCATCGCGCGACACATTTCTCTCGCGCGACAGTTACAAACCATCGCGCGATGGTCTATCTGCAGTTTTGACAGATTGCAGCAGCTACTGATCTGTTTTAGTCACTTTCCATTCCTGGGGTCTTTTGGGACTTTTGGTGTTTCCAGCAAGTCATTATGGGCTTATGTGACTGCACCCAAGCATCGGATCCCGAATGCCGTGCTCGACGAAGTTTTTGGACACTTGGGGACCCGTTCCAAGTTCAAACCAAGGTTTCGGAAGTCCGAAACTCGTTCTGGCGTTTCTAGCCTATTTTGGTCATGCCATACGGGTCATTTGGACCTTAAGTGACTGTATGGAGGTGTCGGTTTCAGTCCGGGACATAATCGAGTCATTTTTCGATGTTTTGTACCATTTTTTGCGCATTTTGCGGTTTAAGTCCTTTATTGAGGCGTTTCATTCGAGTTTGTCAATTGGCGCAGGCCATGTTGGCCGCCTTTTATTGTTCGAAGGTGTCGTTTTCGTCCCTTTCAAGGTGTTGTGAGTTTTGGCGTGCAATGCCCAAAATTTCATTATTTTCCGTACCCTCGTATCCTGATTATGTCTTAGGACATATCGCCTTTTTCTTTCAGAGCTAGGCTGTGTTATACACTCATACGTGTCTATGTTTAGTCTCGACGTGTTGTCAATGCAAGTTCGATATTAGTGGCGAGTTTTGTTGATTCTTATGCACAATGAGAAGCTATAAAACTTTAGAATGCAGCTTTTACGAACTGAAAGGTGATCTATCCATCTCGAAAGCAAAAGGAGAACTACTGTATCTCTGGCCCTCGGCCGATCAAAGCTACCAAGTCAAAACAGGGCACATGCGCCCGCCAATCAAAAAGAGGCACGCAGGCTCTCGAAATGTCTGTCCATCAAAAGGCTATCTACTTGGGCACGCAGGCCCTAAATCAAAAGCAAAAAGAAGGGTAACGGAGGCCTCGTCAAAACTCCTCAGGCTCGTCATCACTGTCTGAAGTACCGTGCAGCTCCCGAGGATCGTCCCTATACCTCGGATCGTCAATGGAGTCGTCAGAGCCGCTGCTGGTGGACGAGTGCTCCTCGTCCTCTTCCTCTGCCCCTTCTTCCTCCTCTCCTTCCTCGTCCTCGGAAGTCGGACTCATGACCAGTCTCGGTCTCCGAGCTGGGCCCGGCTTCTCCAACGTCGGTTTCTCGCGCCTCTTCAGCTGGTACCGAAGCTCAGCTTGCCTCGCGGCCTGCTTGGCTTCCTCCTCGCGTGCACGCGCTGTCTGTAAACCCCTCGTCTGTCGCCGCGTGGTGGTAACCGGAGGCGTGGATTTCTGTGCCACCACCATCTTCGGTGGCGGATCTCGCGTACTTTTCCGCCTAGGGTTCCTCTTCCCCTCCACCTGCATTATCATTGCATTTCGAAGCATCAGTATCTATTGCGCATATTGTGTTTCTGTATTGAAAACAGGTACATCTATCAAGCTATCAAAACAGGAATGTATCGAGAGCAAGAATGTATCGAAAGCTGAAATGTATCGTTTCATACCTGAGTCCTCTGAAAGACGGCTGGCTGAGTCGGCTGTGACGTCGGTGCCTGGTACTGCAACTCCAGTGGCGTGCCGCTCGCTGCCTTTCTCACTGCATTCTCCAACGCCAGCATGCGTCGAACGGCTTCATTCACCCACTCAATTGGCACCTGCATGCAATTCAAGTTCATCAGACTGTTCAGCAGATAATTCAAGCAGTTAAAGTTCAAAAGTAATATTGGAAGCTGATTCTTACCGACACGGTCACAGGAGCAGGCTCTGTCCTCGCAGGCGCTAACTGAAACTCTGCAGGATTCCCCTGACTGTCAACGACGGGAATCCTCCACAGCAGCGCAGGAAGTCCGCCAACTGCCGGTCCGCTCGAGGCTCGCCGGGCCTGGCTCTCCCCTCCTCTCCGTCCCTCTCCGGCCGCCCTTCTCTCTTCAGCGGCCCCTGCGGCCTGGCCTCGTGCCTCTCTCCGGCCACGGACCCCCAATGGACCCGCCAGGAAGTCCCGCTGGTAGACTGCATAGTCTCTACCAGGGCGCAGGTATTGCCCAAGATCAGTATCCGGCCGCGTGTACCTCTCCAGCTCGGCCCGTGTGTACTCTCCCGTGTGTGAAACTCGGGGTGGTAGCGGCCCTGGCACCCAGAACTCAGGATAACCAAGTGACTGGCGCGTCACTCGGTCTCCCAAGTACCACTGCCAGCCAAAGGCAGACTCCAACAACACCCTGCTGGCCGTGACCGCTCTGCTCCTGGCCAGGTACTCTGGCTCTGGCCCCGCCCTTCTCCAGGGATCCCAATTGACCTGCGAGTCAATACAAACGGGCGATGCAAGCAATTGTTCAGCGACAGCATTAAAGCAGTGAAACGAATACATGTCTAATGCTTGTGATTGTGTGTTCATACCTGTGAGGCCCTGAGCTCGTCCAAGTATAGCCTGAAGGCGTTAAGCCCGCCTCTCCCTTCCTTCCTTCCCATGCTCTCCTTGCTCCACTTCAGCGCGCGAGGGAGGGCACTCAAGTCGGGATGCTTGCACTCTGGTGGGTACATCCGCAAGACCTCGTAAGCCCAAAGCTGCAATGTTTAGACAAGTTCAAACTTTAGTCAAGGCATAGGCGTACAGTAGCTAAAGTCAAAGCAGTCAAGTGAACTAAACAACGGACGAGCATAATTAAATTGTGTTTAAAAAAGTTAGAACTGTACCTCCCACACCCTCCAGTAGCCAGCTGTGCTCTTTCCCGTCCTTGACGAGTCACCAAAAAAGAGGTAGGCCGTCCCGAGAGCTGCTCCGCCCCAGTCAAAGCGCGAGGCTGTCCTCAGGTCCCTCAACGCTGGCAGGTAGGACAGGTGCACGTTGCTTCGCCTATTCGGGTACAATGTGGCACCAAACAGGTATAGCAGGAACGCCCGGGCCATCTGCTCCGCCTCCCGGTCACTCGACACCTCCTTTTTCAGGTAGCCCTTGAACTGGTCATACCTTGCCATCCCCCCCTCTACCTTGGGCACTCTACCCAGAAACCACTCCAGGGCAGCTCGATCCTCCTGGATCCCTGAGTCAAACGGGATGGGCTCACCCCCGACCCTCAGCCCGGTGATCGCTGCAAAGTCAGCAGGCGTCACTGTCATCTCCCCAGGAGGTAAGTGGAAGGTGTTGGTCGTATCCCTCCACCTCTCAGCAAGTGCAACGAGGACGGCATGGTCAATCCTCGCTGGGGTCAAGGTCCGCACAAACTCCCCAAAGCCCGCCTCGTCTACCAGCCGCCTCACTCTCTCTGGCAACCCCTCGTACAGCTGCAAGGACATGCACGCGCCCCCGAAGCCACGAAGGTCCCTCTGTTCAGCTCCAGCCTGTTTCAGATACAAAGACAAGCAGCAAATGGTTCGTCAGTATATGGGAAGTTCATTCTCAAGTTCTAGGTAATCAATGAAGTTTACGACGGATGGTTGGTTCAAGTTATTACGCATTGGGCCTTTATTACAGAAATACGTGGCTTTAGCATGCTTTGGTTTGGAAAATCATCCATGCAATTTTAAAAATTCAAGCATATTCTAAGCAAGTATCGAATGTGAACTATCAAAGCAAGAATATTGAAATCAAGTTACAAAGGGTGTTTTCTGGGAATATACCTCCATCCATGTCGCCGCAAGGTGGACCCGGGGATCCCTCAACACCAACTCGTCGTCGTAGTCTCTCCGCGGCGGTATATGGGCTGCAACGCCCGACGGAACGAAGAGGTGCGGCGTGGGAAGTACGTATGCCTCCGCTGAAAAGCCCGGCCGACTCGTGTTCTTCGCCTCCTCCACGGCCGTAACCCTAGGCCCCTGCGCCTCAACTCGGGCTCTCTCCTCGGCCTCCGCGTCTCTCAGAAGCTCCTCTCTCTCCAGTCTCTCTCTCTCGGCCTTCTCAACGGCCTCCGACGCCTCGATGGCCCGAGCGCGGTCCTCTCTGGCCTTTAGGACCAATTCCCCAACCAGGGGGTTGTCCTCTAACAGTCTCGCCAATGCCTCGTCAGTCAGGTACTCGGCAACATCATACCTAGTGATCGGCACGTGTCTCGACGACGTGGCCGCGGTCGACTCCGGCCTAAACAACACATCCTCCTCCCGGATCTCAACCTGAGGTATCGTAGTCTCCTTCTCCGCGTCAACGACGCCTTTGCCCTTCGCCGAATCCCTCGGCGGGGACCCGGACGGCTCAACAGTGTCATCTCCTCCTCCACTGCCACTGCCTCCTCCAGCATCAACCATCGCGCGAGGCTCCTCCTCTGTCGCGCGATGGTGCTCTCCAGCATCAATATCCCCGGCGTCTCCTGAACTCACTCCGGTCACCACCGACCCTTCTACGGCCACGCCCGGATCTAACCGCTCGACGACAGCCTCTATGGCCTCCGGCTCAACGGTCGCGCGAGCCTCTGGCTCTGTCGCGCGACTCTCGTCGCCACCAACAATCGCCTGCTCGCGACCCTCTTCGCTATCTCCGCCGCCTGCAACCGTTGCACCGGCCCCTACGGTGGCCTCCGCTGGTCTTGGATCCCCTGGTTCTACGGCCACGGGACCTCCTCGGTCCTCCGACTGATCAACAACTTCTTCCCCGCCTCCTCCTTCCCCGCGGTCAGCCATGGATGGATGATCAAGCTTAGCTTCGTGGATTTCGTGGTTGAAATCGAAGTTAGAAGGAGTTTGGGTGGAGAGACGAGAGTTTGAGAGAGTTTCAAACTTTTGAAACTGTTCTGGTTACTGTTTCTGAAACGTCCCCGCGACGTTTAAACGTTTGGAACGGGTTTGGGCCGGGTCTGGGCCTCTCCAGACCCAAGCCCTAACTTCATACCCTCGCGCGACGGTTCTGGAGTATCGCGCGACACTTGGCTTTGGGCCTCAGGCCCAATCCAGATTTTGGGTCCGGCCCGATCTCAGTTAATCCCCCCTTAAGGTCCATAACATGTTGGTATATTGCCAATAAATTTGGGGGTCATCTTGGAGATCTGGTTTTCGAAACCCGAAGATTGTTGCATCCCCAGCAGTGGTCCGCCCGCAAACGAATCTACAGGGACGATCTATCCGTCCGATCAATCTACAGGGACGATCTATCCGTCCGATCAATCATCAGGGACGATCTATCCGTCCGATCAATCATCAGGGACGATCTATCCGTCCGATCAATCTACAGGGACGATCTATCCGTCCGATCAATCATCAGGGACGATCTATCCGTCCGATCAATCTACAGGGACGATCTATCCGTCCGATCGATCTACAGGGACGATCTATCCGTCCGATCAATCTACAGGGACGATCTATCCGTCCGATCAATCATCAGGGACGATCTATCCGTCCGATCAATCATCAGGGACGATCTATCCGTCCGATCAATCTCCAGCGACGATCTATCCGTCCGATCAATCTACAGGGACGATCTATCCGTCCGATCAATCTACAGGGACGATCTATCCGTCCGATCAATCTACAGGGACGATCTATCCGTCCGATCGATCTACAGGGACGATCTATCCGTCCGATCAATCTACAGGGACGATCTATCCGTCCGATCAATCATCAGGGACGATCTATCCGTCCGATCAATCATCAGGGACGATCTATCCGTCCGATCAATCATCAGGGACGATCTATCCGTCCGATCAATCTCCAGCGACGATCTATCCGTCCGATCAATCTACAGGGACGATCTATCCGTCCGATCAATCTACAGGGACGATCTATCCGTCCGATCAATCTACGGGGACGATCTATCCGTCCGATCAATCCACAGCGACGATCCATCCGTCCGATCTTCAATTTCCTCTTGGTGCACGGTATTTTTATACTCGTCTGCATTTTCCATTTAATCGGCTTTTGGGCGGATTCAGTGGGTGTCTAGAAATCTTTGACGTTACCCGTACCAGTCAATGGTGCTCCGCGTGCCGTCAAAGAGGGACTACTGTAGACACCCCAATCTGGGTCTCCCAATCGTTTTACTTATTTTACGATTTTCTTGTTTCCCCGATGAAGAAATCGGATCAAACAGAGCTTGGATTGGGAATGGATTGGGCTTGGAACACTTAGAAACCTTGCTTGAACCTTTCAAACCCTTCTGAACCTTCAGTCAAACCCTAAGACCAGAGTTGACCCTCGCGCGAGTCTTCTTTCCCCTCGCGCGATACTCAGCCTGCCACGTGTAGTCAAAGTCAAACTGTTGACTGTTTGACCCTCGCGCGACACTCATGAACCCTCGCGCGATGGTTCCTACCTGTCCCTTTCACAGAATCCAGCTGGACTGGTGATGATTGCTTGGCACATGGGTTCCCATGGGCTGGAACCCCGTTCTCCTCAGCTGAACGACGTGCTGGCAGGTCCTAGCCCCATGCAAACTCCCACCCACTCTCTCACCTTGTTGGCTAGCTTTACAACCAAGTTGTGACCAGCCTTAGTGGCTGGTCCTAAGGGTTTGTTTGGCCCCTAACCAAGCCTTGCTCTCCCCCTATAAATACCCCCATTGGTCTTCCATGTTAAGGGTTCCAAAAAATTACTTAAGAGTTTCATTACTCCCTTCACAAATCCTACACTAGCTAGCACAAAATTCTTAACCCTCAAGCCACTTCCCAAACTTCTGAACTCAGAGTGTTCATACACTCTTGGTAGCAAAGTCACACCAATCCATCCAGGCTACTCTCAAACCCTTTCCAAGCAAAGGTATAACTTTAAAGCTGTTTCTGTTTTGATCCCTGAGGGGGGCTGACAGGGCCAAGGCTGGTAATCAATACCATGCCCTGGTCCTAAAGCCAGCAAAGTTACAAGAAATCGTGGCAGCCACACCCTCGCGCGACGGTCCCCTTTACTCGCGCGACACTTGTGTCAGCAAGAGAATGGACCTCGTGGGGAAGGGAAGCTAGCCCTTTTCTGTTTTGCAGTATATTCATGTTTGTTGCATCTTATTTTGATTTTTAGATCACTGTTATGCATGCAAAACAAAATACAGTAGCTTGTTTATTTCCTTTAAACAGCTTGGAATGCCTTTGGGATCCCCTGAACCTGTCTCAGGGCCTCAAACATGCAAAGCAATTCCTGGAAGTCCAGTCAGGAGTGTCGCGCGAGATTCAAGCTCTGTCGCGCGACAGTTCTCTGATTTCCATGGGTGGCCCTTGCATGGGCAACTAGGCCCTTGGCCTCTGTTTTGATACCCCCACTGTTTAGGGGTTGTATTTTATCTCATTTGGCTCCTGTTTGGAGTATGGTGTAATAATTAGTATTTTTAGTCTTCCCATAAACTGCTTGGTTTGCTTCCTGGGTGTGCACTGGTCCTTCCAGAGCCCAGAAGGGGATGATTTAGGGGCTGTGGTGAGATGACATACTCGCGCGAGAGTCAGTGTGTCTCGCGCGATGGTTGACTTGCATGCAGATCTGTCCAAGCATGTAAGTTGGTCATCGTGCAAGACGGATCTGCCCCGAGCCTAGTTCTGGCATCTGATCGCTGTTTCAAGGTCATTCCACTTATTATTCGTCAATACTATCCATCCATGCCATTATTTGATCACATCTTGCAAAGTGCTACAGTTTTAATCCCCGATTAACTGTTCCCCCGCCCTAATTGGCTAAAATCAATTAAAAGAGGAAGAATCACAATTGTTTTCATAAAAACGCCTAAGTAGAGACCGATCTCCGGATTGGGCGAGAGGGGTGCCATAAAACCCTTCCCCTCTCGTAACCTGGCTCCCGAACCCAGATATGGTTATGACGGACCGGTTCCTTCACTTTTCAAATCAAACAGCGCGGCAGGTGCTTCGAAATACGGTTCCTTGAGTGTCAGACCTTCAAAACTCAAGTGGCGACTCTGTATTTTTGAGCGCTTGCCACCGGCGCTCGCGCTCTCTCGATTTTCAAAAAGGGCCGCAAACGGCAGGGGAAGGAACGAAATCCTTTGTCCCCTCCGAAGGGCATGCTGCCCACAGCTCCTTTGATGATAGTGTGGAGCCCACTTGAACCATCCGGGGATCGTTTTCATCTTTCAAATTTATAGAAACTATTTCTTCTTTTAATGGCTGAGCATGCCTCTCGTCCTCCCTTTCGATGAAGGCACGGATTTCCTTGAGAATGTCCCCATCGAAATCTATCCCTTCATCGTCAGGGTCGACACAGTTTATATAAAGATCATTGAAATAGTCAGAAGATGCCTCGTTCATTTCACAAGCCCCTGAAGGGTCACCAAGTACAAGAGAGTCAAACTCGAAGTAAAAGCTATGACGTGGAGGGCCCAGTGGCACAAACTCCGACTCAGAACTAGACTTAGAGGACGGGACATACTCTGACTCAGACTCAGACTCTGACTCAGACTCGGACTCAGACGTATTGTCAATGCAAGTTAGGCGTGGCCTGAAAATGCAATTATTCAAAGAGCCCTCGGCTTTCACAATGAGAGAGGTGGGATCCTCGAGGGCGTTGGGCCCGAGCATGAGCACTTCGGCTTCTTCAGCTTCCCCAGCCAAACCCACTTGAGAGAATTCCTGAAATAGCAGCCCCAGATTTCCCTGATCGATAGATCCCAGCCAGTCAGTCTTGATATTCAGCTGATCAAGCTTCCTCTTGAATTCTTCTTTTGCTGGTTCATCATCACTGCTTGACCAGACGTCATCAGCGAAAATCTCAAATCCAGGCAGCAGCTCCCCGGTTTCAGAATGAACGAAGGGCTCAGCCTGCCCAGTGTAAGCGGTATTTCCGACTTCACGCACAAATTTGGGACCGCTGCAGAGGGTCCGAGGTTTTCCCATATATTTCCTCCGTTTGGCATCTTTGGTAGAGGCGATATACCCCAAACCAGAGCGGCCTTCGTTGAAAGGAAAAGTAGGGAACTCCGGGACCCCTTGACGGCGAGAGCCTAAACCAATGCCTGGAAAGTGAGACATCCTTCTCATAATGTCCAGCGCGACAGAGCTTATGAGGAAATTCCCGTCCACGTTGATGGCCATCACTATGCCTGAGGTATCGAAAGAGAAACCTCCAAGATCGATGTCTTCTCCGCCGTGCTGAATTCCCAGAACAGGAGTCCCGTCCTCCTTGAGCGGACGGATGCCTGAATCCCCGCAGATGGTTAGAGTGCCAGTGGGTAGTCCCAGAATAACCTTTTGGTGGAGGGTAGATGGCACAGCCATGATGTCGGACCGATGAAGCCACGGCCTGCCCAGTAGAAGATTGAAAGTTGCAGGAATATCCACGACGTGGAATTCCACATCCATCTCGAAACCCTCAGCATCGAGTTTGAGCTTCAGAATACCTTCGACCACGCGACGGGTGCCGTCATATGCCTTGACAGCTAGATTAGAAGGTGCCAGATCCTTCTTGGTGAGTCCCAAACGATAAGCGACCCTCAGAGGGCAAACATTGATGGCGGAGCCGTTGTCAATAAGGACGGTCGGGACCCAGAGTCCTCGACACTTGACGGTGATATGCAAGGGGCGATTGTGGTCGACTCCTTCGACTGGCAGGTCCTTGTCCGTGAAGATCACCGTATGCTTGGAGGTTGGAGGGAGGATGAGAGATATCATTGCCTCTGGCGTAACGCCGGCCTGGACTTCAAGGCGGGATAGGGCGTGACACAGCCTCTGACGATGCTCTTTGGACGAACAGATCAGTCCCCAGATAGAAATGGCAGCAGGAATCCGCTCGAGCTGCCGCTAAACTAGATCAGGAACTGGATTGCCGGCTGATACCCCAAAAGGTGCCGACTTTGGGAAAGAAACAGGCTCGTTCCTTTGATTAGCAGGATTGGAGGAATTCTCGGCTTGCAGATTAGCAGGCTGAAAAATCCGTCCACTCCTCGTAACATTGAAAACGTTTCCCAAAGAGGGCACGAGTTGAGGACTTTCCTTCACATCCCAGAGATCAGTAGGGACATCTCCCAGCTTGCGCTTTCCCTTGTCAGTAGTTGGTGCAGAGACGGGCACTTCCATGTCTAAGCCCAAATCTTCAGCCAGATCCTTCATCAATAAGGAGTCCCAGAAGCTTAAGTCTTTCACGGCAGCCACTTCAGCAACAGGCTCTGGATTTGCAATGAAAGGGACGTCCCAGAGACCAGTGTCAGCCAGGGTACGATTGACAGCCCAGACTTCATTCCCAACTTGGACATCCACTATGTCGTTAACTTCCCACAGATCAGCGGGCGGAGCGCGGTCCGTAACCATGATACTGCAGTCCCTGTTGTTGGGGTAAGGCACCTGAGGGCGCGGATTTTCTTCATCGACGATGTAGGAACAGGGGTCATGGTTGGTGTCGGGGTTAGTATCACAAACCGAATCTAAGACCGAACCAAAGAGGGAAATGTGGTCTCCTAAAGCCCGTGGATCATCCTGGACAAGTTCATCCTTTGCGTAGTGAAGCATGTAGTCCGGCGTGGCATAGCCTTGCAGAGGGTTAGGGTCGACTTCCATGGGAGCAAACCAGGTTGGCTCAGGATCCCAACAATATTCTGCTTTGGGAACCGGAGGCTCGATCGGGTTGAATAGCATGTTCAAGGAGAAACCGTCCAAAGGGTCAAGCAAGGCCGCTTCATAACCGGCCAACCAGCCATCATACCAGGCTTGATCGAATGGGACATTTCCGGGCTGCGGAGGAACCCCGTCCATTCCAAGGGTGGACCACTCGTTGAGGAGAGGAGCGGCATAGTCCCAATGGTCCGCTATGGCCCAGCCAGTGGCTTGCATGTTATTATCTGAGGGAGGCACCCAAGGCTGATAGGGATCAGGAAATGGGCCAGCGATAGTTGCGTACGGGCTGTCAAGTGACGAGGCAGAGCCGATTTGCCCAGCAGGGATTGACTGATGGAAAAGGGAGCTGACAGATTCTTCGGAGACAGGTGAAGCAGCTTGTGAGGGCTCGGAAGGTACATCGGTATCAACAACTTGGCCTTCAACTAGTTGTATATAAGAAACCTCGGCAGACGGTTCGAACGGGAAAGGCACGACGGGCCTGGGTTGATTGGTTGAGGCTATATAGTCAGTGGGGTTAAATATGGTGGAGCTAGGGTTGATATGAGTGGAGCTGAGGGATATCTGGCTGATGTGGGGTACGGCGTTGTGCTTGGGGAGAGAGTTGGCAATGACGTTGGGTTTTTGAGGCGGTGGAGGAGTCTCCAGCGTGCCATCGTCGATGAGATCCTGGATCGCATGACGGAGGCGAAAGCAGGAGTCAGTGAGATGACCCGCTCCTTGATGGTAAGCACAGTAGAGATTGGCTTTGAAGCCGGGTGAAGGGTTCTTGGGTAGAGGAGTTGGATCTAGGGGCTTCAGATGCCCTGATTTGACCAATTTTTCCAAGACCGAGGACAGAGGTGCCTCGATAGCGGAAAAGCTACGGGGTTGGCTCCGAGGTCGGTTGTTCTGCGGGTTTTGAACCTGGTTGACGTCCACGACGTGATTAGCAGTACTGGAGGAAGTGGCATTGGTACCGGTGGTCGCTGTATTGGAGTAAGTCCCAGTTCCAAACAGTGCATTGGCGTTTCCAGAATAAGCCCGAGGTTTTGACTTGGGGGCGTGCGAGGACTCACCCTTTGATAGAATTCCACTCTGCAGAGCGTCTTCGATGGCCAGGCCAGAGTCGAAGAAGGTTTCAAAATTAGCGGAGGCCTGAGCTAGAACCAGGTGCCTAGCATAGTCTGGTTGAAGGTTGCGGGAAATGATGCGGAGCTGGTCCTTCTCGCTTGGGCGATCAGTCATCTGTGCGGCTTTAGCTCTCCATCTTTTGACAAAGTCTGCGAAGGTCTCCTTAGGCTCCATCTTGGTGGACTCAAGTTCTCGAGTAGTCATTTTCAGCTGGGAGTTGTAATTGTACTGCGAAATAAACGCAGTCCCAATGTCTTCCCAAGTCCTCCTCTTGGCAATGTCGAGTGACAAGAACCAATGGAAAGCAGGGCCCGAGAGGGTCTGAGGAAAGAGCTGTGACATGGCCTCTGGCTCAACAGAAAGAAGCTTCATGGCGGCGTGGTAGCTGTAGAGATGAGTCCTGGGGTCGCCGCTCCCGTCGAATTTAGCCAAGTCTGGCATCTTGAACTTTTCAGGAAGTTTGGCGTTGGGATATAGGCAAAGGCGATCCAGATCGATCCCTCCGGCACTGATCTTTTCCGTCTTAGCAATGGATTCCTCCAGTTTGGCCATCTTGGCCATGAGCGCAACCATTTCCGGACTCGGAGCTGGTCCTTCTGGGTTTGGAGGCTGCCTACCGCCCGCAAGGTTTCCAGCGGGTCTGCGAGCCTCCCTTGGGTTCATCACTATGAGACGTCCTGCGTGAAGCGGGTCCGGAACCAAGATAGGCTGCTCCTGGTCAGACTCATCATCCCCACCTTCTTCCTCGAGAGGGGGTGGAAGGCGGGTGTGGATGAGGTCGTTCAGGCGAGCAATGTTAGTGTCGGTCTGAGCGGCCCTCTGTTGCATAGCGGTGATACTGTCTTGAAGGTTCATGAGCATGGTCTCCAAGGTAAGAGGTTCTGGTTGTGGTTGTTCCATCGTGACGGGTGTTTCAGAGCTGCTCGAGGCGGATACCGGGGTAGTTGGACGTCCTTCCTGTGAAGCTGGTGGTGAATCTGACTGAGATTCTGAGTGCTGCGCTGTCGGGAGTGAGCGCGGAGAGTCTTCCGTGATGACTGACTGGGACCGTAACCTGACAAGCCTTTGAACCGAACTCAGATGCAGACGTTCCCAAGCGGGTTTGGCAACTGGCCTCGATACTTTCCTTGGTGGTGCAATGATTCAGATCTTTGCTTGCAAGGCAAAAGGAGGTTTAATGAGGGTCCTGCAGTAACTTTAATCTAAATAAAAGACTAAAGTGGATGCAGCCAACGTCGAGAGTGTCACCCTAGACTCTAGAACCGGAAGACAAGTCTGTCTCACGACGCTTTGGACACTGCTTCTAGGCCCTCAGAATTCTTTTTGAAGATGTATCCTTGTTTGGAACGAGCGGTCCTAAAGGATGCCAAAAGGATTCTAAACCTTTGCTTGTTTCGATGTTCGGGGTTTCAAGTTTTTGAAGCCAGAACGACTCAGCATAAATATCATGATGCCATAACCAGATTGGCGTAAGCAGCACTGTGCTATTAGCCGGGCGGTGTAAGTGACGAGGCACTTGTTACCTTTTGGTGTAAGCATCACAGTATTTTACTCTGTGGTTCCTCGTTTTCTGTTTGAAACCCTGAACAGGTACACGGGCAAAGGTGTAGAAAAAGCTTCTGATTTCCTAAAGTCCCACCGTAAAAGGACTTAAAAGATGATAACGCGCACCATTGAGGTGCACGACTCCTCATCGGGCCATAACAATGTCCTACTAAGCCTGAAGACAGACTTGGAACAGATTGAGAACCTAGGAGCCATCCTAGACATGCTTCTACGCTGAACGAGATGTATGTACAGTTCATGCGATAATGAAAGCAGTAACATGTAGGCATTTAGAGGGTTAGATGCAAGTAGATCTTAACCTGTGGGTACCTGTCCTAGTTCGGAGAGTTCTAGTGCTTTGTATATGCAAAGGCCGGTTTTGGTTCGTAACAGGTTCCTCGGACTAGGGCCACAGATATACCTCCCGTCACCCGCGTTTTTCGCAGAGTGACGGTCGAACGGTAGCATGACCCATCATCGTCGAAGGTTGTCGGTCATTCGGGGTCCCCGGGCTCCGGTAAACCGTGTCGGATTGCCAAAACGATCCAACGAGGCTTTTCCCACATCGATGCAAATGAGATGCTAAAATTTGGTTAAAAGAAGAAGAATCACAGAGTCGTAAAAGCGCCTTTTCAAATTTGGCTCACTTTATTTAGTCCATCTTTAGAAGAAACTACGCAAGCGAACAATCGAAAAAGCCCCAGATTAGAATGGCCGGACACGAGGTCCTGTTAAATCACCGTTCCAACCTTCGGCAGCGCGAAGCTCACCGTTTTGACAGGCTTTTAAGGGATTGTTCCCAAGCGTATTAAATCCTAAGTGTGAATCAATATTGGTTCGATCCCCAGCAGAGTCGCCACTGTGGGCAGCGTGCCCTAGGAGAGAAAGGATTTCGTTCCTTTTCGCCATTGCGGCCCCTTTTTGAAAATCGAGGGAGCACGAGCGCTGGTGGCAAGTGCTCAAAAATACAGAGTCGCCACTTGAGTTTTGAAGGTCCGACACTCAAGGAACCGTATTTCGAAGCACCTGCCGCGCTTTGTTTGAAAAAGTGAAGGAAACCAGCCCGTCATAACCATATCTGGGTTCGGGAGCCAGGTTACGAGAGGGGAAGGGTTTTATGGCACCCCTCTCGCCCAATCCGGAGATCGGTCTCTACTTAGGCGTTTTTATGAAAACATTTGTGATTCTTCCTCTTTTAATTGATTTTAGCCAATTAGGGCGGGGGAACAGTTAATCGGGGATTAAAACTGTAACAGTTTGCAAGATGTGATCAAATAATGGCATGGATGGATAGCACGAAGAATAATGAGCGGAACGATTTTGAAACAGCGATCAGACGCCAAAACCAGGCTCGGGGCAGATTTGCCCTGCACGATGACCAACTTGCATGCCTGAACAGATCTGTATGCAAGTCAACCATCGCGCGAGACAGACTGACACTCGCGCGAGTATTGTCATCTCACCAAAATCCCTAAATCATCCCCTTCTGGGTTCTGGAGGGACCAGTGCACACCCAGGAAGCAAACCAAGCAGTTTATTGGAAGACTGAAAATACTAATTATTACACCATACTCCAAGCAGGAGCCAAATGAGATGAAACACAACCCCTAAACAGTGGGGGTATCAAAACAGAGGCCAAGGGCCCAGTTGCCCATGCAAGGGCCATTCATGGAAATCAGAGAACTGTCGCGCGACAGAAAGTGAGTCTCGCGCGACACTCCTGACTGGACTTCCAGGAATTGCTTTGCATGCTTGGGGTCCTGAGACAGATTCAGGGGATCCCAAGGGCATTCCAAACTGTTTAAAACACATAAACTAGCTACTGTATTTTGTTTTTGCATGCATCACAGTGATCTAAAATCAAAGTAAAGTACAACAGGCATGAAAACACTATAAAACAGAAAAGGGCTAGCCTCCCTTCCCCGCGAGGTCCATTCTCTTGCTGACACAAGTGTCGCGCGAGTATAGGGGACCATCGCGCGAGGGTGTAGCAGCCACGAATTCTTGTAACTTTGCTGGCTTTAGGACCAGGACATGGTATTGATTACCAGAACTGGTCCTGTCAGCCCCCCTCAGGGATCAAAACAGAAACAGGTTAAACCTTATACCTTTGCTTGGAAAGGGTTTGGGAATGGATTGGCTTGATTGGTGTGGCCTTGCTACCAAGAGTGCATGTACATGCTAAGTTCAGAAGCTTAGGAAGTAGTTTGAGGGTTAGGAATTTTGTGCTAGCTAATGTAGGACTTGTAGAATGACTAATGACTTTCTTAAGCAATTTTTGGAACCCTTAACATGGAAGACCAATGGGGGTATTTATAGGGGGAATGTTAGGCTTAGTTAGGGGCCAAACAAGACCTTAGAACCAGCCACCAAGGCTGGTCACAACATGGTTGTGAGGCTAGCCAACAAGGTGAGAGAGTGGTTGGGAGTTTGCATGGGGCTAGAACCTGCCAGCACGCCGTTCAGCTGAGGAGAACGGGGTTCCAGCCCATGGGAACCCATGTGCCAAGCAATCATCGCAAGTCCAGCTGGATTCTGTGATAGGGACAGGAGGGAACCATCGCGCGAGGGTCAAACAGTCAACAGTTTGACTTTGACTACACGTGGCAAGCTAAGTGTCGCACGAGGGACACAAAGGCTCGCGCGAGGGTCAACTCTGGCTCTGGGGTTTGACTGAAAGTTTAGAAGGGTTCAAAGGGCTCAAGCAAGGTTTCTAAGCGTTCCAAGCCTAATCCATTCCCGATCCAAGCTCTGTTTGATCCGATTTCATCATCGGGGAAACAAGAAAATCGTAAAAATGAAGTAAAACGATTGGGAGACCCGGATTGGGGTGTCTACAGATACCAGACTGGTGTGCCCCACAAATCCCTTCGTGGACTTCTGTCATTACCTTCATGGCCTCGGTATGGCATAAACACCTCAACAGCAAATCATCCTCAAGGCCTTTCTTGTACAACTCATCTCCGAGGAGAACATAACTCCTCGCTCTTCTCTTGACCTTTCTACTAGCCCCTATACGAGGCTGTTTTAGGTAAGCAATGATGGGATCACGCCAATCCTCGTTACCCACATCTTTTTCTTCAACCGGAAGGTCTGAAGCAAATACTTCTAGGCCTAAACCTCTTCTCCATATAGAAGGGAGTAGCCTTTTCTGGACGGTAATGATCTTATGAAGGGTCTATGGAGATAACTTCATGCCTGTTGAGGCCTGAGCCAGACTGTTTGCTTCTGTATTCATACTCATTGAGACATGTTTAACAGTTACGTTATCAAAGTCTTGAATTAATTGCACCGCTGCCATGTAATAAGGAGCCAACTCCTCACTATAGCATTTAAACGTTCCTGCCAAGTGGTTGATTACGAGGTTTGAATCCCCTATGACTCTTACTTCTCTGGCCTCAAGATCCCTAAGGATTTCAAGACCTATTACCACTGCTTCATATTTGGCTTGATTATTCGTACATGGAAAATCAAATTGAAAAGATAGCCCTGTTCTCAGGCCTTGGGGAGATATAATGATATTTGGTAAAAGCTCAGTCACATCATATTTGTCTGAAGAGAAATAAACGCTAAAGAATCTAATCAGTCATATTTCTCTTTGTGACAAATATGATTCGTTCAACGGATACCAAAGTCCAATGAAATCAGTTTTTTGCATCAACCCCTAAATGCGCCAAAACTTACAAAATGAACTGTTCGGATTGTCAAATAGACCTGCAATCAGTACTCCCATTTTGTGTCAAATGAGGAACCAAGGAAGCATCACATAAGAAATCTTGATTTGAATATCCATTATAACAGTTGCACAAAGTAGTGGCTGGTGCCCTTCTTTAAGCAAAAAATGAACAGCACCAAAATCGGACAACACCAAATAAGAAAGCAAAATCAAAATTTATTCAAATTCAAGACAAGGACTCAAAATTTGGTTTAGCATTTTTCCTTTACGAATGCTGCTTCAGATGAATGGGTGCAACCAAAAAAAGATTGGTTTTGGTTTAGCGTTTTTTCTTGATGTATACCTGTGTTTACACCCATTTTTGGCCAAAATTAGGAAAAGGATAGAAGAATGGCCTTGGAGGTAGTTTTAGGCCTTGAGAAGCCTTGTAGATCGGCCACCAGAGGAATTGGGCCGATATGAATGCTAAAGGACCAATTGAGCTTGCAAAGGTTTGAAACATACAAAGGCCTAAGATATCTCTTCCATAAAATTAGGCCAAATGCTGGCCAAGGTCTTGAAGTCGACCCACTAGGCTTGAGCACTTCATCCAGGCCTAGCCCAGCTCTAAGAAACGATAAGGCCAACAAATAGGCCCAAATCAGTTAAAGCCTGGGTTTACTCACCAGGCTTGGGCTCAGAAGGCTTACAATGGACTAAGGCCTGTCTTGCACCTCAAATTCAGGCCCAAGTATTGGGTGGGCCTGCTTCTTAGAAATATTGCATATGGGCCTCAACTAGCAGAAAAATGCCTTAAGTTGCTCACAAGTAGCTCAAAGGCCTAGAATGTTCTCAATAGGCAGGTCTAGGCAAGCTGATTACAAACAGCTCGAGGTCTGGATGACCACCATCCTTCAATAGGCTTGGGACACATGGCAGCCATGCATGGAGACATACCAAGCAGCTCACAAGCAGCTTAGGCCTGCACAAGCAGCTGCAAGCAGCTCAAAGGCCTAGAATGTTCTTGCTGGGCAGATCTAGGTAAGCTGCTTACAAGCAGCTCAAGGCCTAAGTCTCACTATCCTTCAGCATGAAGCAAGGCTTGGGACACATGGCAGCCATGCATGGAGACATCCCAAACAGCTCACAAGCAGCTTAGGCCTGCACAAGCAGCTGCAAGCAGCTCAAAAGCCTAGAAGGTTCTCCCTAACATCACACAAGCTGCTCACAAGCAGCTCAACCAGGCCTGCGTTTTTGGCCTTGGTGGGCCCAAATATCCCTTTTTTACAAGGTACAAGTTGCTCACAAGCAACTCAAAGGGCCTAGGGATGCTATGTTGCTGCAAATTCCTTTTGCTTTGACTGGTTTTTAGGCAAAAATGAAGCTTTTCAGACCTGCAGCCATTTTCTTGGTGTGGAGAGCAAGGCTTGGACGAATGGTAGCTTCCTATTGGAGCATTCAGAAGCAGCTCAAGACTAAGCCTTTATCAGGATGACACTTGGCAGCCATGCATGAAGGCCTTTGGAAGCAGCTCAAGCAGCTCAAGACCTGGAACTGCTGCCTATAAATACCAGTTTTGAAGGCCTTGCCAAAGGTCCACGACCAAACAAGCCCAAGGCTTATTCAAATTCCCTTTCAATTATCTTTGCTTTCCCGTTCAATCTAGCCAAGCCTAGATTTTATTTCATTTCCTTGTAGTCAGACTTTGTTAAACCGTTAATAAAGTCCCTTTATTTCTGTTTTAGGCCTTACTCTACTTTTCTTTCCATTTTTCACAACGATTAGGAAATTCTAAGTCCTTATCCCGACAAGGCAAAACCACGAACCACATACGGCCTCACCCCTTAGGTCGTACGCAATCACCTTACAGAAGTCAGATTGAGGCATCCAGGCCTTGATACGAATTTGGACTGCAATCCAGTCCTTGGAAGTCAGATTTTGAGGCTTCCAGGCCTTGAAAAAACCACTTGGATAGCAGTACTGTCCTGGCACGCCCGCTCTCTCCAGGCCGAATCAGTTTGACACTTTTTGTGGAAAACATTTTGGCACGCCCGGTGGGACCCTAATCGTTTCAAGGGGTATGATCACGCCGATTCAATACGTTGAATTGGATGTTGAGATTCGGCGTTGTGAAGAAGAAATTAGTTGGCGCTATGATAAGGTCAACGAGCTTGAAGACGAAATCAACCGTCTCGACAGAGAGAGGTATCAACCCAATCCTACCGAGGGTTGGTTTCTCGACGCACAACGCTTCTACAACGATGCCATTCAAAGGCTTGAAGACGAAGTTGGCAGACTTGAAGATGAGGAACGCCAATTACGCGATGAGGTAGCCTATCTTCTTAATGCTAAGTCATATGGCTATTCAAGTGTCATGCGTTCAGGCCTGCCTTTACAGCCTGAATTCCAAAATGGTGGCTTTGGTGATCCTCATACTCATAACTTTGGGGGCCGAGTTGAAGAAAACATCAACATTCAGGCCTATACCATTGCTTCCAACGAAGAACTCTCACAAGAGTTTATTGATCCCTTGGATGCATGTTTGAATAGGCTAGAAGAATCCAACAAGGCCATTATCAGCTCTAACCAGGCCATTTTCAACTCCACCAAGGTCATTATCAACTCCACCAAGGCCATTGATAAAGCGATGGCTAAACTCAAAGATAAGTTGTCAACTCCTACTCCACCACCGGTATCACGGTTTGACACTTTAGGCTCGAGTTCAGGCCTGAATGTGTCTAAACAGGCTTCTAGCAAGCATACCAGGCCTCCAGGCTTCTCTCAGGCCTTAATTCTTGAAAACACTGCACTCGGGGGGCAAGGAGGCCAAGGAATTACACTCGGGGGGCAAAATTCTCAATCCAGGCCTTCAAGGATTCCCGAACAGCGACAAGGCCTGGATGATAAACCCCAGAATGATCACGGCAATGATTTCAGGCCTGAGCGCAACAGCCAACATTCAGGAGTTTTTCAAAAACTTCTAGATGAAAAGATATTTCCAGGTCTGGAGGAGCAAAACGATAGGCCTGTTTTGACGCAAGGGGAGCAAGATCTCAGGCCTGAGATAAGCCAAAACATGGAAGGTCCAATCTTGAGGCAAGATCAGCCCATTTTCTCCTCTCAAGAGCTTTCTGAAGTCTCTGAAGGGCTACCACATCCAGATTCAGTCTTGGGCGATGAGCAAATCATTGATGCAGGTCAGGAACGATTCAGGCCTGCAATCAGCCCTATAGGCAGGTCTGAATTAAATGTTACAGCCGTTCTAGAAGAGGGGGAACGACATGAAGAGGAGGAAAATGATGACACTCCAGGGCTTGACCATGATTTATTTGTGATTGGAGATCCCCCTCCTCCCCCGGTTAATGAAGGCCTTTTTGGCATTGTCCGACCTGCCAATAGGCATTGCAAGCATAGGCCAATTATAGGCCTTAAAGCTGTGGAATTGTGCCCACATTGGATTTGTGGGGCACATCAAAAGCGAATGTTATTCACTTGGCTTACGCAAAAATGTCATGGTTGTAAAAGAGGCTAAATAGAGGAAAGCCCTTCAAAGGCCGAACATGCACTTCTAAAAATGTTCGGCCAAGGCCTACCAATCATTGAGTAGGCCTTATTTTTAAGTTCTTACCAGGCCTTTTCCGCAGAGGTGGAGGCATTTTTATTTCATTGAGCAGGCCTTTTTCGCAAAGGTTCAGGCCTGCCAATATATTTTCAGTCCTTGTTAGGCTTTTTCATGGTCTAGGCCTGAACACAGGCCTAATACTGGTATAAACAGGCCTTTTTGCAGGAGATGAGGCCTTTTAAGCTCCTTCTTTAGGCCTGAGCCACCTTTTTAGGCCTTTCAACGTATTTCCAGGACTTGTTGTCAAACCTTTCATAGGTTTAGAGCTTCTCTGCAACCGGGACTGAAAAGAGGCCTCATATTGGTGTATGAAGGCCTTTTCCACAGAGATGAAGGCCTTTTGAGCCTTTTGAGTAGGCCTGAATCTTTATTATGAACACTCCAAGTAGTAGTTCAAGCTTGCCAAACATGGTTTTTAGGCCTGAACATAGCCTCTATTGGCGTAAATAGGCCTAATAAGAGGCAATACTTATGAGCCTTGAGATTCAACTCTGATATAGGCATGATCATCATCCAATTGCTCTGAGCAGCCCTAGAGGAAGTAGATTAAGGCCTTTTATCTATAAGAGAGGCCTTACACAGGCCTATCTAACAAAAAGATAGCTGGTAGACTCATTCCAAGGTCTCAGATCAGAGAATTTTGTCAAAGGCCTGAATGAAACATGGAAAATGCCTAATGCCTACTAAGTCCATAGGCAAGGCAAACAAAGGAAGACATGCTAAAATAGAAATCGAGGCTTGTTTGGATGCCAAAAATGGTTTTACTTTTTATACACGCCTTGATCCTAAAAGTAAAGAATCAAGGCATGGGGGGGCATTGTTTACACCCATTTTTGGCCAAAATTAGGAAAAGGATAGAAGAATGGCCTTGGAGGTAGTTTTAGGCCTTGAGAAGCCTTGTAGATCGGCCACCAGAGGAATTGGGCCGATATGAATGCTAAAGGACCAATTGAGCTTGCAAAGGTTTGAAACATACAAAGGCCTAAGATATCTCTTCCATAAAATTAGGCCAAATGCTGGCCAAGGTCTTGAAGTCGACCCACTAGGCTTGAGCACTTCATCCAGGCCTAGCCCAGCTCTAAGAAACGATAAGGCCAACAAATAGGCCCAAATCAGTTAAAGCCTGGGTTTACTCACCAGGCTTGGGCTCAGAAGGCTTACAATGGACTAAGGCCTGTCTTGCACCTCAAATTCAGGCCCAAGTATTGGGTGGGCCTGCTTCTTAGAAATATTGCATATGGGCCTCAACTAGCAGAAAAATGCCTTAAGTTGCTCACAAGTAGCTCAAAGGCCTAGAATGTTCTCAATAGGCAGGTCTAGGCAAGCTGATTACAAACAGCTCGAGGTCTGGATGACCACCATCCTTCAACAGGCTTGGGACACATGGCAGCCATGCATGGAGACATACCAAGCAGCTCACAAGCAGCTTAGGCCTGCACAAGCAGCTGCAAGCAGCTCAAAGGTCTATGTAGACACCCCAATTTGGCCTAACGATTATTTCAAGTCCCACCTTGGGACAATCCCGATGATGAAATGGATACAGTGATTGCTGATTGCTTCCTTGAGGACCTTAGGACTTTCGGTGAGAACTTTGACCACTTAGAGGACCCAATTCAGAGCCATACAGCCTTTCAGACAGAAAATACAGAAGCCTAGGAGAATCCATCTGACGGCCGTAACATCGATCCCACGGCCATAACTTCAATCCCTCGCCCGAGCAACCTGTTGCCAGCAAAATCTCCCTGAGAGATCAATCTCTCGGCCGCAAGATCTATCCTTCGGCCGAGACATCCTTTCCACGGCCGTGACTTCCTTTGCTCGGCCGCCAGATCGACCTTTTTCCAGACTCTCGAACGTTCTGTCAGACATTTGGTTTGATCCAACTACACTACCTTTCCGATGCGTTCGGGCCACGTTCGGAGATCACGACGTAGAGTTTGAGATGCATTGCAATTGCAATTGCCATCTCGTGATTTGATTGGCCGGAGTGAGTCATCCCTATGCCTATATAAAGGGGCCTTTGGGTTCCGAATTAACACAGAGAAATTGAGATACCCACACACTCAATCAAACCACGAAGCTCTGCAGAAATACTCCCTCAATCCCACTCTTCAAAAGCCCTAACCTTCCGAAGGCAGCCGTCAATCCGGCGATCAAACCCCGAAGTTCAAACCCTAACTCTAGGGTTCTCGATCAAGCAATCAGTCAATCACGCCCAATCCGAAGCAATCAAGCAACTGAGGGATCAAGGTGGTGAGGCCCAACGGCCTCTGGTTTGCCTTATTTACTGTCCTTTTTTACTAATCGTAGCATTTTGATTATCCGTTAATCTTTCTGTCTGGTGTGAGGAAGAACACCGACCGGGGCTTCGATCCCTCGGCCGGTACATCAAACCAGGAGGATCCCTCGGCCGTGAGATCCATTCACCGGCCGCGAGATCCATCTCCCTGGGACATTTTGTTTGTTTCCTGCTTTCTGATGCATGTTTCAATTATCGCACTGGCTCACTTTGCTTACTGTTTAAAGGAATAACTAAACAGACTATGTGTTAGAATTAGACAAAGCATCTATACGTCTTATGCTGAACGATTATGGGCCAGTCTCACGACTGGGCAGAGAGGGGTGCCTAACACCTTCCCCTTACTGTACTTTTGGCTCCCGAATCCAGAATCTCTATCTATTTTCCCAGTTTTAATAAACTGGGTGGCGACTCTATTTGATGATAACCGTTATCATGTGGCGATGTTCCTAGCCATGGGAATGTCCATGATTTTGGTTTATGAAGTGAGCAACCAATCAAGCAAACACAATGTGATCAATCTGTATGGCGATGCCCCGCTTGGGAGGTGTCTACAGTTTTTGGCGACTCCGCTGGGGAATTGAGAGCCATAACCAAAAAGTTCAACATAAGACTAATACATGCCTTGTCTAATTCATTTATCATATGCATCGAGCGAGCAACCCGTTGAGTTCACCTGATATCCCGGCATGACACGGGCTATGTTGGGGGTTCCAGCAAACTCCACAGTCACTCGTACCTAGTGGTATATCAAAAAGGGAATCACCCAATTACTGCCTATGATGGGCTGGTGAAAGGATTGGTGCCCTTTGACAACGGAGCACCCTGAAACTACCTAAACCTTGCATGCTTTAGAAAGCCATAGAACTTATCAAACTAAGACATGAACCTACAGGCTAGGAACCTACTTGCATTCTACTTGCAAAAGTTCTTCCTCACACCTTGTATCATTTGTTGTTGTATTAACTTTTTCTGTGCAGAAGGGTTGGGATTTTCAGCCCAAATCCTAACCCTACACAAGCAAAGTATTGACTTCCAGGTATTCTATTTTTCAAAAGCAGGCACAATAGGTAAATCAAAGAAGCAACCACAGCCAACTTTGTACTCTTATAACACCCGAAGCTACGCCAAACAAAGGTCTCTGCAACCTTCCCGTCTATCGTCCTCATCTGACAAAACACCCTCACCACAACAGTTCCGACCGCTCTCAGAAACTTCCCGGTCGTCCCCTCAACGGACCCCGTCATTCACTAAATCTCAAGCTTCGTCAAGCAACCCTTCTACCTTCATGGCAGACAATGACGCCACTATTGCCGACCTCCAAGCTCAAATCGCTGCATTACTAGCAGAAAAGGCAGCTAGAGATGCTGAAGATGAGGAAAAATCGATGGAAGACGAGAACCCCCATAAAGTGGTATTGGCAGAAAGTCCTGAGTTAACCAAGCAAGTCAAGGAAATCAAACAGGCTTTAGCTCGTTCACAAGGGGACCAAATTCTGGATTTCGAAGGACTTTGCCTCTTCCCAGAATCCAAGCTGCCTGAGAATTTCAAAATGCCCAATATTGAGAAGTTCAATGGAACTGGCAACCCTACCAGTCATGTTCGCCATGTTATCAACACCCTGAAGCCGATGGGCTTGAATGACGAGCTCATTGCTCAGTTGTTCCAACGAACTCTCACCGGAAGTGCCCTCGACTGGTTCCTCACTTTGGAGTTTGTACATTATCAAACTTGGCCAGAAATTGCCAATGCTTTTGTCAAGCAGTATGCGTACAACGTCCAAATTGAGCTAACAACTCGAGATTTGGAAATGACCAAACAGGATTCCAATGAGGACTTTGCTACCTTTGTGGCAAGATGGAGAGAAAAGGCTGCCAAGATGAAGAACCGTCCCTCCGAGGAAGACCAAGTGAGGATAGTTGTCAAAAATTTGCAACCCAAATATCTCAGGCATATTTACACACAGGCTATCACCGATTTCAAACGCTTGCATGCCACTGGATTGCAAATCGAAGATGGAATCAAGCTAGGACTCATTGGGAAAGAAGAGACCACTCCTCCGCCTAAGAAAACCTTCTCTAGCCGCACATCTCACGCCTCCGTGAATGCCCTTGGCACATCCTTGTCTCAGGACCCTTTTCAAACTAGCCCATCCCGAAGCTCAAATCGGCCCCGCCGCAACTTTGATCCTCTTTACATGACCTTGTCCCAAGCCCTGACCATTCTCAGCCGTCAAGGGCATCTCAAACCTCTAAACAAGCCACTTCCTCCGCCGCCTTACGGCCCAAACCACGATCCAAACAAACAATGCACCTACCACCAACATCCTGGGCACGAAACAGACAATTGCATGCGTCTTCGTCACGACATTCAAGACCTTATTGATAGTCGAACCATAAAGCCACCAAAACCTGATGGACAGGCCAACCCACTCCCTACTCACAATGTTGAGCCACCACCCCGAAATATCAATCTCATAAGTCTATCTCACAACCCCACATACAATCCCAGCCAATACATTGTCCAAGACAACCAAACCAAACCTACCTTAGCCTTCCCTGAGGAGGACGAGTGTTTCATGATGGAAGAGGAGGAGGATAATGATTCTGATCAGTCAGAAGTAATCGACATTGACATGTCCGACATAAGCAGCAAAGATCAGGCAGAGGAGGAAAAGCTAAGGAAGTGGAAGGAACACTCTTGGGCGAAACACAATTTGGAGGATCCAGACATTCCATTTGTAGAAGACGACGAATGGCTTCGTATCTGGTTTAAGAATAGGAAGAAGGAAAAAGAAAGGGTCATCATGATGAGAAGGCACGCTCGCTTCGAGCCCGCCCAAATAGTGGTACGCATCAACCGTCCCAAAATTCCAACACCGCCCATTGTTTGGGAAACGATCAATCTCATTGAGAAAGTAGAGGAGTTTCAAATGCAACCATGGGTCAACCCTTACGATGAGTGCGACTATAGTCAATGGATAGAGGAAAGAGAAGATCTAGATTTCATGTGCACAGAACCCTACAAAACAGGGGAAAGCGACTTTGATGAAATGGAAGAAGAGTGCAATGATCCGCTAGATGAAACCTCCTTAGCATCACTATTCAATCAGGAGGAAATAGCTGATGACCACGTAATCAATGAGGAAAGGGAAAGGGAGTTTCCCGCTGACACATCCATCTGGGGATTACTCATGGCTCAAGGAGGTAGCCATCGTACAAAAGATGAACCCGGTTCAAAGGCTCCGTTTGGCAAGGAAGAGGGTGGGAAAGAGTACAAAGTTGCAAAAGACAAGGGAAATGACCCCGACATGCTGCAGTAGCTGAGAAGTCACAACATGGCAAAAAGAAGCGTTAAAACATTGTTTTTGCTTTAAACAAACTAGAACGAGTTTTGGGCCCCTGTTTGGGCATTTTATTTCTGCTAAGAGAATTCCTTTTTCATCTTCCAGATTATGCTTATCTAAAATCCAAATTTCTAAATTGCAAATTGCCATGCACTATGCTCTCATTGCCAAAACAAGAGAAGAATTTGAAGGGGTCAAAACCTGCGTGTCTCCGATAAAAGGGAAGGAAGGGATGAACTCTAATTACTTAGAACTAGGTTTTTATCAAAACTCAGGAAGAAGACGCTATCCCCGTGAGAACACTTAGGATTAGCTTGTCTATTATGAAAGTACAAACACAACAGGAGATTCATAAAAACAATCTCCATCAGATTCCTCTCCAAAACACCAAAGCCCTCTTGAGAGAAAAATGCTCGTTGGGCAAACTACACACCCAAGCAAAAGTAAGAGCAGAGCCTGCTAGGACAAAGCGAAAGACGCAGCCTAGGCAAAAGTTAAGGCATTTGAAGGAAAGCTCGCTAGGGACTCAACCTCTATCAGGTAACCTAAGCAAAACTTAGAGTATAAGAGAAAGAAAAACCAAGAGTGAAAACCCAACCCCCAAAGGTGGTGATCTTGGAACTACGTAAAAGGCCTGATTCCCTGATTGGGATACGTAGGCAATCTCACATCGAGATACGGCCCAAACATTTGGAGAGAGGAAAACATCAACATGTTTGTACTCAATGATAGGCATAGTTAACCCTGCGTATTGAGCTCACAAAAGATGAGTTAGTCATTTTCCAAGGAATTGACAAAAACAAAGACACATAGGAATTACAGTTCATCCTCTCTAATCCAAAAGTCGTCAAATGCAATGGGTATGATCCTTCAAAAGACTCTTAAGTTTGGCAATCAGGCTGTAAAACATGGCAAAGGCAAGAGACAGTAAATCAAAGATTAAGCATAGGAAAGGATGTGGAACAGGATGCCACTTGGCTAAAGCAAAACCTATCTTCCTTTGGAAAATAGATGCAACGGCTGGACAATCAATACTTCGGCCGCAACAATGATCCTTCGGCCGAGTGATCGATTCTTCGGCCAAATATTTTTAACTGTCTATCAGCAAAAACTTGTTCACAAAGCCATGTTCTGACTATCGCATGCAAACTCAAAACATTTAGGGCAGGAAAGGCATTTCTCATTTCTCAAACAAAAACTTGTTTACAAAATCATTGTTGTGGTTGCTTTCACTATACAAATATAGTTTCTGCCTATCTACGAACTATGAACAGGAAAAAGAAAAGCCCTAAAAACTGGGCGATCTCTGGGAAGAAGGCAAAGGCTGCTCACTGGTCTCCACGTTCCCCTCAGCAGCTGGTACTCTCTCAGCCTCAAGCTGCAGCCAAGGAAAATATAAACATTCAGACTCAAGGAATAATACATAGCAGATAAAGCCTATAAAGAGAGTCATACCTCGAGGATCCTACGGCGCTGTCTCCGGACCAAAACCTCCGTACTCTGGTAGGCGCGAAGCCATTCCTGCACTATCTCAGCAGGCACCTGTGAAACAGCCAAGCGTTACAAACATCTAAAGCAAGGATACAATGCGAAGTGATAAAAGCTAATGCAAGAAGCTAAAAATACCTGTGAAGCCCCGACTGGCAAAGTATAGAGTGGGGTCGTGCAAGGAGTCAGCATCAGGCGCTCCTCCTCCCCATCGTCTGAGTGGAAGGAAACAAACGAAGGAGCCCGTGGCCAAACAGGAGCAACGGGGGGAGCCACAACAGAGGAGGTCAAGAAAAGACGGCAGTACTCTGTATAGTCGCCTGCCTGGAAGAGTAAACCTGCCCAATCTCTGATCCGGGCATTCTTCAGATCTTCCTTCGACATCAAGGAAGTGGACCTCATGGATACTGGAGGAGAAGGAGGAACAAACTGAAGAGCCTCAGCGCGTGGCCGCCACTGACTGGCCACTCGATCGCCTAAGTACCAAGCTCGGCAAAATGGACCCTCGAGCAAACTACGGGTCCGATCTAGGACTCTACAACGAGCAAGAGGGGCATCCTCTGGTACACCACCCCAAGGGTCAAATCGTACCTGTAAGAGCAAGGACAAATCAGTCTCGACACAAAAATAGGAAAGTCTAAAGGACAAGAAGTACAAAAGAAAAGGTACCTGATCGACCGTCAGTCGGTCTAAAACTCGCCGCCACTCAGGAAGGCTCAAAACTGGCGACCGTGGCTTCCGTTGCCCCATCAACCATCGCTCATAACGAGGTATGCAGTTCGCGTCACCATGCCTGGTCTCGGGGGGAAACTGGAGAAGGTGTTCAAAAGCCCAGAGCTGAAAAACAGGTTAACCAAAGCAAGTTCAGAACTAGGAAAAAGCCAAAGTAAAAACAGAAGTACAAAGGAATGATACGTACCTCAAGCACTCGAAAGTGACCACAAAGAATAGGACTCTTGTCCCGCGAGCAAGCTCCAAGACCGCCGTACAAAGTGGCCAAAGCAGACGAGCCCCAGTCAAACTCCCTAATAGCTCCCAGGTGCTGCAGAGGAGCCAGAAACTGCGTGTGTACTGAACCATCCTTGTTGGCAAATAACGTTTGCCCAAGGAGGTAAAGAAGGAAGGCCCGTGTCAACTGCTCGACGCTCACCTGGGTCAAGATATCAGCCTGCGTGAAGGATCTGCTCAGCCAAGCAAGGTCGATGTGACCTCGCGAACGAACAGGGGGCACCTTGCCCAGAAACCACTCCAAAGCGCCTGCTCGCTCCCAAAGTCTGGGGTCAACTCTAAGAGGAACACCGCCTACTCGCAGGCCAGTCAGCAAAGAGAAGTCACCCGGAGTGATAGTCATCTCGCCAGCAGCAGGGAAGTGGAAGGTATTGGTGGTGTCCCACCACCTCTCAACCAACGAGGTCATCAGTGACCAATCCATCTTTGGAAGATCGAGGCCCAGAACAAATGCCTCGAAACCCGCAGCACGTATCAATTCCCGAGCTTGTTCCGGCAGCTTCAAAAACCATCTGTGCACCTCCTTGCCTCCTCCGCGAGCCTCCAGCCTCCTATCTCTCTGCCAAAGACGAGAAGGGAGTTAATCTCATGATTGCATAAACAAAGAAAATGCTAAGGGGCGTCAAATTAATATCTAAAAGCATGCATTGCCTAGATAGGGGGCATAGTTATTTTAATTTCCTTAAACCCAAACATGGGTTCCTCACGATCACGCTCCTAGCCAAAAGGGATTTTCGTCCCGCAAACAAAAAAAAAAAATCTTATTCTAAATACAAGGATTTCCGAAACTCTGAACTAAAGTAAACTTTTTACTTTTTCAGGAAACTCACCGGTACGTTCAGAACGCTCAGATGATGCTCAGGCTCTCTGCGAACTATCTCGGCCCCTGGGCCACCAACAGGAGGATGGTACTGCAGGAAACCGCCATAACCCAGTCTACGCGAAGGACGAACGTAGGTAGCAGCGTCAAACACACCGGGCTCCTCAATCGCCTCCTCATCGGAAGATGAATACTCACACCTACATGAAGGATGCGAGGATGAACCTTCAGCACCCGAAGATGACGTGGCCATTACGTCCAAGCCAAGAAAACCAACGGTTTTAGGAAAAACCCAAAGCCGCCAGCGACGGCAATGACGGCGGTAGTCGGAGAGGATGGTCGCCGGAGAAGATGGTGGCCGACGGTATTGGAGGGCGGCGACGTACGGTGGTCGTCAGGCGGGAGGAACGGAGGAGAATGGGAAAGGAGGAGAAGAAAGGATTAAATGGGCCGTGAAATCGATTTAACTGAACTTAAATCGATTTCCTGGCTTTTGGCGTTCTCACGGCCGAGACATCCATTCTTCGGCCGAGACATCAATTCTTCGGCCGAGGGATCGATCTCCTGGCCCCTTAATCAATTTCCTTCGACAAGAAGCAGATTTTGCTCAGTGCACTGACTCAAGCCATCATGGATTCTGGGTCCTCAACCAACCAAGTAGCCTTGGAGGCATCCCCGAACCAACACGACGTAATCAAAACTAGCCTTGGGGGCATGCCCAAGCATCAAAGATCTCTCTCCACAAACTGCTGGCCAGCAAAACAAAACACTCAGTAACCCTGGGTTCAAAACTTCAGCGGCTCTAAGCCCATTATCGACAGGCTCTACGCCCTTTATCACAACTCAGCGGCTCAAAGCCTATTATTTCAAGTGGCTCCAAGCCATCACCTCAATAGGCTCGAAGCCTATCTCAACAGACTCTACGTCTACTATCACCTAGCGGCTCGAAGCCCATACCAATTCAGCAGCCCTGTGCCCATTATCTCCAAGCCATCACCTCAAATGGCTCGAAGCCGTACACAAACAGTCTCAAAGGCTCCAAGCCCATTATCGACAGGCTCTACGCCCTCTATCACAATTCAGCGGCCCTGTGCCTATCATCTCTACACAACTCAGCGGCTCCGAGCCCGCTATCTCAACTGGCTCGAAGCCATAGCAATCATCTTAACAGGCTCAAAGCCCATCACCTCTACGCAACTCAGTGGCTCTATGCCCCCACCTATCAATTCAGCGGCTTAAGGCCCACTATCGACAGGCTCTACGCCTGTACTTATTCACTCATTTAGCAGCTCTACGCTCGCTATCACAATCTCATACGGCTCGAAGCCCCTTATCTCAGCAGCTCTATGCTCGCTATCACGGCAACAGGCTCTATGCCTATAATCACCCAACTCAGCGGCTCCAAGCCCCTTTATCTCAACTGGCTCAAAGCCGTAAACAAGCAATCTCAGCGGCTCGAAGCCCGTTATCAAAAGGCTCTACGCCTGTTATCACAACTCAGCGGCTCAAAGCCCATTATCTCAACTGGCTCGAAGCCGTAAACAAGCAACAGGCTCTAAGCCGCCCCAACAATCAAGACATCTATTCTCAGGCTCTACGCCTGAATGCTCAAAAATCTAACATTTTTGAATGCTCAAGCTCTACGCTTGGATGCCCAACCACTGTGTACTGGATGCTCAAGTCATACACTTGAATGCTCAAGCTCTATGCTTGGATGCCTAACCACTGTGTACTGGACGCTCAAAGCCTGTACTTTGAATGCTTGGATTCTGCCGTCCGAATGCTCGAGCTCTACGCTCTGAATGCTCAAGTCCGGAACTTGATAGAAGCTCTAAGCTTAAAAACAAACACACACGCGCGGGCCCGTGCACATTTGCATCAACATTTTCACATCGAGTCTGCATCATATCTGTTCACATCTAACTAACAAACATTACACATATACACTCTGCATATCTCTCATGAAACAGGTCAACCCTGCAATCAACCGGCTCTATGCCTCGGTTTTATTGATCGGCCCAACGCCTCGATCTTTTGGCTCCACGCCAACACTTATGATGGAAAAGCTCCGTGCGCAGACCATCAGAATGCAACCAGCTCTACGCTTTGGTTCAAATCACGTCAAGCTCTAAGCTCCGACAACTCAGGCCCTCGCCTCAAGACTGCAGCAGGCTCCACGCCTCAGTTCCTTCACCTCAGGCTCTCATCCTGACCAATACCAGCTCCGCGCTTCGGTCCCATCAAGCTCTAAGCTCACCTCAGGCCTTCGCCTCATAAATCGCAGCAGGCTCCACGCCTCAATCTAGTCACCTCAGGCTCTCGCCTTACGATCAACACCAGCTCCGCGCTTCGGTCCTAGCAAATCACCCCAGGCTCTCGCCTTATGATCAACACCAGCTCCGCGCTTCGGTCTTATCAAGCTCACCTCAGGCCTTCGCCTCATAAACCACAGCAGGCTCCACGCCTCAATCTAGTCACCTCAGGCTCTCGCCTTACGATCAACACCAGCTCCGCGCTTCGGTCTTATCAAATCGCAACAGGCTCCATGCCTCAATCAATCACCCTCCAGGCTCTCGCCTCATAACTACAACCGGCTCCGTGCCTCGGTTCCCTCATCTCCAAAAAGCTCCGTGCTCCAGCTACTGGCCCTGCGCCTCCCCTACATCTCAAAAGCAAACCGGCGTCCAATTCATCCCCAGCAGATGGTTTGGATTCCACCCTACTACATCAATTCCTTCCAGCTCATTCGCAAGGATAGGCTACTCTACCGAGCTCCTTTCAGTCAAAGTAAGGATGATCAAGAAAGGCAAACACACCTGCAGTGTACTGATCTACCCCAAAATAACTAAGGAAGCTCTCCGCAAAAACTCCCCAGGCAGCCCTGCGCTCCTTCAACTATCTTCCGCCAAAACCCTGGCTCAGTCTAGGTACGTCACACTACGGCTTTTTAAGCCCAAAGGTACGTCTTCTGTCTCTAACCCTCCAAACTTTTTGCTTTTCTTTATTGCCCGAACTACGGTTGGTCTGAATTTCCCTTGTGGAATACGTAGGCAGCCTCCCGGCCCGACCATAACAAAACCTTTTTCGAAAACCCCTTGGAATAGTGGTTGGACCAAATTGAGTTGCTTTTTACAGCTTTGACTCTTACTCAAACATGTCTCGCGATCCGTCTGAGTTCAGTCAAAGAGGGGCATCTGTAGACACCCCAATTTGGCCTAACGATTATTTCAAGTCCCACCTTGGGACAATCCCGATGATGAAATGGATACAGTGATTGCTGATTGCTTCCTTGAGGACCTTAGGACTTTCGGTGAGAACTTTGACCACTTAGAGGACCCAATTCAGAGCCATACAGCCTTTCAGACAGAAAATACAGAAGCCTAGGAGAATCCATCTGACGGCCGTAACATCGATCCCACGGCCATAACTTCAATCCCTCGCCCGAGCAACCTGTTGCCAGCAAAATCTCCCTGAGAGATCAATCTCTCGGCCGCAAGATCTATCCTTCGGCCGAGACATCCTTTCCACGGCCGTGACTTCCTTTGCTCGGCCGCCAGATCGACCTTTTTCCAGACTCTCGAACGTTCTGTCAGACATTTGGTTTGATCCAACTACACTACCTTTCCGATGCGTTCGGGCCACGTTCGGAGATCACGACGTAGAGTTTGAGATGCATTGCAATTGCAATTGCCATCTCGTGATTTGATTGGCCGGAGTGAGTCATCCCTATGCCTATATAAAGGGGCCTTTGGGTTCCGAATTAACACAGAGAAATTGAGATACCCACACACTCAATCAAACCACGAAGCTCTGCAGAAATACTCCCTCAATCCCACTCTTCAAAAGCCCTAACCTTCCGAAGGCAGCCGTCAATCCGGCGATCAAACCCCGAAGTTCAAACCCTAACTCTAGGGTTCTCGATCAAGCAATCAGTCAATCACGCCCAATCCGAAGCAATCAAGCAACTGAGGGATCAAGGTGGTGAGGCCCAACGGCCTCTGGTTTGCCTTATTTACTGTCCTTTTTTACTAATCGTAGCATTTTGATTATCCGTTAATCTTTCTGTCTGGTGTGAGGAAGAACACCGACCGGGGCTTCGATCCCTCGGCCGGTACATCAAACCAGGAGGATCCCTCGGCCGTGAGATCCATTCACCGGCCGCGAGATCCATCTCCCTGGGACATTTTGTTTGTTTCCTGCTTTCTGATGCATGTTTCAATTATCGCACTGGCTCACTTTGCTTACTGTTTAAAGGAATAACTAAACAGACTATGTGTTAGAATTAGACAAAGCATCTATACGTCTTATGCTGAACGATTATGGGCCAGTCTCACGACTGGGCAGAGAGGGGTGCCTAACACCTTCCCCTTACTGTACTTTTGGCTCCCGAATCCAGAATCTCTATCTATTTTCCCAGTTTTAATAAACTGGGTGGCGACTCTATTTGATGATAACCGTTATCATGTGGCGATGTTCCTAGCCATGGGAATGTCCATGATTTTGGTTTATGAAGTGAGCAACCAATCAAGCAAACACAATGTGATCAATCTGTATGGCGATGCCCCGCTTGGGAGGTGTCTACAGTCTAGAATGTTCTTGCTGGGCAGATCTAGGTAAGCTGCTTACAAGCAGCTCAAGGCCTAAGTCTCACTATCCTTCAGCATGAAGCAAGGCTTGGGACACATGGCAGCCATGCATGGAGACATCCCAAACAGCTCACAAGCAGCTTAGGCCTGCACAAGCAGCTCAAAAGCCTAGAAGGTTCTCCCTAACATCACACAAGCTGCTCACAAGCAGCTCAACCAGGCCTGCGTTTTTGGCCTTGGTGGGCCCAAATATCCCTTTTTTACAAGGTACAAGTTGCTCACAAGCAACTCAAAGGGCCTAGGGATGCTATGTTGCTGCAAATTCCTTTTGCTTTGACTGGTTTTTAGGCAAAAATGAAGCTTTTCAGACCTGCAGCCATTTTCTTGGTGTGGAGAGCAAGGCTTGGACGAATGGTAGCTTCCTATTGGAGCATTCAGAAGCAGCTCAAGACTAAGCCTTTATCAGGATGACACTTGGCAGCCATGCATGAAGGCCTTTGGAAGCAGCTCAAGCAGCTCAAGACCTGGAACTGCTGCCTATAAATACCAGTTTTGAAGGCCTTGCCAAAGGTCCACGACCAAACAAGCCCAAGGCTTATTCAAATTCCCTTTCAATTATCTTTGCTTTCCCGTTCAATCTAGCCAAGCCTAGATTTTATTTCATTTCCTTGTAGTCAAACTTTGTTAAACCGTTAATAAAGTCCCTTTATTTCTGTTTTAGGCCTTACTCTACTTTTCTTTCCATTTTTCACAACGATTAGGAAATTCTAAGTCCTTATCCCGACAAGGCAAAACCACGAACCACATACGGCCTCACCCCTTAGGTCGTACGCAATCACCTTACAGAAGTCAGATTGAGGCATCCAGGCCTTGATACGAATTTGGACTGCAATCCAGTCCTTGGAAGTCAGATTTTGAGGCTTCCAGGCCTTGAAAAAACCACTTGGACAGCAGTACTGTCCTGGCACGCCCGCTCTCTCCAGGCCGAATCAGTTTGACACTTTTTGTGGAAAACAACCTGTTAAGGAGTGTACCATAATAAGGACATGTTTCTCGATAATGAAAAATGTAAAAGGTTGAAGATTCTGGCGCGGACACTTGTTCCTAGTCCCTATTCAACAAGAAAATTGTTTCCTAACATCCACATCAACATTCACTATAAATTCTTGCCCTAATTAGAAGGGCAAAAGGGCATGTGGAAATGTAAAAGGGTACGTAGCGGTACATGACAGTTGTTTATACATACTATTGACTGCAGCGAAATAGCACCCTAACAGGCGGTGAAAGACCTTTGGTCTCTGCTTCAAGACAATATCAAAATGTCCAAACCTGTAAATTTTTTATTTACATTATCTCCAATTAATTCTCCATTCCTTGGATCATCTGATGTTAACAATGCTTTGAATTCAATTTTCAAAACTGATAATTTTATTTTTGGGAGCATTTGTTGGTTGAAAATGTCTAATGCTGTATGTTAGTAGGATGCTTCTTTGACCTGTGAAAACTGGTAGGGACATGGTTTAGAGTCTAAGCTTTAGAGTCTAAACTGTGTGTGTGTATATATATATATATATATACATACAGTCCGGTTCAGGTCCACACCTCTTACGGTCCGCACCGTCCGCAAATCCCCTTTCCTTATCGAATTTCGATGATCCGAGCCGCTTAATGTGTTCAGAACGTGATTTTAAGGGTACCCACAAGAAATCGGAAAAAAAGAAAAAAAAAACACCGGGATGGGCTTGATTTGAGCAGTTTTTTATTGAACCGTTCAATATATTTGCTTGGCCATCTCCAACCCTTCAACTTTTTATTCATCAGATTTTAGTAAAAAAATTGGCCAAAAGTTTGATTTTGTTATAAACTTAAGACAAATATAAAAGAAACTTGCATAAAAATAAAACAAATATTGAACACAATCATATTCTCATTAACTTCTATCAGGCCCCGTTCCAGAACACCTTTTAAAAAATAAATAATTATTTCACATTTTTAAACTCAAAAATAATGTAAATGAAAAATAATTTTTCAATTTTTTTTGCACCTTATTAAATATTTCAATGAGATCTATCAAACAAGATCAATATTGCTAGAAAAGTTATTTGCGTAAGCACATAATTTTTGGGCTTGAAATTGCCTTATTAAAAAATAAATACTTATATCCCTTTCGGGATCGGGGCCTGAGTGTCTCTTTCTTTCTTCTCTTATATATATAGGAAAAGAGGGGAAGGCATAGGGATCACTCAAAGTCATGTCTCCTCATTAAACCACATTGATGATTTTCCTAACCAGAAGACTATTATTACAACCACCTTTGTGTGGTCGGCCAAAAACATGTCACTTTCACAACAAATTTTGATATTGCGACTCTAATGACTATCATCAAATTTTGCATCAGATCATTTCTCAAATTTCAACTTTTATCCCGGACATCTTCCTAAGGTAAAGCATTTAAAATATTATCACTGAATTTAAGTGAAGGAGGAACAAAAGGCATTTAGATTTTATGGAATCTTACTGTTGAAAATTTGGTGAAGGAATTGATGTTGGCTGATTCTCCCTTGATTTGATGATATATTTGGTTCTCCCTTTCTTTGATATATCAATCTGTTGAAAGGGTTTTTTTTTCAATCGTCATACATCAGCGACGTAGCGGTATACGTGGTGGTACATGTAAAAGGGTACGTAGCGGTACATGACAGTTGTTTATACATACTACTGACTGTAGCGAAATAGCACCCTAACAGGCGGTGAAAGACCTTTGGTCTCTGCTTCAAGACAATATCAAAATGTCCAAACCTGTAAATTTTTTATTTACATTATCTCCAATTAATTCTCCATTCCTTGGATCATCTGATGTTAACAATGCTTTGAATTCAATTTTCAAAACTGATAATTTTATTTTTGGGAGCATTTTTTGGTTGAAAATGTCTAATGCTGTATGTTAGTAGGATGCTTCTTTGACCTGTGAAAACTGGTAGGGACATGGTTTAGAGTCTAAGCTTTAGAGTCTAAACTGTGTGTGTATATATATATATATATACATACAGTCCGGTTCAAGTCCACACCTCTTACGGTCCGCACCGTCCGCAAATCCCCTTTCCTTATCGAATTTCGATGATCCGAGCCGCTTAATGTGTTCAGAACGTGATTTTAAGGGTACCCGCAAGAAATCGGAAAAAAAGAAAAAAAAAACACCGGGATGGGCTTGATTTGAGCAGTTTTTTATTGAACCGTTCAATATATTTGCTTGGCCATCTCCAACCCTTCAACTTTTTATTCATCAGATTTTAGTAAAAAAATTGGCCAAAAGTTTGATTTTGTTATAAACTTAAGACAAATATAAAAGAAACTTGCATAAAATTAAAATATAACAAATATTGAACACAATCATATTCTCATTAACTTCTATCAGGCCCCGTTCCAGAACACCTTCTTAAAAAATAAATAATTATTTCACATTTTTAAACTCAAAAATAATGTAAATGAAAAATAAATTTTCAATTTTTTTTGCACCTTATTAAATATCTCAATGAGATCTATCAAACAAGATCAATATTGCAAGAAAAATTATTTGTGTAAGCACATAATTTTTGGGCTTGAAATTGCCTTATTAAAAAATAAATACTTATATCCCTTTCGGGAACGGGGCCTGAGTGTCTCTTTCTTTCTTCTCTTATATATATAGGAAAAGAGGGGAAGGCATAGGGATCACTCAAAGTCCTGTCTCCTCATTAAACCCCATTGATGATTTTCCTAACCAGAAGACTATTATTACAACCACCTTTGTGTGGTCGGCCAAAAACATGTCACTTTCACAACAAATTTTGATATTGCGACTCTAATGACTATCATCAAATTTTGCATCAGATCATTTCTCAAATTTCAACTTTTATCCCGGACATCTTCCTAAGGTAAAGCATTTAAAATATTACCACTGAATTTAAGTGAAGGAGGAACAAAAGGCATTTAGATTTTATGGAATCTTACTGTTGAAAATTTGGTGAAGGAATTGATGTTGGCTGATTCTCCCTTGATTTGATGATATATTTGGTTCTCCCTTTCTTTGATATATCAATCTGCTGAAAGGGTTTTTTTTTTTCAATCGTCATACATCAGCGGGGGTTAGTGGGGGTTTTAGGATTAGCACGAGGTTGCTCCAGCAGGAGTCGAACCCAAAACCTCCCCATTAGGGGAGAGATGACATACCAACTGCACTGGGCAACAACATATTACCCATTTTGGCACCAAATTTGAATTTGATTAAATATTTGACGAAGAGTAGGAGATGGCCTCAAACCAACCAACCTAGCTAGCTATGATTGGGAGAATAATAACTTCTTGCACTATTGCCAGCCAAGTTTTGTTTACCTAGTCATTTAGTGATATTTTCAAAAACACCCTGATTAGAAGGGCAAAAGGGCCTGCCACTACAAGAAAAATCGCATTTTACAGCGTTTGAAAAACACTATTAAATGATATATACAGCGTTTTTGAAAACGCTGTATTAGCCGATGTTGTTAAAAGTCTTAGACATAAGACAGCGTTTTTAAACGCTATAGAATGTAAAGTTTCTACAGCGTTTTAAAAACGCTATAGAATGTAAAATTTTGTACAGCGTTTTAAAAACGCTATAGAATGTAAAATTTTGTATAGCGTTTTTAAAACGCTATAGAATATAAAAAATTTTACAGCGTTTTAAAAACGCTATAGAATGTAAAGTTTCTACAGCGTTTTAAGAACGCTATATTAGCCAATTTTTTGCATTTTTAAAAAAATTCTATAAATACCAATATATTAGCATTTTCAAATAAAATCATGGTAATTTCATTTAAGAAACAAAAATGATTTATTTCATTTAACACCAACTATATCCAAATGTCAATATACAATAAATAATTCAACCATTGAATAAAGATTCATTACATTAGCTTGAGAAACAATATCCCAACAAAAACAACATAAAAGAGCCCAACTAATTGGACTCATTGAAAAATAACTAATGTAATTCTACTTTCCTGAAAATGTGATCATGCACTAGGCCAACCATCTCATTCCGCAGATTTTCTTTACTTGAAGCTTACTTCTTTGCCGAGCTTATACCCTTTCTGCTCCCAATGCCAACCACATAAATGGGCTACTTGAAACCCTCCAAAATATGAGAAACATGCCCGTAGGTTGAAGTTGTAGCAGCTAAAATCATCCCCAAAAAGACGTAGGTTGTGTTGAATCTGAATGTTGATATTTTGCTACCCCCGGGATTTGCTCGTACTTGACTCCTGAGAGATGGGCAAGGACGAGAGCCCAACACCCTTGTCTAGAACTTGATTGTCTAGAACTTGATTGACTCCATTTTCCTTTTCAGAAGGATGTTTTCTGCCACCACTACCATCTGAAGAGGGATACAGTGAGAAACAAAACAGCTGACATGTGCATGAGACAACTGACAACTATGAGGAACATTGTATAGCTTGTATGTGTTAAGGCCCTTGCAAATTTATCCATAAAAAGATGTAAAAGATAGATTGCTATATAAACTTAGAAAGAGATCCCCACATATAACAGTTGCTATAACAGTGTCAAAATCACAACTGGAATCCTGAAAAAGTTCCAGTTAATAGTTCAGAGCTAATTCTTCTAAGAAATGAACTGAGCAATGTACTACTTACAGAGAATCTGAAACATGTATTATCTGTCAGTTGTATGAGCTAACAAAATGGAAACTTAATTTGCTACTTTTTGGATACCTTCCAACATCAGTGACCAACTGACCATGTGTTTTAGAATTTTCCTCTGTCTACAACACATTACCCCAATGGTAAGGTTAGGCTATTTTATTTTTGTGTCATCCTTTTTTTATGGTAACTTTTGTGATCCTATCTTAACAATTCGAGATTATGAAGGAGCTCAGAAGTTGCTTTCTAGTCTTTACTCCACTGTGGGGTGAGATCAAGGCTTCTTTAATACGTGTTAGTACTTCTATTGATACATGTGGAGTTGTGGACACTAAAGCAAAAATTTTGTTTCTGTTCGAAATTATTTTCTTGAAAAACAAAATAAAGGTTTCAAACTAAACATATACATAACTATAATGACTACTTATACCAGAATTAAGCACAATCATGATACAGTAAATATTACCTTTTTAAAGCACTTCTCAGGTGCAGGGCATTGACCAAGATGACATAGCTCCGGGCATAGATGTGTACAATAAGGTAATTTTCTGCATGCCAACACAAAAAAATAAAATCAAAGAGTAACCTCATTATAATTTGACCATAAGAGTCTTCTGTGCTTTCTATTCAGCTGGCTGTATCTACTTGATAAAATAAACTTTTCTGATTTATTAGGGATACCACAAGGCCGGAGATAGGATATAATAAGTTTTCCTGCTTCGGTGGACGGTGGGGATACCAAAAGATCCGAAGAAAGAGAAAAAGGTGAGAAGACAAAAAACAAAAAAAGCATGGATACCGATGGCAAGGCCCTCCACAAGAACGAACAGAAATCTGTTCTTTTTCGGGCAAGCTGTTGTAGTATAGGCACTAAAAAACATGAACCATGGAACCACAGTGACATGATCTTTTTATCAAAACTTTGCAAGGCGGAAATTCACTAGGATGACATGGCTGGGGGCAAGGATGTGGACATGTTGGTTGTCTCTCCTGAATAATAAGACAACCTAAGAATATCACATGAAAAAGAATTGTAGCAGAAAAATATTTCTTGTAAGATAAGCAGAAATATCATTGCCACAATGAGTTAAATCTACAACATAAATACCCACATGGCCGCACTACTTAAGCGGCAGCTGAAAGCTACATAGACCCTAATCTTTTGGCAAAGAAGATCACAATATTCACAGGATTCGCCTCTTTCATGTGAACCCAATGATGAAGACCGCCTCTTCGAGGCATGACAAGTTTAATGATTCCCACAAGAGGATTGCCACACAAATTGTCGCATGAAAATTCTGCTTTATGCGAGCAAATCAAAATTCATAACCTTTGATAAGCCAATGAGAGAATATTAAACCCCTAGTCTGTACTCTGTACTTGTCCTTCTTTCCCTTAGTTGTTATCCTTCCTTCACCTAGTGTATTAATCTTTTTTTTTTGCTTCTTCATATCCTTATCTCTCCAATATATATGGAAGAGAAAAAAAACCTCACAAGTCACAACCATACAAAGTTGATACTTGACAAGGGGCCCATGCAAAAGTTCTGTTTATTACCTCTTTCTCAACATCGGCATAAGCATAACCAAAAAGGCCGGGGAAAATCTAACTGTGCTTCCAATCTTGGAGTTGTCCAAACGGGTTACCGCTAAACCAACCCCTCACTGCTAAAAGGTGAAGAATTGTGCTTAGATGAAAGATAGGTGCAAGGTGTGCAGATTCGGACCTCACAAAAATTGTAGAGCCCACACAAACAATCCTTTTGCAAGAGATGTGTCTCACAGGTTATTTCACTTCTATTCAAATATATAAAGGGGAACACTAGTAGTGTCTGCTACTATTAGAATTATTACAAACAAAATGTGTGAGGATGTATGCGCAGGACTCCAGTTGTTTACTTTAACCTTTTGGGTGCAGTTTTCAACTTTTATTAGATATCCAAAAAAACAGAACACAATCCATGTTTGCTTAAGAGCAAGACAATGGGCAGATCTCCTTGAGGGACCCAAATCTCCAAATAGATACACCAAATTGGTCCTCCAATTCAACCAACAAAAATTGTAGTGCCTTTGGGAGACTCCACAAAGTCTGTTGACTTGCAAGGGACACTAGACAAATCACTAGTTCGAACACACTGAGCAAGTAGTTTAGCTAAATATGCTATCAAGGACATAATCACTTTCCTTATCAAGTAATGGATAACCACTAAAGATGCCAATGAAAAACCCTAGAAATCAGCCCCCAAAATTATTTATAGAGCTTTAGATTACAAATAGCATCAATATCATTGAGAGAATAGTACATCAAGAATCTAAACAAGTCCAACCCATATGCTCAATCTAACACATTCAATGAAAAGAACAAAATATAATACCAACTCCGAATAGTGAATTTTGAGACAAATAGCGAGTAGTTTGGAATGAATCAACACAAAATCCCCAAAATCCAGAATCACAAACCCCCAAAATCACATAGAAAAAACAAAAAACCCTAATTGAAACGTTGTGAAACTCCTTCCGCTCCGCTACAGTGCCTTGAATGCAATCTTAGCCTCTAAGTCAAAGTAAGCTAAACAAATTAAGAACAAAAAACTGAATCGGCTGTCATGTTTTGTCTACCCCCGTTTACTCAATCGTTTACTCAAACAATCACAAGTTAACATTTTAATGTTCTGCTCAAGAGATTAGAAAACAAGGATCAGTGAGGAAAGAGCATTGGAAAGAAGAACATATACTTGCAAATATTGGTGATCAAAACAAAAGCCCCGATATTGGTTTGTGAATCAACAGTTCACCTAAATCAAAAAGATCTTGCCATTGCCCTAAGCTATGAAGCACGGATACTCTATTTTGGCCTCCGTATCACGTACCGTACGCGTATCGGATACGGATACGCTGGGATACGCTCCGGATACGTATCCGATACGTTTTTTAAAGTATCCGGATTTTGAATTTATTTTTTGGTGTTCCGATACGTTTTGGATACGCTCGGATACGTTTCGGATACGCTGGGATACGTTTGGGATACGTTCGGGGGTCAATTTGTTATTACTTAAAACATCTGGGTGTGGACTGTAATTAGGGCTATATATACCTAATTTCTCGTCTCAGTAGAGAAAAGGCTAACGAGAAGATCTAAGCACAGAAGAAAAGGAGAAGACGGCGATCCATCTCTGTGTCTCTCGTCTCTCGATCTGACTTGTAAGCTCGTCTCTCTCTTCTCGTCTCTCTCGCGTCTGTCTTCTCTCTCTCTCGCGTCTGTCTTTTCTCTCTCTCTCTCGTCTCTCTTCTCTCTCCTCTTATCTTGCTGCTGTATAGCATACATACTGTGGATATATATACATACTGATATATATACGTACTGATATATATATACATACTGATATATATATATACATACTGATATATATATATATACATACTGATATATATATACATACTGATATATATATATACGTACTAATATATATACATACATACATATATATATATATAACGCTGTATAGATATTAGGTAGTAGCTACTGTTGTCTGATATTTTTTTTTTTATAACAGTATATTATCCGAATGGATTCTGCTTCTGCTTCTGCTTCTGCTGGCAGTGGTAGTGGCTCTATTTCCTCATCCTCACAAACGAATGCAGTGGATACTAATAATCCCCTTTGGAGTTATGTTACAAAATTAGAGAAATTGGGTGATCATGGGGGAAATACTTTGTGGCCGTGCAATTTTTGTAGTGTTGTCAAAAAGAGTTCATACACTAGAGTTAGGGGCCATTTGTTGAAGTTGTCGAATGGAATTGGACCTTGTCAAAATGTTACAAAGGAAGTTCTTGCAACTATGAAAAAATTAGATGAGGAAGCTAAAGCGAGAATGAAAGAAAATGCGCCAAAGAAAGTACCTCTACCCCCTTCTACTAGATCGTCTGGTTTTGTTCTAGAAGGTTATGAGACAAAGAAACAAAGAACAAGTGGGAGTAGAAGTGAAACTATATCACCCGTTGAGAAGGCATTTGATAGGGGTAAACGTGATCAATTGCATGCGGAAATTGCTAGGATGTTTTATTCCGGGGGTGTGCCATTTAATTTGGCTAGAAACCCTTATTATGTGAGCTCTTATCAATTTGCCGCAAACAATCCTTTGTCTGGATATATCCCACCGGGATATAATTTGTTGAGGACAACTTTACTTCAACAAGAAAAGACAAATGTTGAGAGATTGCTCCAACCGATTAAGGGAACATGGAGAGAGAAGGGTGTAAGCATTGTGAGTGATGGATGGAGTGACTCGCAAAGAAGGCCTTTGATCAACTTTATGGCGGTGACGGAGGGCGGGCCTATGTTCCTCAAAGCCGTGGATTGTTCCGGTGACACAAAAGATAAGTATTTCATTTGCGACTTGTTGAAAGATGTGATAGAGGAGGTTGGCCCTGAAAATGTGGTTCAAGTAATCACAGATAATGCTAAGAATTGTGCCGGTGCGGGACTTCTAATTGAAGGATTATATCCTAACATCTCTTGGACACCATGTGTGGTCCACACTCTCAACCTTGCCTTGCAAAATATTTGTGCAGCAAAGAATGTAGAAAATAATCAAGTAACTTATGACGAGTGTTCTTGGATCACGATCATTGCGGATGATGTTTCATTCATCAAGAATTACATCATGAACCATTCCATGAGGTTGGCTATCTTCAATGACTTCGTTCCTTTGAAGTTGCTCTCGGTTGCAAGTACTCGTTTTGCTTCTGTAATGGTTATGCTTAAAAGATTCAAGCTTCTTAAAACTAGTCTTCAAACCATGGTTATAAGCCCGAGGTGGAATTCTTATAGAGAGGATGATACGGGAAAAGCAAAGTTTGTGAAAGAGAAGGTGCTAGATGACATTTGGTGGGATGACATTGATTATATACTTTCCTTTACCTCTCCCATGTATGATATGTTAAGGATTTGTGACACGGATAAGCCTTGTCTTCATTTGGTCTATGACATGTGGGATACAATGATAGAGAAGGTAAAGGTTGCAATATATAGACATGAAGGAAAGCGGCATGAGGACTCATCTACCTTTTATGAAGTTGTTCACGCAATTCTCGTTGATCGGTGGAACAAGAACAACACTCCACTTCATTGCCTAGCTCATTCACTAAATCCGAGGTGACTTCTAACTTCATTAGTTCACTTCATAAATAGTGTGAACATTATGTACTCTATTATTCATAAATTAAACTTCAACTTTTCTTTGTATTACGAAGGTACTATAGTGATGAATGGCTTCATGAGGGTCCTAGTAGAGTGCCTCCACATAAAGATGTTGAGGTTGCACGAGAAAGAATGAAATGCATGAAAAGGTATTTTCCTAATTCGGCGGATCGCTCAAAGGCTAACATGGAATTTGCCAATTTTTCAAGCAAGGCCGGAGAGTTTGGGGATAGTGATTCCATCCATGATCGCTATGCAATGGACCCTAAGAGTTGGTGGGTTACTTATGGTGCAAGTGCACCTTTGCTTCAAAGCGTAGCTTTAAAGCTACTTGTGCAACCTTCTTCATCATCATGTAGCGAGAGAAATTGGAGTACTTACTCATTTGTGCATTCGGCTAAAAGGAATAAGATGACTCCAAAACGTGCGGAAGACTTGGTTTTCATTCATAGCAATCTCCGCCTCTTATCAAGAAGAACTCGGCAATACATGGAAGGACAAACGAAGATGTGGGACATTGCCGGAGATGCTTTTGATACATTTGGAGATGTTGGAGATCTTGAAATTGCACAACTCTCTCTTGATGAACCGGAGTTGGAGGCCGTAGTTTTTACGGACGATGGTGATGATGGTGAAATTGGCGATGAAGCAATGGAGGATTAGCGAAATGCAATGATGATTGCAATATTTTGGATGGACAATGAAAATCTTTTGACTTTTGATGATGTTAAATGAACTCTCTTTTTTGCTTGGCATGTGAATGGTGAACTTGTGGAATGGATAACTTTAGTTGCCAATGAAATATTATTTTTATTTATTTTTATATTCAACGTATCCCCAACGTATCGTATCCCACTTTTCGGAAAAATCACGTATCCGCGTATCCGTATCGTATCGTATCCGTATCTCGTATCCGTATCCGTGCTACTTAGGCCCTAAGCCCCAGTTTAGCACCAGTTAACAAGCTAGTGACAGATAGCAACAACAATTATCAGTAAGACTTCATCTCAATAACTAAGCTTTATGTTTATAAGTAAGACTCCATCCCAGCTTTTTTTATTTATTTCTCTCCCTAGTTCACATTCTATTTCAATCAAATAAAGACGCCAATAACCAACAATTCACACATTCTCGTATACCATTCGCTACTAACTGTACAACATCATTTAAGTCCAAACAACTAAGAATCATCATCCAAAGCAATATAATGACAACCCTAATTGTGGGATGGACAAAGTACGAGCATGAACTATGACCATGACTGTTATACAGCAGATTCTTCTTGAAGTTCGATAGAGGTAGAAACTACAACAAAAGTTGAATGATTAATGTTATAGAAATATATAGAGTAAGATCACATCAATTAGTTGGAGGAAGTCATTAGTTTGAGAAAACTGCAGAGATTAGAGGAGATACTTTCAGCTTCTAGTTTCAAATACCATTCCCAAAAAGAAGAAAACATAATGGTCAATGACAAGTTTAGACTTTAGACCCTTTACTGTTTACACGCCCTCTAAACAAGACCTAAACATTTATCAGGCAACTCTCAAGGTGCAAAAACTAATTTGTACATAGTTCAAATACAGCCCGTTACCGACGACCTAGTTTTTTCACACTTCAGAAAACCTAGTTACTCAGGTAGCAATTATAAAGTCTGTCGATATATTTGAACTAAAAAAATTCCCTTTCACATAACAAAATCTAAGATATATTCAGAAACAGTAATGAGTTAGCAAACAATACACCATGAACAAACCTGAGCAGAGGATATCGCATACGCATTCAGTTGGAATCAATGTAGTAGCAGCTCGCATGCAAGTCGTCCCCCTGGTTGAAAAAAGAAAATCAGTTCCACTTATACATCAAACATTCAAAAATCTACTCTCGAAAATAACACTCAATCCAACTGCAGAAATAATCACCCAATCCTCATTCTCAACCTTAAAAAGGAAAACATTTGGTTTCCAATAAACCATACTTCATTGCGTTGACCATATAAAATAAGTCGTCAACTTAATTTTTTAAGTAATCGGCCGGAATCAATCCATAAGCCATAACCTTGGGTCGTGTGGTGACATCGTAAATGGGAAACCCTTCCACATCTATTTCGTACAAGCATTCGCTACCGAGGGTGGTTCAAAGGATTTAATTTGCTTTTGGTCAGAGTCGAATTAGAGACGACGCTCATAGTTACAGTAGGTGATGCAAAGATAGCAAATGATCTACTAGTAAATCGTACGGAGACGAAAAGGGAAAAAAAGTAAGAGTATGCAATAGATCCAAAACACGTAGGGTTGGTGTTTGTGAAATTGGAGCATGAGCTAGATTAGGGCTTGGATGAGAGAGAGAGAGAGAGAGAGAGCTATCAAGATTTATCTCGTTCTTGACCAGAAATCGGTGATTGTAAACCATAAAGCCAAAATCTTCAAGATTCTAGGGTTTCTCTTACTGTACGCAGACAAGGAGGGAAGGGCGGCTCTGGCGAGCTTACAATCTCTCCGGGTGAAAAATTTCGCTGAGAGAAACCCCAAGGCCATGGATGAAATCTGGTAATCTCCTGTTTCTAGGAATTTCGAGACCAAATTAGAAAGATTTGGGTGCATCGGCTGAGCGGGAGCACGAAAATTTTAGGCGCCATGTTCTTTCCGCCTTTGGAATGCCATGGAAGAGAATGAAAAACGCTATAGAAGTTGGGCTTAAATGAAACGCTATTGGAAGTGGAAATCAGAAACACGGAAGCCCATCTTTTATTGCATTCCTGAAAAAACGCTATAGTGTTATGCTATAAAAGACCTTATTTGTTGTAGTGTGCGGAAACGTAAAAGGGTACGTAGCGGTACATGACCGCAGCTTATACATACTATTGAGTGTAGCAAAATAGCACCCTAATAGGCGGCGAAAGACCTTTGGTCTATGCTTGAAGACAATATCAAAATGTCGAAATCTGCAAATTTTTTATTTACATTATCTCCAATTAATTCTCGATTCGTTGGATCTTTTTATGTTAACAGTGCTTTGAATTCAATTTTCAAAACTGATAATTTTGTTTTTGGGAGCATTTTTTGTTGAAAATGTCTAATGCTGTATATTAGTAGGAAGCTTCTTTGACATATGAAAACTGGTAGGGACATGGTTTAGAGTCTAAACTGTGTGTGTATGTATGTATATATATATATATATACACACACACACACATACAGTCCGGTTCAAGTCCACACCTCTTACGGTCTGCACCTTCCTCACCTCCCCTTTCCCGATCGAATTTCGATGATCCGAGCTGCTCAATGTGTTCAAAATGTGATTTTCAAGGTACCCGGCCGCGAGAAATCGGCAAAAAAAAAAAACACCGGGAAGGGCTTAATTTGAATAGTTTTTTATTTAACCGTTCAATATATTTGCTTGGCCATCTCAAACCCTTCACCTTTTTATTCATCAGATTTGAGTAAAAAAATTGACCTAAAGTTTGATTTTGTTATAAACTTAAGACAAATATAAGAGAAACTTGCATAAAAATAAAACAAATATTGAACACCATCATATTCTCATTAACTTCTTTCAGGCCCCGTTCTAGAACACCTTCTAAAAAATAAATACTTATTTCACATTTTCAAATTCAAAAATAATATTAATAAAAAATTATTTTTCAATTTCTTTTCGCTTCGTATTAAAGATCTCAATGAGATCTATCAAACAAGATCCATATAGATAGAAAAATTATTTGCGTAAGCACGTAATTTTTGAGTTTGAAATTGCGTTCTTAAAAAACAAATACTTATTTCCCCTTTAAGGAACGGGACATAGGGATCACTCAAAGTCCTGTCTCCTCATTAAACCACATTGATGATTTTCCTAACCAGAAGATTAATATTACAACCACCTTTGTGTGGTCAGCCAAAAACATGTCACTTTCACAACAAATTTTTATATTGACGACTCTAATGACTACCATCAAATATTTCATCAAATCATTTCTGTAATTTCCACTTTTATCCCGGACATCTTCCTAGGAAAGGGATATATACAGTAAAGCATTTAAAATATTATCACTGAATTTAAGTGGAGGAACAAAAGGCATTTAGATTTTATGTAATCTTACCGTTGAAAATTTGGTGAAGGAATTGATTCTCCCTTGATTTGATGATTTATTTGGTTCTCCCTTTCTTTGATATATCAATCTGCTGAAAGGGTTGGAGCAACAACATATTACCCATTTTGGCACCAAATTTGAATTTGATTAAACATTTGACGAAGAGTTGGAGATGGCCTCAAACCAACCAACCTAGCTAGCTATGATTGGGAGAATAATTTCCTGCACTATTGCAGCCAAGTTTTGTTCACCTAGACATTTAGTGATATTTTCAAAAACACCCTGATTAGAAGGGCAAAAGGGCATGCGGAAATGTAAAAGGGTACGTAGCGGTACATGACCGCAGCTTATACATACTATTGACTGCAGCGAAATAGCACCCTAATAGGCGGCGAAAGACCTTTAATTTGGTCTCTACTTGAAGACAATATCAAAATGTCGAAATCTGTAAATTTATTATTTGCATTATCTCCAATTAATTCTCGATTCGTTGGATCTTTTGATGTCAACAATGCTTTGAATTCAATTTTCAAAACTGATAATTTTGTTTTTGGGAGCATTTGTTGGTTGAAAATGTCTAATGCCGTATATTAGTAGGAAGCTTCTTTGACCTATGGAAACTGGTAGGGACATGGTTTAGAGTCTAAACAGTGTGTGTATGTATGTGTATATATATATATATATATATATGGGCCGGTTCCGTAGACACCCAAAAAAACACCCTATCTCAGCCCTCCATTTCAAGGGCTGAGATTAAATCCACTCCACCCTAAGAACCATCGACTTCACTTCTCGTTCTACTTCTCCAGAACGACACCCACCCCTCCACCTCTCTCCACTCCGACACCCACCCCTCCACTTCCCTCCCCTCCGACCGACGAGCCCCAGTCGCCGACGACCCACCACCTCTCGTACGCTCTGTCTCTCACGTCTGAGAGACCCCCACCCCCCGCTGCCCGACTTCTCTATCTCCCTCCACTTCGACCGACGAGCCCAGCCGCCGCCGACTCTCCACCGCGTGCCGCCGCCGACGCTCTCCTCTTTCTGTGGCGTATAGTACTACTGGAAGGGAAGGTCGAACCATGGTCAACTTGCGAAAATTGAATCGCCCACCTGAAGCTCCATTGCCAAGGTCTCTCTCTCTCTTCTTCGTTGATGAGCCCTAGATTCTCCATCTTAGGGTTTCAAAATTTGGGGACCCCCAAAAATTAGGGTTTGTCATACAATACGAAATTGGGAATTTTCTGCAATCAGTCTGATTGGCTAAATTAGATGAGATGACACTTTCTTTTCTTCTTATTTAATGACATCTCAATACCGCTTTTCAATCTTTCGGACTGTGTAGAAGCGGCTTTGCCCTTGACATCCTTTTTCCTACCCTTGCAAATTGAGACGTTCGGATCCAAAAGCAATATTTGAGATGGCGACGACTCGGTAAATTTCTCGTTATCTTTTTTAGCACAATCTAGGTCTCTATGCCTCACATTTCTCAAGTGATTGTAGCAGTCCCTATTATCAAAGCCCATGTACTCACCACCAAAAATTGAAGGAACTTTTGAAATTCCTATATTTTCTTGATGAAATACCTCAGTCAAATCCTTAACTGCTTTGGGCATGTTTCGATTTGATTTCATTTTCCTTCTCTTACATGGAGTCACTAGTTGGTAGTTGTGATTTTCATCGAAACTTGTTACTTTCCATTTGCAATTCCATTTGTCATGCTTAATCCGCAAATGAGCCTTGCATTCACATTTAACGGTTGAACAACGTCTAACTCTTTTCTTTGGTATCACTTTCTCCTCTTCATCTGTCTTATCATTATCCTCCACAACACTCTCCTGTTGCTTTTTCGCAAGATACTTTCCTTCTTTTACGCAAACAAATAGCACCTTAGTGACTTCATTCGACCGGTTTCGTCCTTTACTTGAAGCCCGAGTACGAATCCAAAACCCATTTTCTTGACCATAACGTTCATAATAATTCCGTGCTTCTTCAATTGTCTCAATATACATCCCAATTGTTGGTGTTTTTAACCCTTCCACAACGTTTTCTGGAGTCTCTATATCATCTACTTCAACATCATCTAAACTCACTACCTCCATTGTTCACCCTTCACTTTCCTGCAAGAAAAAGTAAAGAAATCCATAAGCAATGTCAACATAAGAAATCAAGACCTTATTCGACATAAGAAATCCATCACAACAAAGTAATTGAACACAATTGGATAACAAGACCCTTTTCCAGAAAAAGAACAAGTAGACATAGACAATGTCGACATAAGAAATCAAGACCAGGTTAAGTTAAGAATTAGAAAATCCAAAAAGGGTGATATTGATGCAATGACCTTATTCAAATTTTTTTTGCAACGTCAAACTTTTGTAGATTGTTGGTTCATCTTGATGAAAAAGAATCGGATAACTAAAAAATTATGACTTTTACTCTATTTTTTTTTGGAAGTATCCAAATTTGAGCTAATGTATGAACCCAAGAAACACTAATCAAACATTATAGTAGAAACCCTAGAATCAGAACAATAGGACCCACAAAAACCAGTCCAAACCTTTTTCAACAATCCTAAATCCACCCATTGGCGCCAACTAAACATGTGTTTTCCTCCAAATGTCCAATATGCACACACACAAAAACAGAGTACACCACAAAAAATAGAGTATAGATAATGCATTATCCCTCTTCAATGCCCCTTAAATCCTTGATTAAAGATCGGTCCAACAAGAAATAACTTGGGAAATAAAACAAAACTGAATTTAACCCATGAGAGGAAACCGATCATGAATGTGAAGTAAAGGAATTGAAGAATAAAACCGTTTGATTCGAGTAGTACGCCACGGAAAGAGGGAGGGAGTCGGCGGCGGCGCGCGGTGGAGAGTCGTTGGTGGCTGGGCTCGTCGGTCGGAGTGGAGGGAGATGGAGAGGTTGGGCAGCGGGGGTGGGTCTCTCAGACGTGGGAGAGAGAGAGCGTGAGAGAGGTGGTGGGTTGTCGGTGGCCGGGGCTTGTCGGTCGGAGCTTGTCGGTCGGAGCTCGTCAGTCGTTGTGGAGGGAGGTGGAGTGGTGGGTGTCGGACTGGAGGGAGGTGGAGTGTCGGACTGGAGGGAGCTGGAGGGGTGGGTGTCAGACTGGAGGGAAAAGAAGAACGTGAAGTGAAAGGGGTGTTTTTTTGATCCGCTGTGAAAGGGGTGTTTTTAGGGGTGGAGTGGATTTAATCTCAGCCCTTGAAATGAAGGGCTGAGATGGGGTGTTTGTTTGGGTGTCTACGGAACCGGCCCCTATATATATATATATAGTGCCCTTCTATTGCGGACGCCCGCACTTTCCTTATATGCGGACTTCTTTTTTGAGCTGTTGGATGTCATCCAACGGCTGAGATTTTAAAGGAGGAACTCGCGGGTCAAATGGAACATGGGTCGGGTAAGATACTTGCCGCGGGTCATCCGGGCTGACCAGATTCGGAGAGAGAGAGACCTTCAAATCGAGCAGTAATCGAGCCCTAATCTTCTGTAATCGAGCCCTAACAATGCAGAAAATGTCGTACCATGTAAGTTGCAAAACCCTAACTCGAAAAATACAGATTCGAAGCCAGAGAGGGAGAGTGAGTGAGAGAAATACCTTCAATCGTTCTCTTCGTCGTCATCGTCCTCTTCTTCTTCGTCGATCTGAAAAAAAAAAAAAAAAACCCAGTCGATTTGAAGGAAAAAAAAAACCCAGAGCGAGAGAGAGAGAGAGAGAGGGAAAGACCTTGTGGTCGTGGGTCGTCCTCTTCTTCGATCGATTGAAGAAGTTCGTCGTTCATCGTTAGTCGCCTCTGTTTTTCTCTCTCTTCGTCCGCGTTGAGAACGCGTGAAATGAGAGGATTTGGGGGTTTTGTTGGATCTAGCTGGTCAGCCCGGATGACCCGCGGCAGGTATCTTACCCGACCCATGTTACATTTGACCCGCGAGTTCCTCCCTTAAAATCCCAGCATCCAACGGCTCAAAAAAGAAGTCCGCATATAAGGAAAGTGCGGGAGCGCGTCCGCAATAGAAGGGCACTGTATATATATATACAGTGGCCTTCAGATAAGGTCGACCTTATTTGCAAAAAATGCGGACGTCCATTGTAAGCCGTTGGATCTCATCCAATGGCTGTGATTTTAAAAAGGATCTCGCGGGTAAAAAAGGGAGTGAGTCGGGTAAAATACACTCGCGGATCATCATCCGGGTCATAACACCCCAGCCGCTTCCACTGTACGCGTCATTCCAAAGCAAACGAACGAAGAGAGAGAGAGAGAGAACAGACGAACGACGAAGAATCGACCGAAGACAAATCGAAGGAGAAGAACTCTGAATCGACGACAAATCAATCGACGAAGAAGGAACCAGAAACCCTAGACGAATCGAACAAGGTAACTCCTCCTCTCTCTCTCTCTCGATTTCGTTCTTTAGGTTTTTTTTTTTTTTTTAAATTTCGAGTAAGGGTTTCTTTTTAGAACAGTTAGGGTTTCGTTTTAGGTTTTTTTTTTTTTTTTCCCGATATGTAGATCTGTAGATTGATGGATGTGGTGGTGAACAAAGTCTTCTTCTCCTTTTTTTTTGTTATGTTGTAATTGGATACTAGGGTTATGTGGATTTTGCCTGCGATATCTTTTGGTGTGCCTTTTAGATTAAAGTGGTTAATTCAGGATCTGGGTCTTGATTAATATTTCTAATTGGGTTGGTTAACCTGCAAAAAAGTTTGAATCCTTATTTTTTTTTTTATTTCGAGAGAGAACAGATAGGGTTTTGTATTTGGTATTTTAGAAGTAACTCATCTGGTTGGTTTGGGTATCCTTTTCCTACGGGTGATGATGAAAAAATTTCGCTCTGTTTAGGGGCTATCGTTTCAATTCTGCTAAATGTTTTGCATCTATTGAATCGAGAGGAGAGTGCAGTAGTTGTAAATGTGGTGATTCCCTTCTGGAAAATGTGGTGCATCTATTGAATATGTTTGTACACACTGAAAAATGATTTCGTACAGTGACTCACATGATTGTTATTTTTTTTTGGCAGTTACATACGGAGTATTTTGCAGTGAAATCTTACTGTATCAAAATAGTATGAGCTTTGTGACCCGTTTATTTTCATTTTCTTGCAATTGAATTCTGGTAATATTTGCTTGTATTTAAGAGATGGTGAGAAGCATATGAGCCCATGATAGCACTGTGTAATTGTATATACGGCAGTTTTAACTCATTTTAAATTATACCTTTCCCTCTTGTTCATTCTATATTTCCCAAGTTGGTTTAATAGCATCTTTTTGGTAATTTAAGGTGGAAACTTTAAGCCATGAAACAGAATGCACAACGGGAAGCTCTCAAAATGTCTTCAAGCACAACGGGAAGCTCATCTAATGGCCATGGTAGCTATGATGAAGTCTTAAGATGCGGATCATAATAGCTCTTCCCTGGTGTTGTATTATGTTTGTTGATTTGGCAAGTTCAAGCAGACTTTTTTCAAACAATGCAAGCAGAATTGGATCTTCAAACAGTGCACAGGGAAATTTGTTTTGGTTGTTGACTAGAAGTGAATAGCACATTTTGGCAGTTTGTAATGGCAGTTGGACTATGTAATGGCATGACAATGGGTTAATGGTAGTAATGGTTAATGACATATTATGTCTGCGTTCAATGGTTGGTAATGGAAAGGCTGTTTTGCATTGTTTTCTGTTGGTAATGGAAAGTTTCCAATCGTTCTCGTTAATGGTAGTAATGGCATGCCACTTTGTTTTCTGTTTTGCATTGTTTTGTTAGTGGAAAGGCTGCATTCTCCCTACAATGGGTCTGTTACCTTATTTGTGGAACTAATATATCAGCATTACCATCTGATACATGACTTGCAAATGGACCGTGAACAGGTAGTAGCATTACTATTTGTAGCCTCAATGCTCATGTTTCGATTCTGCCCATAAAATTGATGTTCCCGTAACTTTGTGGAAAACGATTGGGAACTTTCTACTGTCCTCCTCACCTAATGTTATCTTAACAGGTCGGCAATAACAATCACTCAAAATCTGTCAAACCAAGTATCAAGTCTCAAAAAAATCCTAACTCGAAATATTCCAGTCACATGCAAAAATTTTAGTCAGAAGACTCACAACTCATAAGGTTCAATTCAAGTATACAAAAATGGATACAAATTTCAAAAAGCTCAACTGGTTCTCAAGTTTCAATAAGCTCAAATGGATACAAAAAATTCCAGTCTTCCCAACACATTTCCAACAGATTTGCAGACACACATACAAATTCACAAGTAGTCTTCCCAACAGATTTCCCGTTCTTAAATTGAAGATTTATCAACCCTAACACAAAATCAGCACAGCACAGGAACTGGATTCCTTGGGACTAATCGCCCACGTGGTGTTGTTCACATCAGAACTCCACATACTACTTAGTCATGACCATCCAATAGTGCCACAAGTTCCAACAGAAATTGCAAGACCAGTAGAATCAGACGTCCCTGGAGCAGCTGCGGGAGCAAACTCTTTCGATCCTGCAAATGGGGCAGTAGGCACGCTTGCAATTGAGCTTGGGAAGATGGCACCAGCCGGAACCATAACTGCATCACCAAACATATAATAGATTACTCTACTAATGCAAATAGATTGCTTGGACAGAATTAAAAACTAAGACCAGCTTCTAGTCTCTCATTTTGCCACAGCATTCGCTTCTATGTTTGGGCTAAATATCAATGTACATTCCCAACACCGTCACGACTCCAAGCCCTTCGAATATCTATCATGTTTTCACCCAAGCAAAGTTTTTGTAGTTTATGTGGCAACCAAAATTTTGGTTACATAAAGTTGTTAATGTATGGTTAACCTCTGGAATTCAAATAGAAGTTTTCTCACCCAGAAAATGCCATCAAAAATGTCCCACAACGTAAAATTCACATGGTAGTCCATAACTAGTAGATTTTCACAAAGTACTATCACAGAAATCAGCTGCCCTCGTATTAGAACAAATATTCATCTACGTTCCGAACAGGCAGAACAAGATCAGAAAAAGAAAAAAAAATAGCAAACTGGAAAAAAAAATTCCCGGTGTGTACAAAAATATTCCTCCAGATGTGAGTCACTCTCATCATCATCACCCTAACTCGAAATTTAAAAAAAAAAAAAAACTAAAGAACGAAATAAAAAACCCTAACTGGAAATACAAAAATTACAGATCGAGAGAGAGAGGAGTTACCTTGTTTGAATCGTCTAGAGCTCGATTACAGCTCGATTTCAAGGTATATATCTCTCTTCAAGCCCTGATTAGAGAAGGGGAAAATGGAGAGGGTTAGGGTTTCTGCTTCTTGCAATATTTGGAATGAGAGAGCTCGAAATCGAGAGAGAGATCGAGATAGAGATCGAGAGAGAGAGAGAAGGAGATACCTTGTTCGATTTCTTCGTCGTCGTTTGAATTTCGCCTCTGTCTCTCTGCTTTCTCTCTCTACCCGTTTGTCTGGCAAGGGAGAAATAAGGGATCCGTGTGTTTTAACCCGGATTGACCCACGAACCAATTTAGCCGACCCATGGCTTGTTTTAACCCGCGTACTCCCTTCTCTTTTCCCAGCCGTTGGATGAGATCCAACGGCTCACAGCCAGCGTCCACATTTTGGGAAGATAAGGGCGTCCGCATATGAAGCTTAGTGTGTATATATATATATACGGGGCGGTTCCGGGGACATCTATAAAAACATCTAAAAAAACACTTCATAATTCCCGATCAAATTTTAATGATCCAAGCCGCTCAATGTGATCAGAACGTGATTTTAAGGGTACCCGTGAGAAATCAGGAAAAAAAAAAATGACCGGGAAGGGCTTGATCCGAACAGTTCCGAACAGTTTTTTATTGAATGGTTCAATTAAAAACAGATCAAAACAAGCACTTCCTGGTAATTTTTTTTGCCGATTTCACGCGGGTACCTTTAAAATCACATTCTGCACACATTGAGCGGCTCGGATCATCAAAATTTGATCGGGAACTATGAGATTGAGATTTGGAGTGTTTTTTTAAAAATCCCTGGAACCGTCCCGATATATATATACAGTCCGGTACAAGTCCACATCTCTTACGGTCCGCACCGTCCGCACCTCCCCTTTCCCGATCGAATTTCGATGATCCGAGGGCTCAATGTGTTCAGAACATGATTTTAAGGGTACTCGTGAGAAATCGGCAAAAAAAAAAAAATCACCGGGAAAGGCTTGATTTGAGCAACTTTTTATTGAACCGTTCAATATATTTGCTTGGCCATCTCCAACCCTTCACCTTTTTATTCTTCAGATTTGAGCAAAAAAATTGGCCAAAAGTTTGATTTTGTTATAAACTTAAGACAAATATAAAAGAAACTTGCATAAAATAAAACAAATATTGAACACAATCATATTCTAACTAACTTCTTTCAGACCCCGTTCCAGAACACCTTCTTAAAAAATAAATACTTATTTCACATTTTCAAACTCAAAAATAATATTAATAAAAAATTATTTTTCTTTTTTTTTTTCGCACCGTATTAAAGATCTCAATGAGATCTATCAAACAAGATCCATATTGATAGAAAAATTATTTGCGTAAGCACATAATTTTTGAGTTTGAAATTGCCTTCATAAAAAATAAATACTTATTTCCCTTTAGGCTCCGTTCAGTTGTCAGGAATGTTGTACTGGAAAGTTATTCTCAGGAAAAGTTAAGTAAAGTAGAGTAAAGGAAAAAGAAATCTATTTTCCTGTGAGTGTTCATTTGACAAATTTTTTTTTGCAGGAAAACTAAAGTTTAGTGTTTCATTTGACGGGAAAAGACACTTATAATAACATGTTTCGCCGGGTATAGGCTTATAAATGTTCACTCAATGCGCGCATTTTTTTCTACACAAGTTTGTCATCAAACGTCTTGCCTAATAATTTGGAAAGAAGCTTCAAGAAAATTGAAACTTAATCATTATTAGGGCATTTCAAATCAAAAGCCTTTTTAAAAAAAAAAATCTTTATTGTAATGAACTCTCGAAGATTTCTGGTTACTTTGATTTTGCTTAACGTAAAAGTGGTTTCAAAACTTAATTAGTTTCCTGTACTTATTTTTCAATTTTCAGTTTTCAGCTTTATCAAACAGAGTCTTACTGTTTGGCCTTTTCTCTTCCATCCTAATTACTTGATCATAATCTGAAGTAACTAATTGATTTTGACAGTCATACATTAGGAGCACCTTTATCTTCTTTTTTTTCTTTTTTTTTTGTCAAACAGAAATTCAATAAAACTTAAGGAAGAGAGTACCACATAATGAGAATAAGTTGTGAGATAAAGGTGCTCCAAAGTTTTGGACACTTGTGCTCAAGTGTCCAAAACTTTGGAGCATCTTTTATCTCACAACTTATTCTCAATATTTTACTCGTTCAATTTTTTCAAGACAAACAATCTAATCATGTGACTCTCAAAAATTGATTGTGGTTTTTTTTTCCCCCATATATGGACGGACCAGGGGAGTGTGCTGCGCGGCTGTTGGCGCCGCGTTACCGGCATTGGTCCGATGATCGGAGACGTCCACTGCGTAGAGCTCGTCGAGTACTACAAGTGTACCAAAAATCAACTTGATAAAATATCGTTAAGTTCTTCATCGGAATACATATAACTTGAAAAAAAATGAATCCCAATGGATACGAAACACTGGATCAAAACCACTGAATCCATTCTTTTCAAATTATATGTGTTCCGATGAGGCACTTAACGATATTTGATTGAGTTGATTTTAGGTACACTTGTAGTACTCGACGAGCTCTACGCAGTGGACGTCTCTAATCATCGGACCAATGCCGACAAGGTGGCGCCGACAGCCGCGCAGCACACTCCCCTGGTCCGGAATTCACATCAGCATTATGCCGTGTATACGGGATAGAAAAGTTACTCCAAACATGAGACAAAGATGGATACGCGGGATATTCTTCGGCTAGCGAAACAAGATTCATATGCTTTGGAAAAAGAAGAAACAAGAAGGAAAATGAAAACAATAGTGGAAAACGCCGATTTTTCGGATGCGTTATTTAAATTTTTTTAAATGATTTAATAATTTCCAAAGAATGCTTTTAATAAATACCAGAAATAAATATTGAAAGTTTTTAATTATTGTAGACACCTCCCAAGCGGGGCATCGCCATACAGATTGATCACGTTTGTTTGCTCGTTTGGTTGCTTGCTTCGTAAACCAAAATCATGGACATTCTCATGACTAGGAACATCGCCACACGATAGTGGTTATCATCAAAACAGAGTCGCCACCTAATTTATTAAAACTAGGAAAATAGACAGAGATTCTGGGTACGGGAGCCAAAGGTACAATAAGGGGAAGGTGTTAGGCACCCCTCTTTGCCCAGTCGTGAGACTGGCCCATAATCATTCAACATAAGACATACAGACGCTTTATTTAATCCTAACACATAGTCTGTTTAATTAAGCCTTTAAACAGTAAGTAAAGTGAGCCAGCGCGATAAGTAAAGCATGCATCAGAAAGCAGGAAACAAAACAAACTGTCCCAGGGTAATGGATCTCGTGGCCGGTGAATCGATATCACGGCCGAGAGATCCTCCTAGTTTGATGTATCGGCCGAGGGATCGAGGCCCCGGTCGATGTTCTTCCTCACACCAGATAGAAAGATTAATGAATGATCAAAACGCTACGAACAAGCATAAATATGATAAGTAAGACAAACCAGAGGCCGTTGGGTCTCACCACCTTGATCCCTCAGTTGCTTGATTGCCTCGGATTGGGTGTGATTGACTGATTGCTTGATTGAAAACCCTAGGGTTAGGGTTTGAACTTCGGGGTTTGATCGTCGGATTGGTGGCTTCCTTCGGGAGGTTAGGGCTTTTGAAGAGAGATTTTGGGAGAGTATTTTGACAGAGTTTCGTGGCTTGAGAGAGTGATCTTGCTGATCAATTTCGTGTTAATATTTTCGGAGTCCAAAGGCCCTTTATATAGGCAATTGGTGACTCACTCCGGCCAATCAAATGGCTCGATTGCAATTGCAATTGCAATGCAATTCAAACTCTTCGTCACAATCTCTAAACGTGGCCCGAACGCATCGGGAAGGTAGTGTAGTTGGATCAAACGTCTGAAAGAACGTTCCAGAGTCTGGAAAAAGGACGATCTGACGGCCGAGTGATGGATCACACGGCCGAGGAATGGATGTTGCGGCCGAAGAATTGATCTTGCGGCCGAGGAATTGATCTCTCGGGGAGATTTTGCTAGCCACAGGTTGCTCGAGTGAGGAAATGATGTTAGGGCCGTGAGATCGATGTTACGGCCGACAGATGGATTCTCCTAGGCCTCTGTATTTTATGTCTGAAAGGCTGTATGGCTCTGATTGGGTCCTCTAAGTGGCTCAAAGTTCTTACCGAAAGTCCTAAGATTCTCAAGAAGGCAATCAACAATCACTGTATCCATTTCATCATCTGGATGGTCCCCAAGGTGGGACTTGAAATAATCGTTAGGCCAAATTGGGGTGTCTACAGATGCCCCTCTTTGACTGAACTCAGACGGATCGCGAGACATGTTTGAGTAATATTCAAAGCTGTAAAAAGCAACTCAATTTGGTCCAACCACTATTCCAAGGGGTTTTCGAAAAAGGTTTTGTTATGGTCGGGCCGGGAGGCTGCCTACGTATTCCACAAGGGAAATTCAGACCAACCGTAGTTCGGGCAATAAAGAAAAATGAAAAGTTTGGAGGGTTAAAGACAGAAGACGTACCTTCGGGCTTAAAAAGCCGTAGTGTGACGTACCTAGAGACTGAGCCAGGGTTTTAGCGAAGAGTAGTTGAAGGAGCGCGGGGCTGCTGAGGGAGTTTTTACGGAGAGCTTCCTTAGTATTTTGGGGTAGACCAATACACGGCAGGTGCGTTTGCTTTTCTTGATCATCCTTACTTTGACTGAGGGGAGCTCGGTGGAGTAGCTTATCCTTGCGAATGAGCAGGAAAGAATTGATGTAATTGTGGTGGAATCCAAGCCATCTGCTAGGGATGAGTTGGACGCCGATTGTTTTTGAGATATGAGGGGCGCAGGGCCAGTAACATAGAGCACGGAGCTTTGGGATGCGGGAACCGAGGCACAGAGCTGGTTTGTTGTAGACATAAGGCGAGAGCCTGGAGAGTGATGGTTTTTGACGCGGTGAAACCGAGGCACGGAGCCGGTTGTAGTCACAAGGCGAGGGCCTGGGGTGATTGGATTGAGGCATGGAGCCCGTTGCAGTTTTGAGGCGAGGGCCTGAGGTGAGCTTAGAGCTTGATGGAACCAAAGCGCGGAGCTGGTATGAGGCGAGAGCCTGAAATCAGTTTTATAGGACCGAAGCGCGGAGCTGGTATTGATCATAAGGCGAGAGCCTGAGGTATTGGAAGCTTTGATGGAACCGAAGCGCGGAGCTGGTTGCATTCTGATGGTCTGTGCACGGAGCTTTCTCATCATAAGTTTTGGCGTAGAGCCAAAGGATCGAGGTACTGGACCGATTAATAAAACCGAGGCATAGAGCCGGTTGATTGCAGGATTGACCTGTTTCATAAGAGATATGCAGAGTGTATATGTGTGATGATAGTTGTTAGATATGAACAGATATGATGATGCAGACTCGATGTGATAATGCAATTGATGCAAATGTGCACGGGCCCGTGCGTGTGTGTTTGATATAAGCGTAGAGTTTCTTTCAAGTTCCGGACTTGAGCATTCAGAGCGTAGAGCTCGAGCATTTGGACGGCAGAATCCAAGCATTCAAAGTACAGGCTTTGAGCATCCAGTACGCAGTGGTTGTGCATCCAAGCGTAGAGCTTAAGCATTCAAGTGTAGAACTTGAGCATCCAGTACACAGTGGTTGGGCATTCGAAGAGCTTCGAGCATTCAAAATGTTAGATTTTGAGCATTCAGGCGTAGAGCCTGAGAACAGATGATGTACTGATTGTTGGGGCGGCGTAGAGCCTGTTGAGACTTGTTTGTTTACGGCTTCGAGCCAGTCGAGATAATGGGCGTAGAGCCCATTGAGTTGGTTGTTACGGCTTCGAGCCAGTTGAGATAGCGGGCATAGAGCCCGTTGCTGTGATAGCGAGCGTAGAGCTGCTGAGTTGAGGGCTTGGAGCCGCTGAGTTGGTGAACATGGGCGTAGAGCTGCTGAGTTGGGATAGCGGGCGTAGAGCCGCTGAGTTGAGGGCTTGGAGCCAGTTGGGATAGTGAATACGGGCGTAGAGCCGTTTGGTTGGTGATAGACATAGGTTTTGAGCCTATTGAGGTGATGGGCTTCGAGCCGCTGAGTTGATTGTTATGGCTTTGAGCCGCTGAAGCTGTTGGGGTATTGATCATGGAACTGCTGACGGTGATTAGGCTTAGAGCCTGTTTGAGATAATAGGCCTGGAGCCTCGGAGATTGCAAGCAGGGAGCTGCTGACGATGATTGGTGAGTGGGTGAATATGATGACGGGCCTCGAGCCACTGAGTGAATATAGGCATAGAGCCGCTGAGTGAGTTGATAGTTGTAAGGTTGCTGGAGTAGCAAGCGTAGAGTTGCTTAATGTTTTTGAGATGATGGGCTTGGAGCCGCTGAGTTGTGGTTTGAGAGGGTGGGCTTCGAGCTGCTGAATAATAGGCATAGAGCCACTAAGCTGTTTGATAGTGAATATGGGCATAGAGCCGCTGAGTGTTCTGACTTGCTTTGGCCAGCAGTTTGTGGAGAGATAGCTTCCTCATGCTTGAGTATGCCCCCAAGGCCAGTTCCGTTCACGCTGTATTGGTTCGGGGGTGCCCCCAAGGCTACTTTGTTGGTTTGAAAACTTAGAAGTCCATAATTGCTTGAGTTTTGGGGTGTGTAGACACTAAAATTTCGGCATGACTTAATCGCCGTCCGATCAATTGGGATAAATTGTCCTCAAGAAATTAAAGTCAAGATTGGTCAAAGCGCTTGAATAAATATTAGGCCGGGCAAATTTCTACGGCTCAATCCATTTAAGATGCAGTGAAGACCAAAATAAGTTGGGCTAATTTAATTGGCCTAGTGAATCAATAAACTGGGCTAACTTAATTAGCCTAACGGATCAAAGAGTTGGGCTAGCTTGATTGGCCAAACGGGTTAAGGTATACAAGCCCAAAAGTGCAGGCCCATTTCAAATAAATCCTTAAAAAAAAGAGTCAAATAATAAATATATTATTTCTCTTTTAAATTAAAATCATTCCCTGAAAAGAAGTATAAAATCTTCTTACATAGGAAATGAAATAGAATCAAGATCCAATCAAGCCAATCAAATCAAATCAAGTCAATCAATCAAGCCAATCAAATCAAATCAAGTCAATCAATCAAATCAAATCAAGCCAATCGAAGATCTTATTATAAGATCTTGCCATACTTGGCTCTTCTCTCCTAGAGCCTATAAATAGAGGCTCATAAGAGGGAGAGAGGACACAACTTTTGGCTTGGCATTCTTCAGAGCTCTCAAGACTCTTCAAGAACTCAAGCATTCTTCAACATCCTGCAGAGAATCATCAAACACCGAAATCGTGTCGATTTCTTTGCAAGTCCACCACATCAAATCACTCAACAAACCAAAACTCTTGGAGATTTCAAGGATTAAACTCCAAAGTTCAAGTCATCTTCAAGCTTTGTTCTTCGGTTCATTCAACTTGAAGATTCAAAGAAAGTTACTGTTCAGGCGATTTAACAACAAGCATTCAAGCCGTTAAAACGCCAACAATTCCGGAGATCGAATCAGAGGATTTTGTTCTTTTCTTATTTAAAGAGCATTTATTAGAGGATTGTACCCCTTTCAATTCAAAATCAATAAAAGTATTATTTTGTGCATCTTTTTCGTCTTCTTTATTGCAGGACACGAATTTGTGTGTTACAGGGTGCACTGAGCATGATCTGAGGTTGCTGAAGGAAACTGATTGAAGAGCCAGGAGATCGATCTCTCGGCCGAAGGATCGATGTCTCGGCCGAGGGATTGATGTCTCGGCCGTGAGAACACTAAAGGTCAGAAAATCGATTTAAGTTAAACTTAATCGATCTCACGGGTCATTCTCCCCTTTCTTCCTCTATCCTTCGTTCCTCTCTCCCTTTCAAGCGACCATCACCATCCCTCTCTGCCTCCACCGTTGCTCCTCCGACCACCGCGGTTCCGGTCGTCACTTTCTTCGGCTGTCATGGCTTCGCCACCGCCTGGCCTCCCCCTCCATCATCCGATGTTCCTGCCGTGTCTAGAGACACGGGCAAGGCCCCAGCTGTTGAGGCCGCGATTCTTGGCAGGGTTTCGAGTTCCCGCGTTCTTCGTTCGAGTCGGCGCAGAGCCACTGTTGGAGGGAGTTCTTCGCAACCCATTCCTCCTGAGACTGAACCTGAGGCTTCTACTGTTGCGGATGATAGTCTCCTGCCGCCGTTTGATGCTACCTCATACGCCCCTCAGGTTCACGTGATTGGGCGTGGCGGTTCGTTGCGATATCGTCCTCCTCTCAGTGATGTCCCACCTGAGATCCTGCATAGAGAGCTGGAGCAGCACCTTGGCTTCACCAATAGGAAGGTAAATTTTATCCTGTCAAATGATCTTTATGTATAAGATGAAATGATAATCTTGAATTTCGATAAAGAGTTTGAGCTTTCAGAAATTGCCCCCCTACGTAGGCGATGTTTTTGTATTGATTTGAGCTTTCAGAAATTGCCCCCTGCGTAGGCGATGTTTTTGTATTGATTTTCTTCTTTGTATTTTGTCAGGCAAATGAGAGGTTGCGTGTCTGGGGGAGCTGCCCCCAGGTGTTCGAGTGGTATGAGAGGCTTCCTCGAGAAGCCAAGGATGCGGTTGCTTTGGCTGGCTTTGAGCAGCTGATACGGGGCTTTCATCTTCTGAAGGCCGAGCTAGGTTTGACCACGGCACTGGTGGAGCGGTGGTGGGATACCACCAACACTTTTCATCTTCCTGAGGCCGGAGAGATGACGATCACTCCAGGTGATTTCGCTTTGCTTACAGGTCTGAGAGTTGGTGGTGATCCTCTTCCGATTGACCCGCGGATCCACGAGCGAGAGGGTGCTCTTAAATACCTTTTGGGAAAGGTCCCTCGTGTGTCAGAGAGTGGCTACATCACCTACACCTGGCTTCGGGAAGAGTTTGATCAAGCTGATATCCTAACAGAGGTTTCCCTTTTCCAGCTAGTACGGGCTTTCCTTCTTTATCTCCTTGGGCAGACTCTGTTTTGCAACAAGGAGAATTCGGTGCATGTCCAGTTTTTGGCTGCTTTGGTCAATTTGGATACCATAGCAGAGTTTGATTGGGGGACCCCTGCCTTAGCTACGCTGTATGGGCATCTGAGTGCCTGCTCCCGAGGTGTTAGTTTGTCGCTTGGTGGACATCACCGTGTTCTTGAGGTATATACTTTGAACTTTCCTCTTTTGTCGCTTCGTTCTATATCTTATGCTAGTCTTGTATCTTGTAGCTCTGGGCCTTTGAATACTTGTTGCAATTCCCTCCCCCGACTAGGCATACTGAGCCTAGGTTTGTTCCACGGGCGGCCCGTTGGCTGAAAGGGGTCCGGAGGACACGGTCGCCTGCTATGGCTTTGCTAGCTTGGAGGCAAGTTTTGGATCGCCTGACAGTGGATCAGGTATGATGTTTCCTTATTCTCTGATTTTCATGCAATTCCTTTATTTTGTTATTTTGATGTTACTTCCCTTATTACAGGTGCGATTCGATCCGTGGGGCACTTTGCTCGACGATGCTCATTTGGAGTTGACTTCGGCCCGGGCTTTGGACAGCCAGCATTTCCTCTTGGAGGGGCCCTTTTTGAGAGCTTGGTACCTCGGGGAGAGGGTAGCGAGTCAGTACTTCCCACGCTCTGAGGCGTTGCAGCTTGTTCCTCTTCCTCCTCCAGCTGGCATGAGGTCTACCCATCTATTGACAGGAGAGAGTGTGCTTCTTGCTCTTGAGAGACAACCAGCCGTGAGCTTTCTTCAGGCGGGAGATTACTCGTCCTTCCGTTTGGCCTCGTTGACCCTACCTACTGCTACTGCTGCTGCTGCTCCCCTTGTTTGGCCACGGGCCCTCAGCTTCATCTCTTTCCATAATGCTAACGGAGAGGAGGAGCGCTTGACGCTCACACCGTGTGCTATGCAGCTCTACGTGCTTCCTACCGGAGTTCAGCAGGTAGTATTGTAGATTTCTGTTTTAGTTTTCGTCAGTATTCTTCACTTGCTTTGCTGTATATATGATTGTTTCTTCTTGCAGGTGCCTGTTGACATTGTTCAGGAATGGTTGCGTGCATTCCAGAGTGCAGAGGCCTTGGCTCGACGGTAGCGAAGCCGGATAGTTGCGGTATATATCCTTTAATCTCTTCTCTTTCCACGTTTTATGTGAAGCTGAATGCCCATATTCTGTATCTTTGTAGCTTGAAGCGGAACAGGTGCCGACGGTGTCAGTTACTCAGAGTGCCGGAGTTAGTGAGGGTGGGAGTACCAGAGCTGGTGACAGAGATGCTAGAGATGGTGATGGAGCTGATGGAGAAGATGAAGGACAAAGGATTAGTATCCCTGTTCCTGAGCGCTTTCGTCCTTCTTCTTCTCATCCTGCACCCAAGAGAGGCTGCGGCCAATAGCTTTCCTTTTCCCTGTATTTGTTAGCTCCAAAACAGATAGTTGATATTTGTATTCTTATGAAGCAACTTCAGCATGCGTGGCAATTATTTATGACTTGTGCTTTGTCTCAAGATACTTTAGACTTGTATGCAAAAGTTTTAAAGTTTTGTGGGTGTTAGATCTAAACATGGGCCGAGGAATGGATTGCTCGGCCGAGAAATCCATTCTTCGGCCGCTACTTCTATTTGCTAAAGAAGCTGGACTTTTGCCTTTAGCCAAGTGGCGTTTCTCCCTTCTTACACTTGAATTAGATTCATGCTCTTTATTTGCTTTTGCTGTTTCTAAAGCCTCATTGCCATGTTTTGAGATCGTTGGAAGGCTTTGTTCTTTATGTTGATGACTTTTTGAATTAGAGAGGACGAGCGATGATTCTCATGTATCCTTGTTTCTATCAATTCCCTAGAAGATGACTAACTTATCTTTTGTGAGCTCAATACGCAGGGTTAGCTATACCTATCGCTGAGTACAAATTCGCTGATGTTTTTCCTTCTCTCCAAATGCTTGGGCCGCATCTCATTGTGAGATTGCCTACGTATCCCAGTCAGGGAATCAGGCCTTTTCACGCAGTTCCTAGATCACAACCTTTGGGGGTTGGGTTTTCACTCTTGGTTTTCCCTTTCTCATTGCTCTAAGTTTTGCCTAGGTTGCCTGATGGAGGCTGAGTTCCTAGCGAGCTTTTCTTTGAATGCCTTAACTTTTGCCTAGGCTGCGTTTTTGCATTTTCTTGCCCTAGCAGGTTTTGCTCTTACTTTTGCTTGGGCATTTGAGTTACCCAACGAGCATTTTTCTCTCAAGAGGGTTTTGGTGTTCCGGAGAGGAATTTGATGGAGATGTTATTATGGATCTCCTGCTGCATTTGTACTTTCGCAATGGGTAAGCTAACCCTAAGTGTTCTTACGGAGATAGCGTCTTCTTCCTAAGCTTTTGACAAAAACTTAGTTCCTAAGTAATCAGGGCTCGTCCCTTCCTTCCTTTTAGTTAACATCATAAAGAATTAGATTCTTGAGATCCTTTCAACGTGGCAAAGAGATTGTAGCGCGTAGCAAAAGTATTTAAAGATTGAACCATTTAACCAAGCATAAAATGATAAAATGAGAATTTATTTTGTTGCAGAGAATGCCCAAACAGGGGCCCAAAATGTGTCCTAACTTTGTCTTTAGTAAATGAAAGCAATGTTTCATGCGATTTACTACGGTATCTCGGGAGTTGCTCCTTTGTCTTTCACAGTTTTATACTCTTCTTCACCCTCTTCTTTGCCAAACAGAATCTTCAGGTCACACTCAGCTAACACCTCGATCCAGTCCTCGGGAATAGATGTTGGTTTTTTTGGCTCTTCTTCCATATCACTGTCAGTCCATTCTTGATCAAAGAAGATTTGCATTCCAGGGTACCTTTGCTTGGTAATTTCGTCTTCCCATGTTTCTGCGAAGCCACAAAATGGGAAGTCTTCTCCTTCTCTTACAAACCAACCATTGAGTGTTTTTGGGATCATGAGTTTCTCTTCTTTGACCCTGCCTCCTTTTGCCTTAGCCTTTTCCATGCTCCTCTTCTTTTCTATCTCGGCTTCTGTCGGCGTGTAGCCAAGACCAAAGGCGTATTGATTATGCGGGGGATCAATCATTTGCGGGATGCCTTGTGATCTTTTGCCTAAACCCAACCCAGGGAGGTAGTTTTGTTTCTTCATCATCCATATGGCATGGGTGCTTATGTAGAAGTTTCTCTCGGCCATTAAGGCTTGCACAGCAGTCGCTTCCTCAAGACTGAATCCAGTAAGGAAGGTTTCCTCGGTTCCTACCTCTTGGACAGGTGTGTCGGAATGAGCTCGGATCGATGAATCCCCCAGAATGGTTATGACCCTTCCATTTACTGCGAATTTGACCTTCTGATGCAAAGTGGAGGGCACTGCCCCAGCGTCATGTAACCAAGGCCTTCCTAGTAAAAGATTGAAGGTGGCTGGTATATCCATCACATGGAATTCCACGTCTCTTTTGATCTTCTCCACTTCTACTGGCAGTGTGACACACCCAACCACTCTTCTCTTTGAATTGTCATAGCCCCTTACGCCCTGGCTTGAAGGGCGTATGTCGATGGCGCTTACCCCTAGCTTGTCGAGGGTCCTTTGAGGACATACGTTTAAAGCAGACTCATTATCCACCAAGACCAGTGGGATCCATTTAGTGAGACATTTAAGTGAGATGTAGAGAGGCTTGTTGTGTGCAGGCCCTTCAGGAGGTAAATCCTTGTCAGTGAAGGCTATTGTTGGTTTCGGAGCTTTTGACGCCATTATGAAACCCACCAGATCTTCGGGGGTGATGTCAATGGGAACTTTGGCTTTCCCCAAGGTTTTGAAGAAGGAGTTACGATACTCGTAGGAGGACATAAGCAGCCCCCAGATAGAGATATCGGCTTGAATTTTCTTTAGTTGTCTTAACACTCTGTCTTCTTCAGGCTCGGTCTTTTGGCTTTCTTCTTCTTCTTCTTCCATTACTCGTGTCGAGGTTGAACTTTCCCCACTTAGTTTAAGAGGTTTATATACCCTTCCGCTTCGGGTGAGGTGACCTACTTCTTCTTCTCGGATGTCCCAAGGATCAGCAGGCTCAATTCTTCCAACTTCCCAATCACTCGGCAGGGCTTGACGCATATCCAACCACCAATCCCCATCATCGATAGCATAGACGTGGGGTTCTGCAAAGTATTCGCCCTTCTTAGAGAAGACCAGGGATGGTTTAGCTTGGGTATTCGGGGTAATGTATTGGGTAGGATTATATGTGGGGCTATTGAATAGGCTTATGAGATTGATATTTTGATATGGTGGTTCGTTATTGTGGGTAGGAAGTGGATTGGTTTGTACATTGGGTTTGGGAGGTTTTATAGCTCGATTATCAATGAGATCTTGGATGTCATGACGAAGACACATGCAGCGGTCTGTCTCATGTCCAGGGTGTTGGTGGTAAGCGCATTGTTTATTGGCATCATAGCTTGGGCCATAAGGTGGCTGAGGAGGTGGACTATTCAAGAGCCTGAGATGCCCTTGACGGCTTAGGATAGCTAAGGCTTGAGATGGAGTCATATAAAGAGGGTCAAAGCTGCGACGGGGGCGATTTGCATTTCTAGACAAGTTAGCTTGGAAGGGGTCTTGTGGTAAGGTCGAGTAACGGGTATTGATGGAGGCAGGAGATGTACGGATTGGAAAGGTTTTTCTGGGTGGAGGAGTTTCTTCTTTCCCAATGAGGCCCATTTTGATTCCATCTTCGATTTGCAGTCCAGTGGCATGCAGGCGTTTAAAATCAGTGATAGCCTGAGTGTAAATGTGGGTGAGATATTTGGGTTGCAGGTTCTTGACAACTATCCTCACTTGATCTTCCTCAGAGGGGCGGTTCTTCATTTTGGCGGCCTTTTCCCTCCATCTTGCCACAAAGGTAGCAAAGTCCTCTTTAGATTCTTGTTTGGTCATCTCCAAGTCTCGAGTGGTTAACTCGACTTGGACATTGTATGCGTACTGCTTAACAAAAGCATTGGCAATTTCTGGCCAAGTCTGATAGTGCACAAATTCCAGAGTGAGAAACCAATCGAGAGCGCTCCCGGTGAGAGTTCTTTGAAACAATTGAGCGATGAGCTCATCGGTTAAGCCCATAGGCTTCAGAGTGTTGATGACATGGCGAACATGGCTGGTAGGGTTGCCAGTCCCGCTGAACTTCTCAATGTTTGGCATTTTGAACCGTTCAGGTAGCTGAGATTCTGGGAAGAGGCAGAGCCCTTCGAAATCCAGAATTTGGTCTCCTTGTGAACGGGCCAAAGCGTGCTTGATTTCCTTGACTTGTTTGATTAGCTCAGGGTTTTCTATAATTTCATGAGGATTTTCGGCTTCTTCCTCAGATTTCTTATCTTCAGCATCTCTTGCTGCTTTCTCAGCTTGTAAATAGGCAACTTGGGCTCGGAGCTCAGTGATAATAGCATCATTGTCCGCCATTTTTGGGATGTAGGTAGAGGGATTGCTTGGCGAAGCTCGAGATTGGTTAGATAGTCGGGTTTGTTGAGAAGATGACCGGGAAGTCCCTAGAATTGATTGGGACCGTTGCGGTAAGGGTGTCTTGACAGGCGATGGCGACTGATGAGATGACTGTAAAAGCCTCTGTTTGGCGTGACTTCGGGTATTGTAAGAGTATAAAACTGGCTGAGGTTGCTTCTTTAATCTACCTATTGTGCCTGCTTGAAAAGTAGAATACCTGGAAGTCAGTATTCAGCCTGTGTAGGGTTAGGACTTGGGTTGAGAATCCCAACCCTTCTGCACAGAAAGAGTTATTTATAACAACAAATGATACAAGGTGTGAGATAGAACTTGGAAGTGAAAATGCAAGTAGGTTCCTGGCCTGTAGGTTCCTGTCTTAGTTTGATAAGTTCTATGGCTTTCTAAAGCATGCAAGGTTTTGGTAGTCTCATGGTGCTCCGTTGTCAAAGGGCACCAGTCCTTTCACCAGCCCATTATAGGCGGTGATTGGGTGATTCCCTTTTTGATATACCACTAGGTACGAGTGACGATGGAGTTTGCTGGAACCCCCAACATAGCCCGTGTCATGCCGGGATATCAGGCGAACTCAACGGGTTGCCCGCTTGATGCATATGATAAATGAATTAAACAAGGCATGTATTAGTCTTATGTTGAACTTTTTGGTTATGGCTCTCAAATCCCCAGCAGAGTCGCCAAAAACTGTAGACACCTCCCAAGCGGGGCATCGCCATACAGATTGATCACGTTTGTTTGCTCGTTTGGTTGCTTGCTTCGTAAACCAAAATCATGGACATTCCCATGGCTAGGAACATCGCCACACGATAGTGGTTATCATCAAAACAGAGTCGCCACCTAGTTTATTAAAACTAGGAAAATAGACAGAGATTCTGGGTACGGGAGCCAAAGGTACAATAAGGGGAAGGTGTTAGGCACCCCTCTTTGCCCAGTCGTGAGACTGGCCCATAATCATTCAACATAAGACATACAGACGCTTTATTTAATCCCAACACATAGTCTATTTAATTAAGCCTTTAAACAGTAAGTAAAGTGAGCCAGCGCGATAAGTAAAGCATGCATCAGAAAGCAGGAAACAAAATAAGCTGTCCCAGGGTAATGGATCTCGCGGCCGGTGAATCGATGTCACGGCCGAGAGATCCTCCTGGTTTGATATATCGGCCGAGGGATCGAGGCCCCGGTCGATGTTCTTCCTCACACCAGACAGAAAGATTAATGAATGATCAAAACGCTACGAACAAGCATAAATATGATAAGTAAGACAAACCAGAGGCCGTTGGGCCTCACCACCTTGATCCCTCAGTTGCTTGATTGCCTCGGATTGGGTGTGATTGACTGATTGCTTGATTGAAAACCCTAGGGTTAGGGTTTGAACTTCGGGGTTTGATCGTCGGATTGGTGGCTTCCTTCGGGAGGTTAGGGCTTTTGAAGAAAGGTTTTGGGAGAGTATTTTGACAGATTTTCGTGGCTTGAGAGAGTGATCTTGCTGATCAATTTCGTGTTAATATTTTCGAAGTCCAAAGGCCCTTTATATAGGCAATTGGTGACTCACTCCGGCCAATCAAATGGCTCGATTGCAATTGCAATTGCAATGCAATTCAAACTCTTCGTCACAATCTCTGAACGTGGCCCGAACGCATCGGGAAGGTAGTGTAGTTGGATCAAACGTCTGACAGAACGTTCCAGAGTCTGGAAAAAGGACGATCTGGCGGCCGAGTGATGGATCACACGGCCGAGGAATGGATGTTGCGGCCGAAGGATTGATCTTGCGGCCGAGGAATTGATCTCTTAGGGAGATTTTGCTAGCAACAGGTTGCTCGGGTGAGGAAATGATGTTAGGGCCGTGAGATCGATGTTACGGCCGACAGATGGATTCTCCTAGGCTTCTGTATTTTCTGTCTGAAAGGCTGTATGGCTCTGATTGGGTCCTCTAAGTGGCTCAAAGTTCTTACCGAAAGTCCTAAGGTTCTCAAAAAGGCAATCAGCAATCACTGTATCCATTTCATCATCGGGATGGTCCCCAAGGTGGGACTTGAAATAATCCTTAGGCCAAATTGGGGTGTCTACAATTATAAAAGCTTAAGTTGATATCCCTAATTATTACAAACCGGTAATAGACAAAGTTTGATAATTTGTGTAAACACTTCTTGGAATTGAACGTACAATAGTTAAAATACTAAGAGCTTCTTCTAGTAATAATTAGTCCATGGCTCGACAAACTTTCCTTCCTGGGCCGGGAGGTCTTCGATGACGTACGGCTCCTCCAGCTGGATGTACTGCTCCTCTTTGGTACCTAGCATTTTTTAAACGCCGTGAGTCGAAACTCAGAAGATAAAACCCTTACCCTACTAACCCCTTGCTTTACAGCTAACAGATAATAATAATCGAAGAACAGAAACATAACACTTCATCCTTTTCTTATAATCCATTCTCTTACGTGAATCTACGATCTTTTCCACAAGATCGATCCTCCCCCCAATCACTAACTATGACTGTGTTATGGGACAATCCCCCCTTGCTTGTCCTACACTCGGGGTCCTAAATGAATATATTCCATTTAAGGCCATAACAAGGGCACGATTTACCCTTTGGAATTTTCCATGGCATATCATCAGTTAGGATTGCCGCATTTATTGAACTGGGCCCCTGTTCGCACCTATTTCAACAATCCGGTCTCCGTTAACACCTATTGCCACAAGGCTGGGCCCCTGTTCGCCCCCACCTTAACACAAGATTGGGCCCCTGTTCACACCTATCTTAACACGAGACAGGGCCCCTGTTCGCACCTATCTCCAAACCTTAACTCAATCACTTTCCAATTCAACCATTATCTAGCATCAACTAAATGAATACTAACGTTCACCAACCCAGTTATCCTAATCCCGATTTATCAAACAGAGCATAACCGAAACTTTAAAGTTGATACAATGTATGAAAAACAGTAACTCAATCATACAATGGTGTCCAGGTATCAATTCAACTCATAACGCGGTATGAAAGAATACTCTGACATTATTTATCAATAACAACTTTAATTTATCACATGATGTATTTCAAAAAGAGATAACAAGTATATCAATTAATAAAATACAAGTAAGTAAAACAGTTAATATTTTATGATTGGGCCGATGCCTTTAAGCTTCTTTTAATGAACAAGTACTTTTATTAATACTAAAGAGGTTGGTTTAGTCATTATCCAAACTAAAGAAAATATCGTCATTTACTAATTTAATAAATTTATGAATAAAATGGTTACAATCGTAAGTAATATTTATTTTACTATAGAGTACTATTTGTTTATTAGAATAATTATTATATCTATATACCGAGGGACTAGTTAACATGTATATTGGCAATTAAATTAACACTTAACCTGTGAATAATGCATATTCAAGCATTTCGCACAATGATAGGGTTATATGATAAATAGTTCGATATCAATAAAATAATGGTCGGGGGTCAAAAAGGTTCATAAAACTATGCCCGGGGTTCTTCGGAACACTTCCAAAGTTGCAGAAAATAAAAATGTCAAGTTCAAGGTTGATGCCACAAGGTCTAAGGTTGATGCCACAGGGTATAAGGTTGATGCCGTTGTAGACACCCCAATCTGGGCTTCCAGATTAGTTTACTTACGGTTTTTGATTCCCCAATGATGAAACGGATCAAGAACACCCCGGGAATGTCGAGTGTTTGAGCTTTGAGTGTTTGAAAAACCTTTGAGCCTAACCTAACCCTAAGCCACTTCCAAAAGCCGAAAACCCTACTGACGCGCGCCAGGGCGCAATCATCGCGCGCCAGGGCGCAACCATCGCGCGCCCGGGCGCACTGTCGCGCGACAGACTAGAACCCTCGCGCGATGGTCAAACTGCCAGGTGGACAAAGTTTAACCGTTGACCCTCGCGCGACAGTTTGGAACCCTCGCGCGACGGTTCCAACCTGTCCCCATCACCTTTATTCAGCTGGGCAGCTTAATTACCAAGTAACCCCCAGCCAGCCTCGTGGCTGGCTGGCCTCCATTCTTTGGACCAGACCTGCCTTTCCATTAATGGAAGGTGCTCTCCCTATAAAACCCCCCATTTGTTCTCTTTCAAAGGGTTCCAAAAAATAAAAAAGCAAAAAGGCTCTAAACCTTGCCCCTCCCCCTTGTTCATCTTTCAAAAGGTTAACAAATTTTGGCAATCAAAGGGTCTTTGCTTTGTACTCTTTTAAGCTAATAAAAGAGATACAAAGACACCCCAAGAACATAACTTGTTCTTCTTCCACTCAAACACCTCATTCAACCTCAATCCAATTCAAAGCTCAAACACCTTTCAAACCTCAAAAGCCAAAGGTATAACACTTTTGTTCTGCTTACTGTTCTGATCCCTGAGGGGGGCTAGCAGGGTCAAGGCTGGTAATCAATACCAGTCCTGGCCCTAAAGCTAGCAAGGTTTCAAAAACCGTGGCCAAGTAACCCTCGCGCGATGGTCCCACTCACTCGCGCGACAGTTCTGTTTGCACGAGATTGGACCACGTGGGGAAGGGATGCTGGTCATTTCTTATTTTTGGTTATTTCCATAGCTGTTGTGTAGTTTATTTTGGTATTAAGTCACTGTGGAGCATGCTAATAACCATTTTACAGCTTTCTTTAGCTTAAAAATGTTAGTTTTACATTTCAATATTCATTTCTGTTCTGTTGGAGTACCCCTGGGATCATTCTGGATCTGTCTCAGAACCCAGGACGTGCAAAACCAGACACTGGAAAGTTGGCTCGAACCATCGCGCGCTGCTCCCGAACCCTCGCGCGATAGTCAAATGGAGCGTTGACCAGTGTGCCAGGGCGCACCGTCGCGCGCCAGGGCGCAACCATCGCGCGCCCGGGCGCATTGTCGCGCGACGGTTTGGAACCCTCGCGCGATTGTTTGTCCCCGATCAGTGGCTGGCCTTGCATTTTTAACTTGATTTCAGGCTATTATCTTGTCCCCACACTGTTTATGGGGTGTTTTGTTTATTTGTTAGGCTTTTCAGCCTTTAAACTGTATATTATGACTGCATAAACTGCTTGGTTTGTCCTGGGTGTGCACTGGTCCTTCCAGAGCCCAGAGAGTTTAAACTGCTTGGTTTATCCTGGGTGTGCACTGGTCCTTCCAGAGCCCAGAGGGTTTGAGAATAAGAGTTGTGGGCTTAGGCTTACTGGCGCGCGCAGGTCTTGTAGTAGCATGCGCAGGTATGATCAGCATGCATTGACTTGATCAGTGCATACTGGTTACCTCTTGTGTACGACACTCCAAGACAGGAGCTTTCCAGTCTGTTTAAACTCCCACAGGAGTCTGTTCTCATCCTATACTAACTGCTCATTCATGCTATACTTGATCACATCCTGCAAACATGTTACAGTTTTAATCCCCGATTAACTGTTCCCCCGCCCTAATTGGCTAAAATTGATTAAAAAAAGAAGAATCGCAATGCTTTCAAAATGCCTAAGTAGAGACCGATCTCCGGATTGGGCGAGAGGGGTGCCATAAAACCCTTCCCCTCTCGTAACCTGGCTCCCGAACCCAGATATGGTTATGACGGACTGGTTTCCTTCATTTTTTTAAAACAAACAGCGCGGCAAGTGCTTCGAAATACGGTTCCTTGAGTGTCGGACCTTCAAAACTCAAGTGGCGACTCTGTATTTTTGAGCGCTTGCCACCTGCGCTCGCGCTCCCTCGATCCGGGCCCTTGCATTTTTGGAAACCGGAATTTCCAGGGCATGCTGCCCACAGTGGCGACTCTGCTGGGGATGATCGAACCAATATTAATCCACACTTAGGGTTTAATACACTTGTGAACAATCCCTTAAAAGTCTGTCAAAACGGTGAGCTTCGCGCTGCCGAAGGTTGGAATGGTGATTTAACAGGACCTCGTGTCCGGCCATTCTAATCTGGGGCTTTTTCGATTGTTCGCTTGCGTAGTTTCCTCTAAAGATGGATTAAATAAAGTGAGCCAAATTTGAAAGGGCATTTTGTGATTTTGCGATTCTTCTTCTCTTAATCAATTTTAGCATCTCATTTGCATCGATGTGGGATAAGCCTCGTTGGATCGTTTTGGCAATCCGGCACGGTTTACCGGAGCCCGGGGACCCCGAATGACCGACAACCTTCGACGATGATGGGTCATGCTACCGTTCGACTGTTACTCTGCGAAAAACGCGGGTAACGGGAGGTATATCTGTGGCCCTAGTCCGAGGAACCTGTTACAAGCCAAAACCAGCCTTTGCATATACAAAGCATTAGAACTCTCCAAGCTAGGACAGGTACCCACAGGGTAAGATCTATTTGCATCTAACCCCGTAACTGCCTATGTGTTACTGTTTTCCCTATCGCATGCACTGTTTTGCGTAGGAGCATGCTTAAGGCTGTTTTGTCTTTCGAGTTTGTCTTGCGCTGTCTAAGACGTTGTTGGACCCGATGAGGAGTCGTTCATTCTGTTGAATGTTCGTTATCAATCGCAAAGTCCTTAGTTCAATGAGACTTTGAGAAATCAAAATTTACTACATCCTTGGCTCATGCCCGTTTAAGGATTCAACCGACAATGTGGAACAACAAAGTGGTGATGTCGTGTCGCTGGCGCCACCCAGGTTGAAGTGCGTTGTCACTATACACCGCCGTGTTCAAGGTTAAGGTGCCATGACATCAACACCGAGTTGTTCCAAATTCAAAGTCGAATCTTCAAAAGGGACTAGCCAAAGATTTAGTCTATTTTGACATCTTTTAGGATCTGTCGATCTACTCAAGGACACATCGCCGAAAAGAATTCTGAGGATTCTGACAACGTCTGAAACTTGTGAGGCAAACTTGTCTCTGGAACTGTGCATGCATACATTCTGTTCTGCGTAGGAGCATGTTTAGGGCGGCTTCTAGGTTGTCTCGCTTTCGAGTCTGTCTTATGCTTATTAGGACGCTGCTATAACCCGATGAAGAGTCGTGCATCTTGATGGTGCACGTTTTTAATTTTTCAAAGTCCTTAGATCAGCGAGACTTCGAGAAATCAAACCTTATTAAATCCTTGGCTCATGCCCGTTTGAGGATTCAACTAAAATTAAGGAACCACAAAGTGTTGATGTCGTGATATTGATGTCATTTTGGTTATCGTGCTTCGCACGTACACCGCCCCGGCTAAAGCGCGTTGTCGCTCACGCCACCCCGGTAAAGGTGTCACGCCATCAATACCGAGTTGTTCCAAGTTCAAAGTCGAATCTTCAAAAGGGACTAGTCGAAGACTTAGTCTGTTTTGGCATCTCTTAGGATCAGTTTGATCTATTCAAAGGATATACCCTCGAAAAGAAATCTGAGGATTTTGGCAGCGTCCGAACGTCATGAGACAGACTTGTCTTTAGTTTTAGAGTCTAGGGTGGACACCGACAACGATGTATGCATTGCATTTTGCTGCAGGAACGCCACTGAGCTTTCTCTTACTTTACTGTCTAGTTTGGAGCCATTACACCGAGCAAGAGAGTACCGAAAGGAAGAGCCAAACCTACTTGGGAACGTCTTCGGAATCCAATTCAAAGACTTGTCAGGCTCGAAACTCAGTCAGTTGCAACGAAGGCTTCTCCGGGTTCATTGTTGGCCGCCCTACAGTCGGGTTCACCATCGATTTTACAAAGAGTCACGCCGTCGGCTTCCCCTTCTTCAACATCTTCAAGGCCAGCTATGGCAGATCAACCGCTCACTCTGGAAACCATGCTTATGAACCTTCAGGATAGCATCACCGCCATGCAACAGAGGGCAGCTCAGACAGATACCAATATTGCCCGCCTGAATGACCTTATCCACACTCGTCTTCCACCTCCTCTTGAAGAGGAAGGCGAGGACGATGAATCCGACCAGGAACAGCCTGTCTTGGTCCCAGATCCGAATCACGAGGGGCGTCTCATTGTTCAGCTCAACCCTAAGGAGGCTCGTGCGCCTGCTGCAATCCCGAATCCGGTAGGTGGCAAGCCTATTTTGAATCCGGATATGGCAGCCCTCATGGCCAAGATGGCGAAGCTGGAGGAATCCGTTTCCAAGACTGAAAAGATCAACGCTGGGGGGATTGATCTGGACCGTCTTTGCCTGTATCCTAATGCCAAGCTCCCTGACAAGTTCAAGATGCCTGACTTGGTTAAGTTTGACGGGAGCGGTGACCCCAAAACTCATCTCTATGGCTACCATGCCGCAATGAAGCTGCTGGGTGTGGAAAGTGAGGCCATGTCTCAAATCTTCCCTCAAACTCTCTCTGGGCCTGCCTTCCATTGGTTTCTGTCGCTCGACATCGCCAAACGAAGTACTTGGGAAGACATAGGGGCTGCTTTTGTCTCACAGTATAGCTACAACTCTCAACTCAAGATGACTATTCGAGAGTTAGAATCCACAAAGATGGAGGCAAATGAGTCCTTTGCGGACTTTGTTAAAAGGTGGAGAGCCAAAGCCGCTCTAATGACTGAGCGCCCCAGCGAAAGAGACCAACTCCGCATCATCTCCCGCAATCTTCAGCCAGATTATGCCAGGCACTTGGTACTCGCTCAAGCAACCGCCAACTTTGAGATCTTCTTCGATTCTGGCCTAGCCATCGAGGATGCGCTGCAAGCTGGAATCCTGCCAAGGGGCGAGTCCTCTTCCATCACTCAAAAGGATAAGCCAAGGGCTATAAGTGGGAGCGATGCTCCAGCTTTCAACTCCAGTCGTGCCGCCGATATCAACCAAATACGAAGTGCTCAAAGCCTCCGATCTCGAACACAACCCCGAAGCTTCTCTGCCTTCGAGGCATCTCTGTCAGCAGTGATGGAGAAACTTGTCAAGTCTGGGCATCTCAAACCTTTGACCCCAACTTTTCCACCTAAAGTCCTTCCGGCCAACTACAATGCCAACCTTTTCTGTGCCTTCCACCAAATGCCTGGCCATCTCACTGATAGCTGCTTGCGTCTCCGACACGAGATTCAAGATCTAATTGACGATGGCACGGTTCAAGTTCCACCAAAACCCAACGTCATTTCCAACTCCTTGCCTCAACACGGGTCTGACCCTCTGGTTGGTCAGGTATCTATCACCTCCACTCAAATCAACCCGAGCTCCACCATATTCAACCCTAGCCACTATATCGTCCCAGCAAATCAACCCAAACCCATCGTATCCATCCCGTCCGAACCGGAGGTTAACATGATGGCTGTAGGTTGGGCAACTGAGGTTTTCACTGCCAACATCTGGTTTGACAGTGATGAGGGGCTTGCAAAGGAAAGGACCGTTTGGCTGAGGTCCATCGTTCAAAGGAGCATCGAGTAGGTTTGGCTGAAGAAGCTGAAGAGGCCGAAGTGCTGTTGCTTGGGCCTGACACCTGCTGAATCCTACCTCTTTTTGTGGAAGCTATGAGTAGCTTTTTAACAAATGCATTTTCAAAACCGCGTCTAGTTTGCATTGGCGTCTTGTCTGAGTCTGACACAGAGTCTTTTGCGTTTGTCTAAGTCTAGCTCTGAGTCGGAGGTTGTGCCTCTTGGCCCTCCACGTCGTAGCTTTTGTTTCAAGTTTTGAGTCTGCTGTACTTGGCAAACCCCGAGGGTTTTTATGATATGCATCATCTTGCTTCTACATGCTTCGCTGGCTTTTATATAAACTGTGTCAACCCTAATGACGAAGGGATAGATTTCGATGAGATCATTCCCAAGGAAATGTGTTCCCTCGCCAAAAGGGAAGACGAAAGGCATGCTCAGCCTATTAAAAGAAGAAGTAATTTCAAATAAACTTGAAAGACAAGTATAACCTCCCGAAAGGTTCAATTGGTTCAAAGCCGCCCCCAGAGGAGCATTGTGCCCGGTCAGACAGGCTCGAAGAATTCATAAACGTCTTGGCATGGTCTTACCAAGTCACGCCTCGCGTTTGATCCTGAGATAAAGGAGCATCAAATCCCCTGTTATCGGGTGCCAATCCAGAAAGCAGAAGCACAGAAGGCTCCGGGCCTTGTACCATGTTCAAAACAGCAACAGTGGCGTTTTGCCAAGCACAAATGAGAAAATGTACATAACAGCCCGGAGCAAGACATTTCCAACTGAAGCACTCTTGACTCTTTGTTATCAAAGCCATATTATCTGGGGCTACAACCAAAGGTCTTCGACCTCAACAACAACAAATTCAATACCCTGAGTTGACCTGGATCAATTCAAAAGCAACTTTTCCCTGAGAGAAGCTCGTTGGGCTGAAAACCCCAAGGGTGGGCAGTTCCAAGCAAAAGTTAGAGCAGCCTGCTAGACCAAAACCTATGAAGGTGGTTTAGGCAAAAATGAATAGGCAATCAATCAAAGCTCGCTAGACCGAAGACCCGAATGGGCGGTACTAGGCAAAAGTTAGAGCGTAAAAGGAGAGGTAAATACTCGAGAGTTAACCCTTGGCCTGAACTACGTTCTGACCTGATTCCCTAGCTTGGGATACGTAGGCAGTCTCTCCTCGAGACTCGGTCACAATCTATCAATTGGATCCATGGTTGACATTTTGGTACACATCAAAGGTCGAAGAGGATCGAAGATCAAGACAAGCTTCATTGGAGGAACCAGAAAGGGGAAAACCTTTGTCTTTCAATTTTATTACCAAACTGCTTCTTCAATTTACAGGCTGAGCATAAGTCTTAAAAATAATTGAAGCATCAAAAACAGAACGAAATGCTAGAGGCCTTAACAGGCTCACAGTTTATTCTAAGTTCAGCAAAGTCTGGTGTAAGCAACCGCATCGCATTTGTTCAAAGCGATACGCGTTGGTCTCAAACCTGCGCACTCTTCTTGCAGCAGACGGTAGCAGTTAGCTACTACCCTCGAATGTCGTTCCAGGGGCTTTTGACAAGTCTGGTCATGCTGTGCAAGTCATATGGACTTAATGTGACTGCACGGGGGTGTCGGTTTCAGTCCGGGCCTATACGAGTCATAATCTGCGTCTTATGTCCGTTTCTGCGACATTTTTCCAGTTTTTCAATCAATCGTCATGTCGGGATGCTTTTCTCGATTTTGTTTGTTCGTACAGGTCTTTGTGCCTTTTTGCGTCTCTCGTAAGTGTCAGTCTCACCTGTTTCAGGAATGTTGTGAGTTTTGGCACATTAATGCCCAAAATCTCATTATGTTCCGTGTCTCTAAGGGTTTGCATTGCACCCTGGTTCTCTTTCTCCCTTTTCGTTTGAGCTAGACGAGTCTGTACATACATGTGCGCGTCTGTGTGTCAATTCAAATTGTTCGTCAACACAAATTAGATATTAGTGGTTAGTTTTTGCATTCTCTTCAACACTTGCAAAAGAAAGCCAATAAACTGGAAAACGCAATTGTTACATTGCTACCCTAGCATCCGTAATCCGCAAGCAGTGGAATCTCTTGAAACAGCAGGGGCACATCAGCCCAAGGCCAAGCAGAGCATCTCTGGGGCTCACCTATGGGGCATATCTGCCCAAGCATCGAAAAAAGAGGGGCACGCAGGTCCAATTCCAGTGCTCAAGCGTCAAGTGGGGCACGCTGGTCCGCTCAACGTCAATCTATCTGGGTGCACATCTCAGAAGTAACAGACAGTACAGTAATGAGGCTCAATGGTAGTCCTTAGGTGTCGTTGTCCTCCTAGGAGCCGCCCTTAGCTTGCATCTGCATTTTCAATATATTATACATGCATTTGCATATTGTGTATGTTAAATGTCGAAAGCAGGAACCAAGAATGGTCGCCATCCTCTCGATTTGTTTTCCAAGGGATGCGATGCAATCTTCTGCAGAACAATCTGACGACGATCCATCCGTCCAATTTCCAATCAACGACGGTCTGTCCATCCAACTTCCAATTCAACCGATAGCGCATTTTCCAGCGGTCTTATTGCTCTGTCTCGGATGGTCCTTGATAAAGAGAATGGCTCTGATTCCCTACAGATGGAATTCAACCTGCCTGACGCGACCTACCCGTGATTGTTGGATTTCTTTGTGCCGAGGATAGTTTGATCCCCAGCAGCGATGGTCTATCGGTCCACGGCCGTAATTATCTCCCCAGCTGCAGTCCGCCTTGCTTCTATCCATGCTATCCACTGTTTATGCTACTTGGATCAACACAATGACAGCCGGTCCTGTCCAATCTTCAACGGCTCGATCACTTTTTATAGCGATCCGCCCATTTCAAATCAACGACAGCCGGTCCTGTCCAATCTCCAACGGCTCGATCACTTTTTATAGCGATCCGCCCATTTCAAATCAACGACAGCCGGTCCTGTCCAATCTTCAACGGCTCGATCACTTTTTATAGCAATCCGCCAGTTCAAATCAACGACAGCCGGTCCTGTCCAATCTCCAACGGCTCGATCACTTTTTATAGCGATCCGCCCATTTCAAATCAACGACAGCCGGTCCTGTCCAATCTTCAACGGCTCGATCACTTTTTATAGCGATCCGCCCATTTCAAGTCAACGACAGCCGGTCCTGTCCAACTTCCAATGGCTCGATCACTTTTTATAGCGATCAGCCAATTCAAATCAACGACAGCCGGTCCTGTCCAACCCCAATGGCTCGATCACTTTTTATAGCGATCCGCCAATTCAAGTCAACGACAGCCGGTCCTGTCCAACTTCCAATGGCTCGATCACTTTTTATAGCGATCCGCCAGTTCAAATCAACGACAGCCAGTCCTGTCCAACCTCAACAGTTTGATCATTTATACTGATGATCCTCCCATCCGGGCTTCAACAGTTTGATCATTTATACTGATGATCCTCCCATCCAGGCTTCAGCGGTTTGATCATTTATACTGTTGATCCTCCCATCCAGGCTTCAGCGGTTTGATCATTTATACGGTTGATCCTCCCATCCAGGCTTCAGCGGTTTGATCATTTATACGGTTGATCCTCCCATCCAGGTTTCAACAGTTTGATCATTTATACTGATGATCCTCCCATCCAGGTTTCAACGGTTTGATCATTTATACTGATGATCCTCCCATCCAGGCTTCAACAGTTTGATCATTTCTACTGATGATCCTCCCATCCAGGCTTCAACAGTTTGATCATTTATACTGATGATCCTCCCTTCCAGTCTTCAACGGTTCGATCATTTATACTGATGATCTGTTCGTTCAAAAACCAAAGCGCGTTGAGGCGTTCTTCAGTCAGTGTTGAGGCATTGGCAAATCAAAGCGCGTTGAGACGTTCTTCAGTCAGTGTTGAGGCATTGGCAAATCGAAGCGCGTTGAGGCGTTCTTCAGTCAGTGTTGAGACATTGGCAAATCGAAGCGCGTTGAGGCGTTCTTCAGTCGGTGTTGTGGCATTGACAAACTAATCGACGACAGCTGGTCCTGTCCAATTTCCCAACTACATTCACCACATCATCCCATAATCCACAACAACGATCAGATTATCAATCGATGGTCCGTTCATCCGCAACTGATTGTTGCCCCCAGGAGAGTCCGTCTTGGCCTGTCCCGAACGACAATCACCCTCAATCTAGCCACAAGTGCATCTTCCAGTAGGCTTATTGCTCTGTCTCGGATGGTCTTTGATAAGGAGATTGGCTCTGATTCCCAACAGATGGAATTCAACCTGCCTGACACGACCTACCCGTGTTTGTTGGAATACTTTGTGCCGAGGATAGCTTGATCCCCAGCAACGACGGCCGGTCCCGTCAACATCTGCAGCGACAGCCTGTCCTGTCCAAATTCAATCAACAAGCGGCGATGCAATCATCCACTTCTACTTCCATCCCCAGCGACGGTCCGTCCGTCCTATCAACCAATCAAGTTCTGTAAGTATGCTTGTCTACTTTGCTAGTATGTTCTGCTCTGGATTGCCTTGAGGGGTGTCTAGAAACCTTTGACGTTACTTGTACCAAGTCAATGGTGCTCTAAGTGCCGTCAAAGGGGGGCTACTGTAGACACCCCAATCTGGGCTTCCAGATTAGTTTACTTACGGTTTTTGATTCCCCAATGATGAAACGGATCAAGAACACCCCGGGAATGTCGAGTGTTTGAGCTTTGAGTGTTTGAAAAACCTTTGAGCCTAACCTAACCCTAAGCCACTTCCAAAAGCCGAAAACCCTACTGACGCGCGCCAGGGCGCAATCATCGCGCGCCAGGGCGCAACCATCGCGCGCCCGGGCGCACTGTCGCGCGACAGACTAGAACCCTCGCGCGATGGTCAAACTGCCAGGTGGACAAAGTTTAACCGTTGACCCTCGCGCGACAGTTTGGAACCCTCGCGCGACGGTTCCAACCTGTCCCCATCACCTTTATTCAGCTGGGCAGCTTAATTACCAAGTAACCCCCAGCCAGCCTCGTGGCTGGCTGGCCTCCATTCTTTGGACCAGACCTGCCTTTCCATTAATGGAAGGTGCTCTCCCTATAAAACCCCCCATTTGTTCTCTTTCAAAGGGTTCCAAAAAATAAAAAAGCAAAAAGGCTCTAAACCTTGCCCCTCCCCCTTGTTCATCTTTCAAAAGGTTAACAAATTTTGGCAATCAAAGGGTCTTTGCTTTGTACTCTTTTAAGCTAATAAAAGAGATACAAAGACACCCCAAGAACATAACTTGTTCTTCTTCCACTCAAACACCTCATTCAACCTCAATCCAATTCAAAGCTCAAACACCTTTCAAACCTCAAAAGCCAAAGGTATAACACTTTTGTTCTGCTTACTGTTCTGATCCCTGAGGGGGGCTAGCAGGGTCAAGGCTGGTAATCAATACCAGTCCTGGCCCTAAAGCTAGCAAGGTTTCAAAAACCGTGGCCAAGTAACCCTCGCGCGATGGTCCCACTCACTCGCGCGACAGTTCTGTTTGCACGAGATTGGACCACGTGGGGAAGGGATGCTGGTCATTTCTTATTTTTGGTTATTTCCATAGCTGTTGTGTAGTTTATTTTGGTATTAAGTCACTGTGGAGCATGCTAATAACCATTTTACAGCTTTCTTTAGCTTAAAAATGTTAGTTTTACATTTCAATATTCATTTCTGTTCTGTTGGAGTACCCCTGGGATCATTCTGGATCTGTCTCAGAACCCAGGACGTGCAAAACCAGACACTGGAAAGTTGGCTCGAACCATCGCGCGCTGCTCCCGAACCCTCGCGCGATAGTCAAATGGAGCGTTGACCAGCGCGCCAGGGCGCAACCATCGCGCGCCCGGGCGCATTGTCGCGCGACGGTTTGGAACCCTCGCGCGATTGTTTGTCCCCGATCAGTGGCTGGCCTTGCATTTTTAACTTGATTTCAGGCTATTATCTTGTCCCCACACTGTTTATGGGGTGTTTTGTTTATTTGTTAGGCTTTTCAGCCTTTAAACTGTATATTATGACTGCATAAACTGCTTGATTTGTCCTGGGTGTGCACTGGTCCTTCCAGAGCCCAGAGAGTTTAAACTGCTTGGTTTATCCTGGGTGTGCACTGGTCCTTCCAGAGCCCAGAGGGTTTGAGAATAAGAGTTGTGGGCTTAGGCTTACTGGCGCGCGCAGGTCTTGTAGTAGCATGCGCAGGTATGATCAGCATGCATTGACTTGATCAGTGCATACTGGTTACCTCTTGTGTACGACACTCCAAGACAGGAGCTTTCCAGTCTGTTTAAACTCCCACAGGAGTCTGTTCTCATCCTATACTAACTGCTCATTCATGCTATACTTGATCACATCCTGCAAACATGTTACAGTTTTAATCCCCGATTAACTGTTCCCCCGCCCTAATTGGCTAAAATTGATTAAAAAAAGAAGAATCGCAATGCTTTCAAAATGCCTAAGTAGAGACCGATCTCCGGATTGGGCGAGAGGGGTGCCATAAAACCCTTCCCCTCTCGTAACCTGGCTCCCGAACCCAGATATGGTTATGACGGACTGGTTTCCTTCATTTTTTTAAAACAAACAGCGCGGCAAGTGCTTCGAAATACGGTTCCTTGAGTGTCGGACCTTCAAAACTCAAGTGGCGACTCTGTATTTTTGAGCGCTTGCCACCTGCGCTCGCGCTCCCTCGATCCGGGCCCTTGCATTTTTGGAAACCGGAATTTCCAGGGCATGCTGCCCACAGCCGTAGAGTATAATGTTGATGTCGCAAATTTAGTGTTGATGTCACAAGGTTTAGTGTTGATGCCGCAATGTCTAGTGTTGATGCCGCAAGGTCATAATGTAGTCAAAGTTTGGGGCCGCATGTTACGGTATTGCGGCCGTAAGGTTGCGATTGGTTCGTAACAGAATTTTCTATCTCTTTGTTTTAATGCATGGGACCTCCTAGGGATCATAAAGTTCTTTTTTTTTGAAAAGATCAATTATAAGGTTCAAAACACCTAAATATACTTAGGAGAAGGTAGTTTAAGGATTTATCTATCTTAGTTTCAGTTGTACAAGCTCGAAACGTAAACGAAGCGTTTTTGGTTAGTTGGAGAAGACGACTGGAACGGGGGTCGTTGGGGCTGTCTCCTTAGGACTTGTTGACGGTTTTGGGATGCTTGAGGATGGTATTGAAGTTTGTAACCTCAAATTGAAGTGTAGCACGGCGTTATGATCGAAACCCACTTTGTTTCTCTCTCTAGACCTCCATAGTTGAAAACCTTGAGCTTTCTCTCTCCTTCCTTCTTCTCCACTATTTTCTGAGATGGTGGTGATGCTAGGTGTGTGTTGAGAAGAAGAGGGGAGAGGGTTATTTATAGGGTGGAAGGTTGGGTGGTGCCCAAGCAAAGGAGGAGAGAGAGAGAGAGAGAGATACGGGAGAGATGAGAGAGAGGGAAGGACAGCTGGGTGGTGAGGTGGTGGTGGCGAGAAAGTCAACAAAGGTGGGGTGGTGAGGTGGTGGTGTGGCTTGGAGGCCGAGAGAGAGAGAGAGAGAGTACGACTGGTTGAGGTAGAGAGAGGGTGAGAGGTTTGAAAAAAATGGGTGGGTTGATGTGGATGGGTGTGAGGTGTATGTATATATATATATATATATATTTGATTATAAATATAGATAATATCTTTTAACAAAAATATCAATAATAAAATTATTAGGTTTAAATGATTCAAAATTATCATAATTTTATTCTCGTTATGACGTATTAATAGTTGATTTTAAATAAGCTAATAAAATTTGGTACGAAAGTCTATATTTTTATTCAAAAAAAATGGGCACGAAATTCGGTTCGTTACAAATAGCAATGAAGTAGACCTAATGCATGTGTTAGTTGGTGATTCGTAGTTATGGCTGCGTGTTTAGTTGGTTTTTGTGCTTCTCGAACTATTATATATCTGTGGGCACACACCCCTAAAATCTGTGTTTGTTGGGTGCATGCGCCATTTTTTAAAAGCGCGGTGAAACGCTCAAATCAGAGTCGTCACTTAGGTTTTTGTGGTATGCCACCTAAGGAACCAAACTTGAAACGCTTGCTACGTTGTTTTGATTGGAAAAGGTTTGGACTGGTCCGTCGTCACCTTTGATATCTGAGGTTTGGGAGCCAAGTTACAAGAGGGGAAGGGTTTTAAAGCACTCCTCTCGCCCAATCTAGAAATCGATCTTTACTCGGGCATTTATAAAACATTTGGATTCTCTCTCATTAATCACTTTTTAGCCACTTAAGGTGGGGAACAGTTTAAGCAGATTTAAAGCTGTAACATGTGTGTAGGATGTGATAAAACGGCATGCTCGCTTATTGAAACAATTAGTATAGGATGAAAACAGACTCCTGTGGGAATTTTAAAGAGACTGGAAGACACTGTTCAGGAGTGTCGTGCGCAGAAAGAAACCAGTATGCACTGATCAAGTCACTTCATGCTTGTTTCAACCTGCGCACGCCACACTAGAACTCGCGTACGCCATAAGCCTAAACCCACAACTCTTATTTTCAACACTCTGGGCTCTGGAGATGACTAGTGCACACTCAGGACAAACCAAACAGTTTTATAGACAGTTTATATACAGTCATAAACTGTACCAATGGGCTACGAAGCCACAAAAAATAAACAAAACGCCCATAAACAGTGTGGGTACAAAAATAGAGGCCAAGGCCTAGTTACCATGCAATGGCAACCACTAGTCATGGTTGGACTGGCGTACGCGGTTATACCACTGCGGTACGCTAGTTTTAGCCATTTGACCAATGCTTGGCTTTGCACTTTCTGGGTTCTGAGACATGTTCAGAAAGACCCCAGAAGTATTCCATAGCAGCTGGTATGAATATTGAAAACAAAAACTATCAGTTCTAACTAAAGAAAGGAGTAAATTGGTTTTAACATGCTTCACAGTGACAAATATTGAAATAAGTACATAAAACAACTAGACAACGATCCCCACGCCAGTTCTGCAAGTATTGCCAAGACAAACGTCCGTGTGCTTGTGACTGGCGTGCGCCAGTTCTAGCCACAGACGATTTTGAAACCTTTCCAGCTTTAGGGTCAGGACTGATATTGATTACCAGCCTTAAACCTACCAACCCCCCTCAGGGATTAGAACAGAGAGTTTTACAAAGGTGGTATGCCTTTGATTTTTGGAGTTTGGAAGGAGTTTGAGCTTTGAACTTGTGGGTTGGATGGTGGACAATTTATATGGCTAGATGGAATGAGTGGTGCTTGGCTTGTTGAAACCTTTCTTTGGCGAGAAAGAGATGAACAAGAAGATTAGGGTTCTTTAGACCTTGGAAACTATCAAAGCCTTTTTAAACCTTGTAACTTGGGGAACCAACCCTTTGCTAGGATGACCAAAGGGGGTATTTATAGGAGATGAGGGAGAGAGAGGGATTTAAACCAGTCAAAGAGCTGGCCTTGCTTCCCTCCAAAGGCTTCGGAAAAGGTGATGGGATGGGTGTAAAAGATGTCCCCTAGCGAAGACTATTTTTTTGACGAATTGGAAGGTTCTCATGTGCTGTAGACCCCTAATCATGGCTTCTGCATGCTGAATAAAGCAAGTTTGATCGGAGGTTTGACCAGCGTACGCAGGTAGTTGACTTGTGTACTCAGGTCCAAACTGCCTTGCCCTGTCAGCGATCAAAGCTGACCGATGACTGACACGTGGCAAATGGACGGCGCATGCTGGTTTTGGACCGATGTATGTAGGTAGGGTTCTGACTTTTTGATATTGGCTGGGTTAGGTTCAAAAGGATGTCAAACACTCATGCTCAAACATGTTATCATTGTAACACCCCGATTTTTCGGAGACGTTAATTAAATCATTTTCAATTGATTTAATAATTCATAAAACTGATATATAAGAAATGAAATTTCATTAAACAGAGTTTAGCAGCAGAAACCTCAAATACCCAATTCAAACCTACTTAATTGTCTTACAAACTAACAAAATGAAATAGAGTTGGACAAATATGATAACACTTATGGAAATTTAATTAAAAGTACGTCAAATTAACAGAGCTTCTAAGGGTATGGCCTCCAAGGCTCAACAAACTCCCCTTCCTCAGCTGGGATGTCACGCCCTCGATTTTCAACATAAATAAATAATACATTTCAATAAAGAGCCTTGCGTATCATACATATTACCCAAAAGAATTTTCCACTTGTTTAATTTACAAACAAGTCCCCATTTCTTAAACAATCACAATCTTGGCACTACAGCCCAAAATAACGTAGATACAAGTACAACATGTTTAGAACATTACAAACTTTAGTCAAAAGATAACTCAAGAACTAATTAGTTACAAAGCCATCTTTAACCAAAAGTAAGTCTATTACAAAGATGAATAAGTAACTAAAAGAGGTTAGCTTCCAAAAATCTTCATGTCCAAGCATACCATAGCATGCAGTCTATTACCCAGCATTTGAACCTGAAAAGAAGGATTTTGTTGAGCTACACTAGCCCAGTAGGAAAATCTTTACTAGTCTACATGTAAATATGATGACGAGTGCAAGCGAAAGGAATAAGGAGATATAGCTCGATAGATGGTAACCAATCAACTCGTAAATGAGCCTCTATCAAGATTGAATACTTAAGTCATGAGACACAACAACTCAGACAATCCCCACTCAACTCGCTAAACCAAACTCCCGCCATCGGTATTTCCGCCCCTTGCGTTACCGTATAACATCACAAGGATTACCGTGTTACCACCCCTTGAGTCACGGTGATCCCTAACGATCCGGGCTATCGTATTACCAACCCTTGCGTTACGAAACCCCTTTAAGTCTCCGTATTACCACCCCTGCGTTATGGGACTTCCTAAACCAACTTCCGACCCAAACAACCATTTTCTCACATCATGTGCAAACAAAAACTTCCCCATGACCCCATTCGCAAGTAAAACTTCATACATAAAGCCAGCGTCTTCACAAATGCACCATAAACAATCACAAATACCAACAATCTATAGAATGCACGTTAACGATGTTTTAACTAAGTAATTCCTTATTCGGTTCTTACTAACGAAAGACCAACGGAATGAAGATAGCATTGAGTGGTCAAAGAAAGTCAATTAGACAAGCTTAAGATAGGTTAGGAGGTGTCCAAGAGGATTTAGAAGTGATTGGAGTTCAAAACAATTGACGGAAGAGCAGTAGGAGCAAAACTGGAGTTAAGCTCCTGGTATCGATACGTACAAAATCCGTATCGATACAATATAAGCTGTCAAAAAAGATAAGCTTGTGGTATCGATACGCCACAAAATCCGTATTGATACCACGGGACTTTGGATAGCTATTTCAGCAGATTTTCAAGTCATGAACAACGACCAAAATCCAACAATCCAAGGCACGATTCTACACCAAATCAACATATAAACATATAAAAGAGGTAAAGAAGTCCCTACCTCGCATCAATGGCCGAGATTTAAGCGTTTTTGAACGAGCCCTAGCCTCTCGAACTCTGAATCTCCGATTCAAGCTCGACCCAAGGATTTCCGAGCTTAAGAACGCGAATGGGAGGCCGGAAGGAGGTTGGTTCTTAAAGATTTTGGGAGATGAAGTGGGGTTTTGAGTGAGAGGAGAGGAGAGAGAGATCGGCAGGGAGAGAGGGAGAGACGGATGAGAGAGAGTGAGATGGAGAAAAATGATCTCCTACAATACATATACCCCTATATATACTCACACACAAGTATATCACACTCTCACCCCCTCCAATCTCTATCATTTCACTTTTGTCCCCAATCCAATTAACCACAATTAAACCCTACTTTCTCAATTTAGGCATTTTAACAATAATTTCAATAATTAAAAATTTACGGGTCTCTACATGGGAGGTCCTCACTCTGGTACGGATCGTCTTGCAGCGGAGTCTGCCCTTCGGTATCTTGATTACCTGGCATGAAACGCCAGCCCAACGGCACTATAATGAGTTTTGAAACTCAGTAGATTATCTTAACCCTACTAACCCCTTACCTTACAATTAGCAAATCAACAACATAATAATTCATAATACACATAAGATACAAATTAACAGCATATCGTCTTTTTCTTTACTATCCATCATCTTACATGAAATCTAAGGATCCTCTCCGCAAGGTCCTTTCCTCCCACATCCACCAACTTTAACCATCCCATGGAATAACTCTCCATTTATTTGTCCTGCACCAGGGTTCTAAGCGAATACTACTAAATTATGTACTCAGTCTGGATTCGCCTACAATCATAATAAAGGAACAGCTCACCATGACAACTCAGCGTTAGGGGTCGCACAATCTCATTGCCAGGATCCTTTACCGTCTCCCAACTCTACACACTGGGTACTGTACCGTATTCAGGGATCCTTTACCGTCCTTCACACACACACACACTGGATACTATACCGCATTTAGGATCCTTTACCGTATCCCAAATCCTGTACTTGGAGTCCTTTACCGTCCTCCACACACTCTGAGTACTTTACCGTACTCGGGGTTCTTTACCGTTTCCCAACTCAACTAAAGGTACTTTACCGTACTAGGGTCCTTTACCGGCACCCAACATCCTCAATCAACTTTACCATTTTATCCTTTACTTAAATATCGTCTACGCATTCACTACTAGAAACCATCCCATGAAACTAAGTCCATTCTATTACGTACAACATGATACAATCAATAACAGCTCAATTCAAAACATGATACATTTTAGTGAGATAAAAGTACATATCAAATAATATTGTGCGAGTAAGTAAACACATAATATTGTAATTATGATTAGGCCGATGCCTTTGGTTCATTTAAAATTTTATCGGTCCAGGAGATTCACTATTATTACCTTAGAGGATAAAACAATAAATTTTGTTACTCTAGAATATCTGGTACTTTAGTTAGGCCTAAGGATCTTAGTATTATTTATTCGGTTCTAATACTTAACATAATAGTTGTTACTGTAGGGGTAGATCTTAGTTCTCGAATTTTCCTAAAGCATTCCATTAGTATATATACAGTTTCTTAAAAATAAAAATTTATGAACTTGTTTAATATATTTTGATAACGACATATGTTTCTTTACTCAGAAATGATATTGGGACCGACGAGTTTTAGACCGAAATCGTACCGATCGGCTCGCCGGGCTCACTCCGGCCACCGGACGGCCGATCCGAGCAGTTCAAAAATTCTATAAAAAAAAACGAGGGGGTCCACGCGAGAATCAACGGCATCCGACGCGTGTAAGGTGCCCGATCTAAACACCCCATTTTCGTATATATATATGTACGTCGGTCCCAATAGTGGTACTCTTCTTTACTTACAATAATTACTAGAGTAACCATAGTTCAACTTTTTAACTGAAAAATCGCTAACAGATTATACTAACCATTATTTTTCTAGTTTAGATCCATGAATATTATTTACTGTTAGGATCGTCACACACATGCACACGATTTACGAGTATAAGTACAGTAAAGAAATCAACACAGCAATATACGTGGTTCTCCAGAACCGGGTACGTCCACGGGAGCGAGAGTGGCTGTTCTTTTATTATCACAGTTATAAACTAGAGTTTACAACATAGAGTATTTATAGCGACTCTATTCTAACCCTAATTTGGTATGTGGTCTGAATCCCAAGAATACCCTTGTACGATACCCCGCACCCCCCAACTTACGGAACTCCTGGGCCTTCGGCCCAATCTACTTTTACTGGATTATCGGCGATGGGCCAGATGCCGTCGCTCAGCTCCGCTCCACTCGTTTCGCTCCGGCATCTGGCCTTCTTTCTAGAACTTCTTCATATCTCTTCATATTAAACATATGAGCCACAATTCTAACAATCTCCACCTTGGCGAATATACTTTCACCCCTTCAGAAGATAACCATCACCATCTAGTGGGTTGGGGGGATGCCTCCCTTTTTCTAGCACCTGGAGACATTAACCAAGTCCAAGCAATACTTGAACTTGTCTGCGGTCACAGTCTTTGTCAACATATCAGCTGCATTCTCAGAAGTATGCACCTTTTCCAATACCACATCACCCATAGCAATTAATTTTCTCATTTTGTGAAATCTCACATCAATATGCTTGGTCCTTGCATGATACACCTGGTGTTTTGCCAAATAAATGGCACTCTGACTATCACAATACAACTGAACTCCACCTTGATCGATGCCCAGCTCTTTCATGAACCCCTTCAACCACAATGCTTCCTTACCAGCCTCAGTCACTGCCATGTATTCAGACTCAGTAGTAGATAACGCCATTAGAGGTTATACCATGGATCTCCAACAAATCAACCCACCTGCCAGTGTAAACACATACCCTGTAGTAGACCTCCTGTCATCCACTCCTCCAGCATAATCCGCATCCACATACCCCATAACTGAAATCTGACCCTGTTGCCTAACAAACAAAATCCCATGGTCTGAAGTGCCTCTCAAGTATCTGAAAATCCACTTGATCGCCTTCCAATGCTCTCTGCCTGGATTTGCCATGTACTTACTGACTGTGCTGACTGCATGTGCCAAATCGGGTCACGTACACACCATTGCATACATCAAGCAACCAACTGCACTCGCATAAGGCACGTTTGACATGTCCTGAATTTCCTCAGCAGACTCTGGACACTGTGCTGTAGACAACCTGAAATGACTAGCCAAAGGAGTGCTGACCGGTTTAGCATTAGCCATACTAAATCTCTCCAACATTTTCATCACATAGCTCTTCTGGGACAACCACAGCTTTCCAGCTGACCTATCCCTATGTATCTCCATCCCAAGTATTTTCCTAGCAGCACCCAAATCCTTCATATCAAACTCCTTACCCAACAAAGCCTTTAACCTATTGATTTCAACTATACTATTCGCAGCAATGAGCATATCATCAACATAAAGCAACAGAAAAATATAGGAACCATCATCAAGACTCTGAACATAAACATAACAATCATACTCACAGCGTGTGAACCCAATCCGAATCATGAACGAGTCAAACCTCTTGTACCATTGTCTTGGGGACTGCTTAAGTACATAAAGCGACTTATACAACCTACAAACAAGGTGCTCAGTCTCTGGCTGCTTGAACCCCTCAGGCTGCTCCATGTAAATGACTTCCTCCAAATCACAATGGAGAAAGGCTGTTTTCACATCCAGCTGCTCTAACTCCAGATCATAGCTAGCCACCAATGCCAAGATCATCCTGATTGAAGTATGCCTCACCACCGGAGAAAAAACCTCATCATAATCAATTCCCTTCCTCTGCGAGTATCCCTTTGCTACCAATCGAGCCTTGAACCTCTCCCTTTCCTTTTCTGACACAGCCTCTTTCTTCTTGTATACCCACTTGCAACCCACTGTCTTCTTTCCCTCGGGCAGTTCTATCAACTTCCAAGTCTTGTTCTTGTGCAATGACTCCATCTCTTCCACCATGGCTTCCATCCATCTGTCCCTTTCAGGACTAGTGATAGCATCCTGAAAAGTAGACAGATCCCCACTGGTGGTCGGCAGTGCATAAGAAACCATATCCTCAAACCCATACCTTACCGGTGGTTTGATAGTGCGCCTGGGTCTCCCTGTGGCTATACTTTCCTGCTGCTGCTGTTGCTGATCAAGCTGTTCCACTGGCTGCAAGCCTGTGTCAACACTCTCCAGCTCAATCTGTACGTTCTGCTGCTTGCTGCTATTTTCCCCTGTCTCAGTTTTCTGAACATCCTGATGTGCGTTGACCATAGAAGCCTCATCAAATACCACATCCCTACTGAACACTACTTTCTTTGATTCTGGATCCCAAAGCTTGTATCCCTTAACCCCTTTCTCATACCCAAGAAAAATACATTGTTTGGACTTTGCATTAAGCTTTGACCTCTCATCACTGGGAACATGAACATAGGCTGGACACCCAAAGATCTTCAGGACTGAATAGTCTACCTCCCTTTCTGTCCACACCTCTTCTGCTACCTTTCCACCCAGAGCAGTACTTGGCGACCTGTTGATGATGAAACATGCCATACTCACTGCCTCTGCCCAAAAAACCTTCGGAAGCCTTGCATTCAATCTGATACACCGTGCTCTTTCTGCTATGGTTCTGTTCATCCTTTCTGCCACCCCATTCTGCTGAGGTGTCTTTCGAACTGTAAAGTGTCGCAGAATTCCATGCTTCTCACAAAACTTTAGAAAAGGCCCATTCTTAAACTCTTTCCCATTATCTGTTCTGAGGCACTTAATCCGTTTCCCTGTTTGGTTTTCCACTTCAGCTTTCCACACCCTGAATTTCTCAAAAACTTCAGACTTGTGTCTTATGAAGTACACCCAAACTTTTCTCGAAAAATCATCGATAAAGGTCACAAAGTACAGAGATCCTCCTTTCGAAGCTACCCTCACTAGCCCCCAAGCATCTGAATGTATGTAGTCAAGAATTCCCTTCGTTCGGTGAGTTGCATCCCTAAACTGCACTTTACACTGCTTCCCCAGTACACAAAACTTGCAAAAATCTAACTTGCACGATTTCACTCCCTTGAGCAGGTCCCTCTTATGTAACTCTAACATCCCACATTCCCCCATATGTCCCAACCGCATATGCCACAAGAAAGTATTATCAGTATCCTCAATTGTGGTGGCAGCAGCAACTCCACCTACAACTGTAGTTCCTATCAAACGATAGATATTACCAGCAATCTTAATACCCTTCATAATCACCAAAGCACCCTTCGTTACCTTCATGACTCCACCTCCTGTTTTATACTCACAGCCATTAGAGTCTAAGGTTCCCAACGAAATCAAATTTTCCTCAAATCTGGAACATGCCTAACATCACTTAAGGTTCTTACAACACCATCAAACATCCTGATCTTAATTGTGCCTATTCCAATTACTTGACATGATGCATCATTACCCATTTGAACATTACCACAATTCACTGACCTGTAGGTGTCAAACCATTCCCTGTTAGGCGTCACATGAAACGAGCATGCTGAATCCAGAATCCATGAGTCTGCCAGGTGATCCGAAGTCGCTGAAACCGAAAGCATGTCTCCATCATCAGATTCCTGCTCTACAACATTCGCAGAATTTGATGACCCATCTTTCCTCTCTCCTGCCTTTCCCTTCTTCTTCCAGTCAGTTCCCTTTCCCTTTTGCGGACAGTCTTTCTTCATGTGCCCCGGTTCATGACAACTGTAACACTTGAACTCAAACGTGCCCTCGGACCTGTTCTTGGACTGAGACCTCCCACGCCCTGAAACTGATTTACCCCTCTCCTTCTTTCTGCCACGATCCTCGTACCCCTTAACCACCAGACCTTCACCCTGCATCGATTCTGTTTGTTGCTTGCATTGATTATACGCCAGAAGGGCTGCAGTGACTTCCTCCAGTTCTAGGGTTTCTTTCCCCCAGAGTAAGGTTGTAACAAGAGTTTCGAGAGAAATCAGTAGTGAACACAGTAACATCAGCGCTTGGTCTTCCTCCTCAAACTTTACGTCGATCCGTTGCAGGTCGCTCACAATCTGATTAAACATATTTATATGTTGAACCAGATCAGTACCCTCGGCCATCTTCAACCCAAACAATTTCTATTTTAGAAACAGTTTGTTTGTCAACGATTTTGACATATACCTGCTTTCCAGTTTAGCCCAGACCCCAGCCGGCGATTCATCACCCAACACGTGATACATGACTTCGTCTGCAAGACACAGACGAATCGTACTCACCACCTTCATCTGGAGTTCTTCCCAATCGTCTGCTGACATGGCCTCTGGTTTCGTCTTTAACCCCTTGTACAAACCCTACTGCACTAACAGATCCTTTACCCTCTGTTGCCACAATCCGAAATTCGAAGTTCCATCGATCTTCATAACGTCGAATTTCGTAACAGATGAACTAGATGACATCGTTCTTCGTGTGATAAAAAACAACCCGGAGCTCTGATTCCACTTGTTAGGATCGTCACACACACGCACACGATTTACGAGTATAAGTACACACTACAAGAAAAAAGAGCATATCCGGCACTTTGTTCCCGGCATTTGTGCAAAACCCCGCAAAAAGTCCTTAAGTTACTGTAGCGGAGCGGAACTTCACGCTAAAATTACACTATCCCCCTTTTGCACTATCCCCTTTTTAGACCTCCCAACTTTAGAACGGAAAAGAACAAGCGCTCCTCTCAGATCTAGGGTTCCCTCGTCTATTCCGTTCACCTCCTCTCGATCTGCGGCTCCCTCCTCTTGGTACGTTCCTCTCTCTCTCTCTCTCTCTCGATCCGTGGCTCCCTCTCTTCGTCCGTTCATTCTCTTTTCTGACTGAAGTCCACACCAACAGGATTCAGTGTAGTGGTAGGGTGAGCAAACCGATCTTTACCCGGTAAAGTTCGTTTTCTTTTGCTTACTAGCTTCGATTTGCTTCTAAGATCTAAAATATACTGCAATTTATGAGTCTAGAATGGTAGTCGAAAGTGTATTTCGTTTAGTTTGGGACTATTTTTTCCCTCCCACGCTGCTTAATATGTTCTGTCTATGGTCTATCTCCAAATACCATTATTCTGCTACCGATTTGTGCTTGCTGCTTTGAATTTGTTGTTCTCCCAGATGTGTAATATGTGGTGCTTTCCAAAGAAAATATTACTACTATATGGATTATATAGATGTCTTCTAATGGTTGTTTGTGGACATTCTTTAAGGTATGCCAAAAAGTTTGTTATTTGCTTTTATTAAGCCTGAGGAGGATTTGAGACCAGCCCATGTGATGAATCCCTTTTTTTACTTGTAGGTAATATACTTCATCTGTAGAACCAAAAGATATTTCTTGATCTTTGTTAAACCTTTGTAGATATGCACAGAAACTATTTGATAATTGTTTTTGTATGGATGAACTCATTGTATTTTAACTGACGAAATCTATTGAAATTGATCTGTGAGACTGTAATTTTTTGTATCACTCACCCCAACAATGACTCAAAGGTTCTATACTGGAATGAATCAAGGTAGTTGATGTTTATGAAACTGATCTTACCCTTCTCAATTTGTTACATGGGTACCTCGTTATCACTTCACTATTTCTGAAATTGTATTATTAGAACCTGAAACTGTATATAAGTGCTGGAACTGTGATTAGGTTCTGAAATTTGGTGATTAAACATGGAAAACTTAATTTTATTTGCAGAATGAGGTGTTCAATTGCTGAAACTTTAGTCTAGAATGTTGAGAATTATGTGATGATGATTGATTAAGGAAATGGTCCTAGGAGAACTAAAATTATGAAGCAGGACAGTTTTCCGGTTCTTGATTGCCCTCTATAATGGAGACAAATTTATGTGAACCTACCTTTAATGTGGACATGACAAGTATCCAATGTGTTTTCACTTAATTATAGAATCACAGGGGATCAAACATTACAAATAGTGTTTCTTCGCATATGATATAGTCTTAGTGGATAAAATCATGAAACCAAGAGAGGAGTTATATCATAGTGGATAAAATCATGAAACCAAGAGAGGAGTTAATGCTACATTAAAAAATTGGATTGATGCATTGGGGTCAAAATGGTTTGAAATAAGTAGGAATAAAATTGAGATATAATTTAATGGCTAGACAAGTACTAATTGCAAAAAAGTGAAGATTCGAAACCCAATAAGAGAAATAGTGAACACTTTCATTATCTAAGTTTAATAATATACAAAGAGGGAGAGATTGTGAAGGGTGTTACCGATAAGATCGAAGTGTCTATAATTGACTATGGTTTTGCCTGTGGAAATATTGAACTGCAAAATTTTTGTTGAAGATTGATGGTAATCTTCAATTGACATTGTAGACACAGAACTAGTCTAAGATATTTTGGTACTCTCTCTCTCTCTCTCTCTCATTGTGCCATTATATTAGTTCTAGGATTGCATTTTTGTTTCAGGGGTCAAGAAACTTATTTCTCAATGATTGTATTTGATTGCTTGATTTGCTTTATTATCAATTTGAGTGTTTTGTTCAGCACCAATGTCGGGAGGGAAAATTCCTTTGAGCTTTTTTTTTTCCACTCATGTTAAATAGTTCAGGACTAGTATCAACATTTTGAAAATTGGTGATGTCTTGATTATGGATATGGAGCTTGGCTTTAAATTGCATTTGAACTTTGCTCGCTATATACTCTTCTCATTTTTGTTTGCAGAGTGTCTAATTTCTGGCTTACTCTTGTTTTGACGTGCTTAATCAATGCCGTATTTTGCAGTTTTGATGAGCCTTTTGAGGAAGTTGTCTATCCGAAGGGTGATTCTGATGCTGTTACAATTAGTAAGCAGGATGTTGACTTATTACAGCCGGACACATTTGTCAATGATACAATCATAGACTTTTATATCAAGTATGTTTCTGTTTCTGTTACTGAACTTTTCTTTTATAGAGTTGTTGAGAAACAATCTTTCCTTTAGCCTGAAGGAAAGACACTAGTGGACTTGGGAGATGCCGATTCCATTCTTTAGGTTTACATTGTAAAAGGTTCATGTGGGCTTGCCCTTCCTCGCTGCATTTGAACCTTAGATTGCACCCTTTTGAGTGACAGTTGGTATAACTTAACTAAATAGCTCCCTTTTTTCTTCATTTTGCCGTATCTATTTGTTTACTTGTAACTAAGAAGATTTTATTGTTGATTTGCTGCATTGTAACATGATTTACTGAAAATTTCAATCGATGGCAGATATCTGAAAAATGAAATACAACCGTCAGAGAGGCACAGGTTCCATTTTTTCAATAGTTTCTTCTTTCGGAAGCTGATCGACCTTGACAAAGATCCATAGAGTTCTTTTGAGGGCAGGGCTGCTTTTCAGCGTGTTCGTAAATGGACAAGAAAAGTGAATCTGTTTGAGAAGGATTATGTGTTTATATTCCCATAAACTTTAAGTATGACATAAGTGTACCAATCCTTTTATTCCTATTCAGAAATCACTTCTTAAGATTGAACTTACATTCAATCCTCGTTTTATTACAGTTACCACTGGAGTTTAATAGTGATATGTCATCCGGGTGAAGTTGCTAAGTTTCAAGGCAAGTTCTTGGTAGAAACTTATCCTTCACAGTCAAAGTGTGGCAAGTGTCTGACCTGTCCTCTTTGTTTTATGTATGACATGTTTCAGATGAAGATACGGAGAAGCCACTTAAAGTACCATGCATACTGCATATGGATTCTATTAAGGGAAGTCATACTGGTCTCAAAGATCTTGTTCAGAGGTACTCTGGTAGTTCTGAAATTCATTATGTGGTTTAAGTACGTTTTTGTATATTCAAGTCGCGGTTATTCTTTTAGCTTCCTTAACATGTATTTATGTTTGAAGAATTAGTTAGTGGAGGAATTCGAGCAGTTGACTAATAACTGTTGGGATAGCGTGTCTACCTTTGTCCAGCTTCTCTATCATTGAGAAGGATATGCCAAAATGTTAACCAAAGATCGGATGAAAGAAACAAATACAGATACACTTAACAAAACTTTGGGGATCACTTTTTTCTGTCAATCTAAGGACAGAGAAAAAGCGTAACCCATTATTATAAAGTCGCTGCAGTTTGTTAGGTATCATGCAGTTTTATTGTTCAGAGTCTTGAGACACGAGTAGACTCTTTTGGTGTGTGTGCACCACAGCATCATATACTGTTGCCTTTCTGTTTGCCTTGCAACACTTTCAATTGAGACAGCTCTTGCCTTGCCCACTGAAGCCAGCCTTAGTAAAACAATGTGTTGTGGACCTGCTCTTGGACTAGAAGCTGAAATCAATATTTAAAAGTACGGATGGAACAAATTTTGGTATATAGTTGTTTTGATTTGACAAGTAATCTATGTCCGTTTCAGTGTCGTGCCTTTGTCCATGAAATACTGTTTTAAGATTCTAGTTCTTTTTCATCCCAGTGGTAGAGGGCCGGGGGAAAGTAGTTATGAAGGATGGGTTCAATCCCTCATCGAAACCATACGAAAGACCAGCAATATCCTAGATTCTCTGGGGTGTAAAAGTGACATCTAAGCTGTTGCAACATAGTAGTTGTTCTTCTTTCTATAAAATTAGTATCTTGTTGGCTGCTCCAACAACCTATCTAAAGAACTAGGTGTTAGATTTGTGGGTATGAATAAAGCATTACACCAAGGAAATTCTCAAAGTCGTAGTCCATTATTAGACACATGGCTTGCTATGTTGGTTTCATATTATTTATTCTCCAGTTTTCAACTAATATTGCTTCTTTATTTGCAGATGCTTGAGAAAAAGATGATCGGGAGAATGTGTTTGATAAAGGCGCACGGGGCATTGTTTATTTTGGGGACTTAGTGTTTATTTTCTTTGACTTGTTTGTCCTTTTTTCCCTTTACTGTATTTTATTGAGTATGGTTACATATGAACATTAATTTGGATTGCAAAAGTATGAATTATTGTTTCTTTTTGCTAGTATATGGATTCTAAAGTTTTGTTGTTTGGATATCAAGCAGCATTCTTGCAGATATTTTTTTTTAAATAAATAAATAAATTCCCGGCGTTTTTGTAAACCCCGGGAAAAAAAGTCACGACCTTCGACTTTTCCCGGCGTTTTTGTAAACGCCGGTAAATCTCTGCCGGAATCAGATAAAGTCGCCGGCCTTGGACTTTTTCCAGGGTTTTTGTAAACGCCGGCAATAGTAATAAAAACGCCGGCGAACATTACCGGCGTTTATCAAACGCTGGGAACTATTCCCGACCTCGGCAGTCGCGGCGTTCACTATAAACGCCGGGAAAAACGCCGGGAAGACTTTTGCCGGCGTTTTTTTCACTTTTGCCGGCGTTTATAAAACGCTGGGAAAGCCAAGATTTCTTGTAGTGACAGTAAAAAAATCAACACAGCAAAAAATTAACACACACTCGATGTCATCGTTCTTCGTTGCACTTCGCTCCACTCGTTCCGCTCCGCTCCGGCATCTGGCCTTCTTTCTAGAACTTCTCGTATCTCTTCATATTAAACATATGAGTCACAATTCTAACATTTACTATTCTTATAACTTGTTTCCTGGATCTCTAAGCTTTAGTTCCAACTATTTACTAGCTATAACAGTTTTCGAAGTATAGATGACCCTTTTTGATTTAAGTGTTCACAAAAAATTAACATCTAAATGATAATGATACATTTAAGCAATCTAAGATATCATTCTCACATATAAACAATAATAAGGTAATCAGAACGAGATCCTCTAGCGCAACATGCATGGTCAGGGGCGGACCCACGTTGGGGCACATGGGGTCACGTGCCCCCATGCCTTTTTTTTAAAAAAAAGTAAAAAATTAAAGTTTGATATAAATATATAAAAGTTCCCTACAATTGTACATTACATTAATGTGGTGGAGTGGCTATGTGCGCTGAGCAAAGGATCAGGAGACCTGGTTCGATTCCCAGACTTCCCATCTCTTTGGTTTTTTTGTTTCTTTTTATTTTTATTCTATCTCTTTCCTTTATTTCTCTATTTTTTTTGTTATACCTCTTTCCTTTATTTCTCCATTTTTGTCCTATCTCTTTGTATTTTCCTCCCAATCCAAATATTATGAAAATCACATTTACTATATTCTTTAGTTTACTTTTTCTTGACTTTGGCATTAATTTTACGGTTGCCACCGTAACAGTTGAAAGAGTATTTTCAGCCATAAAGATTGTCAAAAATCAGTTGCGGAATAGAATAAGTAATCAATATTCAATTATTGAGCGATAATTTAGTGGTATACATACAAAGAAATATTTTTTAAGATTGTGAATAATATGTGCCCCCAATATATGGAATTCCTGGGTCCGCCACTGTGCATGGTAACAGTAGCTTCACATAAGCAAAAACAATTATCATAAATCATGTTTATATACTTCGAGGGGCTGATTTTTCATGATGAAGAGTATTTCTAGGCTTAACATCATAGTGCAAGGTCTAAACCATGATAAAAATAAAAAACATGCAATCTGTTTTTTTTTGTTACAGTCACGTTAACTTTTCTGAGGACAGAGCATGGTTTAGTTTAATGGGTTTTGATACATGGGCTCCATTTTTATTATTATAACTCATCAATACATAATACAAGGACTTCATATACTTAGGGGAGAATAGGGAAGTGATTTAGCTACCTTTTCTCCGGCCGATAAGTAAGTAACGGAAGAAGGAAAAGAAAACTGAAGTTGGAGAAGACGAAGAACGGAGTGGGTTTTATTTCTTGGGTCTATAAGGTATGTATATCGAGTGAGAAGGAGGTAGTGGAAAGGTGGGGTGTGAAATGATAAGAATGAAGCAGTACAATCCATTGGCCAATCATGCTTTTCAAGTTGTTAATGTATTCAACAACTCTGTCCTATATTTAATTTCTACCTTCACCAAAACCCAAAAGAAAGGCAGAGGAGGAGCCCACAAGTGGCACACCCTTCTTCCTCAGAAAGAACAACAGAGAAAAACAAATCACATAAACCAGACCCATGTCTCATGATACTAAGATCCTCTGTTCCATTTTCCTAATCCTCGTTCAATACCAATTCCAATTTTGCACCCCCACTAGCACCATAAACACCACCCAATCCCTGAAAGATGGCGACTTGATGATCTCCAGCAATCAAACCTTTGCCCTGGGGTTCTTTACCCCCGGAAAATTGAGAAACCGGTACCTCGGAATATGGTACAACAAGGTTTCCGAACAGACCGTTGTCTGGGTCGCCAACAGGGGCGACCCAATCAACGACACATCCGGTTCCCTCTCATTTGACGTCACGGGAAACCTGGTCGTAACCGGTCCAGACCGGAACAATCCGGTCTGGTCCACAAATGTTTCGGATCCGACACTGGCAAAAAACTCCTCGGCTCAGCTACTGGATTCAGGAAATTTGGTGGTGCTTGATAGCAATGGGGTAGTTGTGTGGCAGAGCTTTGATTATCCTACGAATACTTTGCTTCCCAACTTGAGATTCGGTGTGAACCGGAAAACAGGTCTGGACCGGTTCCTGACATCTTGGAAGTCGGGCGATGACCCGGGACCCGGGGAGTACTCTTTGAAAATGGACCTTAACGGGTCTCCTCAATCGTTTCTGTACAAGGGTTCGGGGCTGGATTGGCGGGCGGGTTCGTGGATAGGGCACAGGTGGAGCGGTATACTCGAGATGACAATTAAGTACATCAAGGACAACTACGTCGAAAATCAGGACGAGGTAACTTTGAGTTACTCTATTCGTGACCCCTCGATTTCCGCGAGATTGGTGCTCAACGAATCCGGGACGCTCCAGTGGTGGACGTGGAAAGATAACGAGCATAGATGGGTTGAGATTTACGTAGGTCCGAAAAAACCCTGCGACTCCTACAACTACTGCGGCCCAAATGGTAACTGCGATCCGTCCAACGTAGCCATGGGCCAGTTCGAATGCATGTGCCTGCCCGGGTTCGAGCCCAAGTCGGCACACGACTGGTACCTGAGGGACGGGTCGGGCGGGTGCGTGAGGAAGCGGGGCGGGCACGTGTGCGGGAGCGGCGAGGGCTTCGACAAGGTGCCACTTGCGAAGGTGCCGAACACGTGGACGGCACGTGTGGACAGGGGTGTGACGGGGCTAAAAGAGTGTGAGTCGGAGTGCTTGAGGAACTGCTCGTGCAATGCGTATGCGAGTGCGGATGTTTCTCGCGGGGATAGTGGATGCGTGACGTGGCATGGGGATTTATTGGACTCCAGAGTGTTTTCAAGTGGGGGCCAGGATTTATACATTCGGGTTGATGCGGTTGAATTAGGTATGCAATCAATTTCTGCTCCTATATTTTTTTGTGTCAGATTTGCCAGATATATATTGTTTTATTTTGATAGATTTTCAATAATTGGTGGTTTTTAACGCATAAGATATAACTATGTAATTCAAGATTTCAATCGGTTCCCGTCATCTTATAAGATACTCCCTCCATCCCAATTTACTTGTCATTTTTTGAAGTTCGTGCCACTTTTCAATTAATTATATCTTGTAATTTATAATGTTGTAGGTGATTTTGAAAACATTGAATTATAGAACAAATCGAGATCTATCAAACAAGATCCATATTGGATATAAAATTTATTACCACTTTAAAGATATAACTAGTTTTTTAATCCAGTTAGAATAGAACTAAGACAAGTAAATTGGGATGGAGGGAGTAGTATGGAAAGATTTCCTATCCATTCTCATGTAGTGATAAAATAGAAATGGCCACCTTAATCGAATCCGTTTGGGGTGGTAAAGATAACAAGTAGATTAGGACTAAATTTCCCAAGAAACACATAATTTTTTTAATACGGATTTTAGTTCAGTAAATTGAAAACTCTATCCATCTTTAGAGTCTTATAACATGTTTCGCCGGGTATAGGCTTATACAATGTTCACTTTATGAAGTTAATGTGGCCGGAATTCACATCAGCATTTTTCAGCCTGCGAAACAAGATTCATATGCTTTGGAAAAAGAGGAAACAAGAAGGAAAATGAAAACAATAGCAATGAAGTAGACCTAATGCAGGTGTTAGTTGGTAATTCGTAGTTATGGCTGTGTGTTTAGTTGGTTTTTTTGCTTCTCGAACTGTTATATATCCAACCCGCCGTGGCTGCGAGGATTCAGCAGTGGGGCTGTAGCTTACCGGTGTTTTGCTTCTCGTGGCCAGAACCCGCCGTGTCAGTGGGGTTTGCTTTGGAGTAGCGTCTTGTGTTTTGTGGTTGCGAGCCTGTGTTTCAGGTCAATGGGTCTTGAACACGCCGGTGTGGCTCCTTGGGATGGCGGATCCATGCTCCAGATTTCATATGTGCTTTCTATTGCCTTTTCCGTGACTGGTTTTTAAGTACCAACGTTTCGCTGGGCCTGCACTTGCAGTAGGTGTCTGTGTCTAGGTTTTGGTGGTTTTGGTTAATTCTTTTATCTTTTGATGATTTCTATAATGTCTTATAGCTTTGACATATGGTATTTGACCATTTCAAAAATTAAATGAGATTCAACCTGTTTTGAGTTTGCAAGTTATCTTAGAACTAATGACTGATCATGAAGACTTGAGCAAGACATTTTATCAAAATTAAGAAGCCGGGTTTGAGTGATCAACCTGTGAAATTGTGTGCCGAGTGACTTCTACGTTTGTTTAATTAATTGCAACTTGCAACACTATTAAACATTGATAGAAAGGTGGTTGCAACTTGCAACACATGTTTTATCCAGAAAATTTTTGGTCAAATTCTTTTGGTATTCTTTTCAAGCCTCTCCTCCTTTGGGTTTGTGTTTTTAATTCTTGTCACCTGGTTGGCTTATTTTTCTTATGTTGTTAGTCGTTGCCCTTGTTTTGATTAGTTTTGTTTCATCGTTCAAGTTCATCACCTGATTATGACAAAAAGCATTACGAAAACGGGATTGAGTTTAGTGCTTATTTTAAGGGGGGAAACTTTTCATGACAATAACTATATGAGGATGAGCTGAAATCTTAACTATCCTTTTTTTGGGCTGGTCTTATCGTAGCTCTTTGCTTTCTTCTACATGTGTCTGTCTGCATGCATAAACCGTTTTTAAAGACTTGTCGCGCTGTAAGTCATTGGGATTTTCTCTGATTGCAATTAATTTTAGTTGTTAGAGACTGGATCCGCAGAAGAAAAAGGTAATACATGGAGACCGGCGCAGGAAAAGGTTTCGAATGCCAGAAGATTATGGATGGGAAGGCGAATGATGGTGCCAATGCTTTGGATAAGGCTATTATACCTTCATGTTGCTTGAAAGCCAGGGCCTCAGATCCTGAGGTTGAGGCCAAATGCCATTCAACAGTTGTCTCGGGATGGTTCTCCGAACCTCTGTCCTACACTGGTCATTATTTTTAACTTCTTATCATATGTTTATACCAGTGCATGTCCTGTAAAAATCTTTGTTTTCCTTCTACTATAAGTGTGTTTTTTTGTTTTACTTCTACTATAAGTGTTGGTGTTCCTTGACTTCTCTGACAAGGAGAACACTGACATTGTCTATGTTAGTTGTTCAAGAATTGTTTCACTGTTTATGTTAATGGGTTCGAGATTTGTCTCGTAGAGTACCAACTAATCTCATTTTTACAACATTTACTTTGACTAGAAATCTATGAAATCCTGGGATATTTTATTATCCAAACACTGCATATTTGGTCATCGGATATAAAGTCTAGTATGATGCTCATATCTATTTAGACAAACCGGATCCTTCGAATATATGTAGTTCTCGTCTCACATATGCCTAGTAGTTACCGACCCTCATGTGTAGCGTCTGAAGAACGCAAGACTACCCATTGTCCACCTTGTCGAAACCCATGATCTCCCACAAGGCTCCAGCCAAACGTAAATTACTCATAAACCTACGAAAACATTCCTTCAGCCTCACATTTCCCACAAACCCATTGGGGCCATTTCAACTTCAGATCAATTGTTTGATCAAACGCGTCATTGGGTACTGACTAAACATTGTACATCTTTCTGCAAGATATATAATAGATATCCGTGTCACAAGGCTCGACATAAACTTCATGACCATCACCACTGAGGCAAGTGGCCCAAGTCGACCAGTACGCTCCTTCAACAGACACAACCGGTCTCGTTGAAGGGCAACTGAATAAACTAAAGTTGTACACGAAATCTGCAAATTGAAAGGGAGTACTGGTGGACAAACTGAGGTTTTGAAGCTGTTGTGGGAGGCATTTATTTGGGTCTTTGATGTGGGGATTCGTAATCGAAATTGGTGACTAGAACTTGGATGGAATGGGGGAGGTTGAGGAGAGTGGCGGTGGTGCTTGAAGAGTAATAGAGATCGAACCAGGGATAGCCGCAGTGAGGTGGTGGGTTGTCCTTGAGGTGGAATGGGAAGCGGATTGTTGGACCATGTTTGTTTGTTTGGCTCTCTTTCTCTTAGCAATTGTCATTTTCAAATACTAGAAATACAGTATTGATGTTTCGTACTAATATAACCAGAGGCTATGGAGATTGGAGTCGATCATTGGCACAGCCTATTGATATGGAGAATATTGAGAACTTCATAACCAAGAAAATCAATTCTGAGCAGCAGGTAGAATTGGTCAAGGAGCAGAAGAGATCAAAGATGCCCTCTTTTCTTATGGTTAGTGAGCCCTACTTGTTTACATATTTATCTGGTTACATTATTTATGCCCCAACACATTTTTTTACTTCTTGACTTTGATTTTTGTTGATTGATGGATTCATAGTTATGGACAGTCTCTGAACCCACCGTGAACTAACTTGCGAATTCCCCCTAACCTCTAACCCCTGCTGATGTATGATGTATGACAAATAAATAGTAAACATGAGTTATTTTGTCTTATATTTGTCTATTTATCCTGAAATAGCCAGCCGTAAAATAGACACACACAAAGTCTACCCAAAGATATGGTTATACTCACCTTCCCCTCAAGACCAGGCTAAATCCTGTAGTTTAATTCATACTCTTGTCAGACGACCAGGCACACAAAACGACTGATATCCTTTTTTTTAATCACAAGATCGAAGATATCAGTTGTTCAAACTTTTGGAAACCAAAATGCGATTCTATGCATGTTTTTTTTTTAAAAATAATTTGCTTACAATTCTATTAATTTATGATTGGCTTGGTTTTTTTTCTATATAAACACTCAGCATAAGTATTGTTAGTGATAATCACTTTGAGGAGTTCAAACTAACAATTTGTAATATAACACAGGAACCAATGCAGTTCTATTTTGATCAACTCCGGCCCTGTTTTCACTACATTTTTGCACTACAACTTCTTGGCTTCTGTGAAATTGTTCATACTAAATTAAAACATTCAACACATTTGCTTCCACTAATCTAGCACATTTTCTATAATTTTTAATTTAATAGAAACAAATTGATTACAAATAGCTACAAGAAGTTGAACAACTTCTAGCTTAGCGGAAACACCTGTCCGTGTATTTAATTGACATTAACTTGGAGTTCAAGTGCGTATGAGAATTTTGAGTGATAGGTTAAGAGAATTTTGAAATTTCCATTTGTTTTTTATAGAGTCCTACTTCTCATGAACTTCTTCCAAGTTCCAAAACTAAAAACAAAAAAATTGATTGTCTTGTAGAAAGCAGAAAATTGATCGTCTTGTAGTATCACTGAGTTGTAAGCTAAGTTTACCATTTTTAATGTCTTTTGAGTGCAGGAATGCCTCAACAAAATGACTCCGAGCGATCAGCTGTAAGGGTGGCACGGGTTATCTCATGTAGTATTTCACTTTATCCAAAGACCCAAAAAATTTCAATCGCATAACCCAAGCAGCGAACTCGTGAGCCACCCGAATCCCTTGTCTCAGCGAGAAGAAAAAGCACCAAGGAGGAGAGTATGTGATGGTAAACAAGATGATGTTAGTGGCGTTATGGTGTATACAAATGAGGCCTAGTGACCGTCCGTCGATAAACAAAGTTGTTGAGATGCTTGAAGGAAATATAGAAATGATTCACACGCCTCCAAAGCCTTTTCTGTATTCACAAGGTACACATGCCGAGAATAATGGAATGAATGAAAGGTTGCCCAATCTGTCAGGTGCTTGTATGGATTCTCTCACCCGTGATATAAGTACTGGACGCTAAATTCTCAAGATCAAACATCCTGTATTTACAAATAATGTTGGTTCCATATGATTTCGATTTGATGGTTTTAGAAGACCGTGTGACTTGGTTTCGGATCTGACAAGGGGAACACTGACGTTGTCTATGTTAAGTTGTTCAAGAATTGTTTCACTGTTTATGTTAATGGGATCGAGATTTGTCTCGTAGAGTTACTAATCTCATGTTTACACCATTTACTTTGACTAGATATCTATGAAATCCTAGGATATATTGTTGCGATCAAATTTTCTCAATTCACGAAAACCTAGAGTCCTTTTTCTATTTCTTTTGAATTGCACCAATGCCTTCTAGTCCTTATATTTTTCGTACATGTAGGGAGGTGTTCCCGAACAGGTACAATTAGTGGCCGAACACGTGGTGTAGCAAATCCGTGTAATGAGGAAAGTGATATGGGGCTCCATGAAAGGTGAACGGTGGCGGAAAGATCCGGTGAGCCAAGAGGGCACCAGATTATAAAGACTGTTCGGCTGTATGGGACAACGATATGGGAAGTCATCATTTATTACGCTCTGTTCGGCTGAAGTGGGCCATTGACATGAGAAGTCATTTGGTTGTGCAGTTTGTTCGGTAGAAGCATATGCCGAACAAACAGAGTCGTCTGATAAAGCGTAGCCTTAAGAGATAGGGTAGAAAAGGTATTCAAGAAAAAGAATACAATACATAGTAATGATAAGTAAGGGGACAGTCCTATTATGGGACAAGTTCCTCTTAAAAGAGAGATCCTATGAGTAAGGAGTCTTAGTTGATTGGGTAAGAGATTCCCAGAAGAGCCAGGTTTCCTGTACGAGGCAGGAGACCTGGGACGAGAAGGATGCTTAAGAAGCAAGCAAGCTCATATCTATAAATACGAGGTAAACCCGGAGGGAAAAGGTACGCAATCAGTTGCATTCATACTATATTTTCCTATTGATATTGAGAATTAGGGTTTTCGAGACAAGTACGAGATACTAACTTAGGCATCGGAGGGCCTTTGCCACGAGAGGCAAAGGTGCGCTCACCCCTTGTCTGTTTTACAGGTTAGGGTTCAGGCGAAGGTACTAGGGTTCCGATTGAACAGCACGTGACGTAAGTTCATTCAGCGTGGTTCCAGGTACTGTTTATTTTTCTCCACCTACAGTACATATGCTTAATTAACAATTAGAGGTTGAACACACTCGATGTGCTTGCAAGTCGAATTTTATATCCACCTTTTCTTTGAGAATTCAACTGGTGGGTGGGTTTTAGCTTTGTAATGTGTTGGATAGAGGATGCCTTCCAAGGATTCTATTGCATGGACTGCCAAGATATATAGACAGTACGAGTAACCGAGAGAGGCATATATTAGTGCATCAATTGGTCAAGGGTGGAGAGAATGACATGCATTAATGGGTGGTGAGGACCCATATTTATTATCATGAGATTTTTAATTATTTTTTTGTAACTGGTGCGGTCATAGGGTTTTTTCCGATTCATTCTTCTGCTGGCTTTTCCTTATTTCTTCTTATTTGATCTTCTGCTGGCTTTTCCTTATTTCTCCGTATTTGATCACAGATGGGGTGTGACTTTTCCTCCTCCTAGGTTCATGTGTCGGTGCTTTAAGTTCATATGAAGCAATAATCACCCAGCTTTCAGTTCGTCCATTAATTTTTTTTTGATCGGCAATAAAATTTATTAATAACTCGACAAAAGGTACATCAAGGCAACCAAATGCACACCATAATGGATGAGGCAAAACATAGGGCTGAAAGAAAGAAAAGAAAAATACATTCAATGATAAATTGATAAATGGACCTTATCATTGGGGGCAAAATTCAATGAGCGTTGATTAATTCGGCCGGGAAGTCATTCTCAGCTACTGTCTAAAGTTGTGGTCTACTCAATTGAAGAAGTCTAATTGTTCCTAATATATTGTCAAGATAGATGGTCTGCTTTAGTGATTCAGTCAAGAAAGGTTGGTGGGCATTGAAGTGGATAGTAGAATCGGTCGGTGTGGACATAGCTTGGGCATTTCAACTGCATTTGACATCCTCTCCGGTCTGTTTCTTGACTGATTTTTGTGTTCCTTCTTTGTTAAAATTTCGGCCTCGAGGACAAGGCATTCTCAAGGAGGGTGGAACGATACGCACTCTAGTTAGGAGCGGTAAGTTAGGATTGACGGGAAAAGTTGTTAAGCGGTCAATGTCAAGTGTGATTGAAGTTTTCAATGACTAGCTGGAGAACATTGCATGTGTTGAGAAAAGAAAGAAATGTTGATAGAATTACATAGGGAAAGCCAGACCTGTTAAGTGGTCAATGTCTTTAGTTTCTTGAACATTGCGTGGTAGCATACGGTTATTGCATATTTCAATTAAATTCTAATTGGGCACACAAGAACGAGATTTACCAGTAATATTTCCAAGCAAATATACGACAATTTGCAATCATCTTTGTTTTGTTCTGGTACAAACTGCTTCTTAGCTACCATGGACAAAAACAGAGGGATAGAATCCATCATCAAAAATGACGATGAAAGTAACATTATGGATTGGTGGTGATCTTCTAATACCCCATACATTGGACGCAAAATAACCTGTCTCAAAGCACAATAGTATTGATTGATGAAAGAGACTACTCTCTTCGATACAATAGATAGTGGTTATATCTTTCTCACTCGGATTCAACAATAACTTCCAACTCGCTGTTGAAAGGCCTTCCACTTGCCTGTCCCGTGGCCAATGTTGGATTTGTAGGGGCAAATGGATTGGGAGGCTTGATCAGAGTGTCTCCATCTCCTTCCAACATTTGAATCACAACGTGCATTGAAGGCCTGTCAACTGGATACCACTGAATGCACTGAAGTCCCACGATTGCTAACTTCTTTGCAATCTTGGCATCTCCTTCATCTTGGATACCAATTCCTAGCTCTTCTCCCCTATCTAAACAATTGTAAATCCATTCCGGAAAGTATACTTGGTTGCTATTCACCATTACATGAAAATTCTTTTTCCCTCCTACCATTTCGAGCAACAATATTCCGAAACTATAAATATCTGATTTGTATGACACATTCCCGAAGTTCCTAGAGAACACTTCCGGTGCAATATAGCCAATGGTCCCCCTAGCAGTCGTCATGGATACAACACTTTGTTCCTTTGAACACAACTTTGCTTGACCAAAATCCGATATCTTTGGATTCAAGTTATCATCCAACAAGATATTATGTGGTTTTATATCAAAATGAAGACCCTTGGTGAAGATACTCAATCCCTTTGGCTATGCCCATAGCAATTTCTAGCAGCTTCTTCCAACCAAGTGAACGCTTCTTGTGATCAGATGATGCAAACTTTTCTAGCGAATCATTTGGTAAGAACTTGTAAATAAGAGCTTTTCTGAATCCATCAGCACAATATCCAACCACGCGAACCACATTGACGTGGTGGATCGTACCAATTATTCCCACTTCGTTGATGAACTCTTCCCCATTGTCCTTAGTGTTATTGAGGATCTTTACCGCCACATGAACATCATTGGAAAGTTGTCCCTTGTACATTGTTCCATATCCTCCTTGGCCTACTTTGTCCTTGAATTGATTCGTAATTTTCTTGACATCGCCATAAGAGTATCTTGCCAGCTTCAAAGCTCTATAATTCTCCAAGAACCTCTCAATCTTTAGATGACCATTTCTCTTTATTTTCTTCTGTCTATGACACCAGTATAGTGCAATAAGTATCACCAGAAGTAGAAATGAGCCTACAGTCACACCTATAATCACGACGTCACCTACGAAAGATAGGAAATACTCGATATATTTTTCCTTTATGTACTGAAAATGGTGTTCAAAACTTCAGCCCGACTCTATCTTGGCCCGTTTGTTTAACGGCATTGGTGGCGCCACAACTTATGGGGAGTATTCAGTGACCCTCAACTTTGATACACCCTGTATACATATTGTATTACCTCAAACTATAAGTTGAACTCCCAACATTAAAATGTAAAACTTGGACCGTCATCTCAATCTCAACCGTGAAGATAATTGTCATTATTTTCCATGCTGATTCAATTGATTTCGCCACAAAGTGAAAACGATATATTTAATTGGTTTCACTCAAACAATATTAGATAATTAGTTTACTAATTTTAATCGGAGAATTTTATGTTAGTTTTCCTTACAAATTCGATAAATTTAAGGTTCTTCAATAAATGTCATTAAAAATTTTCTAGAGCTGCCACTATTAGTGAAGGATGTACTAAACGCACCGAATTAGTAATAGTTGGATTAATAATCTATACCACACCTCCCATGGTAGTACTTATTATATATATCCCCACGTTGTGCAATTATATATCCGCGACATGTTTAAATCACGTCATCAATATTTTAAACAAACACTGGATATATGTTTGGAAACAAATAGACCTTCCGAGTACATGCAACTCTGGGTTAATATTTCATTCATAAACGAAGTTGCTACCATCGGAAGGACTCATCATGTCAATGTTGTTCAGCTAATTGGATACTGCACCGAGAGATCTAAGCGTGCTCTTGTGTATGACTTCATGCCTAATGGGTCTTTATACAAGTACATCTTTTCTCTAGAAGAAAATTTGTCATTAAGTTATAAGCAAATTTATGAGATTTCTCTTGGAGTGGCTTGTGGCATTGGATATTTGCATCAGGGCTGTGAGCCTGTGACATGCAGATCTTGCATTTTGATATAAAGCCTCATAACATTCTTCTTAATGAGAATTTCACTCCAAAAGTTTTAGATTTTGGACTTGCAAAATTGTATTCAATAGATGATAGCCTTGTGACAGTGACTGCAGCAAGAGGAACCTTGGGGTATATGGCTCCAGAGCTTTTGCACGAAAACATCAGTGGTGTTTTCCATAAAGCTGACATTTATAGTTTTGGAATTCTGTTGATGGAAATGGCCGAAAACCGAAGAAATTGGAATTCATCAGCTAATTCAAGCCAAATTTTCTTCCCTTCATGGGTTTATGATCAATTTGCAGAAGGAAAGAACATACAAATTGGAGAGACCACCGAGGAGGAGAAAGAGATGGTAAACAAGATGATGTTAGTGGCGTTAAGGTGTATATAAATGAGGCCTAGTGACCGTCCTTCCATGAGCAGAGTCATTGAGATGCTTGAAGGAAATATAGAATTGCTTCACATGCCTCCAAAGCCTTTTCTGTATTCACATGCCACGTCGGCTGAGAATAATGGAATGAACATAATGTTACGTAATCTGTCAGGTGCTTGTTTGGATGCTATCTCTAGTGAGATAAGTGGGCGCTAACTCTCAAGATGAAACATCCAGTTTGAGGGCTTACGCAGATTCTATATGATTTTGGTCGTGTTTTAAGAGACAGGACTATCAATTTAATGTAATGTGTTATTCTTGGTGTGTTAGCGTTTGTAAGCGACCTTGTTCCTTGGTTAATTTTGAATCAAACTGGGGGAACACAAACATGTCTATGTTAAGTTCTACGTACCATTATTTGTATTGGGATCAAGATTTGTCTCTTTGACCAACTAGTCTTATGTTTGCACCATTTGTCTTCAATAGAAACGGGAGAAATTTTGAAAACTTGATTCCAAGGTCGTGAGACCCAGGAGTATATTATGTTCCTGTTGTTTTTAACCTGTCAAACTATAAAGTGTTCAACTAAAACTATTGGTCCAACGGTTGTGCAGTTGTACTTAAGTGCAATGAGGACTATGGGTTCAATTCCTACACAGTGTATATTGATATTCTTGGTGATAGGTTAGGTTGGTTTGAGTTGGAGTTGGGGTTGGGGTATACACTTTTGGGTTTGTAGCTTCTTCTGGATTAGGGTAATGTAACTTCTACTAAATAAGACTCCAAATAATTTCTAATCATCACGTTTCAAGTAGGAGAACAGCATCCACATTAAGTGTCCCTAAATTTTGGACGAAATTGTATAAATAAAAAAAGGAGGCCAATTTGTACTTTAACCGTCACTTTTTAAAACGGCTCATGCAGACTCTCTTCAAACTCCATACAGTTAATATATAAAGTCTTTCTTATTTTAATAACTAGGTGCATGCCGACGTGCAAAGCACGTCATTCATGCCCGTTGTGGAGATTGGTTTTGCGCAAAATCAGTAATTCTTGCTATGGCTTGCACATTCAGGTACTGTGTCTGCATAGGAGGAGTATGAAAGCAAGGTCAGGGGTAGCTGGATTTATGATTACAAAAGGCTTAATAAAATTAGACTGTAGTATAATGGATATATAGGTTTGTTTTGGATTTCTTCTTAAACTAATCTAAATGTATTGTATAGATTGATTCAAAGAAAAGGAATGAAGGAAGAAAGCTATTATCAGAACTGTTAAAGATAAACCAAAGCACATAAACATTTGCTATCTGTAGTTCTAAATTTTAGTGTTTGTAGTACCTTCTCCACTGATATGGGAAGATTGGCAATTTTGATGATATCATCTTCTGGATTTTCGTCTGCTTTTGGTATCAGAAGTTGTGTCAGTTCTATTGCTGTCAGTTCTCTGAGTTTTCTTGCCTTCGTTACAGCCCTGCAATAGTTGGAAGTATACAGTTGGTATTCTTTGAACTGAAACAGTAATGCGGTGATAGGTGTTTTATTATTTATGTAATATAGTAGTTACCATGATTGTAGTGCAGTTGCTTCTGGTATTACTGCGTCGAAGATGAAACTTGATGTGTTTCGTGTGGCAAGTGTTCGACCTGTATTTGCATAATTATGTGAGCATTGATGTGACAAATGTGATATGAAATGTTGTGGTCTTTTTCTTCTTGTGATAACTGACAATATGGGATTCTCATACGCTTGTTCTGAGACATTTTTGTTTAATCGCTATGAAAGTATTAAGAGTTCTGTTAGGTTAAAGTTTTGCTCCACTTGAATGATAGCTTATTGTTCTTATATCTATAATCGATATGCTACAGAAATAGTTATGAACATGGATGCTTGATCTAAACAGATGCAATAAGCATGAACTTTATTTCTTCACTAAGAGGAATATCAAGAGCAAAATATAAAAATAGATCAGAGCAGAAAACATAATTCAGCCAAATGCTTCAGGAACAACAGATCCACTTCTGAGATTTTTCACAGCATGCAGGACACAATACTAAAAAGAAAACTGGTGGTTCAAATAATATTATTACTCTACTTTTCTAAAGCTTTAAAAAAAACATAGTGTAAGGCTTCTTGCTATAGACAAAGCAAAGTAACTTTTTGCTGTACATTTGATTTGTCTTCTTGTTATTGTAGTAAACAAATATGAGTTTTGAGAATTTAGTTATATTAGTATATTATCTTTATTCACTATAGTCTGTTTTATCTTATACACACACAGATACATGCATGGTAATTTGAAAAAATAGTTGACACAAGAGAAAGAGAGCAAGAGAAGAATACGTGTACCAGGAACTGAAAGTACTGAGGATTAGTCAAAACAAACTAGTTTACTGATGCAATACACCTCCCCCCTCTGACCCAAAAAAACAAACAAAAACAGGACACGAGAGAAGAAACTACACATGCAAGACAAATAAAATAGAGAACAAAAATGCAGAATCAAAAATACCTAGACTAAAAAAGAACACACAGAAAAGAACACATGCAACAACAATACAATACAGGGAAAAAGAGAGAATGCAAATACCGTACTGAAAATAAAAATCAAAAATCAGAAAATGACCATTCAGAGGTAAAATCAGAAATCAGAATACGAGTATTACCTGTTACCAAAACCAAACAGACCAAAGCAAACGACGAAAATCCGACAAGCAAACGGCGGAATACGAGAAGCAGACACAAACTACAAAATCAAAAATCAAAAATCAAAAAATGAACACTCAGAGGCAAAATCACAAAATCAGAAAACGAGCATTACCTGTTACCAAAAACGAACAGACCAAAGCAAACGGCGAAAATCCGAGAAGCAAATGGCGGAATCCGTGAAGCAGCAATTGCCAAAACCTCTCTCTCTAACAAAGCGTCTCTATCTCTCTTCTCTCGAATGATATAAACAGCTCCACCCAAAGACAAATGTCCACCCCCTTTTGCCACATAACCCACTAAGTGGAGGAAGTAAAATACCCATTTCACCCAACAAATAAACAAGAAGAAGCCAACAATAGAAGGGCAAAATTGTCCAAAATGAGCCAAAAGTGGCAAGCGAAACCTGCCCTAAACTGGTTCTTATTATAGAGGAGAGAGAGGAGAGAGAGAGAAGAGGAGAAGAGAGATAGAGAGAGAGAGAGAGAGAGAGAGAGAGAGGAGGATATTGACGGTTTTTTTATAACAAAAATAGGAGAAGTGAGTGAATGGTGCCTCCTCATTTTTTAGGAGGTACTGTAGATGATAAATTATTGAGACACATTGATGGTAGGTTTATAGTTGGAAAAAGGGTTGTGATTGAATTTCCAATACGGTATCTCAAAGTGTCTCTCACACAAGTGTCCTCCGTCGCAATTTGAAGGGTTGTGATTGAATTTCTAATTCAACCCTACAATTGTGATTCTCTGCCAAAGACTAAACCCTAAAAAGGAGAGTAAAGAGTTTGAGGGCTAAGATTTAGTCCATCATGCGGTTATTATTCATCATCGGGTTCAAAATTTCAAAAACTCTCTATCATCTCTCAGAGCATCTCCAACTCATCTTCAAAACTTCAAAATAGAGAATGGATGTAATATATTGATAGAAGATTTTATAATTTATCATCTTTTTTCTTCACGTACCTTTTGAAAAAATTAGGAGGTACCCATCCTTTCAAAAATTCGGTGAGAAAAGTGTAATTTGAGTTAATATTCTTTCCACCTGTGGAGGAAACCTTTGGTTTCCCACCACGGCCTGCTACGAGTCCCACAAGGCATTTTTTGTTATAATCTGAATCGTCCATCTTGTAGGGTCCGCAGAATCGTACATTCATGCAAAAAATGAGCTTTATCGGATACCAATAGATATATTAAAAATCGAATTTTGATTTAGGAAATGGACAATCATGGATAGTTTAACTTCAAAATATATGACCGTCCATTCTGTAAACCAAAATTCAAGTTTTGATATACTTATCAAGATTCAATCAAGTTGATATTTTTCATGGATATACTACTCTACATATCCTGCAAGATAAACGATTCAGATTATAACAAAAAAAAAAGTCTTATGAGGCCCACAGCGGTGATTCCATGGTTTCCACCTCTGCCAGATAGAAGTTACTCTCTTGTAACTTGACCACAAAAAAAAAAAGGGGCGAAAGTGATAACTATAGAATTTCGGGGCCAACCTTTTTCTACCACCTAGTAGTACGAAGATCACATTCCGGACTTCCTGAATCGCATTTGAAGCAGAAGAACAATGATCAATCTCTCTCTGCCATCTCCCGCGAATTTGGTCCCGCCTCCGCCCAAAACCCTAAACCCATCCCGCCAAAAGACACCCCCAACCCAAACCCTCAAAAATCCCTACTTCCAACACTTGAAGAACCGCCTGATCCATCAAGCCAGTGTGGGCCACCTCCGCCAGGCAATCTCGACCCTTGATCTCATGACCCAACAAGGCCTCACCCCCGACCTCTTCACCTTCTCCTTCCTCCTCAAATCCTCCATCAGAACCCGCCAATTCCATCTGGGTAAGCTCGTCCACGCCAGACTATCCGAGTCGCAGCTCGAGCCCGACTCGGTCTCCCTCAACTCACTAATCAGCTTGTATTCGAAGAACAACGACTGGGTAACGGCCAATGCTATCTTTGAAAACATGGGTGAGCGTCGAGACGTGGTTTCTTGGAGCGCAATGATCTCGTGCTTCTCACATAATGATATGGAATCGAAAGCTATATCTACTTTTGTTAAGATGCTTGAGTTTGGAGAATACCCCAATCAGTTTGGCTTTGCTGCCGTGATTCGGGCATGTTCGAATGCCGAGAATGCTTGGATTGGGGATGTAATTTTTGGGTCTGTGATAAAGACTGGGTATTTTGAGTCTGATGTGTGTGTTGGATGTGCATTGATAGAGATGTTTGCGACGGGAAGTGGTGACTTTGACTCAGCGAAGAAGGTGTTCGACAGAATGCCTGACAGAAATTCAGTCTCTTGGACTTTGATGATAACTAGATATTCTCAGATGGGTAATCGAAAGGAAGCCGTTGAGTTGTTTATCGATATGGTAGAGAGCGGTTATATGCCAGATAAGTTTACTTTTACTAGTTTGGTTTCTGCTTGTGCAGAGTTGGGGCTGTTATCATTTGGGCAGCAATTGCATGCTCAAGTGGTCAAGTATGGGTTGGCTTTCGATGTTTGTGTTGGCTGTAGTTTGGTTGACATGTATGCGAAATGTGCGGAAGATGGATCTATGGTTAATTCAAGGAAAGTTTTCGATCTTATCCCTGATCATAATGTTATATCTTGGACTTCGATTATCACAGGTTGTGGGCAGAGCGGAAAGCATAGTAAGGAAGCCATTGAGCTCTATTGCAGGATGATCGAGGATCAAGTTTTACCTAATCATTTCACCTTTTCCAGCCTTTTCAAGGCATGTAGTAATCTTTCTGATCCTGATACTGGTGAACAGATTTATGCACATGTGGTGAAAATGGGTCTTGCGGCAGTTAATTGTGTTGGGAATGCTCTTATTAGCATGTATGCTCGATCTGGTAGGATGGAAGATGCTAGGAAAGCTTTCGATATTCTATTTGAGAAGAATTTGGTTTCTTACAACACAATTGTTGATGTATGCACCAAGAATATTGATTCTAATGAAGCCTTTGGAGTATTCCCTCAAATTGAGGATACTGGGTTCGTGCTCGATTCTTTCACATTTGCCAGCCTCTTGAGTGGAGCTGCTAGTATAGGTGCAGTTGCTAAGGGTGAACAAATTCATGCTCGGTTACTAAAGGCAGGGTTCGAGTCAAATCAGCACATAGCTAATACTCTAGTTTCCATGTATTCAAGATGCGGAAACATGGAAGCTGCTTTGCAAGTGTATTCCAAAATGGAACGTTTGAATGTGGTATCATGGACTTCTATTATAACAGGATTAGCAAAGCATGGGTTTGCAACAAGAGCATTGGAAATGTTCCAAGAAATGCTTAATGCAGGTATAAAGCCAAACGAGGTCACCTATATTGCTGTTCTATCAGCTTGTAGCTACATAGGTATGATCGATGAGGGGTGGAAGCACTTCAACTCAATGTACAAAGAGTACGGAACAAGCCCTAGAATGGAACACTATGCATGTATGGTTGATTTGTTAGGCTGGTCAGGCTTCTTAGAGGAAGCCATGCAGCTCATCAACTCAATGCCTTTCGAAGCTGATGCTTTGGTCTGGCGCACATTGCTTGGAGCTTGTCGAGTCCACGGTAATATCGCGCTTGGGAAACAGGCAGCTGAAATGGTTATTGAGAAAGAGCCAAATGATTCAGCAGGGTACATTTTGCTATCAAACTTGTACGCTTCCGTGGGCCAATGGAACGAGGTAGCAGAAATTAGAAAAACCATGAAAAAGAAGAATTTGGGAAAAGAAGCTGGCAGTAGCTGGATAGAGATAGAAAATACGGTGCATAAGTTTCACGTGGGAGATACATCCCATCCCCAAGCAGAGGAAATATACAAAGAACTTGATCAATTGGTTACCGAGATAAAGGAGGTGGGTTATGTCCCTGATACAAGCTCTGTTCTTCAAGATGTTGAGGATGAACAGAAGGAGGAATTTCTGCTGCAACACAGCGAGAAAATTGCCGTAACATTTGGTCTTATTAACACGTCAAAACCTAAGCGTATTACTGTATTTAAGAATCTTCGCGTGTGTGGAGATTGCCATAATGCTATGAAGTACATATCGATGGTAAAGGAGAGAGAAATTGTTTTGAGGGATTCTAACCGGTTTCACCATTTCAAAAATGGGATCTGTTCCTGCAATGATTACTGGTGATGACCATTTCTTGAGCAAGACAATTTCATTCTTTCAGTTTTGAAGGTCTCGGCTGCTAAATTTTTAACTGCAATCTTCTTCATATTGTAGATTTTGGAGGTAAATATGTATTGCATTGATTGCAACCAAAATCTGTTTTACAATTCAATGTCTTCATTTTGCTTTCAGCAGGCGTATGGGGTATTGGAAATTTGTTACCAAAAATGCAGAAGCGAATTTGCAGATGCTGGATTTATCAAATTTGAAATATGCCAATTGAGGGCTTTCAGCCTGCGTATGGGGTATTGGAAATTTGTTACCAAAAATACTGAAGCGAATTTGCAGATTCTGGATTTATCAAAATTGAAATATGCCAATTGAGGCGTTTTCATGCCAACGAAGACGTTTGTTGCTGCCTTTTCGACTCGTTCCAAAATATATTGAAGTACTTAATGACTTGCTAGAGATCACAAAAGGGAAATTAAGCAGACCTGTTAAGTGATCAATGTCTCTAGTTTCTTGCAAATTTAATAATCTCTGGATGGTATCATTCAATTTGACCACAAGAACGAGATTTATCAGCAATATTTCCAGCAAATTTCCATACAACTATACCACAAGCGTTAATCTGCAAAAGTCTTTGTTTTTGTTACGGTACGAAATGTTTCTTAGCTACCATGGACTACAACAAAGGGATAGAAATCCCATCAATAACTCTAGAAAAGACAATAAAAGTAACATTACGAATTGGGCGTGATCTTCTAATACCAGTACATTGGAGGCAAATCACTTACTCAATGCACAACATAAGCTTTATGGTAAGGTTATGCATTGGTACATTAATATCTCACGGTGTCACGTATCAATTGATGAAAAAGATAGTGGTTTTATCTTTCTCACTCGGATTCAACAATAACTTCCAACTCACTGTTAAAAGGCCTTCCACTCGCCTGACCTGTGGCCAAAGTTGGATTTGTAGAGGCAAATGGATTGGGAGGCTTGATCATAGTGTCTCCATCTCCTTCCAACATTTGAATCACACCATGCATTGAAGGCCTGTCAACTGGGTACCATTGAATGCACCAAAGTCCTACGATTGCCAACTTTTTTGCAATCTTGGCATCTCCTTCATCTTGAATATGAATTCCTAGCTCTTCTCCACTATCCAAATGATTGTAAATCCATTCGGAAAAGTAAATTTGGTTAGTGCTATTGACCATTACATCGAAATTCTTTTTTCCTCCTACCATTTCAAGCAACAACATTCCGAAACTATAAATATTTGATTTGTATGACACATTCCCGAAGTTCCTTGAGAACACTTCTGGTGCAATATAGCCAATGGTACTGCGAGCAGTAGTCATGGATACAACACTTCGTTCCTTAGAACACAATTTAGCTAGACCAAAATATGTTATCTTCGGATTCAAGTTCTCGTCCAACAAGATGTTATGTGGTTTAATATCAAAATGAAGGATTTGTTGGTCACATCCTTGGTGAAGATACTCAATTCCTTTGGCTATGCCCATAGCAATTTCTAGCAGCTTTTTCCAACCAAGTAAACGCTTGTCGCGATCAGATGATGCAAACTTTTCCTGCTTCGGGAATTCTGTGAATGTCACTGCCGTTTGTGGCGATTCTTGCTTGTTCCAGCCTTCGTTTCTAAGTGAGTGAGATCCTCTGATCCCTTGCTTCTTGTAGGAAAGGTTAATAGGTGCGACCGTTAACCGTTTGACTAGCCAATGAGCATGTGACGCGTGTACTCGTCCTCGCGGGGTTGACAATTTGACCGACGAACCCTAGCTCGCCACGTGGCACCTCAGTCGCGCGACACGTGGCCCCTTGCGCGAGGGAGCCTCGCGCTACCCATCGCTTTGCAGCGCCCGTATAAGGGTCGCGAACCCATATTCCTCCCTTAAGGAGAGAGTTATATTTATTCAGGTGGACACTTGGCGCGGTCCCAATCTAATGGAGACGGTAACGCGGTTTAACCAAGATACACCAATGACTTGCCCAGACTCTTATGTCTGCTCCGGCCTTTAGGCAGGACTCGAGGGGCCCCTTGAGTCTTGACAGCGGTATTGGCGCGACCGAGTAGGTCACGACCTTGCCCTACGGGAATGAAGGGGATCTAGTGGTTTGGTGGCTGTAAAAGAAGAAGAGGATCTCCGCAAATAAGAGGATACGCTCACCGTCATACTCGCGGTCGCGACACCTTGGCGGTCAGGGGGTACAGAAGGGACACGTGTCATTTTATCAGCGCGCCACTTGGCGCCCAAGCATTAGCTCGTGTGGTCTATAAATATGAAACGTCTCTTCATCAGATCCCAGAGATGGAGCTTTGTGAACATTCCCTAGAGAGAGAAAGTTGGTAAGCACCGATTTCAAAAGAGGTCTTATCCTCTTTCAGGGGCTCTATTGTCTTTCCTCTTGAGAATATCTCTGGGTTTGGGTCTCCACTGCCTACCCTAGGCCTCTCTGTTCACCCCTGCTCTCTTCTTCACCCCTCTAGATCACTCCTCTCATTCCTTTCCATAGACTATTCTAACATCTCCGGCACATCTATTCGTAAGGGGTATTTGTCCATTCAGAAATCGGACATATCCTACACTTCTTACAACCAGTTCTCTTTAGTTTGTTGAAAAGGTCAGAGCCGACCAGTCCGGCCTTTTCAGGGGCCTAAAACGAAAATTGAAGCAAAAATGTTATTCACACAATACCAAACACAATCTCTCACATACATGTGGGCTCCACACATACTACTATGTGTGGGCCCCACATGTATGGGGCCCCACATGTATGTGACACCAAACACAATCTCTCACATGCATGTGGGCTCCACACATACTACTATGTGTGGGCCCCACATGTATGTGAGAGGTTGTGTGAGTAGAAATCGAAAATTGGACCCTTTTTGCTAGATATTATAAGAGCATCTCCAACCCATGCTCTATTCCTTCATTTGAGAGTATGAAACTCCTCCAACCCATCCTCTCAAGCCTCCTTTATTTGAGAGGATGGGATTTTGATCCTCCATATTTAGAGGATGAGAGAAAATATGGAGGATCCCCTCTATAACACTATTCACCTTTTAAAATGGCATTTGTATCCTTAGAGTATCTCCAACCCATGCTCTATTCCTCCATTTGAGAGTATAGAGGGTTTGTGGTTGGAGTAAATAGAAATAGTGATTTCCTCCAAAATCACTTTATGAATAAAATAGAGTATTTTGATACTCTCAAATAGAGTATTGGATTGGAGATGCTCTAAAGAGAACCAAAATAGAGCAGAGGCGCCTAAAATTTTAAATTTAGGGGCTCTTACTCTAAATGATCTCCTTCTTTTCACCTTATTTTAGTAACTATTGGTAGAGTAAAGATTTTCTTTCACTAACATCATCTTTTCCATCCCAAAAATGCAGGCAGCTTGTGGGCAGGAATTCTTTGTAAGTACTCGTTCTCCGTTTGCTGTGATTTATTTATTTATTTATTTTTAAACCGCAAGAGATCAATTCTCTTTGCATTAATTGAAATTTTTGTGAAACGCAAAAGTTGCAGATCGAATAGTAAAGGAGAGAACATTTTGTGAGGGGTATTGAGATCATGGTATCTTGCAAGTTTCAGTCTCTGATTTTTGCAACTGGAAGCGATTCACCCATATTTTGTTTAAAAAAAAAACCTACTAACATAAGTCGAGAAACATGCTGAAAAGAAATATATATATGTTGATAAAGAAAACTTCGTAGGTTGCTCTCATTGTCATACCGTTAATGGTTCCAACATTAGACATTCAAAGTGGTTTGGTCTTCCATTGCACGCATTTCTCATTACCTCTCACAATGTGTGCTCTTATCTGATAAAACAATTGACTTATTTATCGTTTCTTCAAGTTTAGATGCACTTTTAATCACCTCTTTTTCCCGTGTAACTCCTCCGTCACATGGCTAAGTTTTTGATAATTTTAGCGTTTAGGGTTGATGCTGCGTAGCAGCGTAGGTTGTGCTGACTTTACTGATCAAAAACTTTGGATGATCTGTTTTCTGTGATGCTACAACTCTGGGCTTAGTCTGATAGGAGGATAGCTATAGTAATGCTATTTTGGAACCTTGTTTGGTTTGAGAGCTTGCTGCAGAAGGGTTTCTTTTGGGGGGCAGTAGATTCTTTAAAGGGGCTTTTGGTTTTGGTTTTCTTTCTTTCTGACTATGTTGGTTGATCTCTTGTCTTTCTTGTAGCTTCTTGGGACCCGAGTGGCATATATGCCGTGCTCTTGCTCTTTTTAATTTGCTGTTAAAGAAAAGTTATTGATACTCCGTAATTTTTTTTTTCACAGATGATTTCGCAATGTATGGATATATTGTGGCCATCGTCATAGGTAAGACTTTATTTTTGCTATGATCCTATCTATGGTGAGCCACCGTAAAACGACATATTGTAATACAGTGAAAACGACCCAGAATACATAAACCAAAAGGATAGAGTACATGACAGGCCAAACAAAATGTGACTATATTATTGGCTTTAGATTAGCCTAAACCCTTGACTAACTTGGAAATTATCAAGAACCAAAGAAGCAAGTTAAGCCGCGAAGTGCACGCAGGAAACAGAGGTATTACGGGGGAAGCACCGATGGATTTTTGTTTCATTCATTCTCTAGAGAATTCTGCAAGAATTATACTATATAGATACAGCCATGGGCCTAACTTTACACAATGGGCCAGCTAGACATGACAAAACCATAGCCCCAAAAATACACAAGCAATTGAACTAAGATAACATGAGAGTAACCATATATAACTATCCTAAATATGGAGTTACAGGAAGTAAGAAAGATTACAAGATTGTGAGGCGTAGTGTCCTTGTCCTAAAGTCATTGTTGCCTCCTTACGTCAAGCTCTTAGCAGACACCACTGACTTCAAGATCCAACTCAAAACTCGTAGCCATCCTCCTCTAGAGTTCACGTCCTCGAGGAGGTGTTACTAAATTTCTTAGTTTCTACCCAATCGACAGAGATGAGCCAATCTGTAGAGACCTGTATTTATTCTATCGAACGTTAGCATTTTATAAACGCATAATTATTGGAAAAGGAAATGAAATATTGATTTTTATGTGATTTGAGGCCTAAGTGTTGAAATTGATTGTGGAAGGGGTGTAAGTGTAATATGTGGATTTTAGAGTATAAATAGGAGGGTGAGGAGTAGGAGATCATTTTCCCCTCACCACTCCCCACCGGCTCTCACTCTCTCTCTCGGCTCCCCTCCTCTCTCTTGCTCTCTCTCCAAAATTCCACCCCAATCACTCAAAAACCCACCAAGCAACCTTCAATCCTTCATCTTCTACGTGCATTGTGGTCCGTACCCCGTTGGTTTGAGCTCGGGAAAGCCGTATCCCGTTCGAATCAAGATTTTCGGAGAGTTAGGGCTCGTATCTTCTTGGGTTTCGTGTTTCGGCCTCGAGGTAGGGATTCTACCTCTCAATATATGTAATTGGAGTGCTTTCTTTCTTGAATCCGTGCCTATTATTGTTGTTGTTGTTGTGGGAAGTGAAACCCAGAAAATATGCTGTTAATCTGCTCGAAACCTCTCCGTATCGATACGGGATTCTTGCCGTATCGATACATTATTGAAACAGAATGGACTTTGCTGATAAGCATCCTGTATTGATACAGCCATTATGGCTGTATCGATACCAGTTGCTTATGGGCAGTTTTCACTGCTTTGTTCCAAACTTCATCGTTTTGACTCCCGATCACTTCTAACTTGTTCTAAACTCTTGCAAATGGCCCCGTATCATGATTGATCGTATTCGTAGGGTGTATCGAGTATTCTTGCAAGTTTTTGCTCATGTTTGGTTGAATTTGTCATTTATAACCTAATGGGTCGAGGTTGAACCGAGGTGACACATGATGAGGAAATTCATGAATCTTGGACACTCATTGACACCACGTGAACATTCAGGGCCCATCGACGGGTGGGTGCCTGGCAGGGGATATCAGGGTCCCATAAACAGCCTGGCAGGAGCTAATGCTCATATTGATTATTCAAGGCCTAACCTACAAGGTGGGCGCTTGGCAGGGGATATCGGGGTCCCATGAATAGCCCGGCAGGAGCTTCGGCTCATGACACATAACGCGAGACGGTTTGGACACGCGAGATATGAATATGGTTGAGGGTTGAGATGTATTTTTTAAACTCATGGCTCGGTTGTTGGATTGTTGGACCTTATCAGTTGCCTATTGCTTGAGCTACCTCTGTTCATGTCGTACCATCATTCTCGCATTTCTCTTGCATACATTGTTTGCGTAGAATTCCTACTGGGCTAGTGTAGCTCAAGCCTTATTTCCTTTCAGGTGCTAACTCAGGATATTAGCGACCATGACTGGAGTGCTTGGACATTGGACACAACATTTTGAAAGCTAACATTGTAGAGTTACTTAGGCATCTTTGTAAATTTCTTTTGAAGATGTATTTGTAACTTGATTAGTGATTTCTTTGATTATGGGACGTTTGTAAACTCTAAATCCCCGGTTTATCGACGTAAAATCTAATTTGGGGCCGTTGTGCCAAAGATGTAATATTTTGAATTTTGTGGACTCGAAGTATGATTATGGGAAGTTAATGATCTTTTGGATATCGTATGGATCGTTGAGAGGTATTTTCTTACGTAATTCCTTTATAATTTATGTTGAAAATCAAGGACGTGACAACTTGGTATCAGAGCATAGGTTTAGAACACCTAGTGACCGTGGGGAGGCGTTTCGCCTCATGGGTTCAAAATGTCGCGCCCTCTGACATAATTTGTGCATGCTTGTGTGACTAACACTTATGTGACTACGTGGCATTGCATCTTCATTATCATAGAGTGGAGTAGAGTTGTTTACCCGTGTCGGGACCTTATAGTTATAATGTTGTGGTTGATAGTCTTTCTTTCTTATATCGTGTAGTAAGATGCCTCCGAGGACGCGCGTTAGATGTGGCGGGATTGGAAATCGGGGTGGTCGAGGCCGTGGCCGTGGGGTACCTCCTGAGGATGAGGTTAGTCAGCATGGGGAGAACCCTGGTGGGAATCCGGGGGCTGGGGCAGGTCGAGGTGCTGGTGTGCCTCCTAATCAGACTCAATTCGCTAGGGACCTCGTTGCGGCACTCACAGCTGCAAATCTTTTGAACCAAGCTCCGAGAGAGAATGCCGAGGATCGAGCCATGGTGGCAATGCGAGAGTTCAGCCGTAGGAACCCTCCAGTGTTTGACGGGACCAGTATTGACCCTTTGGTGGCTGACCATTGGCTAACGCAAATCCGTAAACTTTTCAGAGCCCTTAATATCACCGAAGACAACATCCGAGTGGGCATTGTGGCTGTTCAGTTGGTTGGGGAGGCAGGTGAATGGTGGGAAGCGGTGTTAGAAAGCAGGAAGGATGCTAGGAGAGCGGCGAGAACCACGGCTCAAGTAGATGAGCCGGACATTGAAAATTTGACATGGGCCGAGTTCGAGGCGCTTTTCGAGGAGCAGTATTTCCCGGAAACCTCACGTGATGCTATGAGGGAGTAGTTTGAGAAACTAGAACAGGGTAATATGACCGTCTCGGAGTATGTGTTGAAATTCCAATCTTTGTCTCGTTTCGCTCCGGAGTTGGTGGCGACAGAGGAGAGGAGATGTCAACGATTTGAAAGGGGGCTGAATAACACCTTGAAGAGGATGGTGACTGTCCAACGCAGGACAAAGTTTTCTGAGGTTGTGGAGTGCGCTAGAAGCATCGAGATACCGAAAGAGGCGCAGAGAAATAGGGGAGTTTGGGAACCGAGGCAATCAAATGTGGGCGTGAGTTCGTCGTCGGGAAGTTTTGGAAGTCAAGGACGGAAGAGACCGAGGGAACCATCTCAGACACCGCAAGGTAGCTCATCGGGCTTCAGGCCACCATCTTCAGGGACTCAGGGTGCGTTGTCTAGGCCTCCACCTGTATGTTATAAGTGTAATCAATCCGGACACGTACGAGCTCAGTGTCCACATCTTGAGAAGGCTTGCTATACTTGTGGGAAGACGGATCATCTTGCAAGGAATTGTCTTCAGGGTTCGGGAGCACGTAGTGAGTCGGGTTCCGTGCAGCAGCCGGGAATGGGGCGTAATGTAGGCCAGCACTTCAGGGGTGCTCAGAGGCAGCAGCAGCCTCATCTTCGCCAGACTACGTCGGCTCAGAGTTCCGGGGTTGATAAAGGGGCGAGTTCTTCCGCGCCTGCTCAGAGTACGGGTCAGGGTACCAAGGGGCGAGTCTACAACATCACTTCTGCCATTCCATCCACCACTTCTCAGACTCCAGAGACTCCAGTTGTGAGGGGTACATTCCTTTTATTCAACTCCTTGCTAGAGTTCTCTTCGATTCTGGAGCGTCGCATTCATTCATTGCTGCATCATTTGTGTGTACTTTGGAATTGGAAACGGAGAGTCTTAGTCCTCCCTTGTTTATTGAAACACCTCTAGGGGGTAGGACACCGCTTGATCATATTTTTCGGGATTGTGAGTTGATTATCCGTGACCGCCGTTTTGTGTTCGATTTCATTGTTCTGGGGATGTCTGGGTTTGATTTGATCTTAGGAATGGATTGGCTGTCCACCTTTCACGCTACCATCGACTGCTTCAAGCGTAGGGTTCGTATTTGTCCTCCTGAGGGTCCTTGTTTCGAATTCTTTGGGGAGCGTCGAGAACCGTTGGAACCGTATCTGTGTGGGCCTCGGGAGCGCTAATCGATTTATTCTTTGTTGGCTAGCCTGACGTTAGACGAGGATGCCTCCTTGCGTGGGGAATTACCCTTAGTGGTTCGCGACTTTCCGGATGTATTCCCGGAAGAGTTACCCGGTTTGCCTCCTGAGAGAGAGATAGAGTTCACCATTGAGTTACTTCCCGGTACCGCACCTATCTCCGTACCTCCGTATCGTTTCGCACCCGCCGAATTGAGAGAGTTGAAAACTCAGTTGCAAGAACTGGAAAGCTTAGGGTTTATTCGTCCGAGTACGTCGTCGTGGGGAGCACCGGCACTTTTCGCACAAAAGAAGGATGGTTCACTCCGCTTATGTATCGATTATCGTAAACTAAACCGAGTCACTGTTAAGAACAAGTATCCTATGCCTAGAATCGATGATTTGTTTGATCAACTTCGAGGTGCCACTTTTTTCTCCAAAATCGATTTGAGGTCCGGTTATCACCAGTTGAGAGTTCGGAGGGAGGATATTCCAAAAACCGCATTTCGTACTCGTTATGGTCATTACGAATTCGTTGTTATGCCTTTCGGGTTGACGAACGCTCCAGCTACTTTTATGGACTTAATGAATCGAATCTTTCGTGCGTATCTTGATCGTTTTGTAGTCGTATTCGTCGACGATATCCTTATCTATTCACCAACGGAGGAGGAACATCAATCCCACCTTGCCATCGTTCTAGAACTCTTGAGAGAGCACCAATTGTATGCCAAACTTAGTAAGTGTGAGTTTTGGATGTCCGAGGTTAAATTCTTGGGTCATGTGGTTTCGAAGGGTGGTGTGTCCGTTGATCCGGGAAAGATAAAGTCTATCATGAATTGGCAGCGACCGAAGAACGTGTTTGAGATTCGAAGCTTTCTGGGGTTGGCCGGTTACTACCGTCGTTTCGTTCTTGATTTCTCTCGTTTGGCGGCACCGATGACTCGATTAACGCGTAAGGGGACTCGTTTTGTATGGGGCGATTCATGTGAGACGGCTTTTGAAGAATTAAAGAAGAGGTTGACTACCGCTCCGGTTTTGATCGTGCTCGAACGTGGAGTCGGCTACTCCGTGTATTGTGATGCGTCTAAAGAAGGGTTAGGATGCATTTTTGATGCAAAAGGGGCGAGTGGTAGCGTATGGATCGCGGCAATTGAAAACTCACGAGCGAAATTACCCGACACACGACTTGGAACTCACAGCCGTCGTATTCGCTTTGAAGAGTTGGCGCCACTATTTGTACGGTGAAAAATTTGAAGTCTTTTCCGACCATAAGAGCTTGAAATACTTGTTTTCCCAAAAGGAACTCAACCTTCGTCAATGTCGTTGGATGGAGCATTTGGAAGATTACGACTTCGAGTTACAATACCACCTGGGGAAAGCGAACGTTGTAGCGGATGCGCTAAGTAGAAAACCAACACACCTTGCGAGTCTAGCTACTTATGAGTGGAAGATGATGAACGATTTGGGTTTTTGTGCTTCGCATTTCGAGGAGGTTCGGGAAGGGGTAACGTTATGTAATTTGACGGTGCAATCGACCTTAACGACTCGAGTGATTGAAGCACAACAACACGATGAAGAAGCGGAGGAATTTCGTGCTAGATTCCTTAGTGGAAATGCTCAAGAGGGGTGGATGATACACGCCGATAGAAGCTTGCGTTATCAAGGGAAGTTGTTCGTACCCGTTTCGTGTCGGGAGGAAATCTTGCGAGAATTCCATCATTCTCCTTTAGCCGTTCATCCGGGAGGGACGAAAATGTACCATGATCTACGTAGACAATTTTGGTGGTCCGGAATGAAAAGGGACGTTGTGATTTTCGTGTCCAAGTGTCTCACGTGTCAACAAGTGAAAGCCGAACATCAACGACCCGCAGGGGAGTTACAACCGTTGCCTGTAGCGGAGTGGAAATGGGAGAACGTGACCATGGATTTCGTTACGGGTTTGCCGAGGTCGCCGAAGGGACATGACGCTATTTGGGTGATCGTAGATCGTTTGACCAAAACCGCTCACTTCTTGCCGATGCGTGTTACCGATTCCGTGGAAGCACTCAGTCGTTTGTATATTCGGGAGAACATTCGTCTTCATGGGATTCCTGTATCCATCGTGTCCGATCGTGATCTGAGGTTTACCGCACATTTTTGGCAGAGTTTGCAAGCCGCCTTAGGCACCAACCTTTTGTTCAGCACCGCCTATCATCCTCAAACCGATGGACAATCCGAGAGAACGATTCAGATTCTAGAAGATATGCTTCGGGCTTGCGTGATGGATTTCCAGGGTAATTGGGAGGATCATTTGCCGTTGGTAGAATTCGCGTACAACAATAGCTATCAGTCGAGTATCGAAATGGCACCGTATGAGGCTTTATATGGGAGACCGTGTCGATCGCCGGTATGTTGGACCGAATTGGGAGAGGCTACGTTAGTGGGGCCGGATATGATCACGGAGACCTCCGAGAGTATGAGAGCTATTCGACAACGCCTTAAGGAAGCCCAAGATAGAACGACCGAACAAGTTAAGGTGATTCGCCAAAGATTGTTGACCGCGCAAAGTAGGCAAAAGAGTTATGCCGATCGTCGTCGTCGCCCGTTGTCTTTTGAAGAAGGGGACCATGTATTCCTTAAGGTATCGCCTCGTAGGGGGTTATCACGTTTTGGGAAGAAAGGGAAGCTATCGCCGCGTTATATCGGGCCGTTTGACATCATCGAGAGAATTGGAGAGGTTGCGTATCGCTTGGCTTTGCCACCGAAGTTGGCGGGTGTTCACGATGTGTTTCATGTATCTATGTTGAGAAAGTACGAACCGGATCCGTCGCACGTGCTAGAATTGTCCGAACTTGAATTGGAAGCCGATGCATCTTACGGGGAAGAACCGATTCGTATCCTAGATTCGCGTGATCAAGTTTTGAGGGGTAAGACGATACCATTAGTACGAGTCTTATGGAGAAGCCAGGATAGCGAGGAGTCGACGTGGGAAAGAGAGGACGAAGTTAAGGAGAAATACCCGCACCTATTTCCGGAATGAGCCAATGTGAGTGTTTAAATTTCGAGTATTATGATAATTGATTTATTGCATGATGATGAAATTGTGAATGTTGCATGCATACATGATGCATTAGTGGTTAGTCTTGGCAAGAAAATTTCGAGGATGAAATTTTTGTAAGGGGGGTAGAATGTAGAGACCTGTATTTATTCTATCGAACGTTAGCATTTTATAAACACATAATTATTGGAAAAGGAAATGAAATATTGATTTTTATGTGATTTGAGGCCTAAGTGTTGAAATTGATTGTGGAAGGGGTGTAAGTGTAATATGTGGATTTTAGAGTATAAATAGGAGGGTGAGGAGTAGGAGATCATTTTTCCCTCACCACTCCCTACCGGCTCTCACTCTCTCTCTCGGCTCCCCTCCTCTCTCTTGCTCTCTCTCCAAAATTCCACCCCAATCACTCAAAAACCCACCAAGCAACCTTCAATCCTTCATCTTCTACGTGCATTGTGGTCCATACCCCGTTGGTTTGAGCTCGGGAAAGCCGTATCCCGTTCGAATCAAGGTTTTCGGAGAGTTAGGGCTCGTATCTTCTTGGGTTTCGTGTTTCGGCCTCGAGGTAGGGATTCTACCTCTCAATATATGTAATTGGAGTGTTTTCTTTCTTGAATCCGTGCCTATTGTTGTTGTTGTTGTTGTGGGAAGTGAAACCCAGAAAATCTGCTGTTAATCTGCTCGAAACCTCTCCGTATCGATACATTATTGAAACAGAATGGACTTTGCTGATAAGCATCCTGTATCGATACAGCCATTATGGCTGTATCGATACCAGTTGCTTATGGGCAGTTTTCACTGCTTTGTTCCAAACTTCATCGTTTTGACTCCCGATCACTTCTAACTTGTTCTAAACTCTTGCAAATGGCCCCGTATCATGATTGATCGTATTCGTAGGGTGTATCGAGTATTCTTGCAAGTTTTTGCTCATGTTTGGTTGAATTTGTCATTTATAACCTAATGGGTCGAGGTTGAACCGAGGTGACACATGATGAGGAAATTCATGAATCTTGGACACTCATTGACACCACGTGAACATTCAGGGCCCATCGACGGGTGGGTGCCTGGCAGGGGATATCAGGGTCCCATAAACAGCCTGGCAGGAGCTAATGCTCATATTGATTATTCAAGGCCTAACCTACAAGGTGGGCGCTTGGCAGGGGATATCGGGGTCCCATGAATAGCCCGGCAGGAGCTTCGGCTCATGACACATAACGCGAGACGGTTTGGACACGCGAGATATGAATATGGTTGAGGGTTGAGATGTATTTTTTAAACCCATGGCTCAGTTGTTGGATTGTTGAACCTTATCAGTTGCCTATTGCTTGAGCTACCTCTGTTCATGTCGTACCATCATTCTCGCATTTCTCTTGCATACATTGTTTGTGTAGAATTCCAACTGGGCTAGTGTAGCTCAAGCCTTATTTCCTTTCAGGTGCTAACTCAGGACAGTAGCGACCATGACTGGAGTGCTTGGACATTGGACACAACATTTTGAAAGCTAACATTGTAGAGTTACTTAGGCATCTTTGTAAATTTCTTTTGAAGATGTATTTGTAACTTGATTAGTGATTTCTTTGATTATGGGACGTTTGTAAACTCTAAATCCCCGGTTTATCGACGTAAAATCTGATTTGGGGCCGTTGTGCCAAAGATGTAATATTTTGAATTCTGTGGACTCGAAGTATGATTATGGGAAGTTAATGATCTTTTGGATATCGTATGGATCATTGAGAGGTATTTTCTTACGTAATTCCTTTATAATTTATGTTGAAAATCGAGGACGTGACACAATCGATAGAACAAAATTTGATGTTTGCTGGAATGTGGTGTTTTGTGAAGTGGAGTTTGGTTCCTTGCCGTGTTTCAGGACTTCTTTGGAAGCAAACGTAGTAATATGGAGTGAAATGAAATGGAATTGAAGACTTAATAAAAGAGACTTTATTGAATATCCAAGTAGAAGCACAAAATCGACAGTGTATGGTCTAATCGACAGAGTACAATTTACTTAACAGTTACTCCTACTCCTAGAAAAGAAAAGATAAAGGCCTGTTGGCGTTGTTTGTGTGTGTCGAAAACTATCACGATCTCAAACATAAATAGAGGCCCTTTCAAGTTTGAATTTGAATCTTCCCCCCGAAGTGGCAGTTAAGTTTCCTTTTAAATTTGGGAACATAACTTCCACGGATAATGAGGCATCCACGTCTGGAAAAACTGCTCCCTTGATCATGAATAACTGCTCCTTTGATCATGGGAGAACTGAACATACTTCCCTCTGACACCTATCACTTGATCGACAAAGGAAACAAACCAAATAATATTTTGATTAACAAAGGGAACGTGCCAAATATTGGCCACTCGATGGGCAGATAATCCCTAAAACTTTACCATACTTTTGTCAATATTAATCAAGTTATCCAACTCAAACTCATTTTATTACGGTGAACCAAAGTCACCTTTCATCTTTCCAATTATGCCATTGCCACGTGTCATCCAATCGACGGGTAAAAGAAAATCACAGATATGGAGCAAACAAGAGGTAAACAACCGTTCCGATTGGAGTTGTACATAGATCAGGTAGAAAATATGTGCAAAGAATACTACAGGCTACTACCATATGAACTCATTATACTAGTACTTCTAGTATAATCTTTTACACTTCAACCAAGCCATAGAAGGTCATAAATAAGCACCTTTTTATGGGTAACCCCTCCACAAATATAATTATGACAGATAATGATATTAAATAAATGTAAAACATGCAACGGTACGGTAATTATAATGGCTAATATAAGTATCTAACGACTAATCATGACGGTACACCAATAGGCATAACCACCCAAATTATGAAAAATAATAACTCAATAACCAAATGAAACATAAGAATATTATATCCCAATATCAGGTTTCGGAAATTTTTACAAGAATATACCACATGTTTGTATCTGTGTGTCAAATTTCACAAATATAGAACAATACCAGGATAGCAGATATTGTTTATTGATCTTATGCTTCATTTACTGCATTACACAGGAGCGGTCCTTGGAGCAAGATTTCTGTGTGCACCATGTGTGTATGGATTTTTAATCTATAAGTTCAGCAGAAGACATTTATCGATGTATGATAACATAGAAGGTTTCCTACAAAGTCAGAATCACCTTGTGCCTATTAGGTACTCCTACTCAGACATCAAGAAGATGACCAATGGCTTTAGAGACAAGCTAGGGGAAGGAGGCTATGGTTCTGTATATAAAGGAAAGCTCCGAAGTGGCCTCTTGTAGCAATTAAAATGTTGAGCAAGCCGAAAGCTAATGGACAAGAGTTCATCAACGAAGTTGCTACCATCGGAAGGATTCATCATGTCCATGTTGTGGAGCTAATTGGATATTACGCCGAGAGATCTAAGCGTGCTCTTGTGTATGACTTCATGCCTAATGGGTCTCTTGAGAAGTACATCTTTTCTCCAGAAGAAAATTTGTCATTAAGTTGTAAGCAATTGTATGAGATTTCTCTTGGGGTGGCTCATGGCATTAGATATTTACACCACAGTTGTGATATGCAGATCCTGCATTTTGATATAAAGCCCCATAATATTCTTCTTGATGAGAATTTCACTCCCAAAATTTCCGATTTCGGGCTTGCAAAATTGTATGCAACAGATGACAGCATTGTGACCGTGACTGCAGTAAGAGGAACCTTGGGCTACATGGCTCCGGAGTTGTTCTACAAAAATATCGGAGGCGTTTCCTATAAAGCTGACATTTATAGTTTCGGAATGTTGTTGATGGAAATGGCAGGCAGGAGAAGAAATTGGAATTCATCAGCTAATTCAAGCCAAAATTTCTTCCCTTCATTGGTTTATGATCAATTCGCGGAAGGAAAGAGCGTACAAATTGGAGAGACCACCGAGGAGGAGAATGAGATGGTAAAGAAGATGTTGTTCGTAGCTTTATGGTGTATACAGATGAGACCTAGTGACCGTCCTTCCATGAACAAAGTCGTTGAGATGCTTGAAGGAAATATAGAATTGCTTCACATGCCTCCAAAACCTTTTCAGTATTCACAAATTATGCAAGCTGATAATAGTGGAATGAACAAAAGCTTTTCCTATGTGTCGGGTGCTTGTATGGATTCTCTCACTTGTGATATAAGTGGACGCTAAATTTTCAAGAGCAGACATCTTAGATGTAGGGTTAGTGCTGATTCCATACGATTTGGATTTTATGATTTTGGAAGATAAAGACTATCAACTTCATGTAAGGTGCTTTTTCTTCATAGATTAGAATCGTAGGCGACTGCTCAGCTTAGCTGACTTCGTATATCTTAAGCTCTTCGAGAATTGTATCATTTGTTTGTGTTGGGGTCGAGATTTGTCTCTTTGACTAATTAATCTGATGTTTTCACCTTTTGTTTTGCCTAGAAATCTGAAAAACTTTTGGAACCTGAAAAAAATCACATTTTGTGAGGTCTTGACTCATGAGATCTGTTTCTTTTGTTTTTTTACCCAGTCAAATTCTAAACCAGTAGGAATACTGGTCTGCTGATAGAGTTTTAAGCTTGGGATTTTTGTCTGATGAGGAGGCTTCGTTTATCCGAACGTGGCCTGCTGTGATTACGGCATTCGATGTGTGTGTTGGATGTGCATTGATAGAGATGTTTACAGAGGGAAGTGGTGACTTTGATTCAGCAAAGAAAAAGTTCGACAAAATGCCTGAAAGAAATTCAGTCACTTGGACTTTGATGATTATTAGATACTCTCAGATGGGTAATCAAAAGGAAGCCGTTGAATAGTTTATACGAGAGAAGTTTACTTTTACTAGTTTAGTTTCTGCTTGCGTAGAGTTTGGGAGGTTATCATTCGGGCAGCAATTCCAAACTCAAGGGGTCAAGTACCAGATGGCTTTTAATGTTTATGTTGGCTGTAGTTTGGTGGACAAGTATGCGAAATGTGCAGAAGATGGATCTATGTTAAATCCAAGGAAAGTTTTCGATCTTATCCCTGTTGGTAGTGTTATCTCTTGGACTTCGATTATCACAGGTTGGGGGCAGAGTGGAAGGCATAGTAATGAAGTCATTGAGTTCTATTGTAGGATGATCCAGGATCAAGTTTTACCTAATAATCATTTCACATTTTCCAGCCTTTTCAAGCCGAAATCTTTCTGATGGATACACTAAGAATTGAGGACACTGGGATCGTGCTCAATGCTGTCACATTCTCTAGTCTCTTGAGTGGAGCTGCTAGTACAGAGCTAATAGTACTTTAGTTTCTATGTATTTGAGATGCGGAAACATGGAAGCTGCTTTGCAAGTTTTTACCGAAATGGAACATTTAAAAGTTGTCTCATGGACTTCTATTAATATAACAGGTTTGGCAGAACATAGGTTTGTGTGTGGCCCGTTGATTCTTGGTTTGAGTTTCTCCTCCGTTGGTTCAAGGGTCGCCTAGCCTTCTCGCCCTATCCTGCACAGTGAACGCACAACTAAGACCTGGCCGGGGTTGCTCGGCAAGGCCCTCCGGCGAGAGGATGAGAATGTGCAGAGAGTAAAGCAACAGACTAGGGTTTTAAGTGTCTAGAAGCATGTACCTCTTAGGGTTACTATCCTTTGGTATTTATAGAGTCTGCTTGACTTGCTCTCCAAGTACGGGCATGCGCCTTGCACGGGTCGGCTAATGTCATTGTGACGTCACCGATAAGATCTGGTAACCGTTTTGGTGTGAGCTGGCACTCCCATGTGCGCTTATCATTATCTTTTGGCATAATTGCTTCAACGTGTGGGGAGGCACATGGCATCACGGTTGGCCGAGCCCCACCCTTGGCCGAGCTTGAGGGTAGGTGACCCACGGGGTGAAGCAACCAACGGTGTGGTCTAGTTGAAGGTAGCCGAGCTTGACAACTTTCTCCCTGTGCGGGTTGCCAGGTGGGCGCATCGTCGTTCATCACCACGCCTCGGATAGAGCCGAACTAGGGATTAAGCACGGCCACCTCTCTTGGCCTTAACCTCAGCCCATGCTTCTCAGCTACATGGCTCGAACCATTACGTTCGGCCTACTACAGTTTGCAACAAGAGCATCGGAAAATTTCCAAGAAATGCGGATCCAGATCCTCTGTGAGGATCTTGCGAGGGTTTTGCTATGAGCTTGACAACACACCAAGGAAGGAGATCTAATGGTCCACAATACTCCAAGGCAAAACAATGCCGTTTTGCCTTATAAAATTCTGACGGAGAGACTTGCTCCGTTTTCCTTCTTCCGTTTGGATACATTCCAAGTGCCCAGTTGGAACTTCAAGCCCTTGGCTGTTATTTCTTTTTTTTCCCTTTGTTAGAATAAATGCATATAAAAAATAATATCGCGATCAAATTGTGATCTTGATATTGTGATTTGATTGTAATTGGGATGATTTTATTCCATAGTTAATTGGTATGATTTTCTTTCCATAGTTAGGCTCTCTCCTCTTGTATAAATAGAGGCCTCATTGTATGGTTTCAATAATCGAATTCTATATTTCTTCTCTCATATTTTTCACGCTTTTCAGTTGCCTGCACCCACCATGCCTCTTCACCACCGGCGCTCATGGCTTCTTCGTTTTTCGGCTTTTGTTGGTTTCTCTTGGTTTTCTTCCTGGCAGTTCTCCTGGCTCCTGGCTCTCGGCTTTTGGCTCTCCTAACCGTTTCTTTCTTCTGGCTTGGCTTGGTTTGGCTGTTCTTGATTTCTCTAGGTTTTTTTCAAACTCAAGTTAGTAGACCTACTTGAGTTTGAGGGGGAATGTTAGAATAATGAAAATATTCTGATTGATTATAGTTGATAGAATCGATTGTAATTGATTAGGATCAAGGATTTGATTATCTTTCCATAGTATAGGATTTGATTTTGTTTCCACATTTTAGGATTCCACTCTTGTATAAATACAAGAACCTATGTACAAGTTAAATCGAAATCAATAAAATATCTCTTCACTCATATTTAACATGGTATCAGAGCTATAAGATCTAGGCACTGTGGATATTCGCTCCTGGCGGGCGGCCTAAGCCTCACTGCCGTCCGTCGGGCACTTAGTTACTTTGTCAATCTCCTTCACGCTTTCCAGTTGCTTTCACCCACCAGAACGTCTCTTCATCACCAGCGCACCTCTTCACAACCAGCGCTCGTGGCTTTTCGATTCATGGCTTCTTCGTTTCTTTTCTTTCAAACTCAAGTTGGTAAACCTACTTGAGTTTGGCTTGGCTTGGCGTGGCGCTCCTGGTTTCTTTTTGCTTGGATGTTCCTAGTTTCTCTTGGCTTTTTCAAACTCAAGTTGGTAGACCTACTTGAGTTTAAGGGGAGATGTTAGAATAAATGCATATAAAAAATAATATCGCGATCAAATTGTGATCTTGATATTGTGATTTGATTGTAATTGGGATGATTTTATTCCATAGTTAATTGGTATGATTTTCTTTCCATAGTTAGGCTCTCTCCTCTTGTATAAATAGAGGCCTCATTGTATGGTTTCAATAATCGAATTCTATATTTCTTCTCTCATATTTAACACCCTTGAACTTTTGATCTATAATAGGGAGACACAATTCCATTTTTGGGTTGGATGTTGGAGGAATTGTGTCTGTCTCTATATAGTGCATGGAGGCTCCTAACTGGTTTGGTTTATTATTAATGAACTTTTAAATGTCAGTTCTCTTTGCCTACTCCATATGGTTGATACTTGATAGTTATGATCATGAAATACTGAGATGTGTTCTGTATATGTGAGAACTTCAGGGAAAAAATTACTTAGGCCTATCTAGTTTGGCTAAGTAAGTCAATCGGTTTATATATTTTTGTGTTTATTGAAATTTTTTCACATTTGGTCAGTTTCGCACGAGAAGAATTTAACAAGTAAAAAAATTATGTTTCCATTGTGAACCTCACCCAGAAAAATTATGTTCCAAGATTTTTGGACAAATCTTTTGAGTTTATTCGTCATTTTCCAAAAAAAAAAAAAAAAAGTTGAGTTTCCATTGTGATTCTTTACATTTTTTATCCCTCGTCGAGACGATCCAATAATCTACAAACATTTGACACAAAATTAACAAATGCGGAAAAAGATTGAATGAAGAAAAAAATTAAGCTAGTTGACTTATTTATCCAAGCTAGGCCTTGAGTTTTGATCCAAACAAGACTTAAGTTTGATAATGTGCAACTCTGTAACAGAGAAGAGGAAATCTGGTAAAAAGAAACAAAAAACAAAGGAAAAGCAAACGGAAGAAAAACGGAGCAAGTCTCTCCGTCAGAATTTTATAAGGCAAAACGAGTATTGTGGACCATTAGATCTTCTTTTTTGGTGTGTTGTCGAGCTCACAGCAAAACCCTCACAAGATCCTCACAGAGGATCCGGCTCAAACAAATGCTTGACGCAAGCATAAAGCCAAATGATATCACCTGTATCACTGTTCTGTCTGATTGTAGCTACGCGGGTATGATCTGTAAGAGGTGGAAGCACTTCTACTCAATCTATCTAGCGCCCCCCTAAAAGTGCTAATATTTGGATATTTTCAAAAAAATAGGTAAAAATCATAATTTTTTAGTTTTCCAATTCCTCTTGTCGAGAAGGACCGATAATCCACAAAAATTTGACGCAAAAATTAACAAATACGAAAAAATATTGAATAAGGACGAAAAAAAATGGCTTTTTTTTTTGAAAGCTAGGCTGTAGTCCTCGGAAATAGCCATCTAAGCCCCATAAAAACATCTGCCGAATTTTCTTGACTGAGTACATACCCAACGAAATGCTAAGGAGCAAACCCGAGTGTAGGACCAATGGGCTCCTGTCCCAGTTGGTAACTCGTGTCCTCCTCATATGGAATTGCCAGGCCTCAGGGTTTGAGCTCCGTGGTGGGCGTTTGAGATTCATGACCATGGGTAGCCTCGAGTGTAGGCATTGCTTCCACGCCAATTGTACCAATGAATGGCTTCGCTCGAATATTTCTTGTCCAGTTTGTAGGAACTCTCTTGATCGGTCTCCGGGGGCTCATGCATGTGTTAAGCAAAGAAAGAAAGGTTGACAGAATCACAAAAGGAAAAGCCCTGTTAAGTGGTCAATGTCTCTAGTACTTTCTTGCAAATTTAATAATCTCTGGATGGTAGCATATTGTGATTACATAGTCGAATATTTCATTCTATTTGACTACGAGGACGAGATTTATCAGTAATATTTCCATGGCTGCTAAGAAACAAAAGAAAGATTGTTGCAGATTAACGAGATTTATAAGTAATATTTCCAATAAATTCCGAACAAATATACCACAAGCGTTAATCTGCAACAATTTTTCTTTTGTTTCTTAGCAACCATGGACTACAACATAAGAATAAAATCTCATCAATTATCTTTAAAAAAAGACGATAAAAGTAACATCATAAATTGGTCGTGAACTTATAGTACCCAATACCTTGGAGGCAAATAACCTATTTCAAAGCACAACATAAGTTTTATGGTACGGCCATACATCGGTAGACTAAAATTTGATGCGTATCAATTTTTTTTTGATATCTCAAGGTGTCACGTACTTATCAATTGGTGAAAGAGACTACTCTTTATGAATATCTTTCTCACTCAGATTCAACAATAACTTCCAATTCGCTGTTAAAAGGCCTTCCACTCGCCTGTCCCGTGGCCATTGTTGGATTTGTAGAGGCAAATGGATTGGGAGGTTTGATCAGAGTGTCTCCATCACCTTCAAGCATTTGAATCACAACATGCATTGAGGGCCTGTCGACTGGATACCACTGAATACACTGAAGTCCCACGATTGCCAATTTCTTTGCAATCTTGGCATCTCCTTCATCTTGGCCGGATATCAATTCCTAGCTCTTCTCCCCTATCTAAACAATTGTAAATCCATTCCGGAAAGTATACTTGGTTAGTGCTATTCACCATTACATCAAAATTCTTTTTCCCTCCTACCATTTCAAGCAACAACATTCTGAAACTATAAATATCTGATTTGTATGACACATTCCCGAAGTTCCTAGAGAACACTTCTGGTGCAATATAGCCAATGGTCCCCCTAGCAATCGTCATGGATACAACACTTTGTTCCTTTGAACACAACTTTGCTTGACCAAAATCCGATATCTTTGGATTCAAGTTATCATCCAAGAAGATATTATGTGGTTTAATATCAAAATGAAGGATTTGTTGATCACACCCTTGGTGAAGATACTCAATTCCTTTGGCTATGCCCATAGCAATTTCTAGCAGCTTCTTCCAACCAAGTGAACGCTTCCTGTGATCAGATGATGCAAACTTTTCTAGGGAATCATTTGGTAAGAACTCGTAAATAAGAGCTCTTCTGAATCCATCAGCACAATATCCAACAAAGCGAACCACATTGACGTGGTGGATGGTACCAATTATTCCCACTTCGTTGATGAAATCTTCCCCATTTTCCTTAGTGCTATTGAGGATATTAACAGCAACATAAACATCATTGGAAAGTTGTCCCTTGTACACTGTTCCATATCCTCCTTGGCCTACTTTCTCCTTGAATTGATTTGTGATTTTCTTGATATCGGCATAAGAGTATCTTGCCGGCTTCAAAGCTCTATAATCCTCCAAGAACCTCTCAATCTTTAGACTATCTTGTCTCTTTATTTTCTTTTGTCTATAGAACCAATACATTGCAGTGAGGATTACAAGAAGAAGAAATGGGCCTAAAGTCACACCTGCAATCACCAAGTCATGACCTGTGAAAGATAAAGAAGACTCGTTATATTTTTTTCTGTGTGCTAAAAATGGTGTTCAAAGTCTCAGCTTGACTCTATCTGGGCCCATTTGTTTAACGACACTAACAGCACCAGAGCTTCTAGGGAGTAGTTAGTGACCCTCAACTTTGATACATGTATATATATTAGTGCATGCTCGTGCTTGAAGGTGCGACTTGAACAATCAGCACACGCAAATAATTACGACACGCATCAATTCAATGCAGCATTAAAAATTGTCCAAAAAATAGCACATTTGCTGTAATACCTAAAACACTCACAAAAATCAGAATACTAAAACAAAAAAATGGATACCGGAAGAGAAGTGTGGGAATAAGAAGTTCGTATTGAGGGCTTTGTATGAAGTGAGAGACTATCTTCAAGCATTGTTTTCAAGCATGCTTTTCCCAATCTTTGTATGTCACTTCAAACAATGAATGTCTTTGAACTTTTTCATCACCTCTTTTTCTTTTCGAAATGTGTCCATCTTGGAGCATGCACGACAATTCAGCATACAATCTAGTATACATACTAAATAGACAAATTTATTGTAAGAAACATAGCTTCTCCAAAGTAGTGATTTTGCTAGCTCTTAAGTATTTCGCTATTTTCATTGTTTTCCTTTGTCGGTGTGCACGAACAAAGCCTACGGTAGCCACATATTTTTAGCCTGTTGAAAACGTTGACGGCTACCAAAGTCGTGCACTCAGAAAAAGGTAACTAATGGGAATAACAATTTATTTGCATGTGGCTAACGTGGGGAGAGGTAACATGGGAATAACAATTTATTTGCCTGTGCCTGTGGCTAATGTGGGAATTCAAAATGGAATGAACGACACTCTTTGAACGAAACCAACTTAAAAGGAAAAAAAATTATAAGGCAATCAATTGAAAAGAAAACATAGATAAGGAAATGTTAACAAAACTTGGAAATCTGTAGGATATCGAAATCAAAGATTGTGAAAATGATCAGACGGCTATGATCATAAAGTAAAAGTGATCGGACGGTTAGAGAGGTGTTCATGTATTATTATATCGATGAATTTACCCTTATGCAAGAAAAGAAAATGAAAAACGTTTATATGCCCATTTAAATATAATCAACCTATTTATGAGTAATCAATCCTTTTTCCATAATAATTAACCCATATAAATGTAATTAACTAAAAATGATAGTGAATTGAAAAGGAAATCGTAGGAAACATGTTAAGGTAGGAAAATTAGGTTTAAATATTAGGAAAGATTCTCGGAAAGAATTTAAACTCTTTCAGGAACCTATTAATTTGTATTAAGCAGTAAAAGGAAATTTATTTGGGTAGTAAAGTTACACATATGAAACCTCGTAAATTTCAACCCTAGGAGTTATGTGTATAGATTTTAATGGTTAAGATTTATAGATGGATGTACGTAGTATTCAAATGATGAGCTAGGTTATTATACAGATATAGATTTAGATATAGATTGTATTCTATTACCTCAGACTATATATTGAACTCCCAACATTTAAATTTAAAACTTGGACACTCATCTCAATCTCAACCATAGAGATAATTGTCATTATTTTCCATGCTCATTCAATTGATTTCACCGCAGAGTGAAAACGATAATTGGTTTCACCACAAACAATAGTAGGTAATTAGTTTTCTAGTTTTAATCGGAGAATTTTATGTTAGTTTTCCTTATAAATTCGATAAAATATAGGGTTCTTCAATAAATGTCATAAAAAAATTCCGGAGCTGCCACTGTCAGTGAAGGATGTATAAACCCACCGAATTAGTAATAGTTGGATTAATAATCTATACCACATCACCCATGGTAGTCCATGGTAGTATTATATATCCCCACGCTGTGAAATTATATATCTGCGACATGTTTAAATCGCGTCTTGAATATTTTAAACAAACACTAGATATTTGGGGAAAAAAATAGATCTTCCGAGCACATGCAATTCTCGGCCGAAATGTACCTAGTAATTGCCGACCCTAAATTGTAAGGTTTGAAGAACGAAATATTAACCATTGTCCACCTCGTCCAAACCCATGTCTTCCCACAAGGCTCTAGCCAATTGGGGCAATTTTGACTTCACAGCCTTAAATTACATTTTCTCATGGAGTTTTCAAGATCTATTGTGGGTATGCAAATTTCCTTTTGACTTTCTCTGACTTGAGCATGGACACAAAAGGGAAAGAAGAGAAAGGGGTACCTTTTTTGAGGACGCCAAAGCATTCAATTTCATCGCTCGTGCTGTTCCTCTTCAACCTACAAAACTTTCCTTTCGCCGCACATTCCCCGCAAACCTTCGGCTACCGAGGATCCCCTGTCCGAGTGAAATCCGGACAGGGGCCTGTCCCAGTCTTCCGAGCCGTTGATCTCGCAAATCAACGGCTGAGATCTGTCGAGCCAAAACGACGTCGTTTTGAACCAAAAAGTGTTCGGCAGATCTCAGCCGTTGATTTGCGAGATCAACGGCTCGGAAAACTGGGACAAGCCCCTGTCCGGATTTCACTCGGACAGGGGATCTGGTCTCATTGGAGCCATTTCAACTGCAGATGAGGTGTTTGATCAAACACCTCATAGGGAACCGACGGAACATTAAACATCTTTCTGCACGATATGAGCTCTGGTGAATACTGGATAATCACATTGCCCGAGGCATAAACTTCACGACCATCGCCACCGAGGCAAGGGATCAGATTCCAATATGAGAAATCCAGATTCGTTGAACGGGGGCAACTGAATAGACTATAATTGTACACGGGATCTGGAAATTGAAAGGGAGTGGTGGACAAACTGAGGTTTTGAAGCTGTTGTGGGAAGCAGCTGTTGGGGTCTTTGATGTGAATCAATTGGGCTTTGTAATCGATATTGGTGACTAGAACTTGGACGGAATAGGGGAGGTTGCGGAGAGTGGCGGTGGTGTTTGGAGAGCAAGAGAGATCGAACCCGGGATAGCCGCAATGAGGGGGTTGATGGTCCTTTAGACGGAATGGGTAGCGGATTGTAGGACCGCGATCGGAGCACGTTGTTGGAGTGCAATCGCCTTGGGCTGTGGAAAGGCGCAGGATAAAGAAGAGAATACAGTAGTATATGGACATGTTCCTACTCCTATATAAAATCTCCCCTCTCTCTCTCTCTCTCTCTCTCTCTAAATCCAAGAGTAAAGACTTCCAGTTTTAATTTTGCTATAGAAATAAATTCGTTCAAGAAAGGTTTTAGATGAACGTTTGTGTGGCTCCATTTCTTCTCAGCAATCAGTATTCTTATCCTTTTCTGTGGAAAATTCAGCAATCAATGTTCAAAGTCAGTATCGATATTGACTCTGACTTTTACTAAGCTTCACATGTTTAGGTATACTTTTCTTCACTGATAATTATTATTATTTTTTTCTGATCAGCTCTTCACCGATATTGACTTCTTTTCTTTTATCTTCACTTTTAAAGTCTTCGTTTATCATAGACGGGTGTGCAAAAAACCCACCTAACCCGACCAACCCGACCCGAAAGGTCTTGGGCAGAGTCGAACATGTGGTTCGGACGGGTACGGGTTCACGTTCTTAAAAAAAACAATTTTCGGTTCGGGGTTTGAGTTGTGCAATCCTTACCTGTAGGGTCGGCCCCGGTCCGACCAACCCGAAGGGTAAACCCGGCCCGACCCAAAAAATCGGACTCACTGCCGGTTCTTACACCTGTTCGGTTCGGGTTGCGAGGCTAATATATTGCTACCTAACATGGTCGGGTCGGGTTCGGAGTCAAACCCGACCCGTGCACACCCCTAAATTCATAGTACACTCCTATCTTTTTTGGGGGAATTGCAAATCAGAGGCAAAAGAGGCCCATTGTGATGGTCATGTTTTTAGGAATCACCAGTCTCATGGGACGAAAAATTATATTTGCACATAGATAATACATTGAACCAAAACTTGAATGGACGCATATACTACAGGAAAATTACCTCTTGCATTTTTTCCTTAAATAATGTTGCACCTTGAGTTTAAATACATTGCACTCTTTGAAAATAGTGTGGGGGGTTAATTCCACCTTGAGCCTTTTCCTTTCTTTGGCTTGAGCAGAGAGAATGAATGGCGTGAACCTGGGTACCTGCAAACCGGAGGGTGGTGTTCCTCCGGGAAGAAGCTCCGACAACCTAGTTAGTAGGTGGAGAAGAAGAAGAGGAGAAAGCTTTTTTAGGAAAAAGTATAGAGAGAGAGTGTATCAGAGAATACCTGGGCGGGGGTGGTTCCCTATTTATAGGGAACTCTGGAGCATCAATCAAGTTAGCTCGCCCCCACGTGTCGTTCTGTTCGGCTGACCCACGTGTCAGAGATATTTAGCAATCCACCGCCCCACGAGGATGACAGAGTCGCATTAGTCAATGTCAAAACTGTCACATCAGACAGAAACGTCACTTCAGTACAGAGCGGTCACTTTCGTTCTGACACTGTTGACCGTTGAATGACCGTAGACAAGTGTACTGACTGGTGGATGAAGCGGTTTTCGAAGAGAGAGTCTCCCGAACATAAAACTCTCTGAGTGAAATAAGTTTAATGGTTCTACCGAAGAGAGGACTTCCCGAACGTAAAACTTGCCGAACGTAGTGATGAATTATTGTCCCGGAGTAAACGAAATGATAACGTCGGCGGATTGCATCTACTCGGAAGCCGAGTATAAGAGTACCACATCGCTCGGCAAATGTATAGAGACTGATTCAATTAAGTCCGTAGGCCACAGAACTACGCCCCTTGACCCCTCTGAACCTTTGGTATTTTCGGCCCACTACAAATAGCACCGTAATGAGAATTACTGAGGTTCTGTTGTGTTTTCTAATCCAACATTTTGATTCTGAAAAACTAACTCTTGCACCTTTCCTTTAAAATTGTCACATCGTCATCTAAAATTGAATTGCTCCCTTTGATATCAAAATAGCCCCTGGAAAATATTTTTGATGTAGGCTCCGTTTGTTTGAGCATAAAATATTTTTCGGTAAAATGTTTTACCTATTTTTCGGTGTATGGTTGTGTAAAAAATTAGGAAAATATTTTACATGTAAAACATTTTCCATCAATTGGATGAAAATAATTTACCCTTAAATCTTCCGTAAGTTATTTTCCGAAATGAACCTGTTGCCTTCTACTGTAATTCTCACTGCTCAATTTCCTCGATCTTCAGTCCTGACTCACGTTCAATTCCAATATTTTTAGATCTCTCCACCGTTTAAGCCTCCATTACGGGCTTTACAAAAATGATTTAAATCACAAATTATTTTTTAAAATATTTTTTTATGGTTTCCTAAAAATAAAGCTCAATCTAATATCGATAATGATTGTTTCAGAACTTGCACTTTTTCTAAAAGTCCTAAAAGTGTTAGTGGAAGTACTAGAGTTCAATTTTTAAGATAAGAAAAGTGGGTAAACAGTTAACTGGTGGAAAAGAAAAGGGGAAATTACATATCAGTGGAGAAGGGTAAATAATTCCCAAGTGATGTAGAGGTTTTTTTTGAAATTGCATAAATATGAAATGGAGGGAAAAAAATTTCCCATACATGAAACAGAGGAAAAAATATTTCCCATACATGGAGTCGGTTGTAGTAGAATCTGGATTTCCTGAGTTGCTCCTTCTATGAACGTAAGTTGCCCCTTCTATGAACTTCCTGGGTATTCAATTTGTTGAACATTTCTTCAATCTTCTTACCATTTCTATTATTTTCTGAGAAATTTGGGATCTGGGTTACTTGCAAATTTGCATGAAACGGACCAACTGAAATGGTCGATTTGTAGTCAAATCTGAATTTGAACCTAAGTTGTCCCTTCTATGAATGTTAGTTGCCCCCTCTATGGACCTAAATTGCCCATTCTATGAATCTAAGTTGCTCCTTCTATGAACTTCCCTGGGTATTCAATTTGTTGAGCATTTCTTCAATCTCCCTACCATTTCTATTATTTTTTGAGAAATTTGGGATCTAGGTTATAACTACAACAAAAGTGGTCTAAGATGACGAAAATTGATGACGAAAAATTATTTTGTCGGTAATAGTATGTGATTTGCGAGGAAAAAAAAATTTCGTCACTAATTGAAGGGAGCGGGTCTAATTAGGCGAGGAAATATTTGTTTGTCGAGGTTTGAACAAATTTGACGACGAAACTCTATTTTTCCTCGCCATTTATCCGTTCCAATTTTACTGTTAGCGACAAAAAAAAAATTTCCTCGCCGTTTCCCTCAAAAAAATTGGCGGCATCCCAAAAACATTAAATATTTTGGCGGTACCCCAACAAATAAGGATTGGCGGGACTGGGTAAAAAAAAAAAAAAGACAAAAAGGGCTAAAACGGCACCGTTTAGGCATAAATAAAGGATATACTCCTACTTTTCCTTCTCTCTCCCCTCATTCCCTCGTAACCCACCGCTTCTCTCTCTCTCTTCTTCTCAGATGAAGTACTTGCAGAGAACACTTCGGTGAATCCGCCATAGCTCGCCACACTGAACTATTTTTCGATTGGAGCATCAAGAAGCACAACAGGATTCTCCTTGTCTTTCTAATCGCTCGAGTCTAAGATTTCAGGTACGTGAGATACGGTTGTAAGTTTCTCTCTGTCTTTTCCATATATTCCTCCAAAGATCCTAAACCCAGTTGATTTGTTGTGATTATTTGGGGCAAAGGTCTCATAATCCTGTATATATATGTTTGTACATGGATCGGTGTATATATATGGACTTATATGTTAGTATTTCTCCAATCTATAATCCCCAAAACCCTGACTCGGTGATAGCTAGGGCTGTAGAAAGCAAAAAGTGGGCGCCCAGAGGTGTACGAACCGGTTTCGAGTCATGCATCCCTCCACACTCCAGAATTTTTTCAAGTCCATTCCGTTGAATACTCATATATGTTTCCCCGCCTCCCCCCGACAAGGGGAACAGAGCCCTTTTTCAAGTTGGGCGAGACCCAAGCTTTCACGACCGAGCAACGTACTTATTTTGTTTTTCTTTTTGCGGTCGTCCTCTTTTTTTGACCTTCTCGTTAGAACATGAGGTGAATTTACGAATAGAGATGTAACTGAAGTGGAAGTAGAGATTAGAAAAATTAAGTGCGTACCCTTGAATTTTCTCTCCCAAATCTTTAGTTTGATGACTGTTAGAAATATTTACCTAACTGTGTAGTAGGATCTGACTTGTTCATAGTCTCTGCCATTTAAAATTGGACTACGGTTTTAGTGGTCCAAGCCCTATACCATGATAGAGTATTCAATGCATTATAGGAGTAGTACTGTGGAATCCATACAAATTAGGGTGGAAATCAAACTAATCAGTGCTGAAAGAACTTCTGGACATTAATCCGGGCACTAAACAATCTTTCTTGGGCAATTTTTTTTCACACCCCTTTTTTCTACCATGCAATCTATTTTTGTCCCATTGCAACGTGAATTCACAAAGTTGGAGCAGGGTGTTCTTTCCAGGAATCGACGGATCACACGGTTGAGAGTTTATTATGTGGGTTGCTTATGCAAATGTTTGTGTTATGTACTTTTTTGTTAATCTAAAGATGATATTAATCCGTGTCTTGTTGGGATCATTGTCTTTCTCTACATTATGATCTGTGATTTTATTGTTTATAGTGCATAACATGTCCAAAAGCGATAAACAATGGGTGAAACCAGGCGACCTTGCAAAACAGAAGCAAAATGGTTACAAGAGGAAGAGAAACAACAATGTCAAAGAGAATGAAAACGAATACCAGAGGATGAGAGACAACAAAATCAAAGAGAATGAAAAGAGGGTGCAAGCTATGGGGTTCAAGCATGTACCAGCTTTCGTTCATTACGTACCTATGAAGAGGAATGGCAAACTAATCATGGCTGGGGCGGATGATGACAGCTCACCTGGTAATGAGGATGATAGTGATAACGACTCTGATCAGTCTGATGACTCGTTTGAACAAGAGGTACTCTATGGCTGCACATAATATATCAATAATAAAATCAAGTCAATGGACGTATGTTATCATGCTTTATCGTTTGTACTTATACTTTTTTTATCATCAAAGTTTCTTCTTCTACTCATTCTCCATACTTTTGCATTGTCTCTTGGTATTTTAGGTTGTAAGGATCCAAGTGGTACCTGAAATGCAGTTGCCTGGAACATCGCATCTTCAAAGAGCCCCTACCAGAAACCAACATGGCGCGAGCCCCATCCGTGAGAGGGTGACCCGATCGACCCTGCATCCAGATGTGGGTACCCAACCTCCACAACCTCTTGATGCCGAGCAGGAGATTCAGGCAGCCCCCTTTGTAGCACCTGTCGGTAAGCTTTAAATGTTATTTACATTTTTCTTTTGACAGTATATTTAACCACTACTTTTGGCACTTTATTTTTTTTGCTCAAGCTTGGCACTTGCTATATTAACATAGCTTCATTATAACAATAGTTGTTGATAGACCTATCCGTGGCCCGACACGAGGCTTGATGGTTCAGCAATTATTCGACAAAGAAGGAAAGCTTCTTGTTCCCATCCCACAGTGTTTTCGTGCACCTGTCGGGAAGTATGCTTGTAAACTTGCCACACAGATTGGTGTAGAGGTTCGGACAAATTTGGAAGATCTTACTATCCGTAGATGGAAAGCTGTAGATGAAAGTGTGAAGGCACCTATGTTTCAACGCATTAAGGTAATTACAATATTTTCTTATTTACTTAAATCGCAATTCATGTTAATCAATACCTTTGCTATTGGATTTGGCAGGATCGATTTAACTTGGAGGGAGATCCCATAGATGTTGAGAAGGCAGTGGCAAGACAATTTGGGCGTAGACTGAGTGATTACACCCATGACCTTTACAAAAAGTACAAGAAGCTTAAGAGTACTAAGGGGGTAGAGTATGCCAGAAGCCACCCACCATCTGGCGTCACTCACGAACAGTGGATGGGTCTAATTGATAAGAAATGGAGTGATACCAAATTTCAGGTCAGTGAAGTGCATGCACGAACTAATTTATTTTCAGGCCAGTGAAGTGCACATATTTAGTTTCCTTTTTACCTGAATAGCTTCCAACACTTTATTGTTATCTTTAAATAAAGCCAACTGCATGCTTTCAAGATTTACCTTCCCAGCATCATGAGCCACATCCGTTGCATTTACATTTGGCAAGGGGTGGGCTGCACAAGTTGCATTGACATCTGGCAAGCTATCCACGTTGTTTCCTTCAGTTTCTACCACCTCCTCTACCCAGTCTGCATTGCCATCCACCTCATCTTCGTTCTCCCTGTTCTGATTCTCTTTTGACTCTTTAATGGACATGATTTTCTTTGCCCAAATCTCTTTTCTGTCATGATGAAACTGAATAGGAGGGAGACGGTTCAGATTATTACTCTGTGGCCTCGTCACATTTTTCTTCCTCCAGATCCATATTGTAGCTGCCACGTTGTAGCTATCCACGTTGTAGCTGCCAATTCGACTGGTGTTGTTTCTGTCTTTGAAATCTAGCAAGATTCACCACGAGTTTGTGACCCCAAATCCACGAACCATTGATTTCCTCTGCCGCTTTGATAGCTTCATTTCTGTTCCCAAATCTGACGAAGCCAAATTTCTGACCTGTGATTTTGCTTGTCTTGTTAGGGATGTAAAGATCCCTAATTTTTCCGAATCTGGAGAATAAGTTGTAGATCCATATCTTCCGAGTATCTTTTGGTAGATTATCAATGAACAGTGAAAAGATCTCGACGCCACTATCCCAGCTTCTATCCATATCTCTTTCTTTATCATATCACGTACACCTTCAACCCCCAAGAAGGAAATTAAGCTAATAGTATAAGAAAAGTCATAATAGGAAGGCGTGGAATACAGCCATTTGTCTCAACAAGTTTAATTGGGTTAGTTATGTTGTTTGCATGGTACTTTTCTTTTCGGCTTGTAATGCTATGGGCAATTAATCAATTGCAGTTCTTGTTTCTCTGTTTTTTTTTGGCTGTTTTTTTAGAACAAATCAACTAAAAACATAAAGAACCGGACCGAAATGAAGTCCAAACATAGATGTGGTTCAAAGTCCATCCCAGTGAGGGTAAATGCAATGGTGAGTTTTTTTAATATTGTAGTTGTTAGAATGCAAATATGCTTAATCTACTTATTGGTTCAAAAACTAATTGATCAGATGCAAACCAATGAGAATCGTGTGCCGGACTTGAAAGAAGTTTACAAATCTACCCACTTCAATGAAGATACAAAAATGTGGATCTCTGAAGAATCCGAGAAGAACTATGTACGTATAGTTGGTTATTTGCTTTAGTTGCTAAAATATCTAAAGCTTAAATCTTATTACTCTATGTTGTTTTACATTTTAAAAGGGCAAGATCATAGAGGTAGAGGCTGAACATGCTGAGGCTGGTGTGACACCACCGATCACACAAGAGGAGCTTTCAATCAAGTCGCTCAAGGCAAAATCAGGATACGTTAAAGGACTGGGTATGAGGCCTTCCTCATCTCTTAGGACCACTGTTGCATCTGCAGCCAATAGTCAATATGTATCGCATCTCGAGTCGCTGGTACAAGAATATCAAGAGGAAAGGCAAGCACAACAGCAAAAGATAGATGTGCTTTCAGAGTCAAACAAGCAGATGGAGTTGACGACAGCTACGATCATGGAGTATTTGAAACACCAAGGGAATGGATTCAGCGAATATATTGAGAATTCAAGGAGCACATGAACAACATGTTGGATGGTTAGTAATTTACCCTGCAATTTTGCTTTCCATTATTGATAGGATCGAACTCCACAAACTCCACATTCCTCCTTGTCACTGCATCAGCAAGTATCCTTAACTCCCCTCCCTCTCTGTATTATTACTTTGTTAGTACATGTGGATTCCGGACATGCAATTAAGCTGTTGGTAGCTAACGTTGGACATGGTAGTCTAGTGGTAGACGCAATATATCTAGAGTCCACACCATGCACTACAATATGATTGGAAATTCTTTTGGATCTTATAAAGTGCGGAGCAGAATTAGCACCTCTAATTATGTTGGTCAAATAACGCCGACTTCCATCCCAAGGTTGTTCTCTTCAATTTTTTCATATCAGTAAAAAGTCGGGTGAAAATCTCATAGTAAGAGTTAAGTTTTGAATGTTAGAATGTGCAAGTGAAAGTGATAGTAACCATGAACAACATAAATGTGTTTGAACGTGAAATCCTGACATTCATAGTTTGATTAGATACATTGTTGGATTTAATGTGATTTCCTAGGGGTGATTGAAGTTCTGGCTTTTCCTCTAAAATTTGATATTGTTCTCATGTTTTGTAGTGTTCAGAGCTTTCATTTATTGTTTGGCTATATTTGTCTAAAGTCGAGATCGAACTCGCTATGAATCCCCTAGATATACGTGCTTGATGAACCCACTTGACTAAGCTGGTCAGATTGCAATTCTGATTCTTTGTCTTCGCCATCACCTTCTATCACCTACTTCCACCGTCAAGCCTCTATCAATACTTGAATGGAGAAGGAGATTGAGTATCCAAAAGGCAAGCCAGTGAAGTCCTTATTACTGAGTCCAACCCTTCTACTAATAGGTTGAGATTTCTGGGTTTTTCTCATTTTAGATTCAGGTTTTCTTTGGGTTGCTTATTCACGAATAAAAGATTCAACTCAACCAAGAACTCCCTTTTCTGGAATCCAACCACCCGTCGGGGACTTTCCAAAGTCCCCAGCCAAGCCTGCGTACCAAAGCGCTCTAATTCTAATAAAGTCAAATAAAGTTTTCATTCCTTCATTTATCCATATATGTTGCACCCTGTCTTTGAAGCTTCTCGTAAAAAGTCGTTCGACGTGGGGAGGTGGGCCCTGCTTGTCTAGACCAGCGATCGTAAACCCGCATGGTTAATCGATTATAGAGTGCAAGACTCGAGGTAATCCTAGGAATACAGTAGAATAACTGCCTCCGTGGATGCCTCTGCGAGTAAACCCCTAGGATCTCCAAAGGAGCTCAGGGATAGAGTTATGATGATCTTTCTCTGGTTTCGTGGACTTCATCCTTCCGGTGACCTGACATGACACCATCCCTTCCTTTGTAGACGGCTAAGTGACTTCCTAACCTTAACACTTGCTTCATTAGTATCATAATCCTTCGAAAAGGTAAACGTCTTTGATCTTTCAAAGTTGTAAGTCAACGTGTCTTTGATGCCAAACATACAGGCCCTTCTTTGTGTGTGGTTAAAAGTCGTACTTAAATATGAAGGTCTCTGGTTGGTAGGGTCCTACCGGGACCCGTGTGAATCAGTTGCAGTTGGTTAAGTATAATGTCAGAGGGGCTTCTGGTTGAATCATTAATGACCATGCATTGAATCTACTATGTATTAGGTTTTGCTCATAATTAAGTTTCATCTTTAATTGGCTTTAGGCTCAAGTAATTATATGTACAGTAGTTGATATCTAAACATAGTAATGATTTTCTTTTATTCCACGTTTGCAGATTGGATATGCAGAAGGTTGGTGGTATATATGAGAAGGCCAAGATCTTTTTTGTTGATACTTCTTTTTGTTGGTGGTATATATATATGAGAAGGCCAAGATCTTTTTGTGTTGATGGGCCGTTCCTTTTTGTTTCGTGTCTTCGACCACTACTCACTGTGCATCACTTATGTTATTATCTATGTTCAGTTAACTTGGTTCTTTTTGGACAGTGAATGGACACCTTGAAACCTTTATTACTTTGTTTAGCTGTTTATGGTAATATGAAGGTTATTAGTGACGTTTTGTGGCTGCCTGTTTTTCTGCTGCTGCTACCAGTTTCTGCTGCTGTTTGTTATGCTGCTGAACTGATTTGTACTGTTTGGATCCTACGGCTACTGCCATGTAGCTGTTGTTCTGCTCTTTTCCATGGCTGTGGTTCTCTGTTTCTGCAGATCTGCTGCTGTATCTCCAGCCAGCAGCTTGACAGATCTCTTGCTGCTAAGCAAGTCAGCAAGTCAGCTCTTTGTTCAGCTGCCATATTCTGCTGATGTCAATCCAGCAGCTGCTGCTATGGAATTTTCACCAATCTCATGGAGAACAAGTTCAAGCTGAGTGCCAAATTGCTGCTGCTCCAACTTGCTGCTGCAGTCGATGCTTTGCTTTTGCTCATACCACAAGTTGGCTCACCTCTATGTCCTACTGCTACTTTTAGTTCGGTAGTGATTGTTATATATTAACAGTTAGTTCCATGTCTCTTTTGTAATGTTTTGGTCATTTAGGCGCTGTTTTCCTTCCCTCTTACTAGATGGATTGGAAACAGCGCTTATCAGTTCATCCATGTAGCCTTTTGGCGTTGCCAATTTTCTTTTCTTTTGTTTTCTTTTTTTTCCTCTTGGGGTATGCCCCTTGTAGGCTGTACATTCGGTTAGTCTCTTTTTTATTTCAAGCTGGTTTATCCAAAAAAAGAGAGGTTATTAGTGACTTCTGTAAGATGCATTCTTATGTTCAGCCATTTTTTTCCTTTTGTAAAATTTTGTTGATTGGATTTGGAAGTGCTTTAAAATGAACAGGGTGAACAAAAAAACACCAATTGTAAATTAGCGACGAAATAAATTCTCTTCAATTACCAGATAATTGTTTTTAAAGGACGAGGAATATTTTTGTCGCTGTTGTTTTTGCGGAAAAAAGCATTAAAATACTTTGCGACGAAAAGAGAAGTGATGGCGAGGAATTAATTCGTTGGTAATGAGAACATATTGCGAGGAAATAATTCGTCGGCCATGGGAAACATTAGTGAGGAATTATTTCGTCGGCCATGGGGAGTCATTGCCGAGAAAAATTTATTTTTCGTCGCGAGGAGTCTTTCGCGTGAAACAAAGATCGACGAAAGGGACGACAAAATTTTTTCGTCGGCAACAACTTTGGCGACAAAAACCATGCAATTGGCGAGGAATTTGTTTCGTCGTCTTAGACCTTTTTTGTTGTAGTCATGAATTAATTATAATTACTTACAAATTTGCATGAAACGGACCAACTGAAATGGTCGATTTGTAGTCAAATTTGAGTTTGAATCTAAGTTACCCTTTCTATGAATTTAAGTTGCCCCTTCTATAGATCTTATTTTTTCTAAGAAAAGCAGCCAGTGAAGCAATTAGTAACTAGTAGCATAACTTATTCACATTTTTAAGTAAAACCAAACAAGAAATTTCAAGTGGCAATTCCTAGAATCTCAAAGCAAAAGTATAAAGTGAATGTTAGAAAACGTACATCTTATTTTCTCTATCATTTCTCTTTCTAAAAAATTACCCAAAATACACTAATCTCAAAGTAATTTAAAAACTTAAATCTGCAAGTAACCCAGATCCCAAATTTCTCAAAAAATAATAGAAATGGTAAGGAGATTGAAGAAATACTCAACAAATTGAATACTCAGGAAGTGACAGCTTAGGTTCATAGAAGGGGCAACTTAGGTTCATAGAAGGGGCAACTTAAATTCATAAAAGGGACAACTTAGGTTCAAACTCAGATTTGACTACAAACCGACCATTTCAGTTGGTCTGTTTCATGCAAATCTGCAAGTAATCCAGATCCCAAATTTATCAAAAAATAATAGAAATGGTAAGGCGATTGAAGAAATGCTCAACAAATTAAATACCCAGGAAGTTCATAGAAATGGCAACTTAAGTTCATAGAAGGAGCAACTTAGGTCCATAGAAGCGGCAACTTAAATTCATAGAAGGGGCAACTTAGGAAATCCATATTCGACTACAACCGGTTCTATGTATGGGGAATATTTTTTCCTCCGTTTCATGTATGGGAATTTTTTTTTCCTCCGTTTCATATTTATGCAATTTCGAAAAAACTTCTTCATCACTTGGGCATTATTTACCCCTTTCTCCACTGATATGCAATTTAGATAGGGAAAAAAAGAAATTGCATATCAATGGAGAAAGGGGTAAATAATGCCCAAGTGATGGAGATATTTTTTCGAAATTGCATAAATATGGAACGAAGGAAAAAAAATTCCCCATACATGAAACGGAGGAAAAAATATTCCCCATACATGGAGTCCAAATCTGGGTTTCCTAAGTTGCCCCTTCTATGAATTTAAATTGCCCATTCTATGGATCTAAGTTGCCCCTTCTATGAAAATAAGTTGTCCCTTCTATGAATTTTCTGGGTGTTCAATTTCTTGAGTATTTCTTCAATCTACTTACTTTTTCTATTATTTTCTAAAAAATTTGGGATCTGGGTTACTTGCAAATTTGCATGAAACGAACCAACTGAAATTCTCCATGTATGAAACGGAGGGAAAAAAATTCCCAAAATATGAAGTCGGTTTGTAGTTAAATATGAGTTTGAACCTAAGTTGCCCCTTCTATGAATTCCTGAGTATTTAATTTCTTGAGTATTTCTTCAATCTCCTTACCATTTCTATTATTTTTTGAGAAATTTGAGATTTTGGTTACTTGCAGATTTGAGTTTTTAAAGTATTTTGAGATTAACGTATTTTGGGTAATTTTTTAGAAAGAGAAATGATAGAGAAAATAAGATATATGTTTTCTAGCATCCACTTTATACTTTTGCTTTTAGATTCTAGGAATTGCCACTTGAAATTTTTTGTTTGGTTTTACTTGAAAATGTGAAGAAGTTATGCTACTACCTACCAATTTGCTTCACTGGCTGCTTTTCTTAGAAAAAAATAAGGTGCAACTTAAGTCCATAGAAGAGATAACTTAGGTCCATAGAAGGGACAACTTAAATCCATGGAAGGGCAACTTAGGTTCAAACTCAGATTTGACTACAAACCGACTTCATGTTTTGGGAATTTTTTTTCTTCCGTTTCATGAATGGAGAATTTCAGTTGGTCCGTTTTATGCAAATCTGCAAGTAACCCAAATCCCAAATTTTCCAGAAAATAATAGAAATGATAAGGAGATTGAAGAAATGTTCAAGAAATTGAACACCCAGAAAATTCATAGAAGGGGTAACTTATTTTCATTGAAGGGCAACTTAGGTCCATAAAAGGGGTAACTTAAATTTATAAAAGGGGCAACTTAGGAAACCCAGATTCGGACTCCATGTATGGGGAATATTTTTTGCTCCGTTTCATGTATGGAGAATTTTTTTTCCTCCGTTCCATATTTATGCAATTTCGAAAAAACCTCTCCACTACTTGGGCATTATTTACTCCTTTCTCCACTGATATGTAATTTCCCCGGAAAAAAAATAAAATAAGACAATGGCATTTTTGTTATTTGGGGTTAACAACTTGATCTATATTACAATCCAACATTGACTGACATGCTCTGCAAAAGCTGCATCAAGTGCTGTAAACGAGTCGAGCCGAGCTTTATTGAACTCGAGCTCGGCTCCTTTATTAAACGAGCCCAAAATTCAAGCTCGAATCTCGAGCCTTAATGAGCCGAGCCCTTATTGAGCTGAATTGGGTCATTTACTAAACGAGTCTCTTTAATCGAGCCGGGTCATTCTTAACGAACTAAGCTTTTGTCAAACGAGCCAAACTCGGCTTGGGTCATTTACTAAATGAGCCGAAAACTCGAGCTAGAACTCGGCTCGTTTACTAAATTAGCAGAGCAAAATTGAGCCTTAACGAACCGAACCGAGCCAAGCTCACAAACTGCTCGATTCGTTTACGGCCCTAACTGCATGTGTAAAGTGGATTTCGGACCCACATAACTGGTGCAAAATAGCACCTGTTAGCACTTGCCTTACAAATAATGTTGCTTCCATATGATTTCGATTGGATGGTTTTAAATAGGGCTGCAAACGAATCAAGCGGCTCGCAGCTGGGCTCGTTAGTAGCTCGTTCAAACTCAGCTCGGAAGTTAAACGAACGAGCTCAAGCCGATTTTTTCAGCTCGTTTCGTAAACGAGCCGAGCTCAAGCTAGGATAAACTCGACTCGAGTTGGCTCGCGAGCCGGGGTATATATACTTAAGTTTAAGGTTTTTATTGTTATTTCATAATTTATTCTTTCCGTTTTCACTTTGCAGTCAACCAAGGGAGGCGAGAGCGCACACATATCAGTACACCCCCGCTCCATAGGAAAATGAAAGATATATATATATATACCTTCACAATCAAAATATTTTTGATTATATTAGGCTTATGCGAGGATATATATACATTTTTCGTTGGTCCGTTGAGGCTCGTGAACAAGCTCGAGCTCGAGTCAAGCCAAGGCAAGGCCCGCTCGGCTTGAGCTCGACTCGTTAAGTTTTCACTGAGCTCGAGCTCGGGTTCGTTAAAAACTTAATAAATAAGCTTGAACACGGTAAAACTCAACTCGGCTCGGCTCGTTTGCAATCCTAGTCTTAAAAGACGACCCTCCATGTTAGGTGCTTTACTTCATGTGCTACTATTAAACTTCGTAGGCAATTGCTTAGAAGACCGTGTGACTTGGTTTTGGATCTGACAAGGGGAACGCTGACATCGTCTATGTTAAGTTGTTCGAGAATTATTTCACTGTTTATGTTAATGGGATCGAGATTTGTCTCCTAGACGAGGAGTTTTTCCGTGACGACGTGGTACCCGCTCGGTTCATCTGAGTCGTCCGATTCACTTTTGGACAGCTCGGATTGAAACTCTCTCTCTCCTTTCACCCCAGCACTTTCACTCTATAAATCTGAGCCGTTCAAACACGCAATGAATGGCTCAGATGTGCGAGCGAACACCACGTGGTACCTGCTCGGCACTGAAAATCTTTCTCTTTCCCTCGTAGACTAACTAATCTCATGTTTACACCATTTGCTTTGACTAGAAATCTATGAAATCCTGGGATATTGTTACGAACAAATTTACTGAAGTCACGAAACCCTAGAGATTTTATTTTTTATTTTTGTCTATTTCTTTTGTTTATAGAGTTTTTCGCTAAGAATTACCATTTTTAATTTGTCTTTGCCGATGCCTTTTAATCCTTATATTTTTCCCTGCTGCTTAATAAGAGATAAACTTCTTTCCGGTTCTGCTGTAATTTCCGGCTGTGCCGTAAAGAAGCCGTTTCCAGCCGTCCAAAAACGATGCCGCTTTGATCATGGAAAAGTTGAAAGGCACAGTTCCGCAACACTAACATATTAAAAAATATGAGTAAAAAATTAATTGCTCCAATTTTAAATCCGTTTGAACCGTTGCGAATATCTTATTTTTATGATCATTTTATTCTAAGGAGTCATAATTAATTTTTGAATTTAGAGTTTTCATATGAAAGCCCTAAGCACTAGAACCAAATGAATAAGAGATACTTTATGACTTTTATATGAAAGCTATATAGTCAAAAATTAACTATGATCCATTAGGATAAAATGATCAAAAAAATGATCTTCGCAACGGTTTAAATGGATTACAAATTAGAACACTTAATTTTTTAATCATATTTTTTAATATATTAGTGTTGTGGGAATTGTGCCTTTCAACTTTTCCATGATCAAAGCGGCGTCGTTTTGGGACTGCTGGAAACGGCTTCCTTGCGGCAGAGCCGGAAAGAAGTTTATCTCAACTCCTAGTAGTACAAAGACCACATTCCGAACTTCCTGAATCGCATTTGAAGCAGAAGAGCAATGATCAATCTCTCTCTGCCATCTCCCGCGAATTTGGTCCCGCCTCCGCCCAAAACCCTAAACCCATCCCGCCAAAAGACACCCCCAACCAAAACCCTCAGAAATCCCAACTTTAAACACTTGAAGAACCGCCTGATCCATCAAGCCAATGTGGGCCACCTCCGCCAGGCAATCTCGACCCTTGATCTCATGACCCAACAAGGCCTCACCCCCGACCTCCTTACCTACTCCCTCCTCCTCAAATCCTGCATCAGAACCCGCCAATTCCATCTGGGTAAGCTTGTCCACGCCAAACTATCCGAGTCGCAACTCGAGCTCGACTCGGTCTTGCTCAACTCACTGATCAGCTTGTATTCGAAAAACAACGACTGGGTAACGGCCAATGCTATATTTGAAAACATGGGTGAGCATCGAGACATGGTTTCTTGGAGCGCAATGATCTTGTGCTTCTCACATAATGATATGGAATCAAAAGCTATAGGGAAATGATTTTGCTACTCCCTTTTTGTTAACGCCACTCCCCTGCAAGTGTATTTTTGCACCAAAAATACACTTACAGGTGCAAAAATACACTTGCAGGGGAGTGGCGTTAACAAAAAATGGAGTAGCAGAATCAACAGCCAAGCTATATCTACTTTTATTAAGATGCTTGAGTTTGGAGAATACCCCAATCAGTTTGGCTTTGCCGCCGTGATTCGGGCACGTTCGAAGGCCGAGAATGCATGGATTGGGGATATAATTTTTGGGTCTGTGATAAAGACCGGGTATTTTGAGTCTGATGTGTTAGAGATTTTCTAAATAAAAGAGTTGTTGTTTTGGTTTTGGAAAATTTCCTTGTTTCCTTAGAATGCTTGTTTTCCTCTTTGTGAGTTTTGTCCCACATTGGACAGTTGAGAGATGTTGGAGTGGTATATATTAGGAAACATTCCTAATGTGAATAATTAATAATCCAGTGTGGTGCAGCCCTATGGTGCTCCGCACCATACTGGCGGAGCCAGTGCTTCGCACCAGGACACACCCACACGCGCGCGCGGCGTGGGCTGTGGTGCATTGTGGCACTTTAGCGGCACACTTTGCACTTGGCGCTAGGCGCATTGTAGGCGCCCTTTCTTATTGCGAGTTGGCAGTAAGGTGGCGCTGACGTGGATGCCGCGTGTCACACGCGAGTTGGCAGTAAGGTGGCGCTGACGTGGATGCCGCGTGTCACACGCGTGGCAGGTGAGTCACACGGAGCGGTTCCGATCGGGTGCAACTCATGGCAACGGGTGCACTGGTTCGTGGGTTACGATCCCAGCCATCGGCCGCGAATGGTCACGATCCAACGGATTGGATTAAATCCGATTGGGTGTGAATGAAACAGTACACCAGTTCGGTGTGACTGGGTGTGACTGATCGATCTAAACTGTCACGACCCAAATTTATAGGGTAAAATCCGTGACACGGCCAATGATTTTAAAAAAAAAAATCACCTCAGGCCTTAATATCAACAGCCATAAAAAAAAATGTTAAAAGAAAACCACCAGGTCTATTGATTAAAATAGAATATTACATCCAGAGCCGACTAGCGTCCATACCAAATACAATATATCCAACGATAGAGAAACTACACAAATGTGGCCCACAAGTGCCACTTATTATCACATTATATTCTTATTTAGCCATGACTACATGCAGAGACGCGTAAGCCTTCTCTAGCTCTGATTCCCTGAAAGGGTTTTATGAAAACACAAAACCGATTCAGTAAGTTACGATATACTAGGGTTACATAAGAACATGGGATAATTCAAATAAAGCATGTAGGGCGTAAACGAATTACAATAAAATGTGGCATCAACATAAAACATCTCATAGACATAAAATCAACAATATTTTTTTTTAAAGACTTCCAGGCTCAAATCCGTAATGGACGTAATACCGGCGGTAGCATGGGGAGCGACCCCAGCAAAACAAGGGGAATGATATCAATTCCAAAGGGATACCCGGCAATATCCATCGATAGGCGCCAAGAGCAACTCACTGCCCATGATAACTCACTGCCCACATATAACACGCTGCCCAGATATTGCCACAAAACTTTTCGTTTCTCTTTCCAAAAATTAACCCCATGTTCCTTTAAAAATTCCTTTTCGCAAAAAGTCGTGCTTAATATGCACTATGTACAAAACATCTATTTTAAAATATTTGAACATAACAAAACAAACATAATGCAACTAAAGAAAACAATGAAAACCGATAGTTCTTTTAAACCCCCGGCCAGGCGACCCCGGTAGGACGAGTGAAGTCTCGTGAGGGTTTTCAACAGTGATCACCCACAAAACACCGTGAACCCTTTCACACGGAGCCCAAAACCTGTCATGCGACTCATTGATATGCCAATGCCAAGAATATAGCATATGCGAAAATAGTTCTGGAGGCTATCAAAACATAGAAATAAATCATGGCACCCAAGCTTAGCGTGTGTGAGCAAAAACCTTAACCACAAGTGAACAACAACCAAGTACTCTCTCCGGACCGAGTCTCGATTTCAATTCTCACCGTGTCATGCACTCAACAAAAGAAAACGCTCGAAACAAGGTGCATTCAATAAACTCTCAAAGTGTGCGGGCGGAAGTTATGCAATAAAGAATCAAAGTACCCCGCACACTTTAGACATGAAGAGAAAGCTTTTTAAGGTAGACACATGATCTCATGAAAGGAATGTCAAGCATTAAAGACTATCTATCCATCGATCTACAACCCATTGCCCCTAAGATCAAATAGGACTTTTATTCGGTTATATCGCTGGGTAAGGAAAAGTACTTCAAAGGTTAGGATAAATCATAAGCACGTGTCTAAAGAATAGGCTAAAACAACATAGGGCAAGTGTAACAATGTGCACCCTCTTATCATTCTTTTCAACTCAGCCACATCTCTCTTATTTTTCACCCTTCACACAATTCCTCTGTGAAGTTCACACGCTTCTTTCTTCAAACAAATTCATGGATGTCTTCCCCCTTTTCATTCAAGTTCTAATTTTTTTTCTTTTTTGCTATTTTCTCAATTTTTTTCTTTAACAATGGGGAAGAACACACCACAATTCAAGCACATTTTTCTCAAATACACTTTCTCCATTCTCTTCAAAAATTAACCCTCACATGATTAACTTGTCATTCTCAAGACACAATATGGTTGGTGAAGCTTAACAAGAAAAAGGCTCATGCAAGAGGCTCAATGGGGCTCGCAAGGATAAGTATTTAAGAAAAAGAAACGAACTGGCTCAATTATCAAAGATGGCCTATTATCCTCTCCTAGGGGCAATACAACCAAGTAACGATCCAATCCCAAAGTATAAAATAACAGGCATATATTAAGTCTTAACACTTGACGACAAAAGATAATGAGATCAACAAATCCATGCTGGGTTACTAAAGGCAGGGTTCGAGTCAAATCAGCACATAGCTAATACTCTAGTTTCTATGTATTCAAGATTCGGAAACATGGAAGCTGCTTTGCGAGTTTATTCCAAAATGGAACGTTTGAATGTGGTATCATGGACAACCACTGCCCAGTGCAGTTGGTATGTTATCTCTCCCCTAAGGAGGAGGTCTTGGATTCGACTCCTGCTAGAGCAACACCCTTGGGGTCCCAAGCTATGGATAGCTTCTGGACTCCGTGCTAACTCTAACACCTCCCACTAACCCCCGCTGATATATGACGATTGAAAAAAAAAAAAGAATGTGGTATCATGGACTTCTATTATAACAGGGTTAGCAAAGCATGGGTTCGCAACAAGAGAATTGGAAATGTTCCAAGAAATGCTTAATGCTGGTATAAAGCCAAATGAGGTCACCTATATTGCTGTTCTATCAGCTTGTAGCTACGTAGGTATGATCAACGAGGGGTGGAAGTACTTCAACTCAATGTACAAAGAGTACGGAATAAGCCTAGAATGGAACACTATGCATGTATGGTTGACTTGTTAGGCCGGTCAGGCTTCTTAGAGCAAGCCATGCAGCTCATTAACTCAATGCCTTTCGAAGCTGATGCTTTGGTTTGGCGCACATTGCTTGGAGCTTGTCGAGTCCATGGTAATATCGCGCTTGGGAAACAGGCTGCTGAAATGGTTATTGAGAAAGAGCCAAATGATTCAGCAGGGTACATTTTGCTATCAAACTTGTACGCTTCCGTGGGCCGATGGAACGATGTAGCAGAAATTAGGAAAACCATGAAAAAGAAAATTTTGGGAAAAGAAGCTGGCAGCAGCTGGATAGAGATAGAAAATACGGTGCATAAGTTTCACGTGGGAGATACATCCCATGCCCAAGCAGGGGAAATATACAAAGAACTTGATCAATTGGTTATCGAGATAAAGGAGGTGGGTTATCTCCCTGATACAAGCTCTGTTCTTCAAGATGTTGAGGATGAACAGAAGGAGAAATTTCTGCTGCAACACAGCGAGAAAATTGCCGTGACATTTGGTCTTATTAACACGTCAAAACCTAAGTGTATTACTGTATTTAAGAATCTTCGTGTGTGTGGAGATTGCCATAATGCTATGGAGTTCATATCGATGGCAAAGGAGAGAGAAATTGTTTTGAGGGATTCTAACCGGTTTCACCATTTCAAAAATGGGATCTGCTCCTAAAATGATTACTGGTGATGATTCGTTTCTTGAGCCAGGAAATTTCATTCTTTCAGTTTTGAAGGTCTCGGCTGCTAAATTTTTAATTGCACTCTCCTTCATAGTTTTATTGTTGTAGATTTTGGGGGTAAATATGTATTTCGTGGATTGCAACCAAACCTGTTTTACAATTCAATGTCTTCATTTTGCTTTCTGCCTGCGTATGGGGTAGTGGAAATTTGTTACTGAAAATGCCGAAGCAAATTTGCAGATGCTGGATTTATCAAATTTGAAATGTGCCAATTGAGGCGTTTTCATGCCAACGAAGACTTTTGTTGCTGCCTTTTCGACTCGTTTTAAAATATGAACCACTAACAGATTTAAACCATTCACTTTCTTGTCAAACCATGCATGAAAATTTAAGCAGACAACAAATATACTCTGTCTTGGAGTGAGAACTGTCTATTGGAGATTCGTTGAATTCATAAATCTAAATTGGGACTACGGGGATTCACCAGAATTTCAAAAGGTTATTTTGGAGTCATTTAGGTTGTTCGGTGTTGGGCTTTTGTGTTCCATTTTTGGCAGGGTCAAGCAATCCCATTTCCGAAATACCTGCCCAAGTTTACGAGCCTTGACGGGTCAGGCCTACAATAGACTCCTCCAACTCGGAAATACCTGCCCAAGTCCAATGAAAACACCTGCCTGTGAGAGAGAGAGCCGGTGTCTTCCTAAGCTCAATGAAAACACATGCCTAATATTCTTGTCCGAGTACATGCCCAAGGAAATGCTGAGGAGCAAACCCGAACGTAGGCATTGCTTCCCCGCCGATTGCATCAAGGAATGGCTTTGCACAAATGCTTCTCGATCAGTTTGTAGGAACTCTCTTGATCGGTCTCTGCGGGCTCGAGTAGTGTAGATTTTGGTTTTTTATTTTTATTTTGTCTTTTTGTTAAGTGTAATTGAAGATTTTAATGACTTGCTAGAGATCATTGCATGTGTACTAAGAAAAGAAAGAAAGAAAGAAAGAAAAGTTGATAGAATCACAAAAGGGAAAGCAGACCTGTTAATGTCTCGAGGATGGTAGCATATGGTGATTGCATATTCGAATCTTTCATTCTATTTGACCACAACAACGAGATTTACCAACAAACTTTCCAATAGATTTCCAAACAATTATATATACCACAAGCGTTTATCTGCAAAAATCTTTGTTTTTGTTACGTTACAAAATGTTTCTTAGCTACCATGAACTACACAACATAGGGATAGAAACCCATCAATAACTCTAGAAAAGACGATAAAAGTAATACCAGTACATTGGAGGCAAATCACATATTTCAAAGCACAACAGAAGCTTTATGGTAAGGCTATACATCGGTAGATTAAAATCTGTTGCCTATTTTTTATTTTTGATATCTCACGGTGTCACGTATCAATTAATTGAGGAAAAAGATAGTGATTTTATCTTTCTCACTCGGATTCAACAATAACTTCCAACTCGTTGTTAAAAGGCCTTCCACTCGCCTGTCCCATGGCCAAAGTTGGATTTGTAGAGGCAAACGGATTGGGAGGCTTGATTAGAGTGTCTTCATCTCCTTCCAATATTTGAGTTACACCATGCATTGAAGGCCTGTCAACTGGTTACCACTGAATGCACCAAAGTCCCACAATTGCTAACTTCTTCGCAATCTTGGCATCTCCTTCATCCTGAATATGAATTCCTAGCTCTTCTCCCCTGTCTAAAGAATTGTAAACCCATTCAGGAAAGTGGTTGGTGCTATTCACTATTACATCAAAATTCTTCTTCCCTCCTACCATTTCAAGCAACAACATTCTGAAACTATAAATATCTAATTTGTATGACACATTCCCGAAGTTCCTAGAGAACACTTCCGGTGCAATATAGCCAATAGTCCCCCTAGTAGTCGTCATGGATACAACACTTTGTTCCTTTGAACACAACTTTGCTTGACCAAAATCCGATATCTTTGGATTCAAGTTATCATCCAACAAGATATTATGTGGTTTAATATCAAAATGAAGGATTTGTTGATCACACCCTTGGTGAAGATACTTAATTCCTTTGGCTATGCCCATAGCAATTTCTAACAACTTCTTCCAACCAAGTAAATGCTTCTTGTGATTAGATGATGCAAACTTTTCAAGCGAATCATTTGGTAAGAACTCGTAAATAAGAGCTCTTATGAATCCATCAGCACAATATCCAACCAAATGAACCACATTGACGTGGTGGATTGTACTAATTATTCCCACTTCGTTGATGAACTCTTCCCCACTCCCCTTAGTGCTACTGAGGATCTTAACCGCAACACAAACATCATTGGAAAGTTGTCCCCTGTACACTGTTCCATATCCTCCTCGGCCTACTTTGTCTTTGAATTTATTTGTAATTTTCTTGATATCGGCATAAGAGTATCTTGCTGGCTTCAAAGCTCTATAATCCTCCAAGAACCTCTCAATCTTTTGATGATCCTTTCTCTTTATTTGCTTTTGTCTATAGAACCAATACATTGCAATGATGATTAAAAGAAGCAGAAATGGGCCTAAAGTCACACCTGCAATCACCAAGTCATGACCTGTGAAAGAAATAGAAGACTCGTTATATTTTCTCTTTGTGTGTTGAAAATGGTGTTTAAAGCTTTTCTGACTACTATATAGGGCCTGTTTGTTTGACGGCACTAGCGGCGCCACGACTTGTGGAGAGTACTTAGTGGATAGGGGTGCACACCAGCCCGATAGTCCGCCCAGCCTAGCCCGCTTTTTTTCGGATTTGGGATGTGTATTTAGGTTTATAGGGTTGGACTGGGTTGAGATTTTAAGCCCGTTTAGTAAATAGTCTGGGTTTGGAAAAATCACTTAAGGTCCAGCCCGGCCTGGCCTGATAAAAATAAAAGAACACTTAGTTTAATAGTATATATATGCCCGAATTAAAAATAATTGGATTAATAATACAACATCTCCCATCCCATGGTTGCATTAGATGTTCCCACGTTGTGAAATTTTACCTCGTCCAAACCCATGACCTCTCACAAGGCTCTAGCCAAATGGGACAATTGTAACTTCTGTTTTACAATATCAAGCTTTCGGTCCACTAATTAAATTTTGCCCAAAATTGAGTGTAAACAACTTCACAAAACTGCACTTGTTTTTTTCTCTCAAGAAGTTTACAAGATCTATTGTTGTGGGTATGCAAAGGTTCTTTAAACTTCTTGTGTTTTGAGCTTTGCAAATGAAAGGCCAGGTTAAATACCAAAAAAAACAAATGGCAAAGTAGAGAAAGAGGGTACCCAAAGAACTTGCCTTCATCTCGTCGGTGCCATTTCAATTGCAGATCAGCTCGATGAAACGCCTCAATAGGAACTGACAAATTATACGTCTTTCTGCAAGATAACATCTGGGGCAGATCATAGACATAATAGACATGCACCTCACCATACTCGGCATACATTTCACGACTATTGTCACCGAGGCAAGTTACCCTATACGAGAAACCCGGTTTCGCTAAAGGGCAACTGAATAAACTAAAAGCGTAAAGGGCAAATTTCACTGACCTTCCCTGAGGCTTCTGACACATGCAGAGACCTCCCCTGAGGTTTCTGAAATGTCACTGACATCCCTTGCTTTTCCTAACAATATCAAGCCTTCCCCCTATTGTTAACTTGCAATAGACGGCATTAACTTTTGTGTTTAAAAAACCAGAATACCCCCCTAATAACAATGCTTGAGTAATTGTGTAGGACACTTAGTATTTTTCATACTGTCTTTTACAAAAATCAGTAAAACTAAATTCACCAAAAACAAACTTTAAGCTTTAGGCATATGTAAACATAGTTTTTTTTTTTTTTTTTGCTAAGCCATTTGTAAACATAGTTAATTACTAGTAATTACAAATCAACCCAATGAAAAACAAAATAGACATCATAAAAATATTTTAGATGCATACTATTCTAATGCCCATGAGAATAAAGCAATTTAGCTAAAGTCTTTCGATGTCAAATGACTTCTTATTAACACGTCAAAACCTATGCGTATTACCGGTGTGTTCCTACCCGTATCAGTGGGTTTCATTAGTCGGTAGTTATTCGTTGGCGACGTTGTGCCTTTTGATATGGGTGTGCCGACGTTGAGCTTCTCTGGACATCATACCCGCCAGGGTTTCTGCTTGCGACCAAAGATTGTAATCCTGGGTGCCTAGCCCCAAGCGTAGGGCTCTCAAGTCGCTTGCAGAATAACTCGGTAAATCCGAGGTCGAACCACAGAGAACGGTTTATTGGAGTGAAAAGCTTTATCGGGCTATATGGTGGTTTGTAGCTGTAGGTAGCCAACCCTTGATTTTTGGTGATTGTTTTGGTGAATTCCAGATTAAACTAAAATTATGGTTACAAGTATTTAAATGATAGGCTAGGGCCAAGGGTTTACACTACCTATAACCTAAATAATTCAATATTCTCACTAATTTACACAACCGAGTCCCACTAGTATTTTGTGTGCTCGACCGGAAGATTATGCTACGTGTGATTGAATTCCTCTATTGAGTTGGTCGAACCCTTAAAAGGACAGCGACCCAGTATTATGCGTGCCAGAATTGACTGTCGACACATAAGCAAAGGCTTAACACTTTTGAGTTTCGAATCGATTAAAGGAGAAATTCGACCAAGCATTCACATATATACAATTGATTTTAACGGTGAGAATTATCGAATTACTTAGGCCATAGGATGGTATTCACCCCAGGGCCGAGCCTATAACGACTACCCCTCCATTGACAAAGGACTTGCCAAGGAAAGGTTAAAAACTACTAAAAACATAATTAATTATTTCTAGGTGATTATGGAAGATCGATACTAGTGCTTATCAAAAAGATGTTTACAGTAGAGTAGACCAAAGGTTCTCCACTCTCAATCTTTAAGGGATTTGCAATAATATTAACCGTAGACCAAAGTTTGATGTGAGAAACAGCCGAGTAGTTTGCGAATACTCACAACCAAACCTCAATCTTTACTTTTTAAGAATTTAAACTAAGAACTAAACAGCCTAACAACTTGGAAAGAAATCAAAAGGAAAATTATAAAACTACAATCTTATTCCAGGCAACAAATATTACAACTTTAAGGCAGGAGAAGAGAGGGAGAGTAATTTTAGAGAGAGGAGACTCTCGCACTCTAGGCTTGAAACAAGAAATAATACTGAAAGAAATATCTGACAACTATCTATCTTTTCGCTTTTTGGAATTTCGCTCTCAACTACTGATTTCTTTGCTACCCAGCTTCTAACTAACTTTTTTTTCATTTGGCTGGATGCCCATATATATACAAAGCTGAGGGAGTGAGTCGGATGAGAGTTGAAGCAAAATGATCCAGTGTGGCGCACACGTGAGACTTTGAGAAATGAATTAACGGCTGAGATCAAAGCCATACACGATCGTACGCTCCAGGTGCAAACACATGGCATTGAAAATTGAATTCTCATCCTTGCCGAATTAAAAGCTTTGTCTCCTGATAATTGCATTTGTTCCGTGTGAGAGATGAGAGCTGGACAAGAGAATTATCCAGTGTGGTGTGCACATGGCATTGTGACAAATAAATGAACGGTTGAGATCAATGCCAGACATGATCAAACTGTACGGGAGCCGATACATGGCATGGGGAGTTAAAATCCTTCAATTGTTGTGTTGATTTTTCCAGAGGCATTACACCAGTGGGGTCCTGGGCAGTTGAATTCCTCCAACAACAAATTATTGCTCCAATTTTATCCTCTGTGATAGAACCCATAAACTCATTGAATTGTACTCCTATTTACTAGTTGCATTTGAATTGCCCATTGAATAGTCAACCAAAGTGTACCACCGAGATTTCATGTAATACCCGTTCCGGATATTTAGAATATTTAATTCACTTTTTATTTGAATTATATGGTTCGGGGTTAAATTGCATGCATTAGAAGTTTGAGGGGCTTGTGTGTGTTTTGGGTCGGTTGCATAAGTGGGGAGGGGGTGTGGCTACACCTTATAATCTCTCTTAAGGGAGTATTTTTACTGATATTTTCTCCTTAATCTTCATTGTTTGCCGACACGAGAGAGAGAGAGAGAGAGAGAGAGAGAGAGAGAGAAACGGATGAGAAGAAGAGAAGAGGAAAAAGAAGAAGAAAATAGGTGCAGAGCTGCTCTTCACGAAATTATTCAAGGTACCTAGAAAGCTTGTTAATTTCTGGTATTTTTACTGAAGGTTCATTAGTGTGTCTATTGTATCGTGTTAAATTTTCAGAATTTTCTGAGAAGTGTGGAAAAAGATAAAAATCATAAACCAAGTTGTGGTCGGATTGCTGGTTTTGTGCAAACAGTTTTCAGATCTGTGTTATGCATCACGTATTTTTTAGTTAAACAACCCTCCTGATTTTAGGTCCTTATGAGTTTGATAGATTGCTAAGTTGGTGATGTTTTGGCGTTGGAATCACTAAAAAGTATTGAGTATTTTCGATTTTTAATGAATTTTCGAACATGGACTACTCTGCTGGAAATTGTGCTTCGCTGCACAGAATTTCTGAGTTTGGAGGTGGATTTGACTAGGTTTCCTTGCTTTGTAAAATCTGGGAAAAATCAGGGTTAAACTTTGAGATGTTGTTATGATCTCTACCAAATTTCAGGTCATTTTGTTGTACGGTCTAAGTTTGACGGATTTTACAAGTTTGTGTGTCCCTGCTGAATTTCGTATTCGCTGCATTGACATGTTTTGGGAAAATGGTCATATCTCTTAGCTCAGGTATCGGGTTTGCGCTCGGGTTTTTGATTCTGAAACTAGACTTGTATACCTTTCGGAATATGTAGGGGTTGTGGCTTAGTTTGTACTAGGTTAAATCAGTTTTTGATTTGAAGTTGATAAATGTGCAGGATCTGCAATTTTAGACAGTTGCTTGTGTAGTTTCGAACGAGCATAACTTTGTCGTCCGGACTCTATGTTGGGTAAATTTTATATCAAAATTCTTGTACCGGAGGTGTACTTTCTAATGGTGGTGGTTTCATAATCTGGTTTTAACACTATAAGAAGTTGTAGGCAGAATACGACAGGCTGGTCGTAGATTTTAAATCAAAGGTAGGGGTTATATGGTGTTCAAGTGTTATGTTTGTTTAGGGATACTTCTAAACCTTTGAGATGGACATGCTAGTACGTGTTAAGCATCTTTAATCAATTTTTGGTGTTATAGATTGTTGTTAGGGGTTGGTTTTGACGTTTAAGTGTTCAATAAATTGATATGGTTAACTTGTGGTTAGGTGTCAAGCCGGTCAATTAGGAGGTGCCGAAACCGTAAGTTTGGCATATCTCGGTTGATGCAAAGGTGAGTGTGTCTGATATGGTTCTTCTCAATAAAATATTGCTGTGGTGGTTAGTGTATATTTTGCTAGTGGTATTTTAGCTTTCGACATGATTATCGTTAAATAGATAATGCGGTGGAGGTGATTGTATATCAATGATATCATGCTAACCGAGGTTTAGCTATTGATATGGATATATGTGGTGGAGATTGTATATCATGCTATATGTTATTTTAGCTAATGATATGCATGCTTGTTGGATGTTGATTATACCGCTGAAGGTTTGCGTGTGAGGCACACCATGTCGTAAGCCATGCCGCCTAATTAACGGTAGTTGGGAGTATGGTGTGTGGGACACCACTCCTGGGGTATATGGGATTGTGGCAGACGTGTCACTGCATGCTTGTGTGATTTATATTCATGCTATTGTTGATTCAGTTATTGTTATGTGGTTATTCATGGGTTAATACTGTTGTGTTTTGGAGGATGTGGTGGTTATATCTATTGTATTCAATTGGATATTTTGTTAGACTGGTGAATTCATTTATGATGATATTCCTTTGGGTATTGTGATATTTTATCGAGCATTTCTATATCTCACACACTCTGGCTTTCCTTTTTGGTCTGCCAGGTAGCAGGTTGCTTAGAGTGGGTCCACTACCGGTCATCGTCTTGAGGAGTGTTTGAGCTAGCGTTGGATGATGTGGATGTGTGAGTTGGTTATAGATAGTGTACTAAATAGTTAATTTATTTAAGTTGTAATTAAGTTGTCGGTGGACATATTGAAGTACGGAATTTTGTAGAGTATTGTAATTGAAGTTGTAGTTGGTTGGTCAGTACGTTGACTAATTTTTATGTTGAGGTGATAAGTCTTCCGCTGGGTGTTTATTTCTGACAGGTTGTGAGGTGTGATTTGGTCTTCTGTTTGGAATGCCACGTGGCCGTGCCGACTCGGGCCCACTTTGGGTGCCGTTTGCGGGGCGGGGCGTGACATTTCATCTAACGCGATGTGCTCGCAATGCTCGTCTATTCTTTTAACGGTGTCCGATCCGAACTCGGAGCTAGTCAAATTTGGGTGTTAACTGGTACACTTTATCTTGAATTACCTGAAATCAAGAGAAACATACCTTACGCGCAATATCATCTAAAATATTAAACAATAAACATAATTATATAGAAAATGAGATATATTATGCATAATAATATACAATATTGTGTGCTCATCAGTTTCATCTTGTGCTGACTGTGGGTTTGAACTGGAAATCATTGGATACTCTGCTATCTTTGATGCGACTGGTTCTTATGTCCCAACGTTTATCGCCGACCTGTTTTGGCAATAGGTGCCTTTATAGTAGTTTTAGATAGTTTTGGTTAACTCCAGTATTTCGTGATGAAACTGTATTGCCTTCGGGCTTACATGTTAAATGGATTGAATCGATTCAAAAAAAAAATAAAAAATTTACAATCCATATTGAACTCATCTTCAGCCCATATGAGCTCATATTTATATATGGGCGAGTTGGGTTGGATTATAAGTAAGCGAATTTGGACAGATTCAAAAATATGGGTCAAGATTGCCACCTCTATTACTCCTATATAAAATATCTCTCTCTCTCTCTCTCAAAATCCCTAGTAGAGACTTGTAGTTCTATTCGTTTAAGAAAGGTTTTAGATGAACATTTGTGTGGCTCCCTTTCTTCTCTGCAAACAGTGTTCTTGTGGGAATTCAGCAATCAGTGTTCAAAGTCACCGATATTGACCTTGACTTAGTGAGCTCCACATGTTTATCTATCTTTTATCTTCACTTCTCTTCATTGATTTTCGTTTTATCATTTTTCTCCCTTCTCATCAGCTTCAAAACTAAAATTTGTTGGTCATCCAACAAAAGCAGAACTAGTACTAGTATTCTCTCTCTCTCTCTCTCTCTCTCTCCTTTGAGGGAATGGCCCTCGCATTGGCTGGTAACAAACCCCCTCTTCTTCTCCTCCTCCTCCTCCTCCTGTTTTCAGTAACCTGCAGTTACGGCAATCAAAACCAGCAATTCATCAATTCCTGCGGAGACATCCACAACATCTCCTTCCCTTTCCAATTACAAGGTGACCCATCCAACACCTGTAACGACGAATATTACACTCTTTCCTGCGACGAAAACAATCGCACAGTCCTTCACCTCTTCTCCAGAAAATACTACGTGTGAAATCAATAAATTACACTGGCAGTTCAAATTCAATCCGTCTGGTCGACGTAGGATTCCAATCCAACGATATTTGCTCGTCTTTCCCTCCTTCCTCTTTGACCTTGCGCGATTTCCGCCCTATGAGTGTTCCCTACGGGGTGCCGGATGCGAGCTCCATCGTGTTCCTGAGTTGCGAAAACCCAGTCCAATCTCCTAGTATTTACATAAACAAGACTGGATATTGTAACAGTACCAGAGACAATTCGGGAAATGGGTATTATTCGTATGTTGTGGCGGGAGATGTTAGCATATGGGATGTCGCCGATTTGTGCCTTTTGGAGGTGATTTACCTTTCATCGTCGCCGTTGATCAGAGAAAGGGGATCGAATTTGTCGTGGTTGGATTTCAATAAGGAGTTGGGGTATGGGTTTGAGGCTACGTTCGGATACTACGGAGGATGCCATAGATGCAAGGAAAGAGCTTCCTGCTTCGGAAATTCTGTGAATGTCACTGCCGTTTGCAGCTATCCTTGCAGCTACGGAGGTGAGTTGGATCTTCTGATCCCGTACTATCTTTTCTGATATCAGTTTTCTATGACCACAAATATTTATACAAATATTTACACAAATTGACTCATTTTCACATTGGACCTACGCACACTACACCTTTAGTGTGTGTGAGAGACCGACTAAAAGATGTGAATGTGTGTATCAAGTGTTTGTGTGAGTCTTTGTGACTATATAATAATTGCAAATTATTTACTCCTATGAAAGTTGAATACTTCCTCCATGTCCATTTTTTAGTCTCATTTAGCACTTTTGGCTGTCTAAAAAATATTGCTCCACTTTCAAACAAAAAATGTTATACGGAGTATTTAATAAAAGTTATATTTTATCCTTCCACTTTTAAATCAATAGTACTAAAAAAATTTAAAAAGCATTTATTGAAAGGTAGAATAAGAAAATGTGGTGATTAGACATGCAATGATTATGTTTCCTTATGTAGTTAGAATTCCGAAAAAGAATTAAAAAATGGGGACGGAGGGAATAGTTTAAAGGCAAGTACTTCAATAAACGCCCCCTAAAATGATTTACCATATTCCAATTATCGTTAGTGGTCTAAGATGTGAATTTATTTGGTGTTTGTTATAAATAGTACTACTCTCTACGTCTCATTTTCATAGTCCCTTATGTAAAAAAAAGTACACAATCTTTTAGTCAAAAAATATTTCATACATAATTTTTTAATTCCAAAATTACAAGTCTTTTCATAGGAGACTATTATTTTGAAACAGAAAGTGTAGTATTTACCTAGATGACGAGCAATACTAATCCAAGTAATGTATCCCTCTGATGTTGTCAAAGCTTCCAACGATAGTGCACTTACCAAGTAGGGTGATTTGCAAGACTTGTTGAACGTTTCTTCTAGTTTTAGAGCATCTACAACACATGGTTAGTTTTAAATTGGAGATGTCAAATTACTTGGAAAATCTATAATTAAGGAGCTTATCCATTGATACTCGAGTGTTTTGTTTTTTCTATTGAGGTGACCTCTAGACTGAACTTATTCTTATTCACAGTTTTGCTACTTATACAGATTTTTTTGCGTAGATTCATGTTCCCCACAAGCGTTAATCTGCAAAAAAAAATCTTTGTTTTTGTTATGGTACAAAATGTTTCTAAGCTACCACGGACTACAACATAGGGATAGAATCCCATCAATCACTCTAGAAAAGACAATAAAAGTACCATTACGAATTGGTCGTGATACCGGTACATTGGAGGCAAATCACATACTTCAAAGCACAACAGAAGCTTTATGGTAAGGCCATATATCAGTAGATTAAAATCTGTCGCATTTTTTTTTATATATCTCACGGTGTCACATATCAATTGATGAAAAAGATAGTGATTTTATCTTTGTCATTCGGATTCAATAATAACTTCCAACTCGCTGTTAAAAGGCCTTCCACTCACGTATCCCATGGCCAAAGTTGGATTTGTAGAGGCAAATGGATTGGGAGGCTTGATCAGCATGTCTCCATCTCCTTCCAACATTTGAATCACGCCATATATGCATTGAAGGCCTGTCAACTGGTTACCACTAAATGCACCAAAGTCCCACAATTGTTAACTTCTTCGCAATCTTGGCATCTCCTTCATCCTGAATAAGTATTCCTAGCTCTTCTCCCCTGTCTAAAGAAATGTAAATCCATTCTGGAAAGTAAATTTGGTTGGTGCTATTCACCGTTACATCAAAATTCTTCTCCCCTCCTACCATTTCAAGCAACAACATCCCGAAACTATAAATATCTGATTTGTATGATACAATCCCGAAGTTCCTTGAGAACACTTCCGGTGCAATATATATAGCCAGTAGTCCCCCTAGCAGTCGTCATGGATACAACGCTTTGTTCCTTTGAACACAACTCTACTTGACCAAAATCCGATATCTTTGGATTCAAATTATCATCCAACAAGATATTATGTGGTTTAATATCAAAATGAAGGATTTGGTGATCACACCCTTGGTGAAGATACTCAATCCCTTTGGTTATGCCCATAGCAATTTCCAGCAGCTTCTTCCAACCAAGTGAACGCTTCTTGAGATCAGAAGATGCACACTTTTCCAGCGAATCATTGGTAAGCTAGAACTCGTAAATAAGAGCTCTTCTGAATCCATCAACACAATATCCAACCAAACGAACCACATTGACGTGGTGGATTGTACCAATTATTCCCACTTCGTTGATGAACTAGATCTTCCTCATTCCCCTTAGTGCTATTGAGGATGTTAACCGCAACATAAACATCATTAGAAAGTTGTCCCCAGTATACTGTTCCATATCCTCCTTGGCCTACTTTGTCCTTGAATTGTTTTGTAATTTTCATGATATCGGCATATATAAGAGTATCTTGTCGGCTTCAAAGTTCTATAATCCTCCAAGAACCTCTCAATCTTTAGATGATCCTTTCTCTTTACTTTCCTTTGTCTATAGAACCAATACATTGCAATGAGGATTAAAAGAAGTAGAAATGAGCCTAAAGTCACACCTGCAATCACCAGGTCATGACCTGTGAAAGATAGAGAAGACTCGTTATATTTTCTCTGTATGTTGAAAACGGTGTTTAAAACTTTTTTGACTACTATCTAGGGCTCATTTGTTTGACAGCACTAGCGGCGCCACAACTTGTGAAGAGTACTTAGTGGATAGGGGTGTACACCGGCCCGATAGTCCGCCCAGCCTAGCCTGCTTTTTTAAGGATTTGGGATATGTATTTAGCCTCATAGGGTTGGGTTGGGTTGAGATTTTAAGCCCGTATAGTAAATAGTCTGGGTAATTATAAAAAATCTAGGCTTTGCCCGTGTCTACGACACTACCCATGTCGACATGGCTGGAAAAAAATTTGATGGCATTTTTGTAATAAATTTGAAAGAGTGTGGGTACGTTCTTAAAAGTAAGAGAACACATATCAACCATTGGATCAATTCCATCCTAACCATTGCAACAACTTATCTTTTGGGGTCCCTACACCCTTCTGTTTTATAATATAGATATAGATATGGATAGATAGATATAGATTACCAGAAAGGCCAGGTTAAATACCAGAAAAACAAATGGCAAAGTAGAGAAGATCCTATACGCAAATTGGCTTCAACTCGTCGGTGCCATTTCAATTGCAGAACAGCTTGATGAAACGCCTCAATCGGAACTGACAAATTATACGTCTTTCTACAAGATAGCATCTGCGGCAGATCATAGGTATAATAGACACGCACCTCACCATACTCGGCATACACTTCACGACCATCGCCACCGAGGCAAGTTACCCTATACGAGAAACCCGGTTTCACTAAAGGGCAACTGAATAAACTAAAAGTGTAAACGAAATCTGCAAATTGAAAGGGAGTGGTGGACAAATTGAGGTTTTGAAGCTGTTGCGGGAAGCAGCTGTTTGGGTCTTTGATGTGAATTAGTCGGGATTTGTAATCGATGTGGGTGACTAGAACTTTGAGGCCCCGTTTGATAAACGGATTGGAGGTTGGGATTGGATTATGAAGGTGATGGTATTAGTAATTCTTTGTTTGGTTTCCAAAATTGATCCGGATTGGTAGTCCCATGGGATAAACAATCCGGCCTTTAGGGGGTATTAGCAATACCCCGTGGGACTTGGTATTAACAGTCCAATCCCAACTCCTTCACATTACCAATCCCTTCTCATTATCAATTTCTTCTATCAATCCAATCCCATTGTCTAATCCCATATCAAACAAACATGATATTAATATTTAATAATCCCATCATCTAATCCCATCCCAAACAAACATACTCATTATCAATCCCTTCTCATTAACAATCCCTTCTCATTACCAATCCCAATCCTAATCCCATCTCCTTACGAATCCCATCCATCTATCACTGTTATCAAACGGGGCCTCAGAATTAGGGAGGTCGAGAACAGTGGCAGTGTTGTTTGGAGAGCAAGAGAGGTCGAAGCCAGGATAGCCGCAGTGAGGGAGGTGGTGGTTGTTTATACGGAATGGAAAGCGGATTGGTGTACCGTGATCGGAGCATGTTTTAGGAGTGCAATCGCCCTGGGCTGTGGAAAGGCTTAGGAGAAAGAAGAGGAAAAAATATATGGACATGGTAGAACTCTCTCTCTCTCTCTCAATATCTCAAAATCCTTAGCAGAGACTTGTGCTAGTTCTATTTCGCTATAGAAATAGAATCGTTTAAAAAAGTTTTTAGATGAACTGTGTGGCTCCCTTTCTTTTCTTGTGGAAAATTCAGCATGGCTCCTTTCTTCTCTGCAATCAGCAGTGTTCTTATTCTTTTCTTGTGAAAAATTCAGCAATCAGTGTTCAAAGTCACCAATATTGACCTTGACTAGCTTAGTGAGCTCCACATGTTTATCTATCTTTTATCTTCACTTCTATTCATTGATTTTCATTTATCATTTTTCTCCCTTCTCATCAGCTTCAAAAAGTAGAATTTTTTTGGCCATCCAACAAAAGCAGAACTAGTACTACTCTCTCTCTCTCTCTCTCTCTCTCTCTGAGGGAATGGCCCTCGTGCCGGCGGATAACAAACCCCCTCTTCTTTTTCTCCTCCTCCTCCTGTTTTCAGTAACCAGCAGCTACGGTAATCAAAACCAGCAATTCATCAATTCCTGCGGAGACATCCACAACATCTCCTTCCATTACAAGGCGACCCATCCAACACCTGTAACGACGAATATTACACTCTTTCCTGCGACGAAAACAATCGCACAGTCCTTCCTCTCTTATCCGGAAAATACCTACGTCCAATCAATCGATTAACCACTCAATCCGTCTAGTCGACGTAAGAATCCAAACCAACAATAATATTTGCTCCTCTTTCCCTCTCTCCTCTTTCAACGGTAGCGATTTCTGGCCTGTTGGGGATACCGATCTGTCGTCTACGAGCTCGGTCATGTTCCTCAGTTGTGAAAACCAAGTCCAATCTCCTACTTATATAAATAGGACTTGTTATTGTAACACCAGAGACAAATCTGGAAATGGGTATTATTCGTACGTCGTGGCGGGCAGGGGCGGACCCAGGATTTAGTTACAGTGGGGTCAAATATCTACAACACATGTAATTTTGTGAGACCTTCTGGGCAAAAATATATCTTTTGGGGCAAAATTACAAAATACTCCTCAAAACTATACCTGCTCTAAAGGTATTTTGGAACTCAGCGGGGTCAAGTGACCCCGCTTGCCCTATACTGGTTCCGCCCATGGTGGCGGGCAGATATGTTAGGGTTTGGGATTTTGCCGATTCGTGCCTTTTGGAGTTGTCATACATTTCTACGTCGCGGTTGATAAAAAAAGGGGATCGAATTAGTCGTGGTTGGATCTCAATAAGGAGTTAGGGTATGGGTTTGATATTCTGTGGGGGTACTCTTCTTTTTGTCCGGATTTGTCACGATGCAGGAAAAGGGTTTCCTGCTTCGGGGATTCTGCGAATGTCGCCGGTATAACGGTGCGTCGTTGGAAACTAATCTCTATTATAAAATAGAAGGGCGTGGGGACAAGTTGTTGGAACGGCTTAGATTCATTTGATCCAAAGGCTGTAGTGCATCCTTCCACTTCCCGGTTAAGTGCCCATGGTTTTCACCTAAATCACACAACTGCCATCCCCTTCCAACCGGAATGCGTAGTGCCGTAGGCACGGGTTAGCACTAGTCATCTGATAACTTATTTTAGTATTTTTTATTTTAAAATTTTTTTTGCTTAGATTCTCATCATAATTTTTTTAGGTTAATTGTTCGTCTCGATAAGACAAATAAAAAAAGCATAAAAATATTGACCGATGTTGAAAAAAATTCATATATGACGACACTTTAAAAAAAAAATAGCACGCATCTCATAATTAATTGAATGATACGAACCGACCATTTTGTAGGACTTGGTTGAGAAGTTTGATTGTGTTTGATACCTATCAATGTTCCATCAAGATGATTTTTTTTCATTTATTATCCTCTCAAGAACACCGGTGATATGAACTGTTTAGATCATCTCATTGTTGATCCGACTTGTGTATAATTCTATATTTGTGAAATAGTACGTATAAGTATATTGTTAGAAAAGATAAAAATAAGTATTTTAAAAGAACAAAGTTAAAATAAAAAGGCTGATGGAGTGTGTGTCTAACTAGTACTTAGTTAAAATTAAAAAGTGGCCTATGGTTAGCTATTTATTAGTAATAAAGTGGTGATTTTCTTTCGCTAACATAATTCTTTTCTATCCCAAAAATGCAGGCAACTTGTGGACAGGCAACTTGTGGAGAGATATTGTCTGTAAGTATTTGTCCCCTGTTCATTTTGAATCTTGTGGTACATTTTGTGATTGGCTATATATGTTATATGGACTCTAGTGCGAGTATCGGGTGCGGCTACAAGTCTACGTGTCAGATCTTTCTAAACTTAAATCTTAGGATATTGGGATATGTGTCCCCAAATTGGGTATGGATTCGGGGACACAACCTGAACACTTGTTTGTCGTATATATAATATATTAATTGCATAATTTTTTCAAATTATGTACCGTAAATCATATTTAGTAATGTATTTAAACAAGAAGAGGTTAAGAAAATTATCTTTTTGCTATTTTCTTAATTTCAAATTATGCCGTAAATCATATTTAGTAATTCTTTTAATTTTATTTTGTTATATGGAATATAGTAAAAGTTTTAAATTTTTCTTCCGATGCATGAAGCTTTTGGAAGCAAGCGATATTCAAAGTGGAAACTTTTTAGTTTGGTCTCGTTTTCATATATACCAATGGTTCCAACATGAGAGATATTCAAAGTAGTTTTATATATATCCAGTTGCTTTTGTCATTGCTTCCTACGATGGGTGCACTTCTTTATCTGATAGGGTGATTTGCAAGACTTGTTTAACGTTTTTCTAGTTTTAGATTCTCTTATCATCGCCTCTTTTTTCCATAACTTCCCTTACCCACCACCGGCCTTTCTCCTTCCCGAGTCTGGATTTATCGTGTCGTTTTAGTTGTCAGTGGTCGACTGGGAAGAAAGAAAGAATGAATGCCCCCAAAGGGAGATTTTAGTAAATAACCAAATAGAATACTTGGAATTTATACAAAACTGATCATAGAAAAAAAAATCATTTTGTAAATGTATATAGACTAGAGAAATTTTTTTTTTTTTTATCAGCAAAGAAAGGTTTCCATATCATTAACAGAAATGATACAAAACAGAAACCCTGTCACTACAGGGTTTCTGTTAATGATATGGAAACCTTTCTTTGCTGATCAAAAAAAAAAAATACTGTATTAAGCAAGGTGTGGGCAGCATGCCCTTCGGAGGGGACAAAGGATTTCGTTCCTTCCCCTGCCGTTTGCGGCCCTTTTTGAAAATCGAGGGAGCGCGAGCGCCGGTGGCAAGCGCTCAAAAAATACAGAGTCGCCACTTGAGTTTTGAAGGTCCGACACTCAAGGAACCGTATTTCGAAGCACCTGCCGCGCTGTTTGATTTGAAAAGTTAAGGAACCGGTCCGTCATAACCATATCTGGGTTCGGGAGCCAGGTTACGAGAGGGGAAGGGTTTTATGGCACCCCTCTCGCCCAATCCGGAGATCGGTCTCTACTTAGGCGTTTTTATGAAAACAATTGTGATTCTTCCTCTTTTAATTGATTTTAGCCAAACAGGGCGGGGGAACAGTTAATCGGGGATTAAAACTGTAGCACTTTGCAAGATGTGATCAAATAATGGCATGGATGGATAGTATTGACGAATAATAAGTGGAATGACCTTGAAACAGCGATCAGATGCCAAAACTAGGCTCGGGGCAGATCCGTCTTGCACGATGACCAACTTACATGCTTGGACAGATCTGCATGCAAGTCAACCATCGCGCGAGACACACTGACTCTCGCGCGAGTATGTCATCTCACCACAGCCCCTAAATCATCCCCTTTTGGGCTCTGGAAGGACCAGTGCACACCCAGGAAGCAAACCAAGCAGTTTATGGGAAGACTGAAAATACTAATTATTACACCATACTCCAAACAGGAGCCAAATGAGATAAAATACAACCCCTAAACAGTGGGGGTATCAAAACAGAGGCCAAGGGCCTAGTTGCCCATGCAAGGGCCACCCATGGAAATCAGAGAACTGTCGCGCGACAGAGCTTGAATCTCGCGCGACACTCCTGACTGGACTTCCAGGAATTGCTTTGCATGTTTGAGGCCCTGAGACAGGTTCAGGGGATCCCAAAGGCATTCCAAGCTGTTTAAAGGAAATAAACAAGCTACTGTATTTTGTTTTGCATGCATAACAGTGATCTAAAAATCAAAATAAGATGCAACAAACATGAATATACTGCAAAACAGAAAAGGGCTAGCTTCCCTTCCCCACGAGGTCCATTCTCTTGCTGACACGAGTGTCGCGCGAGTAAAGGGGACCGTCGCGCGAGGGTGTGGCTGCCACGATTTCTTGTAACTTTGCTGGCTTTAGGACTAGGGCATGGTATTGATTACCAGCCTTGGCCCTGTCAGCCCCCCTCGGGGATCAAAACAGAAACAGCTTTAAAGTTATACCTTTGCTTGGAAAGGGTTTGAGAGTAGACTGGATGGATTGGTGTGACTTTGCTACCAAGAGTGTATGAACACTCTGAGTTCAGAAGTTTGGGAAGTGGCTTGAGGGTTAAGAATTTTGTGCTAGCTAGTGTAGGATTTGTGAAGGGAGTAATGAAACTCTTAAGCAATTTTTTTGGAACCCTTAACATGGAAGACCAATGGGGGTATTTATAGGGGGAGAGCAAGGCTTGGTTAGGGGCCAAACAAACCCTTAGGACCAGCCACTAAGGCTGGTCACAACTTGGTTGTAAGGCTAGCCAACAAGGTGAGAGAGTGGGTGGGAGTTTGCATGGGGCTAGGACCTGCCAGCACGTCGTTCAGCTGAGGAGAACGGGGTTCCAGCCCATGGGAACCCATGTGCCAAGCAATCATCACCAGTCCAGCTGGATTCTGTGAAAGGGACAGGTAGGAACCATCGCGCGAGGGTCCATGAGTGTCGCGCGAGGGTCAAACAGTCAACAGTTTGACTTTGACTACACGTGGCAGGCTGAGTATCGCGCGAGGGGAAAGAAGACTCGCGCGAGGGTCAACTCTGGTCTTAGGGTTTGACTGAAGGTTCAGAAGGGTTTGAAAGGTTCAAGCGAGGTTCCTAAATGCTCCAAGCCTAATCCAATTCCAATCCAAGCTCTGTTTGATCCGATTTCATCATCGGGGAAACAAGAAAATCGTAAAAATAAGTAAAACGATTGGGAGACCCAGATTGGGGTGTCTACAGTAGTCCCTCTTTGACGGCACGCGGAGCACCATTGACTGGTACGGGTAACGTCAAAGATTTCTAGACACCCACCGAATCCGCCCAAAAGCCGATTAAATGGAAAATGCAGACGAGCATATAAAAAAATACCGTGCACCAAGGGGGAATTGAAGATCGGACGGATAGATCGTCACTGATTGATCAGACGGATAGATCGTCACTGATTTGATCGGACGGATAGATCGTCGCTGCAGATTGATCGGACGGATAGATCGTCGCTGATTTGATTGATCGGACGGATGGATCGTCGCTGATTTGATTGATCGGACGGATGGATCGTCGCTGTTTGATGGGTCGGACGGATGGATCGTCGCTGATTTGATCAGACGGATAGATCGTCACTGATTTGATCGGACGGATAGATCGTCGCTGCAGATTGATCGGACGGATAGATCGTCACTGTTGTTTGAATTAGACGGATAGATCGTCGCTGATTTGATCAGACGGATAGATCGTCACTGATTTGATCGGACGGATAGATCGTCGCTGCAGATTGATCGGACGGATAGATCGTCGCTGATTTGATTGATCGGACGGATGGATCGTCGCTGATTTGATTGATCGGACGGATGGATCGTCGCTGTTTGATGGGTCGGACGGATGGATCGTCGCTGATTTGATCAGACGGATAGATCGTCACTGATTTGATCGGACGGATAGATCGTCGCTGCAGATTGATCGGACGGATAGATCGTCACTGTTGTTTGAATTAGACGGATAGATCGTCGCTGATTTGATCAGACGGATAGATCGTCACTGATTTGATCGGACGGATAGATCGTCGCTGCAGATTGATCGGACGGATAGATCGTCGCTGATTTGATTGATCGGACGGATGGATCGTCGCTGATTTGATCAGACGGATAGATCGTCACTGATTTGATCGGACGGATAGATCGTCACTGATTCGTTTGCGGGCGGACCACTGCTGGGGATGCAACCATCTTTGGGTTTCGAAAACCAGATCTCCAAAATGACCCTCAAATTTATTGGCAACATACCGACATGTTATGGACCTAAAGGGGGGGATTAACTAAGATCGGGCCGGACCCAAAATCTGGATTGGGCCTGAGGCCCAAAGACAAGTGTCGCGCGACACTCCAGAACCGTCGCGCGAGGGTATGAAGTTAGGGCTTGGGTCTGGAGAGGCCCAGACCCGGCCCAAACCCGTTCCAAACGTTTAAACGTCGCGGGGACGTTTCAGAAACAGTAACCAGAACAGTTTCAAAAGTTTGAAACTCTCTCAAACTCTCGTCTCTCCACCCAAACTCCTTCTAACTTCGATTTCAACCACGAAATCCACGAAGCTAAGCTTGATCATCCATCCATGGCTGACCGCGGGGAAGGAGGAGGCGGGGAAGAAGTTGTTGAACAACCGGAGGACCGAGGAGGGTCCATGAGTATCGAAACAGAGGATCAAACACCGGCGGAGGCCACCGCAGGGGCCGGTGCAGTGGTTGCAGGCGGCGGAGACAACGAAGAGGGTCGCGAGCAGGCGACTGGTGGTGACGGGCACAGTCGCGCGATGGAGCTGGATGCTCGCGCGACTGTTGATACTGGGGCCGAAGGCTACAGCGTTGAGCGGCTGGATCTTGTCACGACCGTAGAGGAGTCAGTGGTGGCCGAAGTGAGTCCAACGGACACAGGGGAGATTGGTGCCGGAGAGCACCCTCGCGCGATGGAGGAGGAATCTCGCGCGAGTGTTGACGCTGGAGGAGGCAGTAGTAGTGGGGCAGGAGATGAGAATGTCGAGCCGTCCGGGTCCCCGCCGAGGGATTCGGCGAAGGGCAAAGGCGTCGTTGACGCGGAGAAGGAGACTACGATACCTCAGGTTGAGATCCGGGAGGAGGATGTGTTGTTTAGGCCGGAGTCGACCGCGGCCACGTCGTCGAGACACGTGCCGATCACTAGGCATGATGTTGCCGAGTACCTGACTGACGAGGCACTGGCGAGATTGTTAGAGGACAACCCCCTGGTTGGGGAATTGGTCCTAAAGGCCAGAGAGGACCGCGCTCGGGCCATCGAGGCGTCGGAGGCCGTTGATAAGGCCGAGAGAGAGAGACTGGAGAGAGAGGAGCTTCTGAGAGACGCGGAGGCCGAGGAGAGAGCCCGAGTTGAGGCGCAGGGGCCTAGGGTTACGGCCGTGGAGGAGGCGAAGAACACGAGTCGGCCGGGCTTTTCAGCGGAGGCATACGTACTTCCCACGCCGCACCTCTTCGTTCCGTCGGGCGTTGCAGCCCATATACCGTCGCGGAGAGACTACGACGACGAGTTGGTGTTGAGGGATCCTCGGGTCCACCTTGCGGCGACGTGGATGGAGGTATATTTCCAGAAAACACCCTTTGTAATTCGATTTCAATATCCTTGCTTTGATAGTTCACATTCGATACTTGCTTAGAACATGCTTGAACTCTTAGAATTGCATGGATGATTTTGCGAACCAAAGCATGCTAAAGCCACGTGTTTCTGTAGTAAAAGCCCGATGCATAATAACTTGAACCAATCATCTGTCGTAGGCTTCATTGATTATCTAGAACTTGAGAACGAACTTTCCGTGTACTGACGGTCCATTTGCTGCTTGTCTTTGTATCTGGAACAGGCTGGAGCTGAACAGAGGGACCTTCGCGGCTTCGGGGGCGCGTGTGCGTCCTTGCGGCTGTATGAGGGGCTGCCGGCAAGAGTAAGGCGGCTGGTAGACGAGGCGGGCTTTGGGGAGTTCGTGCGGACTTTGACCCCAGTGAGGATTGACCATGCCGTCCTCGTTGCACTTGCTGAGAGGTGGAGGGATACCACCAATACCTTCCACCTACCTCCCGGGGAGATGACAGTGACGCCTGCTGACTTCGCAGCGATCACAGGGCTGAGGGTCGGGGGTGAGCCCATCCCGTTTGACTCAGGGATCCAGGAGGATCGAGCTGCTTTGGAGTGGTTTCTGGGCAGAATGCCCAAGGTAGAGGGAGGGATGGCGAGGTACGACCAGTTCAAGGGCTACCTGAAAGAGGAGGTGTCGAGTGACCGGGAGGCGGAGCAGATGGCCCGGGCGTTTCTGCTATACCTGTTCGGCGCCACACTGTACCCGAACAGGCGGAGCAACGTGCATCTGTCGTACTTGCCAGCGTTGAGGGACCTGAGGACAGCCTCGCGCTTTGACTGGGGCGGAGCAGCTCTCGGGACGGCCTACCTCTTTTTTGGTGACTCGTCGAGGACGGGAAAGAGCACAGCTGGCTACTGGAGGGTGTGGGAGGTACAGTTCTAACTCTTTTAAACACAATTTGATTATGCTCGTCCGTTATTCAGTTCACTTGACTGCTTTGACTTTAGCTACTGTATGCCTATGCCTTGACTAAAGTTTGAACTTGTCTAAACATTGCAGCTTTGGGCTTACGAGGTCTTGCGGATGTACCCACCAGAGTGCAAGCATCCCGACTTGAGTGCCCTCCCTCGCGCGCTGAAGTGGAGCAAGGAGAGCATGGGAAGGAAGGAAGGGAGAGGCGGGCTCAACGCCTTCAGGCTATACTTGGACGAGCTCAGGGCCTCACAGGTATGAACACACAATCACAAGCATTAGACATGTATTCGTTTCACTGCTTTAATGCTGTCGCTGAACAATTGCTTGCATCGCCCGTTTGTATTGACTCGCAGGTCAATTGGGATCCCTGGAGAAGGGCGGGGCCAGAGCCAGAGTACCTGGCCAGGAGCAGAGCGGTCACGGCCAGCAGGGTGTTGTTGGAGTCTGCCTTTGGCTGGCAGTGGTACTTGGGAGACCGAGTGACGCGCCAGTCACTTGGTTATCCTGAGTTCTGGGTGCCAGGGCCGCTACCACCCCGAGTTTCACACACGGGAGAGTACACACGGGCCGAGCTGGAGAGGTACACGCGGCCGGATACTGATCTTGGGCAATACCTGCGCCCTGGTAGAGACTATGCAGTCTACCAGCGGGACTTCCTGGCGGGTCCATTGGGGGTCCGTGGCCGGAGAGAGGCACGAGGCCAGGCCGCAGGGGCCGCTGAAGAGAGGAGGGCAGCCGGAGAGGGACGGAGAGGAGGGGAGAGCCAGGCCCGGCGAGCCTCGAGCGGACCGGCAGTTGGCGGACTTCCTGCGCTGCTGTGGAGGATTCCCGTCGTTGACAGTCAGGGGAATCCTGCAGAGTTTCAGTTAGCGCCTGCGAGGACAGAGCCTGCTCCTGTGACCGTGTCGGTAAGAATCAGCTTCCAATATTACTTTTGAACTTTAACTGCTTGAATTATCTGCTGAACAGTCTGATGAACTTGAATTGCATGCAGGTGCCAATTGAGTGGGTGAATGAAGCCGTTCGACGCATGCTGGCGTTGGAGAATGCAGTGAGAAAGGCAGCGAGCGGCACGCCACTGGAGTTGCAGTACCAGGCACCGACGTCACAGCCGACTCAGCCAGCCGTCTTTCAGAGGACTCAGGTATGAAACGATACATTTCAGCTTTCGATACATTCTTGCTCTCGATACATTCCTGTTTTGATAGCTTGATAGATGTACCTGTTTTCAATACAGAAACACAATATGCGCAATAGATACTGATGCTTTAAAATGCAATGATAATGCAGGTGGAGGGGAAGAGGAATCCCAGACGGAAGAGTGCGCGAGATCCGCCACCGAAAGAGGTGGTGGCACGGAAATCCACGCCTCCGGTTACCACCACGCGGCGACAGACGAGGGGTTTACAGACAGCGCGTGCACGCGAGGAGGAAGCCAAGCAGGCCGCGAGGCAAGCTGAGCTTCGGTACCAGCTGAAGAGGCGCGAGAAACCGACATTGGAGAAGCCGGGCCCAGCTCGGAGACCGAGACTGGTCATGAGTCCGACTTCCGAGGACGAGGAAGGAGAGGAGGAAGAAGGGGCAGAGGAAGAGGACGAGGAGCACTCGTCCACCAGCAGTGGCTCTGACGACTCCATTGACGATCCGAGGTATAGGGACGATCCTCGGGAGCTGCACGGTACTTCAGACAGTGATGACGAGCCTGAGGAGTTTTGACGAGGCCTCCGTTACCCTTCTTTTTGCTTTTGATTTAGGGCCTGCGTGCCCAAGTAGATAGCCTTTTGATGGACAGACATTTCGAGAGCCTGCGTGCCTCTTTTTGATTGGTGGGCGCATGCGCCCTGTTTTGACTTGGTAGCTTTGATCGGCCGAGGGCCAGAGATACAGTAGTTCTCCTTTTACTTTCGAGATGGATAGATCACCTTTCAGTTCGTAAAAGCTGCATTCTAAAGTTTTATAGTTTCTCATTGTGCATAAGAATCAACAAAACTCGCCACTAATATCGAACTTGCATTGACAACACGTCGAGACTAAACACAGACACGTATGAGTGTATAACACAGCCTAGCTCTGAAAGAAAAAGGCGATATGTCCTAAGACATAATCAGGATACGAGGGTACGGAAAATAATGAAATTTTGGGCATTGCACGCCAAAACTCACAACACCTTGAAAGGGACGAAAACGACACCTTCGAACAATAAAAGGCGGCCAACATGGCCTGCGCCAATTGACAAACTCGAATGAAACGCCTCAATAAAGGACTTAAACCGCAAAATGCGCAAAAATGGTACAAAACATCGAAAAATGACTCGATTATGTCCCGGACTGAAACCGACACCTCCATACAGTCACTTAAGGTCCAAGTGACCCGTATGGCATGACCAAAATAGGCTAGAAACGCCAGAACGAGTTTCGGACTTCCGAAACCTTGGTTTGAACTTGGAACGGGTCCCCAAGTGTCCAAAAACTTCGTCGAGCATGGCATTCGGGATCCGATGCTTGGATACAATCACATAAGCCTATAATGACTTGCTGGAAACACCAAAAGTCCCAAAAGACCCCAGGAATGGAAAGTGACTAAAACAGATCAGTAGCTGCTGCAATCTGTCAAAACTGCAGATAGACCATCGCGCGATGGTTTGTAACTGTCGCGCGAGAGAAATGTGTCGCGCGATAATATTTGAATGTCGCGCGAGAGTCAACTCCTGCTGAGCAGCCTTTGTTTGACCAAATTATTGGCATGGGGCTGTTCATAACTTCCACGTCTTGAAAGCTGTTCTGGGCCTGCAGAAGGAAGGCTGTTCTGCCATGCAAGGTGGTAGGACACCTATGCCTTGGTCTCACCAACTCCTTGGCTATTTGAAGCAAGATTTTTTTAACATAATGAATTACACACCCTTTTCTCAACTTAACTAAGATGGGAGATTCACTAATGGAAGCCCTTGATCCTTGGCTAATGAGGGAGGAAACCATAAATTGGGAAAGTCCCAGGTCTCGCTGTTTATTCTCAATCCGGGATCTCCGGTTTGCTCGACCATGCGTCGAACTCATCCAAGCCGCGTTGCCTTTCTGGGATCCCGTTGTGCACGTCTTCCGGTTCCGGGAAGACGAAATGTGCCCCACGATAGAAGAGTTTCAGGCATACGCCCCGGGGTTTGCCAATCTAGACATTCTTGCCGTGCCGCCCGTTCATGAGGACATGGGGCAAATTCTGCGGGAAAAACTCAATATTCCGGTGGCGGTGACAAACAGCATTATTCGAAACGGCGAGCTCAACATTCTCCGCCTGATCGAGCTGTACGGCCCGGAGGCCGGTCTAGGAGACTATGTCGGGGAATCTCAAAGACGCTTCGTCCTGTCTATATGCGCACTGGCCGCGTATATGCTGGTTCTCGTTGATGGAGGGGTAAATCCCAAGTTGGTGAGCATTGCCTTGCAAATGGATAACGGGAGGAACATCATGCCCGTGGTCCTGGCGGAGACACTTCTGGGTTTGGACATGCTGAAACTTGGGCAAGCCGACTCTTTCAGCGGATGTCCCATCTTACTCCAGGTAAATTTCCATTCGTTCTCGCATTTTCGATTTCAAACCAAGTGCTTGGGCTGTATTTGATTTCTGACTCGTCCTCTGTTCTCATGCAGCTTTGGCTGGCAGACAAAATCGGGGTCTTGGAAGAGCCACAGGCTGGCTTTGAAGAGTTTCCCAGATTGTTGGTTGCGAGGCCGATGATATTCCCTGACTTGCCGGTGGAGATATGGTTTGCCTACCTGAATGATCTGCATTCCGAAGACATAGTCTGGAGGTGTCTCTGGTTAAACCTTCCAGCGATGACGCTTAAATCAGTGGGATACAAGAGAGTGATACTTGCCGGCCTGACGAGCTTTACCTTTTACATTCCTAGGCGTACGCTCTGCCAGCTGGGAAGGAGCCAAGGATACAAGCGGTACGGAGCAGAAGACTTTGACATCCCCGTGTTTACTTCCTGGGATTTGCGCTGCCACAGAGACAACTGGGGCGATAGGACGTTGAAGGAATCAGTTCCAGATTTCAGAACGTGGCTGGAAAAGCGCTACGTAAGATGGCTCCGTGTTGAAGTTGAGGCGAGACTGAGGGGATATTTCTGAATCTCGTGGGAGAACAAATTGTAATTAGTAAGGCCAATAGGCTCCGCCTTTCAGTACTTGCTCTGTAAATTGTAAGCCACCTCGCCCGGCTTGACCTGGTTAAATAAAAACCTTTGAATTATCCGGCGATTATTCCTTCGAGGGACCGACCTCGTTATTGAACGTGTAATTTGAACAAACAACGCTTCGACGTAGTCATAAACACCCATAATGACCTACTGGAAGCATCAGAATTTCAAAATCTGGCCCGGGTCAAAATCCGGAAAATATCCCCAAAAGGGCAGTAGCCTACCTTACTGTGTCGAATTGAATTGAACACTCGCGCGAGCCTTAAAGACCATCGCGCGAATAAGAACAGTCGCGCGAGACTCCATGACTCTCGCGCGATGAAGAATCCCTGTTGCAGTAGCCAAGTTTGACTCATTCGGATAAAAGGAGGGTGGCAGGCTTTGTCAGCAGATCTGGGCGTGCAGGAGTTCCTGGCCTGTCCCAGAGATGTTCCCCTGATTTTTAGTGAGTAGAGGGACACCTTGCAAGGCCACCTCATTCAAAAGGAAATGTATTGCCTCCTTCCTTAGCTTATAAAGAGGGATGAACCCCTGAATGAAGGGTGTACCTCCGTGGGAAATCTCCAGCACTATTCCCCAAATGGCAAACCATCTCCCTACCTTTATCAGCTCGTGGCTCGAAGAATTTGTCGCGAGCGATTGGCTGTGCTTCCGCTCCTACGGGTTAGCGGCGTTTCGCTTCCTAAAAAGTGTAAGGCTCCGCCCCGAAATTCTGAGAGCAGCCCTGCAGTTTTGGGACCGGGACGTCCACGTGTTTCGGTTTGGGGACAACGAGTTGTGCCCGACTGTTGAAGAATTCCAAGCGTATCTCCAAGGCTTCGCTTCGAGTGTGATTGTCGTGCCACCTTATAGGCAAAGCATGTCAAGGCTGTTGAAGACGCATCTAAACATTTCCCAAGGTGCGGCGGAGGGTCTGTTAATCGGCGGACAAATAAACATTGCGCGCCTAATGGAATGGTACGGGCCTGACGGCGATCCAGCGGATACGGTTCTGCAGTCTCGACGTCGATTCGCCATGTCAGTTGGCATACTGGCCGCGTACCTGCTGGTGTCTCCGTATGGACGGCCTGACTCCCCGTTAGTACACGTGGCCGCGGAGATGGGCGCTCGGAAGAACGTGGCGCCTTTGGTGCTTGCTGAGACACTCATTGGTTTGGATTTGATAGCCACAGGTCAGACAAACACATTCGGTGGCAGTCCAATCCTGTTACAGGTGAATTCTCACTCAGCTCACCTTTTTCCGGTTTTCGCACAGTCTGCTTTTACCTCGACTCTCGGCTAAGGCTGTATGGTAGTTTCTTACTGGTTTTCTTTCGCTCAGGCTTATGTGGCTCCTTACTTGTCTTTTCGCTCATGCAGTTGTGGCTATGTGACAAGCTCGGACTAATCTCCGCTCCTGAAGTGGATTGGCCCCGTCTGCCCGGGCGGGTGCATCAAAGGGGGATGCTGTATCCAGAAATGTCTGAGGAGGAATGGTACGCCTTCATGAGAGAGATGTCTCCGCGCGAGATCGTTTGGCGGCACAGGGCCTTGAACATCCCGGATATGGCTCTGCACTCTGCAGGTTTCGAGAGAATGGTGATTGCTGGGCTGTCCAGTTTCACGTTCTACATTCCAGGTCGTATCTTGCGGCAACTGGGCATGAGCCAAGGCTTCCATCGAGCTGGGATAGAAGACTTCCGCATTCCAGCTTTTACGTCCCAACATTTGGCAGGGTATGAACACAACTGGGGTTTGAGAGAACTCGGAGGAGCAGAAGACGACTTTAGCACGAGACTCAAACATCGCTATGTGGTATGGTTAAGAGCCGAGATCGAAAGCAGACAAAACGCAGACTGACTCCTGACACAAATCCAATGACCTAGAATAAGCTGTGAGCCCGTGAGGCCCTCTTAGCACTTCGTTCTGTTTTTGATGCTTTACTTTTTTTTTTCTTGGGGCTCTGCTCAGCCTATGTAAAAGAAGTAATAGTTTTGAATAAAGGTGAAAGATTAAGAATTTCCCCCTTTTGGGTCCAAACGTTGAACGCCACGTCGTTTAAATGTTGAGGCACACTCCGGAACGGAAAACCTGGATCGAGTTGATTGATCGTGACCGAATCTCACAGAGAGATTGCCTACGTATCCCAAGCTAGGGAATCAGGTCAAAACGTAGTTCAGGCCACGGTTCGACAGAGTATGACCGAGTCCCAAAGAGAGACTGCCTACGTATCCCAAGCTAGGGAATCAGGTCAAAACGTAGTTCAGGCTAAGGTTCGCTCGTGTGTTTTGGCTCTCCTTTTGCGCTCTAAATTTTGCCTAGGACTGCCCCTGCGGGTTTCCAGCCTAGCGAGCTTTTATTGAACACCTATTTATTTTTGCCTAAACTGCCCCCTTGGGTTTTCAGTCTAGCAGGCTTGCTCTAATTTTTGCTTGGGACCGCCCACCCTTGTGGTTTTCGGCCCAACGAGCTTCTCTCAAGGGTAGTAACGTTTAAGCTGATCCAGGTTGACCAGAGTGTTGAACTCGTTGCCGTCCAGATCAATGAGCTGAGCTGCTCCACCCGAGAGGATGGTCTTGATAATGTAAGGTCCCGCGCGCTTCGGGCGGAACTTGCCACGCAGATCGAAGATGGGAGCCCGGATTTCTTTTGTAACCATGTCCCCTTCAGCCAAGTCACGAGACTTCACTTTCTTATTGAATGCCCGAGCAATCCTGCGTTGATATCCCTGAACATGATACAAGGCACGGAGCCTTCTCTCGTCGAAGAGCATGAGTTCGACAAACCTCCCACTAAGCCATTCAGACTCCGTGAGTTCACATTCAGCCATGATCCTCAAAGTTGGTACTTCCAGCTCGATGGGAAGGACAGCTTCCATCCCGTAAACCAGAGAAAAAGGGGTGGCCCCCGTTGATGTTCGAATTGACGTGCGGTACCCCCAAAGAGCTAGAGGCAGCTGTTCGTGCCAGTCCCTGGCGGACTCCGCGGATTTCTTGATAATAGTCTCGATGTTCTTGTTGGCCGCTTCAACCGCCCCATTCGTCTGAGGGCGATAGACTGTTGAGTGATGAACCTGGATTTGGAATTCTTCGAAAAGCTCCAACACCCTGCCTTTGAAGTGGACCCCATTGTCAGAAACAAACGCCTGCGGAACCCCATATCGATAGATGATGTTCTTCCGGATAAACTGAGCAACCTGAACCGCTGTCAGGGTCTTGTAAGATTCAGCCTCGACCCACTTGGTGAAGTAATCTATTGCCACCAGAATGAATCGATGCCCGTTCGAAGCAGAAGGCTTGATCATGCCGATAACATCGATGCCCCAAACGGAGAACGGCCAAGGCGATGTCATGCCAAACAGTTTGGAAGGAGGGACATGCATGAGATTGGCATGGATTTGACACCTATGGCAACGGCGTACATAATCCACACACTGGGACTCCATGGTAGACCAAAAGTATCCCTGTCGTAAGATTTTCCTAGCAAGCATGACCCCGCTCATGTGGGGGCCACAAATTCCTTCGTGAATTTCTTCCATGATTTTAATGGCCTCAGCGCCGTTGACACAGAGCTTATGCATTCCGCAGTGAGATCTCCGATACAGTCTCCCGCCGCAGATAATGTATTGAGCGGCCATTCTTCGGAGCGCCATCCGATCCTTTTTGGTGGCGTCGGCCGGAAACTGACCGCTTTCGACGAAGTTCCAGATATCGTGGTACCAAGGTAGGCCGTCATCGACATCATCGACGGTGTTGACATACTGATAAGCAGGCAAGTCCCGCTGTTCAATCAGAATAGGACGAAGCTTGATACCAACCGGAAGCTCGACCATGGAAGCCAGGGTCGCTAGAGCGTCAGCGAACTGGTTCTTCATCCGAGGGATGTGCGTGAATGTGACCTTGTTGAAACGAGGAATGAGGTCCTCCAAGTCTTGGTGATAAGGCTTCAATCTGTCCTCCCGAACTTTCCAGTCTCCGTTGGCCTGAGAAACGACAAGGTTGGAGTCGCCAATAACTTCAAGCCTTTCGACACCGAGCGTAAGGGCTGCCTCCATGCCAACAATGCAGGCCTCATATTCAGCTTGGTTGTTCGTGACATCGAAATTGAGTTTGAATGCAAGCGGAATGTGAGCACCATCGGGGGTTATAAGCAAAACCCCAATCCCGTATCCCTTGCGATTGGCTGCCCCGTCAAAATAAAGAGTCCAGGAGTCTTCAACAACTGCCATCACTCCTTCATCAGGAAACGTAAAATCTGAGTCCTCTGGCCCCTCGACGGGATGATCAGCCAGAAATTCGGCGACTGCGCGCCCTTTGACGGATTTTCTTGTGACATATTCGAGGTCGAACTCTGCGAGCAATAGTAACCAACGTGCTAACTTACCAGTAAGCGCAGGTTTCTCAAACAGGTATTTGAGAGGATCCATTCGAGAAATCAACTTCACTGGGTAAGCCAGCATGTAGTGTCTTAATTTCTTGGATGCCCAAACAAGAGCCCAACACGTCTTTTCGAGAGCAGTGTAGCGCTCTTCAGCGCCAACCATCTTCTTGCTCAGGTAGTAAATGGCTTTCTCGACTCCTTTTCCTCCTTCTTGAGCCAGTAAACACCCCATAGAGGAAGGATTCACGGACAAGTAAAGTATCAAGGGTTTCCCCGGCACTGGCGGCATCAAAACCGGAGGGTTCTGCAGATAGGCTTGAATGGAGGTGAAGGCCGCCTGGCACTTGTCTGTCCAAACAAACGGAGTATTCTTCTTCAATAAACGAAACATCGGCTCGCAAGTTAGTGTCAACTTGGCGATGAATCTGCTGATGAATTGTACCTTTCCCAAAAAGCTTCGTACTCCCTTTTCAGAATCTGGTGGCTTCATCTCGAGGACTGCTTTGATTTTGGACGGGTCGACCTCAATTCCACGAGAAGTGATCATGAAACCGAGCATCTTACCAGCCGTAACCCCAAAGGTGCACTTCTGAGGATTTAGGCGCATGCGAAACTTTCGTAATCTCTCGAAGAACTTCCTAAGCACAGGAACGTGACCTTCTCGAGTTTTGGACTTGGCGATCATGTCATCGACGTAGACCTCGACTTCTTTGTGTATCATGTCATGTAGGATGGTGGTAGCAGCTCGCTGATAAGTGGGCCCAGCATTCTTTAACCCAAACGGCATGACCAGGTAGCAATAAGTCCCCCATTCAGTGATGAACGTGGTTTTCTCGCGGTCCTCGGGCGCCATGAGAATTTGATTGTAGCCAGAGAAGCCATCCATAAATGAGAGCAAAGCGTGCCCCGCAGTGTTGTCTACAAGCACATCGATGTGTGGCAAGGGGAAATCGTCTTTGGGGCTCGCTTTGTTCAAATCTCGAAAGTCAACGCAAACTCGGATTTGGCCATTCTTCTTAGGAACAGGGACGATGTTGGCAACCCACGTGGGATACTGAGAGACCATGAGAAAACCAGCGTCAATCTGCTTGGTAACCTCTTCCTTAATCTTCTGAACCCAATCTGGCCTCATCCGCCGGAGTTTCTGTTTCACAGGCTTGGCATTAGGAAATAAGGGAATGTGATGCTCCACGATCTCGGGATCGATTCCGGGCATATCTCGATGAGACCATGCAAAAACGTCACTGAACTCGGTGAGTAGCTCCTTGAAGTCGTGATGTTCCTCTGGGGAAAGTGTGGAGCCCACTTGAACCATTCGGGGATCATTTTCATCTTTCAAGTTTATAGAAACTATTTCTTCTTTTAATGGCTGAGCATGCCTTTCGTCTTCCCTTTCGATGAAGGCACGGATTTCCTTGGGAATGTCCCCATCGAAATCTATCCCCTCATCGTCAGGGTCGACACAGTTTATATAAAGATCATTGAAATAGTCAGAAGATGCTTCGTTCATTTCACAAGCCCCTGAAGGGTCACCAAGTACAAGAGAGTCGAACTCGAAATAAAAGCTATGACGTGGAGGGCCCAGAGGCACAAACTCCGACTCAGAGCTAGACTTAGAGGACGAGACAGACTCAGACTCAGACTCAGACTCAGACGTGTCGTCAATACAAGTCAGGTGTGGCCTGAAAATGCCATTATTTAAAGAGCCCTTGGCTTTCACAATGAGGGAGGTGGGGTCCTCGAGGGCGTCGGGCCCGAGCATGAGCACTTCGGCTTCTTCAGCTTCCCCAGCCAAACCCACTTGGGAGAATTCCTGGAATAGCAGCTCCAGATTCCCCTGATCGATAAATCCCAGCCAGTCAGTCTTGGTCTTCAGCTGATTAAGCTTCCTCTTGAATTCCTCTTTCGCTGATTCATCATCACTGCTCGACCAGGTGTCATCAGCAAAAATCTCAAACCCAGGCAGCAGCTCCCCGGTCTCGGAATGAACGAAGGGCTCAGCTTGCCCAGTGTAAGCGGCATTTCCGACTTCACGCACGAACCTGGGACCGCTGCAGAGGGTCCGAGGTTTTCCCGTATATTTCCTCCGTTTGGCATCTTTGGCAGAGGCGATATACCCCAAACCAAAGCGGCCCTCGTTGAAAGGAAAAGTAGGGAACTCCGGGACCCCTTGACGGCGAGAGCCTAGACCAATGCCCGGAAAATGAGACATCCTTCTCATAATGTCCAGCGCGACAGAGCTTATGAGGAAATTCCCGTCCACATTGATGGCCATTACTATGCCTGAAGTATCGAAAGAGAAACCCCCGAGATCGACGTCTTCTTCACCGTGTTGAATCCCCAAAACAGGAGTCCCGTCTTCCTTGAGCGGGCGGATGCCTGAATCCCCGCAGATGGTTAGAGTACCAGTGGGTAGTCCCAGAATGACCTTTTGGTGGAGGGTAGACGGCACAGCCATGATGTCAGACCGATGAAGCCATGGCCTGCCCAACAAAAGATTGAAAGTCGCGGGAATGTCCACGACATGGAATTCCACGTCCATCTCAAAACCCTCAGCATCGAGTTTGAGTTTCAAGATACCCTCGACCACACGACGGGTGCCGTCATATGCCTTGACAGCCAGATTGGAAGGTGTCAGATCCTTTTTGGTGAGCCCTAGACGATAAGCAACCCTCAGAGGGCAGACATTGATGGCGGAGCCGTTGTCAATAAGAACAGTCGGGACCCAGAGTCCTCGACACTTGACGGTGATGTGCAAAGGGCGATTGTGGTCGACTCCTTCAACTGGCAGGTCCTTGTCCGTGAAGATCACCGTATGCTTGGAGGTTGGCGGGAGGATGAGAGATATCATTGCCTCTGGCGTAACGTCGGCCTGGACTTCAAGGCGGGACAGGGCGTGACACAGCCTCTGACGATGCTCCTTGGACGAACAGATCAGTCCCCAGATGGAAATAGCGGCAGGAATCCGCTCAAGCTGCCGTTGAACTAGATCAGGAACTGGATTGCCGGCTGATACCTCAAGAGGTGCAGACTTTGGGAAAGAAACAGGCTCATTCCTTTGATTAACGGGATTGGAGGAATTCCCGGCCTGCAGATTAGCAGGCTGAAAAACCCGACCACTCCTTGTAACATTGTGAACGTTTCCCAAAGAGGGCATAAGTTGAGGACTTTCCTTCGCATCCCAGAGATCAGCAGGGACATCTCCCAGTTTACGCTTCCCCTTGTCAGCGGTCAGTGTAGAGACGGGCACTTTCACGTCTAAACCCAAATCTTCAGCCAGATCCTTCATCAGTAAGGAATCCCAGAAGCCCAAGTCTTTCACAGCAGCGACTTCAGCAACAGGCTCTGGATTTGCAATAAAGGGGACGTCCCAGAGACCAGTGTCAGCTAGGGTACGATTGACAGCCCAGACCTCATTCCCGACTTGGACATCCACTATGTCGTTAACTTCCCACAGATTAGCAGGCGGAGCGCGGTCCGTGACCATGATACTACAGTCCCTATTGTTGGGGTAAGGCACCTGAGGGCGCGGATTTTCTTCATCGACGATGTAGGAACAAGGGTCATGGTCAGTGTCGGGGTTAGTATCACAAACCGAATCAAAGACTGAATCAAAGAGGGAAACATGGTCTCCCAATGCCCGTGGGTCATCCTGGACAAGCTCATCCTCTGCATAGTGAAGCATGTAGTCCGGTGTGGCATAGCCTTGCAGAGGGTTGGGGTCGACATCCATGGGAGCAAACCAGGTCGGCTCAGGGTCCCAGTAATATTCCGCTTCGGGAACTGGAGGTTCGATCGGGTTGAATAGCATGTTTAAGGAAAAACCGTCCAACGGGTCAAGCAAAGCCGCTTCATAGCCGGCCAACCAGCCATCATACCAGGCTTGATCGAAGGGGACATTTCCGGTCTGTGGAGGAATCCCGTCCATTCCAAGGGTAGACCACTCATTGAGGAGAGGAGCGGCATAGTCCCAATGGTCTGCTATGGCCCAGCCAGTGGCTTGCATGTTATTATCTGAGGGAGGCACCCAAGGCTGATAAGGGTCAGGAAATGGGCCAGCGATGGTTGCATACGGGCTGTCAAGCGACGAGGCTGAGTTGATTTGCACAGCAGGGATTGACTGATGGAAAAGGGAGCTGACAGATTCCTCGGAGACAGGTGAAGCAGCTTGTAAAAGTTCCGAAGGCGCATCCGTGTCAACAACTTGGCCTTCAACCAGTTGTATATAAGAAGCTTCGGAGGATGGTTCGAGCGGGAAAGGCACGACGGGCCTGGGTCGATCGGTTGAGGCTATATAGTCAGTGGGGTTAAATATGGCGGAGCTAGGGTTGATATAAGTGGAGCTGAGAGATATCTGGCTGATGTGGGGTACAGCGTTATGCTTAGGGAGGGAGTTGGCAATGACATTGGGTTTCTGAGGTGGCGGAGGAGTCTCCAGCGTGCCATCGTCGATAAGGTCCTGGATCGCATGACGGAGGCGGAAGCAGGAGTCAGTGAGATGACCCGCTCCTTGATGGTAAGCACAGTAAAGGTTGGCTTTGAAGCCAGGTGAAGGGTTCTTGGGTAAAGGGGTTGGATCTAGGGGCTTCAGATGTCCTGACTTGACCAACTTCTCCAAGACCGAGGACAGAGGTGCCTCGATGGCGGAGAAGCTGCGAGGTTGGTTCCGGGGTCGGTTATTCTGTGGATTTTGAACTTGGTTGACATCCACGACATGGTTAGCAGCGCCGGAGGAAGCGGCATTAGTGCCAGCAGTGGCCGTGCTGGAGTAAGTCCCTGTTCCGAACAGCGCATTAGTGTTTCCAGAATACGCCCGCGGTTTTGATTTTGGGGCGTGCGAGGATTCGCCTTTGGGTAGAATTCCATTCTGCAAAGCATCTTCGATGGCCAGGCCAGAGTCGAAGAAGGTTTCAAAGTTAGCGGAGGCCTGAGCTAGAACCAAGTGCCTGGCGTAGTCTGGTTGAAGGTTGCGGGAAATGATACGGAGCTGGTCCTTCTCGCTCGGGCGATCAGTCATCTGTGCAGCCTTAGCTCTCCACCTTTTGACAAAGTCCGCGAAGGTCTCCTTAGCCTCCATCTTGGTGGATTCGAGTTCCCGAGTAGTCATTTTTAGCTGGGAGTTGTAATTGTACTGCGAAATGAACGCAGTCCCAATGTCTTCCCAAGTCCTCCTTTTGGCAATGTCGAGTGACAAGAACCAATGGAAAGCAGGGCCCGAGAGGGTCTGAGGAAAGAGCTGTGACATGGCCTCCGGCTCAACAGAAAGAAGCTTCATGGCGGCATGGTAGCTGTAGAGATGAGTCCTGGGGTCGCCGCTTCCATCGAATTTAGCTAAGTCCGGCATTTTGAACTTCTCGGGAAGCTTGGCGTTGGGATACAGGCAAAGGCGATCCAGGTCGATCCCTCCGGCACTGATTTTTTCTGTTTTAGCAATGGATTCCTCCAGTTTGGCCATCTTGGCCATGAGTGTGACCATTTCCGGACTCGGAGTTGGTCCTTCTGGGTTTGGAGGCAATCTGTTGCCTGCGTGGTTTGCAGCGGGCCTGCGAGCTTCCCTTGGGTTCATTACTATGAGACGTCCTGCGTGAAGCGGGTCCGGAACCAAGATAGGCTGCTCCTGGTCAGACTCATCGTCCCCACCTTCTTCCTCGAGAGGGGGCGGAAGGCGAGTGTGGATGAGGTCATTCAGGCGAGCGATGTTAGTGTCGGTCTGAGCTGCCCTCTGCTGCATAGCGGTGATGCTGTCTTGGAGGTTCATGAGCATGGCTTCCAAGGTAAGGGGTTCTGGTTGTGGCTGTTCCATCGTGACAAGTGTTTCAGAGCTGCTTGAGGCGGATACCGGGGTAGTCGGACGTCCTTCCTGTGAAGCCTGTGGTGAACCTGATTGAGAGCCTGACTGAGATTCTGAGTGCTGTGCTGCTGGAGGTGAGCGTGGAGAGTCTTCCGTGACGACTGACTGGGACCGTAACCTGACAAGCCTTTGAACCGGACTCAGGTGCAGACGTTCCCAAGCGGGTTTGGCAACTGGCCTCGATACTTTCCTTGGCGGTGCAATGATTCAGATCTTTGCTTGCAAGGGAAAAGGAGGTTTAATAAGGGTCCTGTCGCGACTTTAATCTAAATAAAAGACTAAAGCGGATGCAGCCAACGTCGAGAGTGTCACCCTAGACTCTAGAACCGGAAGACAAGTCTGTCTCACGACGCTTCGGACACTGCTTTTAGGCCCTCAGAATTCCTTTTTGAAGATGTATCCTTGTTTGGAACGAGTGGTCCTAAAGGATGTCAAAAGGAGTCTAAACCTTTGTCCGTTTCGATGTTCGGGGTCTCAAGTTTTTGAAGCCAGAACGACTTGGTATGAATATCATGATGCCATAACCAGGTTGGCGTAAGCAGCACTGTGCTATTAGCCGGGCGGTGTAAGTGACGAGGCACTTGTTACCTTTTGGTGTAAGCATCATGGTATTTTACTCCGCGGTTCCTTGTTTTTTGTTTGAAACCCTAAACAGGTACACGGGCAAGGGTGTAGAAAAGCTTCTGATTTCCTAAAGTCCCGCCGTAAAAGGACTTAAAAGATGATAACGCGCACCATTGAGGCGCACGACTCCTCATCGGGCCACGGCAATGTCCTACTAAGTCTGAAGACAGACTTGGAACAGATTGAGAACCTAGGAGCCATCCTAGATATGCTTCTACGCTGAATGAGATGTATGTACAGTTCATGCGATAAGGAAAGCAGTAACACGTAGGCATTTAGAGGGTTAGATGCAAGTAGATCTTAACCTGTGGGTACCTGTCTTAATTGGGAGAGTTCTAATGCTTTGTATATGCTAAAGGCTGGTTTTGGTTTGTAACGGGTTCCTTGGACTAGGGCCACAGATATACCTCCCGTTACCCGCGTTTTTCGCAGAATAACAGTCGAACGGTAGCATGACCCATCATCGTCGAAGGTTGTCGGTCATTCGGGGTCCCCGGGCTCCGGTAAACCGTGCCGGATTGCCAAAACGATCCAACGAGGCTTATCCCACATCGATGCAAATGAGATGCTAAAATTTTGTTAAAAGTGGAAGAATCACAGAGTCGTAAAAGCGCCTTTTCAAATTTGGCTCACTTTATTTAGTCCATCTTTAGAAGAAACTACGCAAGTGAACAATCGAAAAAGCCCCAGATTAGAATGGCCGGACACGAGGTCCTGTTAAATCACCGTTCCAACCTTCGGCAGCGCGAAGCTCACCGTTTTGCCAAGCTTTTAAGGGATTGTTCCCAAGCGTATTAAATCCTAAGTGTGAATTAATATTGGTTCGATTGATCCCCAGCAGAGTCGCCACTGTGGGCAGCATGCCCTTCGGAGGGGACAAAGGATTTCTTTCCTTCCCCTGCCGTTTGCGGCCCTTTTTGAAAATCGAGGGAGCGCGAGCGCCGGTGGCAAGCGCTCAAAAAATACAGAGTCGCCACTTGAGTTTTGAAGGTCCGACACTCAAGGAACCGTATTTCGAAGCACCTGCCGCGCTGTTTGATTTGAAAAGTTAAGGAACCGGTCCGTCATAACCATATCTGGGTTCGGGAGCCAGGTTACGAGAGGGGAAGGGTTTTATGGCACCCCTCTCGCCCAATCCGGAGATCGGTCTCTACTTAGGCGTTTTTATGAAAACAATTGTGATTCTTCCTCTTTTAATTGATTTTAGCCAAACAGGGCGGGGGAACAGTTAATCGGGGATTAAAACTGTAGCACTTTGCAAGATGTGATCAAATAATGGCATGGATGGATAGTATTGACGAATAATAAGTGGAATGACCTTGAAACAGCGATCAGATGCCAAAACTAGGCTCGGGGCAGATCCGTCTTGCACGATGACCAACTTACATGCTTGGACAGATCTGCATGCAAGTCAACCATCGCGCGAGACACACTGACTCTCGCGCGAGTATGTCATCTCACCACAGCCCCTAAATCATCCCCTTCTGGGCTCTGGAAGGACCAGTGCACACCCAGGAAGCAAACCAAGCAGTTTATGGGAAGACTGAAAATACTAATTATTACACCATACTCCAAACAGGAGCCAAATGAGATAAAATACAACCCCTAAACAGTGGGGGTATCAAAACAGAGGCCAAGGGCCTAGTTGCCCATGCAAGGGCCACCCATGGAAATCAGAGAACTGTCGCGCGACAGAGCTTGAATCTCGCGCGACACTCCTGACTGGACTTCCAGGAATTGCTTTGCATGTTTGAGGCCCTGAGACAGGTTCAGGGGATCCCAAAGGCATTCCAAGCTGTTTAAAGGAAATAAACAAGCTACTGTATTTTGTTTTGCATGCATAACAGTGATCTAAAAATCAAAATAAGATGCAACAAACATGAATATACTGCAAAACAGAAAAGGGCTAGCTTCCCTTCCCCACGAGGTCCATTCTCTTGCTGACACGAGTGTCGCGCGAGTAAAGGGGACCGTCGCGCGAGGGTGTGGCTGCCACGATTTCTTGTAACTTTGCTGGCTTTAGGACCAGGGCATGGTATTGATTACCAGCCTTGGCCCTGTCAGCCCCCCTCGGGGATCAAAACAGAAACAGCTTTAAAGTTATACCTTTGCTTGGAAAGGGTTTGAGAGTAGACTGGATGGATTGGTGTGACTTTGCTACCAAGAGTGTATGAACACTCTGAGTTCAGAAGTTTGGGAAGTGGCTTGAGGGTTAAGAATTTTGTGCTAGCTAGTGTAGGATTTGTGAAGGGAGTAATGAAACTCTTAAGCAATTTTTTTGGAACCCTTAACATGGAAGACCAATGGGGGTATTTATAGGGGGAGAGCAAGGCTTGGTTAGGGGCCAAACAAACCCTTAGGACCAGCCACTAAGGCTGGTCACAACTTGGTTGTAAGGCTAGCCAACAAGGTGAGAGAGTGGGTGGGAGTTTGCATGGGGCTAGGACCTGCCAGCACGTCGTTCAGCTGAGGAGAACGGGGTTCCAGCCCATGGGAACCCATGTGCCAAGCAATCATCACCAGTCCAGCTGGATTCTGTGAAAGGGACAGGTAGGAACCATCGCGCGAGGGTCCATGAGTGTCGCGCGAGGGTCAAACAGTCAACAGTTTGACTTTGACTACACGTGGCAGGCTGAGTATCGCGCGAGGGGAAAGAAGACTCGCGCGAGGGTCAACTCTGGTCTTAGGGTTTGACTGAAGGTTCAGAAGGGTTTGAAAGGTTCAAGCGAGGTTCCTAAATGCTCCAAGCCTAATCCAATTCCAATCCAAGCTCTGTTTGATCCGATTTCATCATCGGGGAAACAAGAAAATCGTAAAAATAAGTAAAACGATTGGGAGACCCAGATTGGGGTGTCTACACAAGGGATACAAAACCAACGGTCCTCTGCCCTTAGGCTTGTAACAACAGCAAGAGTTAAGGATCTTTTGTGCTCATTGTTACATAGTACTCCCTCAATCCTCTTTTTAGAGTCCAGTATTCCATTTTGGACTGTCCCTTAATAAATGTCCATTTTGTAAAGTTAGTGGGTAAAAGTTGCTGAATTTTCTATTTTGCCCCTAAAAGTATATTCCATTTTGAAAAATTAGTGAATAAAAATGTAATAATGATGTTTTCATAGAGGGTAAGGAGAGAAAGTGGAGGTAAAAGTTGATGTGAAAGGTGTAATGTCACGACCCAAACCCGTAGGGTAGGAATACATGACCGGCCAGTGAAAAGGAATCACCAAAGGCCATCTTTTACTGCGTCTGTAAATTTCTTTCTAAAAATAATGAGTTTATTAACTTAAAAATGCGGAAGCGGTAAATTTAAAAACTTCATTACATACATTCAGAGCTGTCATAAGTGATAGTACAACAAACACGCCCGCAGGCTTTATTTTACAACTTGTGGGCACTACTATAGACCACACCAAATACAAACTATTTTACAAGGTTTTACAAACTTCTTCAACATATTACAATACCGAAATTGAAACAGCAACGTCATCAGCAGGAAAGACTAGAGAGACTAGTCAATTATTTATCCACGTACGTCCTGAAATGTTTTATAAACACAAAACATTTCAGTGAGAATTACGATATACTAAGTTTACACAATTTAGCATGCAAAGTCATTTTATGCATTTTCTTTTCCACTTTACAATAGAACGGGGGATTACAGACATATCTCCTTCCAACATCTTTCATGAACGGAACACCGGCAATGATTGGGTAGCTAGCCCAAGATTTAGGTAATGATATCAAGACCCTAGAATACCCGGCAATATTCCTCATAATGGCCATACTCAACGTTCAGATATTTCGATACTGATAACCTCGGTTTCCTTTCTCTTTAAAGGAATTTCATCCCTTAAACTTTAATTGCTTCTCTTTAAGCAATTCAATCACAACATCATATTCAATATCTCAATTATCAACAATCAGAATTCCTTTTCAATTAAAAGTGACGCTTCCTTGCAAGCCGTCCAATTTTAATAAATTCATGCAAGGTTTGATGCTTTTAAACACATAATCACGTATGCAGCATTCTAAACCATAATTATGTAAACAGAGTATATTCGTAATTACTCACCTCTGAAGCGTAAATCCAGAGCAACACAGTATTGAGAGATTTAACGGGTTGCACTGGGACCTGTTCGAGTCATAAATTTATCTATAGTTAATATCTTAAATTAATCGGACACTTCTAACTTAAAACCTCGCTCTAGTGAAGTGGCGTATTTTTCATGCTTAGTAAAATTCCCAATAATGGCTCGGAGCCTTGTGGCTACACAGGCCCTCATCCGTAAACTCTTTACAAATTCCATAACGATGGATTCCAATAAATAAAATCCCGTTTATTCATAAAATCCCATCTTTTAATATTTAACTCCATAAATATTATCCTTCTTTTGAAAAAAAATTATAATTTTCTTCAACAATTATTATTTTCTGTAAACTCACACAATTTTTCCAAAAATCATGTTCACATCTTATGAATAACGTAATTTTTCTAAAAATATGTTTTACTTTAAAAAAAATATAACTTATACCAATTATATCTTTTTCACCTTTCTAATTCCAAATCAATACCTTTTTCAAATACACAACACATTTAACTCTAAAAATTCATAAATTTCTATCCTTTCATTTTTTTTTTCAGTGGGATACATGTACTTTAATAAAACTGATATTCATTTCATTTTTACATCTAAAAATCATATTATTACGTTTTTCATACTTAAAAATCATATTAAAACTTCATTACTCTAAAAATTGATTGTTTATTCAACTAACTAATATAACAATCTTTATCAGTAGTATATATCTAACTAGTATCTATATATATACATATTCGTACATGCATATATGCATATACATATACATACAGTGAGAGGGAGAGAGGAATATACCGAGAGAGAGAGAAAAAGAAGGAGTGGAGGTGGGTGGTTTCGGGTGGTGCCGAGAGGAGGAGGTGGTGCCGTGTGGTGTGGGTGGTGAATCGTGATGATGCCGCGACTCGGCGACGGGTTCGGGGTGGTTACCGATCAGCCTAAACACGGGCCCGTAAGATGGTGGTGGCTCACGGTGGTGGTGTGGTGTTGAGAGGGAGATGGCGAGAAGAGGAGGTGGTGGTGTGTGTGGTGTCGGCAGTGGGGTGGTGTTGTTGGTAACTGGAGGTGATGCAGGTGAGTGGGTGTGTGGAAGAAAGAGTGAATGAGAGGGAGATAGATATAGAGAAGAGTGAGATGTCGGCAGGCCGGAGAGAGAGAGAAGGCGCGCCATGTGTACGGCTGGGAGGGAATGGGGGAGACAAGGGAGTAAATTTTATGGGTGGGCATTTAGAAGCTTATCAAAATAGGCAAAATCCCACGCGGACGTGAAAATGAGCTCCGCACAGTCCGGGTTTCATTTCGGAAAATTCCAAAGATATTATTGTGGCCCAAACAAATTATTCAGAGACTAACTCCGGTCTCAGTTTTTCGAATAAAATTCTCGGTAATCAAATATGTAATTCGTGCAAATTTTCGGGTTATGACATCATCCCCAACTTTAAGAAGTTTGGTCCTCCAAACTTAACAGAAGATAAGCGGAGAGTCAAAGATATACCTTAAAGAAATAGTTCCGGATAAGTTTGACGCATGTCATCCTCTGTTTCCCAGGTGGCCTCGCCACCAGAGTGGTTCTCCCACCACACTTTGACTAGAGGGATAACCTTGCTACGCAAGCGTTTTTCTTGACGATCAATGATACGGAGGGGACGCTCTTCATAGGTCAGATCTCGTTGGAGCCCAATCGGAGGTCGAACAAGAACATGAGAAGGATCTGATATATAGGGTTTCAACATGGAGACATGGAAAACATCATGGACATCGCCAAGTTCGGATGTCAACGCGAGACGATACGCAACTGGACCTATCCTTTCGATAACCTCGAAAGGGCCCACATAACGGGGATTCAACTTCCCTTTCTTGCCAAAACGAATAACTCCCTTAGTAGGTGATATTTTCAAGAAAACCCAAGTTCCAACTTGAAATTCAATTTCTCTCCTTTTAGCATCAGCATAACTCTTCTGACGGTCCTGAGCCGCCTTTAACCTTTCCCGTATCACGTCAACTATCTCAGTGCTTTTGAACACAATATCTGGTCCAGAAAGCTGACCTTTTCCAACCTCTGTCCAACATGCAGGCGATCTACACTGTCTACCATATAAAGCCTCATACAGTGCCATCCCAATACTGGCCTGAAAACTGTTATTATATGCAAACTCCGCTAATGGTAAATGATCCTCCCAGTTCCCTTGAAGATCCAACGAACAAGCACGCAACATATCCTCTAGAGTCTGAATCGTGCGTTCTGACTGTCCGTCAGTTTAAGGGTGATAAGTTGTGCTGAAACTCAGCCACGTACCCAATGCCTTCTGAAAACTCTTCCAAAATCGAGAAGTAAATCCTGTATCTCGATCTGAAGTAATCGACACTGGTACCCCATGGAGTCGAACTATCTCTTGAATATAGAGGGTGGCCAATTGATCCATGCTATGTGTTGTCTTTACTGGTAGAAAATGGGCCGTCTTAGTCAATCGGTCAACGATCACCCAAACAGAATCGTTTCCCTTTTGAGTACGAGGCAAGCCAACAATGAAATCTGTAGTAATGTGCTCCCATTTCCACTCGGGTATGGGTAGCGGCTGCAACAATCCTGCCGGCTTCCGGCGTTCTGCCTTAATCTGTTGGCATTGTAAACAGCGACTGACATAGTCAACTACGCTCCACTTCATTCCTCTCCACCAATATACCTTTCTCAAATTCTGATACATTTTCATCTGACCGGGATGAACTGCAAGTTTGGACTTATGACACTCATCCAAAATCTGTTCTCGAATATCCGATATATTGGGGACACATATTCGACCTCGAAACCTCATCAGGCCGTCAACAATTGTAAAATCTGGGTGAGGTACATTTTCAATCCCTTCGCGAATCCTCTGCAACTTAGGGTCCTCTTTCTGCCGTAGCTTAACTTCTTCGATAATCGCCGGTTGTGCCACATACGTTGCAAGTACTCCCCCTTTGCCCTGAATTACCACCTCTAGTTCCATTCGATCCATCTCCTCGAGTAAGGATGGTTCATTCGTAAGCATGCAATTCAGGTTTCCAGTCACTTTCCGACTAAGGGCATCAGCTACAACATTCGCTTTCCCAGGATGGTACTGAATATTAACATCGTAGTCTTTGATCAATTCTAACCAACTTCGTTGTCTCATATTTAGCTCCTTCTGAGTGAAAATATACTTTAGGCTCTTGTGGTCAGTAAAGATTTCACAAGAAACTCCATACAAGTAGTGCCGCCAAATCTTCAATGCAAAAATCACCGCTGCAAGCTCAAGATCATGCACAGGATAGTTCTTCTCATGGGTTTTAAGCTGACGAGAAGCATATGCAATCACTTTCCCGCGCTGCATTAGTACACAACCCAAACCTTGTCGGGACGCATCACTGTAGATGGCAAAGTCCTCAACTCCGTCTGGAAGCATGAGAATAGGTGCTGTCGTAAGTCTTCGTTTCAATTCTTGAAAACTCTGTTCACGCTTTTCTGTCCAAACGTAGGGCTCTCCTTTTCGAGTCAACTCGGTCATCGGTACTGCAATTTTGGAGAAGTTCTGCACAAACCTCCGGTAGTAGCCAGCAAGACCCAAGAAACTACGTACTTCCGTCACAGTGGTCGGACTCGGCCAGTTCACAACTGCTTCAATCTTCTGGGGATCCACTGAAATCCCTTCTCTGCCAATGACATGTCCCAGAAATACTACACTGTCAAGCCAAAACTCACACTTCTTGAATTTGGCATATAGTTTCTGGTTTTGCAACATTTCCAAAACTGCTTGTAAGTGCACCGCATGTTGAGCTTCATCCTTTGAGTAAATAAGGATGTCGTCAATAAAGACGATAACAAATTCATCCAAATAACTCTTGAAGACACGGTTCATCAAATCCATAAATGCTGCTGGAGCGTTCGTCACACCAAAAGGCATTACAAGGAATTCGTAATGTCCACAGCGAGTCCGAAAAGCCGTCTTCTCGACATCCTCCATTTTTACTTTCAATTGATGATACCCTGATCGCAGATCAATTTTAGAGAACACACAAGCCCCTTGTAACTGGTCAAACAGATCGTCAATTCTTGGCAACGGATATTTATTCTTGATTGTTAGCTTGTTCAATTCTCTGTAGTCGATACATAACCTCATTGTTCCATCCTTCTTCTTAACAAACAGAACAGGAGCACCCCAAGGAGAGGTACTCTGTCTTATGAACCCTTTGTCCAGTAGTTCTTGTAACTGTGACTTTAGTTCCTTCAATTCCACTGGAGCCATACGATACGGAGCTTTAGAAACTGGTTGTGTCCCTGGCGCTAGCTCTATCGAGAATTCAATCTCCCGATCTATCGGTGTCCCTGGTAGGTCTTCTGGAAAAACATCTGGAAAATCCCTAACCACAGGAAAATCTGATAATTTCAACTCTTTGGCTGAAGAAGATAGGATATTGCAAAGAAAACCCTGACAACCTTTTCGTAGAAGTCGTCGGGCTTTAGAGATAGATACAAGGCAGGGAGGTGAAGACACCCCTTTACCACTGAAATAGAAAACCCGCTCCGGGGTCTGGAAAACAATACGCTTATTGGCACAATCAATCGAAGCATTGTTAACAGATAGCCAATCCATGCCCAGAATAACATCGAAGTGACCCATCTCAAGGGGTATAAGATCCACAGAGAGACAGATACCGTCAAAACAGATATCACAGTCTCTGAAAACCGCAGTGCAAAGAATGCCAGTACTCATTGGCTGTGAGACTAAGAGTTCCAGTTCAAGAGGTTCAGGTTTCAAAGGAAGTTTAGTGGCGAAAGATGCTGATACGAAAGAGTGTGAAGAACCAGAATCTAACAAAACATGTGCAGGTAAAGAACATAAAATCATGATACCTGCCATGACACGATCGTTGTTGCGTGGATCTCCAGGCACCAGGGCAAAAGCTTTGCCCTTGCCCTTATTGTTGGCGTTCCCTGAACCCAAGGCTCCAGTAGTTTTGTTAACTAGTATAGCGTTCGCCCCAGTCGTAACTTTTGGGCATTCACTCTTGTAGTGGCCAGGTTGGCCACAACCAAAACAGATAAGAGTCACCATGCGGCACTGCCCATTATGATTTCGTCCGCAGGTTGGGCATTTCGGGGCTATCTGCTGCTGGTTCCCACTGTAATTTCCACCTCGATTATTACTGCCGGAATTTCCAGTACTCTGTCTCTTGTTATTCCCACCATTATTTCTGGCCCCACCATTATTGTTATTGTTTGCCCTCTTGCGATTTTCAAGGTACCTCCTAGTATCTGCTAGTTGTTGTTCCACTATAAGTGCCCGGTCGACAACATCAGCATAGTGTGGAAGCTTCATTGGTTTCACCACCTTTTTAATATCATCCCAGAGACCATCTTCGAATTTCCGTGATTTTTTTATTATCATCAGGAATCATATGCGGCGCATATTCTACAAGATTAGTAAATTCTGCTTCATAAGCAGTCACGGTCATGAAACCTCGTTGTTTAAGTTGTTGAAATTCTGTTGACTTGGCATCCAGTATAGACTGCGGAATGTATTTCTCCTTGAACAGCACTAAAAACTCTGCCCAGCTCACTGCTTGGTTTGTTGGTTCGTTCATCTCCCACCAACGCTTTGGCTCTCCCTGAAGTTGGTAAACTGCCAGAAAAACTTTCTGATGGTCACGACAACGCATGACCTTGAAAATCTTCTCCAAGGCTGAGATCCAAGATTTAACAGTCCTCGGATCCATTCCCCCAATAAAAGTTGGAGGTCCCATCTTGAGAAATTCTTTAACATTCGGTTCGTCACCTTGGCCCACAGGAAATGGTATCTCAGGCGGAGGCGGCGGAGGAAGAGGAGGAGGAGGAGGTCCCATTCCTGCCGGTGGTGGAGGTGGTGGGGGCAACACATGTTGCTGCAGATTCTGAACCACCCCAACCAGATTGTTCATCATTAACTCCATCTGAGCCATTCTATCATTACTATCGTCATTCTGAGGGTCAGTCGATCCAAGTCCATTCCCGTTATGCATCTAACGACGGAACAAAAGTAGGATGAATAAAGATACTCTAGCGAAGAGGTGACGAGACAGAAGCAAGGTTCTATAAAGGAAATTATCTGCTAAAAGCACACTAATAATTGCATAACAAAACATAAACATGTTTCTTAAAGCTTAACGTGCCAGGTCGAGTCATTATCATAAGATTCACCTGATTGGTCAGCATCATTCATCTGTGATTCGTTTTCGTTATCCTCCGCAGATATTATGTCCGTCGCAGGGACAACTGCAGGTACTACATTAGGAACAGTTACAGGGTATGACCCGGTCATCATCCCACCAAAATCTCTTTTATCAAAAACGTCATAGATGGCCCTACTATAGGAAAAGAAGTCACCCTCCAAATCCATGGCTCTCTGGGTAATGTTCAATTTGGTCTGTAAATTATATTTAACCACAGCCCTGAAATCATCCCCCTGAAGGGAGGGGTTTCGCTGAAATTCCTCTAAAATAGCCCGATTCAACATTATGTGGGCCTCGTCTGTGGTGACACGGTGGTATACATCAAATTGTAAAGGTTCGGCTCGAGGTTGTCCTGGAAAGAGACAGACGCGATAACCTCCGTAGGCATCCGTATGTTCAATCGTATCAATCTAAGTCTGTAAGATAACCACTTATCAGTATATTAATTAGTAGAGATTCATGCAAACGTTCACTAAGGAAGCCACGTAAGCACGTAAACAAATATTGTCCGTAGTGTGAATCTATTGTGAATACAGTTCTACAGCTCTGAAGTCTTTTTAGAAAAATTTTACAACGTTTGCTCTGATACCAACTCTGTCACGACCCAAACCCGTAGGGTAGGAATACATGACCGGCCAGTGAAAAGGAATCACCAAAGGCCATCTTTTACTGCGTCTGTAAATTTCTTTCTAAAAATAATGAGTTTATTAACTTAAAAATGCGGAAGCGGTAAATTTAAAAACTTCATTACATACATTCAGAGCTGTCATAAGTGATAGTACAACAAACACACCCGCAGGCTTTATTTTACAACTTGTGGGCACAACTATAGGCCACACCAAATACAAACTATTTTACAAGGTTTTACAAACTTCTTCAACATATTACAATACCGAAATTGAAACAGCAACGTCATCAGCAGGAAAGACTAGAGAGACTAGTCAATTATTTATCCACGTACGTCCTGAAATGTTTTATAAACACAAAACATTTCAGTGAGAATTACGATATACTAAGTTTACACAATTTAGCATGCAAAGTCATTTTATGCATTTTCTTTTCCACTTTACAATAGAACGGGGGATAACAGACATATCTCCTTTCAACATCTTTCATGAACGGAACACCGGCAATGATTGGGTAGCTAGCCCAAGATTTAGGTAATGATATCAAGACCCTAGAATACCCGGCAATATTCCTCATCATGGCCAAACTCAACGTTCAGATGTTTCGATACCGATAACCTCGGTTTCCTTTCTCTTTAAAGGAATTTCATCCCTTAAACTTTAATTGCTTCTCTTTAAGCAATTCAATCACAACATCATATTCAATATCTCAATTATCAACAATCAGAATTCCTTTTCAATTAAAAGTGACGCTTCCTTGCAAGCCGTCCAATTTTAATAAATTCATGCGAGGTTTGATGCTTTTAAACACATAATCACGTATGCAGCATTCTAAACCATAATTATGTAAACAGAGTATATTCGTAATTACTCACCTCTGAAGCGTAAATCCAGAGCAACACAGTATTGAGAGATTTAACGGGTTGCACTGGGACCTGTTCGAGTCATAAATTTATCTATAGTTAATATCTTAAATTAATCGGACACTTCTAACTTAAAACCTCGCTCTAGTGAAGTGGCGTATTTTTCGTGCTTAGTAAAATTCCCAATAATGGCTCGGAGCCTTGTGGCTACACAGGCCCTCATCCGTAAACTCTTTACAAATTCCATAACGATGGATTCCAATAAATAAAATCCCGTTTATTCATAAAATCCCATCTTTTAATATTTAACTCCATAAATATTATCCTTCTTTTGAAAATTATAATTTTCTTCAACAATTATTATTTTCTGTAAACTCACACAATTTTTCCAAAAATCATGTTCACATCTTATGAATAACGTAATTATTCTAAAAATATGTTTTACTTTAAAAAATATATAATTAACTTATACCAATTATATCTTTTTCACCTTTCTAATTCCAAATCAATACCTTTTTCAAATACACAACACATTTAACTCTAAAAATTCATAAATTTCTATCCTTTCATTTTTTTTTTTCAGTGGGATACATGTACTTTAATAAAACTGATATTCATTTCATTTTTACATCTAAAAATCATATTATTACGTTTTTCATACTTAAAAATCATATTAAAACTTCATTACTCTAAAAATTGATTGTTTATTCAACTAACTAATACTCCGTATAACAATCTTTATCAGTAGTATATATCTAACTAGTATCTATATATATACATATTCGTACATGCATATATGCATATACATATACATACAGTGAGAGGGAGAGAGGAATATACCGAGAGAGAGAGAGAAAAAGAAGGAGTGGAGGTGGGTGGTTTCGGGTGGTGCCGAGAGGAGGAGGTGGTGCCGTGTGGTGTGGGTGGTGAATCGTGATGATGCCGCGACTCGGCGACGGGTTCGGGGTGGTTACCGATCAGCCTAAACACGGGCCCGTAAGATGGTGGTGGCTCACGGTGGTGGTGTGGTGTTGAGAGGGAGATGGCGAGAAGAGGAGGTGGTGGTGTGTGTGGTGTCGGCAGTGGGGTGGTGTTGTTGGTAACTGGAGGTGATGCAGGTGAGTGGGTGTGTGGAAGAAAGAGTGAATGAGAGGGAGATAGATATAGAGAAGAGTGAGATGTCGGCAGGCCGGAGAGAGAGAGAAGGCGCGCCATGTGTACGGCTGGGAGGGAATGGGGGAGACAAGGGAGTAAATTTTATGGGTGGGCATTTAGAAGCTTATCAAAATAGGCAAAATCCCACGCGGACGTGAAAATGAGCTCCGCACAGTCCGGGTTTCATTTCGGAAAATTCCAAAGATATTATTGTGGCCCAAACAAATTATTCAGAGACTAACTCCGGTCTCAGTTTTTCGAATAAAATTCTCGGTAATCAAATATGTAATTCGTGCAAATTTTCGGGTTATGACATGTAATGATGATGACTTTTTAATAAGTTGGAATTACGAAGCAAGACACTTAAAAAGGGACGGATGGAGTACTTATTAATATTCGATAAAATATTATTATCTTTTTATTAAGATAATTAATTTAATAATTGGACATCTATGATATGCACATTCTCACATGGCTAAATCTACAATCTCTTTTTTTTTCCCCGCAGATATTGGACTCGATGTGGTGTACTATGTGGTGTATTATATTGTGCCCCCAATTGGTAAGACCTTATTCTTCCTATGAGCCTATCTACGGTGAACCACAGTAAATAAGCCACTTTGGCTTATTTTTTGTCCTTATTCAAATTTTTTTTGTATCGCTTGGCTTATCATCATTTTTTTGGGGATTATTGCATCCTCATGACAAAAGGAATCTAAAAAGTAAAAATTTTTGATCGAAATCCAATTTTTTTTGAATAAAGACAAAAATAAGCCAATAAGCCATTTTTTTCGTCTTTATTAAAAAAAATTGGATTTCGATCAAAATTTTTTATTTTTTAGATTTCTCTTGTCATAAGGATGCAATAATCCTCAAAAAAATGATGATAAGCCAAGCGATACGAAAAAAATTTAAATAAGGACAAAAAATAAGCCAAAGTAGCTTATTTAAAAGAACACCCCCTAAATGCACCTTTTAGACCGAAAACAAACCGAAATAAATGAACCGAAAGAATGGAGTACATAAAGGGTCAATTGAAATGACGTGACATACAAATAGTATGGGGTAAATTTTACAAATGATCCCTCTAGTTTACATGATTTTTCATTTTCGTACCTCTAGTACCAATTGTGTTAATTTTAGCCCTATAATTTACATTCCGTCTCAATTTCGTCTCTCTCGCTTACAGCGTCAATGAAACAAACGGATTTGAAGGGCAGAATTGTTATTTCTCCTCACAGAGGGACCAAATTGATATGTTATGAAAACTAGAGGGACTATTTCTAAAATTTTACTTTTTACTTTTGTTTTTTAAAATAAAATTAAAAGACACCATACATAATATAATTCTCATCTCATTTTTTTATATTGAATAATTAAAATATGTTGAAAATTTTAAAACTTTTATTATATTCCATATCACAAAAATATGAGAAAATTCGAAAAAGCAATCCCCCTGTTAAATGTCTAGGTATTGTATTTTTTTTCAATTGGATTTTCAATCTCGTTATTTTCCTTGTCACGTGATTAAAAAAAAAAAGTTGTTCAATAGTATTTTGGTATCTTGTAATTTTGTTTAATTAAGCAATGAAACACTATTGAATATTAAGAGATTGAATGCATTAAAACATGTACATGGGTATAGTGTATTTATTGTGGGGCTTACTCATGACTCATATAACAAATAAACATGGATTGAATATTGATAGCTACATGATCAGCTTATATGAGTCTTCAAACAACTTAACGACTAATAGCTATATAATGAAATACGAATATAACCTCTTCAGATCAATATAAGTTAGCAAAGCTATGAGTTAACTTGCAACATCACTTCCAAGTCGAAAATTCACTTGCTTATTTATTATTCAATAGTGCTCCACTTTTTAATCAACGATTACAAGATTAACTAAATAATTTTGAACATTTTTTTTAATCAGGTGAAATAATGAGATTATAAAAACATTTTTTTTTAAAAGCAATGTTTTTTTATTAATCTTTGAGAGAGATACAAAGACTAAAAGGAGCAAGAAAAAAGCAACAAAAGTCCACCCGAGACCCAATCCCTTGATTGGCAAGATGCCAACCAAGGATATTTAACTAATTCGTTGATTTTTGAATTTTTCAATATATTTGTAATGTGTAATGCAATATAAATATAAATTTTCTCAAATATTTTGATTACCCAATAAAAAATAATTGAGGTGTCAAATACATTACGTATGGTATTTTTTATTTTTATTTGCAAAAAACAAAAGTACAATGTAAAATTTTCGAAATAGTCCCTCTAGTTTACTTAAAATCTCAATTTAGTCCCTTTACGAGAGAAAATGACAATTATGCCCGTCAATTCCTTTTGTTTCATTGACGTAGTCAAGGAAAGGGATGAAATTGAGACAGAATGTAAACTATAGGGTTAAAATTGACACAATTAGTATTGAAGGGACGAAAATAGAAGTTCGTATAAACTAGAGGGACCATTTATAAAATTTGCCCTATAGTATATGAATACTTACAAGTGTGTGCGTGTTGTTGTGTGTGTGCATATTTCTGTTTGAAGAACGATCCCGTGCAAATAAATATAAGGAATATTTAAATATTCATCCTCTTTATCCATGCTATGTAAGAATTCATCCCGCCCTTTTTTCATGCTTATGTTTTCATCCCCTTAGTGTGTGAAATACCCTTGTTACCCCTTTGCTTGTTTGATTCCTAAATTAAAGGGATTCAAATGAATACCACAGTCCTTGATAAACCTTGTTGACTCCTAAATTAAAGGGATTTGGTTTCATATCACAATCCTCCAATTAAGTGAGAAACAATAGGATGATTTCAAATTTTTGAATGTGTAGATCACCAAATCCCAATGATTTTTACCTTCCTTCTTGATAAACCGTCTTTTTGCATTTTAAAATTTTTACATTCGTCTTAGTCCTTCTCCTTCCTTTTTCCGCAATGGCCATCTTTGCATGATAATTAAGTTGACCACATTTTTTCTTCATTCTTCGAGTTGGCCAACCAGACAACAAAAAAACCATATTTTTCATTGATCTTATTACACGGAACATTGCTAAATTACCATAAAAAAGAAATAACATGACATACTCAAACCGTTACATGGTTAAATTACCATGACATTACATGGTTAAATTACCATGACGATTACAACGTGGTCAACTTATCATGATCAATACATGCCAAAATGTCTGGTTGGAGGAGCTCAACTGATTCATGGTTTATTGACCATGAATACCCAAACCAGGCATAAATAAAAAAAACCATTCAATCTGTGTATCGTCATGAAAACTTTCATTAATAATCATGGTATGAATACCCAAACAAGCCATAAATAAATAAAAAATCAACGAACAAGATGAGAAAAAAAACATGAATATTCAATCGCCGATTCATGGTTAATAAACCATGAATACCAACCTTTTCGTAATCTCTGTGGAATGGCGATGGAGGACGGCGGCGGCGGGATGGGCTAGGAGAATTAAATTACCATAACGATTAAAACCAGTAGAACTCCTCCCCCAAATACGTACTTGGATCTTTCACCCGATTTGGTTGTTTTTTCAAACCAGAGGTTGTACTGGGTTGAGCTCGCCGGAATGGACTGCCGGAGCGCTGTTCACTAGAGTAGGTTTCTGTTACAAATGGAGATGAGGATCAAAATCTCTGTCAAGATTTTCGGGATTGGAAGTCGAAATCAACGATCGATGGACTAATCGCCGGTTTAACCGCGACGACGAGAGGAGTTATGCCAAATATTGCATCTTCCCCATGCTGCTTGCCGCCGATCCATGCGCAGCCGCTTGGAGGGTGGAAGGAAGCCGGCAACGGCCAAGGCGAGGGTAAGCGCGGCGGAGATGAGGACGGGACTGCAGATGACGAAGAGCGGAATGGTGAGGGCGAGGCCGCCGAGGGTTCCGCCGAGGAGGCCAGAAGGATGTTTGATCGGGGTGGGTATGGTGATAAATAGGCAGTGCTATAATTTAGGGATTTTATCAATATATATCAAATGGAAAGCATAGATTACGGGATTTGATATCCCATAATAACAAATAGGACCCTAAACTTTAAGATTTCATCCTAAAAAATCTCTCATATATATATATAGTATTATATAAGGGCAGTTCTGGGATTATTTTAAAATGGGGATGAAATCATAACTGTTCAAAAAGTGCAGGATGAATACTTAAGTTGAATGAGGTTTGAGGATGGATTTTTAAGTCTCCCTAAATATAATTCCAAGATAGCAAATCATATTTAGTAATGTATAATATATTACCCTATACTTGTTTGGGTATGGGTTTGGGGACATGTCCTGAACACTTGTTTGTCGTATATATAATATATTAATTGCATAATTTTTACAAATTATGTACTGTAAATCATATTTAGTAATGTATTTAAACAAGAAGAGGTTAAGAAAAATATGTTTTTGCTATTTTCTTATTTTCAAATTATGTACCGTAAATTATATTTAGTAATTCTTTCTATCCCAAAAATGCAGGCACCTTGTGGGGAGACATTTTCGGTAAGTATTTGTCCTCTGTTCATTTTGAATCTTGTGGAACATTTTGTGATTGGCTATATATGTTATATGGACTCTGGTGCGAGTATCGGATGCGGCTGCAAGTCTACGTGTCAGATCTTCCTAAACTTAAATCTTAGGATACTGGGATATGCGTCCCCAAATTGGGTATGAGTTCGGGGACACGTCATGAACACTTGTTTGTCGTATATATAATATATTAATTGCATAATTTTTTCAAATTATGTACCGTAAATCATATTTAGTAATGTATTTAAACAAGAAGAGGTTAAGAAAAATATGTTTTTGCTATTTTTTTATTTTCAAATTATGTACCGTAAATCATATTTAGTAATTCTTTTAATTTTATTTTGTGATATGGAATATAGTAAAAGTTTTAAATTTTTCTTCCGATGCATGAAGCTTTTGGAAGCAAGCGATCACCCATGTTTCGGTAAAAATACGCTACTCATCAGTGGAAACTTTTTAGTTTGGTCTCGTTTTCATATATACCAATGGTTCCAACATAAGAGATATTCAAAGTGGTTTTATATCCACTTGCTTAATTTTGTCATTGCTTCCTGGTAATTTGCAAGACTTGTTGAACGTTCTTCTAGTTTTAGATGCACTTTTCATCACCTCTTTTTTCCATGACTTCCCGAAATGCCCACCATCGGCCTTTCTCCTCCGAGTCTCGATTTTTCATGTCGTTGCTGTCAACTGGGAAGAAAGAAATGAATGAATGCTCCTAGAGGTGTCAAACGTGTTGTGCCGTGCTGTGCTATTTAGCTTCGTGCTAACTGTGCTTTGTGTCGTGCTGTGCCGTTTTCAATCGTGTCGTGTCATGCCGGCTCATTTACTTAAATCGTGTCGTGTCATGCTGGCTCGTTTACTTAATCGTTTCGTACCATTTTTAAATCGTGCTCGTGCCGGCACATCACCAACCGATTTTCGTCCGGAAAAAATCTTCCCAAAAAGCCAACATTCCCATGTTGTGCCCGTGCCATTTAAAAAAAAAATATGCAATGTATTGATTATAACTTACAAGTTTGTTTAGTTTCGTTTGTCACGACTCACATAAGGGAAAATGACGGTCAAACGTATTTTGATAATTAATATCCGTCAATGACATTTTCAGCATTAACAAATGTTCTCAGTATGTCCTTGGCAGGTATTAATTATCAAAACATGTCCTGAGCCGTCATTTTCCCTAACTAAAACAAACTTGAAATGTTTTGAAATTCCTTAAGCTTTTTAACCCAAGCTCGAATAAGTGCATGAACTCTTGTCAAGGCTGTTTTTCCTTTTGTCCGTTTTATAAAGGGACGAGCCCAAAAAGCCAAGGGATGGGTGGGGATGGGGCAGATATAGTGATGAATGATGATGGTGCATGATTGGCGGGTGAGAATGCTGTAACGTGGTGGTCCTGGTGGAGGTTTGGCTTGCAATGGTGTTGGATGTTTGTGGTGCTGATGGTGGCAAAGGCGGGTGATTTTTATGGTTATTCTTTGGTGGCAAAGGCGGGTGATTTCTATGGTTTGGCTTGCAATGGTATTTTGTGTTGCAATTGTGTGGCTATCGTACAAGGGCCCCGTTTTTATACAATAGAACTATATAATATATATTAGTTGTTCCATTTAAGAGCACAACTTGACTATTGGCCTTGGTGGTGTGTGATGTGTGCAAAGATCTTGGGAACTTGGGTTCGGTTCCATGAGGTTCTTTTTTTAAACCATTTTTTTCTTATTTATTGTTAGATTTAGCCATTTTCATTTAGGATTAGATAATAATAATAATAATAATAATATACGACTCTTGCACTTTTTGTATTAAATTACTTATGCTTTAGCCTTTTTTTCTTATTCATTGATAGGTTTTTTCAATTTTATTTTTTATCTTGTAATGTCAATTTTACAAACAAAAACCTATTGACTAAAATAATTCATTTTCACTAAATAAAATTTGACTCTTTTTTTTATAAAGTTAAAATTCTTTGTTGTTTTTCCATGCTCCATGCCCGTGCCCGGCTAGAATCATGCCATGTGCCTGTTGTAGGATAGATCCGATTTCTGAATGGACAAATACCCCTTATGAATAGATGTGCCGGAGAGGTTGGAATAGTCAATGGAAAGGAATGAGATGAGTGATCTAGTAGGGTGAAGAAGAGAGCATGGGTGTACAGAGAGGGATTAGGCAATGGAGACCCAAACGCAGAAATCCCAAGGAGGAAAAACCTCTTGGAAATCAGTGCTCACCAACTTTCTCTCTCTAGGGAATGTTCACAATGAGCTCAATCTCTGGGATTCAATGAAGAGACCTTTCATATTTATAGACCACACGAGCTAATGCTCGGGCGCCAAGTGGCGCGCTAATAAAATGACACGTGTCCCTTCTGTACCCCCTAACCGTCGAGGTGTCGCTACCCTCGCGATGACCGCGAGTATGACGGTAAGCGTATCCCCTTATTCGCGGAGATCCTGCTTCATTCGTCGATATATCAAATAAGATCACCCCAAGCGTAGGGTATAAGCGTCCAATTAAAGCATAATAATCCGGAAGACCGGGATTGTACCTAAGGGAATAATTAATACGGCTTTACTGGATTTGTAGAAGTAAGCAAGGTTTTCGGCTTTTAGATAGCCAACTTTGTTTTACGTATGCGGTGGAAAATAAAAGGCTAAATTAAAAGCGAATAAACTAGGATAAAAAACAGGTTAGGTCTAGGAATAACTAACACTCACGACTCAAGTCGAATCACATTTCTCACCCAAACACGCGGTTTAAGATACTCAACTAAGGTTCTTAACCAGGAAGATAGAATGGTTCGATTACCAAGCTAGTTCTAGAATTTATTTAGCAAACGCCTCGAGCGACAGAGCTCCAAGCATCATGTGTGGTAAGTAGGCGATGCTCTTGCCTACACATGATCAAGGAGGTTAACACCTTAGCTATTTGACAAACAAACCCGAACTACACATCGATTTTCGAACCAAAGATTCAAACTTTATTGGTGAAAAATGCAATTTTACTCGAGCCATGAGGTGCTAATCACCCCATGACCTCACCTTAGAAAACTACTCACACATATCTAAAAAGATAAGAGCAAGCAAAAAGTTAGCTAACATATTGAAATCACAAGACAAGAAATAAACTAGAGATATTGATAGATCGGATGATTGTCTACAACTTTAATGAAGGAGAAAGTAGCAAAAACTAACTAATAAAGGCTGGAAAATAAAAAGTAAGTGCTGGAAAAATGAAGAACACTCAAGAACAACAAGAACAATTCAAAATCTAGATCTAGATCTAAAAATATGCAATACAAAAGTTGTTTGTACAAGTGACATCACACCTATTTATAGGCTCCAAGATCCGCGCATAGAATATTCCCAAAGATGCTTCAAAAATACCCTCCGAAGCCCTCGGTACTGATAGAGAACAAGGTACGCTGCTGTGATAATGGGTTCGGTACCGATAGAAGGCAGCAACAGGTACCGATACCGAGGCATTTGAGGCTTCGATTGAGCTGTTCGGTACCGATGTAATGCTTCAGTGGGTACCGATACCGACTGCTTTAAGAGTAGCCTTGCCCCTTCGATCCTTGTCTTGCTTTGGCCTAGCCTCGTCGGGTCACCTTGAATCTTGGTGCTTTGAACTTTGAATATCTTTGGCTAGCTTTGAGCTTTAAAACTCCTGTACAAACGGTTTCTCTACAAAACGAAACTAAACTACCTTACGCGCAAAAGCAATTGAAAACAACTAAATTAATGAAGAAATTAAACTAAAACTAAAAATCCAGCGCACCCTACATTGCATTATCGAGTGCTTATCAGATCCTCTTCTTCTTTTACAACCACCAAGCCACTAGATCCCCTTCATTCCCGTGGGGCACGGTCGTGACCTACTCGGTCGCGCCTATACCGCTGCCAAGCCTCAAGGGGCCCCTTGGGTCCTACCTAGAGGCCGGAGCAGACATAAGAGTCTGGGCAAGTTGTTTGTGCATCTTGGTTAAACCGCGTCATCGTCTCCATTAATTGGGACCGCGCCAAGCATCCACCTGAATAAATATAACTCTCTCCTTAATGGAGGGATATGGGCTCGCGACCCTTATACGGGCGCTGCATAGCGATGGGTAGTGCGAGGCTCCCTCGCGCAATGGGCCATGTGTCGCGCGACTGAGGCATCACGTGGCGAGCTAGAGTTCGTCGGTCAAACCGTCAACCCTGCGAAGGATGAACGGATGTGTCACATGCCTATTGGCCGGTCAAACAGGCAATCGTCGCGCCTATTGACCTTTCCTACACCTGTGACATGCCATGCCACATTTAAACGTGTCTGGCCAGGACATTTGACACCTCTAAATGCCCCAAAGGACAATTGTAATAAATAACCAAATAGAATACTTGGAATCTATACAAAATTGAACGTAGAAAAAACTCAATTTGTAAATGTCTATAGACTAGAGAAATCGATTGAATATTAAGCAAGAGATAAATACCAGCTTTCCTCCGCCCTTAGGCTTGTAACGACAGCAAGAGTTAAGGATCTTTGTTGCTCCTTGTTAAATAGTACTCCCTCCGTCCCATAAAGTTTGGCACTTTCACTATTTCAGTCCTATGAAAAAATTAACTATATCTTTTAATCCGTAATATTTTTTATAAGCAATATGGATCTTGTTTGATAGATTTTAATTTGTTCTATTAAACAAAGTTCAAAAAATCGCTTAAAACATTATAGATTGAAAGATATATGCAATTTAAAAATGGCACGCATTCCTGAAAATGCCAAACTTTATGGGACGGAGGGAGTATAATATTCGATAAAATATTATTATCTTTTATTAAGATAATTAATTTAATAGTTAGACATCTATGATATGTACATTCTCACATGGCTAAATCTTAATCTCTTCTTTTACTTTTCACAGGGTATGGATTGTCGGGGCCCTGGTTGGTACTGCACTTAATCACAAGTAAGACCTTATCCTTCCTATGAGCCTATCTACGGTGAACCACAGTAAATGCATCTTTTAATTAATAGACCGAAAACAATCCAAAATAAACGAACCAAAAGGATGGAGTACATGAAGGGTCAAATGAAATGTGACATACAAATAGTATATGAATACGTACGTGTGTGTGATTGTGTGTGTGCATATTTCTATTTGAAGAACGATCCCGTGCAAATAAATATATATAATTCCAAGACAGCAAAGTTTTGATATTGCTACTTAATTTTCTATGATTGAATAACACAGGCACGGTCTTTGCGGTCTTTGCAGCAAGGCTTCTATGTGTACCATGTGTCTTTTGGTTTTTAGTCCTTTAAGTTCAGAAGAAGACATTTATCCACATTTGATAGCATAGAAGGTTTCTTACGAAGTCAAAATAACCTCGCGCCCATAAGGTACTCCTACTCGGACATCAAAAGGATGACCAACGGGTTTAGGGACAAGTTAGGGGAAGGAGGCTATGGATCTGTATACAAAGGAAAGCTTCGAAGCGGCCCTCCTGTAGCAATTAAAATGTTAAGCAAGCCCAAAGCTAATGGACAAGAATTCATCAATGAAGTTGCTACCATTGGAAGGATTCATCATGTCAATGTTGTTCAACTAATTGGATATTGCGCTGAGAGGTCTAAGCGTGCTCTTGTGTATGATTTCATGCCTAATGGGTCTCTTGAGAAGTACATCTCTTCTCCAGATGCCAAATTGTCCTTGAGTTGTAAACAAATGTACGAGATTTCTCTAGGTGTGGCTCGAGGCATTGGATATTTGCATCAAGGTTGTGATATGCAAATCCTGCATTTTAATATAAAGCCTCATAACATTCTCCTTGATGAGAATTTCACACCAAAAGTTTCCGATTTTGGGCTTGCGAAATTGTATCCGATAGATGAGAGCACTATAACAATGACTGCAGCTAGAGGAACCTTGGGTTACATGGCTCCTGAGTTGTTCTACAAAAATATTGGGGGTGTTTCCTATAAAGCTGACATTTATAGTTTCGGAATGTTGTTGATGGAACTAGCAGGCAGGAGAAGAAATTGGAATTCATCAGCTAATTCAAGCCAAGTTTTCTTCCCTTCATGGGTTTATGATCAATTCATGGAAGGAAAGAACCTGCAAATTGGAGAGACTACCGAGGAGGAGAGCGAGATGGTAAAGAAGATGATGCTAGTTGCTTTATGGTGTATACAAATGAGGCCTAGTGACCGTCCTTCCATGAACAAAGTTGTTGAGATGCTTGAAGGAAATCTCAAATTGCTTCACACGCCTTCGAAGCCTTTTTTGTATTCGCAGGCTATGCCGGCTGAGAATAATGGAATGAACATAATGTTGCCCAATCTGTCAGGTGCTTGTTCGGATGCTATGACTAGTGAGATAACTGGACGCTAACTCTCAAGACTAAATATCGTAGTTTGAGGGTTTATGTTGATTCTATATGATTTTGATTGATGGTGTTAAAAGACAAGACTATCAGTTTAATGTCATGTGCTATTCTGGGTGTGTTAGCATTTGTAGGCGACTGCTTAAGCAAACCTTGTTCCTTGGTTATGAATCAAACAAGGGGAACAATTACTATTAGAGTCCAAGATAATACCATGATCCTCACGGCAAAATCTTTCCATGATTATAGGATCTCAACCACGATCCTCTCGGCAATCCTTTCCATGCTTATAGGATCTCAACCGATCTTCTTTATCTCTCAATTGTAGCCTAATTATTTTCTTTCCGTCTTTACCTTTATTCGGTGATTGAGAGTATTTCCTCTCTATATAATGTGTAATGAACCGTGAGTTGTTTTAATAAGAAAGTTACAACATTAGTCTTCCCTCTTTAGGTTTTATCATGGTATCAAAGCAAGGTTTTTGCCCTTCTACTCCATCTTCCCCACGAAATTAACCCTACCACAAACCTGGAAGAAATCGATAGCCCCAACCTCAAACTTATTTTCACAGACATGGTTGAGGCTCAAGAAAAAGTTCAGAAACTTATTTCTGATCTTTCCTCCCCTTATTTCCTTCATTCAGCCGATCACCCACGCACCCCTCTTGTCGATGTCGTCCTAACCCATACCAACTATGGGTCCTGGAGTCGTTCCGTCGAGATGGCTCTCTGTGCAAAAAATAAATTGGGTTTTATTGATAATACCGTGCCATGTCCAGCCGATCCGGATATTCAGCCTTTATGGAAACGAGTTTCCACGATGGTCCTTTCATGGTTGTTGAACAGCATCAGCAACACCATCACTCCAAGTTTAGCCAGTTGTCGCACACCATATGAGCTATGGCGTGATCTCGAGTCTCGCTTCACTCAAGGTAACAACGCTACCATCTTCAAAATTCAGAAAGAAATTTCTAATCTTGAACAAGAAAATCTCGATGTTACCAATTATTTCAACAAGTTTAAGACTCTCTGGAGCCGTCTTGACGCCATTATCCCACCACCGGCCTGCACATGCAATAATTGTACGTGCAATTTTGCTGCTACGTGGCAAAAGAGAGTTTCGGATGAAAGGGTTTATCAACTCTTAATGGGTATCAATGAACCCTATTCTGTTCTTCGTACTCAGATTCTTGCTATGGATCCTCTTCCCGATATTGGGAAGGTTTATGGACTGTTAATATCGGAAGAACAAACCAAGGTCTCCATACCCGTCATGACAATCCAACCAGCAGCACAAGAGGATTCTGCTATGATCATGATGGGTCCAAAACAACATGCAAGGCCAAATGGGGGTAACAATTTTCGGTCAGGTTCCGTGCAAAGCCAGCGTTCTCCTCAACCTTCTTCTGCCGGGTATCAGCCTCGGCAACAGCAACACAACCGACAGACCACTCTTGCTCGGGGCAATCAGCCTCGTCCATCCTCTCATACACAACCGATTGCTACACCAAGCCGAACAGAAAAGGATCCCAATGCCTTTTGCACTCACTGTGAGCTCAAGGGACATTATAAATCCAGTTGTTTTAAAATAATCGGATATCCGGAATGGTTTTACAATCGCCTCCCCAATCCGCCTCCTGGCCAGTTCAATTTTGCAGCCCAGTCAGAGCCATCACCATCCAATGATTTTTATGATAATCCGTCTGCTTTTTTCACTGGTAATACCGACTTTTATTCACATGAATGGGTTATTGATAGTGGGGCATCATCCCACATGACACCCAATCTTTCGTTTTTTAACTCATATACAGCTGTTGATAATGTTTTGCCAGTTCGCTCTGCTTCTGGTTCCACACATTGTGTCTCTCATAGAGGCGACATCGTTGTTACACCTTTCATCACCTTATCTAATGTTTCTCATGTTCCCAGTTTCCGTTTCAATTTGATTTCTGTACACCAATTATCTCGGGATCTTAATTGCATTGTTTTCTTTTTTCCTACGTTCTGCCTTTTTCAGGACCTCAAATCGAAGACTGTGATTGGAGCGGGTGAGGCGCGCAATGGCTTATACTACCTCCGCACTTCCTCCTCCAAGGCTCTAACCGCCCCCTCTGATGATACCACCCTCTGGCACCGCCGATTAGGTCATCCTGCCCCTATTAGTTTACCCTCTTCTCTTTTACCCCGCCCCACCAATGTTTCCCCTTGTGATGCATGTTTATGTGGTAAACACACAAGACTACCTTTTCCTTCAATTCTCAATAAAAGTACTGTCCCTTTTGCTCGCATATTCGTTGACATTTGGGGTGGATATCACACTTTTTCTACTTGTGGGGCTCGTTATTTCCTTACCATTGTGGATGACTGCACACGTACTACTTGGGTCTATTTATTGCAGTATAAATCAGATGCACTTGCCAAAATACAATTTTTCATTAACATGGTCAAAACTCATTTTAATTCCAAAGTCCAATTTTTCCGTTCTGATAATGGGCAAGAATTTTTATCTCGACCAATCCAGAAATTGTTCCATGATAATGGCATTTTACAAGAATTAACCTGCACTGATTCTCCTCAGCAAAACGGTGTTGCTGAACGTAAACATCGCCACATATTAAATGTCGCTCGATGCTTACGTTTCCAAGCACACCTTCCTATTAAGTTTTGGGGAGAATGTATTTTAACTGCCGTTTATCTCATTAACCGGACACCCTCAAAAAATACAAACAACCTCTCCCCTTATGACTGTCTGTTTCGTCGAGCTCCCAATTATAAATACTTACGTGTTTTTGGATGCTTGTGCTACGCACAAACATCCCGTGTCGACCGTGACAAGTTTCAACCTCGCGGTGTCCCTTGTGTGTTTTTGGGATATCCTCCCCGCCACAGTGGCTATCGTCTTTTTAACCTCGACACGAACACTTTTTTTATCTCTCGGGACGTTACTTTTTTTGAGAATATTTTTCCTTTTGATCCTCACGGTCCCTATCATTTTTCCCCTCCCGCCAATCCTACTCCTAGCCTAACCAACCTCTACCCAGATGACCCCTTGACTATTCCCGATTTTTCTCCTCCGGATCAACCCCCTCCCATCTTACCACATTCTCCTACCCCACCAGACTCTCCATCACCTATAACATCCACCATACCATCCTCCACCTCCAACCCAACTCCATCCCCACCTGAACCCTTGGCCCAACCATCTTTATCCACTACCTCTCGGCCAACCCGTTCTCACCGTCCCCCAGCCTATCTACACGACTACATATGTCCCACCCTACCCGAGGCCTCCAATTTACCCACGGCCACCGCTGCCTCTCCTCCCGCTCCCGCTCAGTCTTCAGGTACTGCTCACCCCCTCCATAATTTCGTTTCCTATTCTCATTTTTCTCCCGCACATTTTGCTTTCCTTTCTTCTTTATCTACCTCCCATGATCCTACCACATATCGCCAAGCCATTCCACATGCCCACTGGCGTGATGCTATTTCTAAAGAGCTTCATGCTCTTGAACAAAATAAGACCTGGGTTCTCGCTCCCCTTCCCCCTGGCAAAACCTCAATTGGCTGTAAATGGGTTTTTAAAACAAAGTTCAATGCAGATGGATCCATAGAACGCTACAAAGCTCGCTTGGTTGCAAAAGGTTATACCCAAATAGAAGGTTTGGACTTTCATGACACCTTCGCTCCTGTAGCCAAACTGGTCACAGTCCGTTGTGTTCTTGCCATTGCGGCTACTCGCAATTGGCATTTACATCAACTTGATGTTAATAACGCTTTTTTGCATGGCGACCTAGAGGAGGATGTTTACATGTCGCTTCCCCCCGGTTTTGGTCGACAGGGGGAGACCCGTGTTTGTCACCTGCGAAAGTCCCTCTATGGACTCAAACAGGCTTCTCGTAATTGGTACTCTAAATTATCTACTGTGCTCATCTCTGCTGGTTTCAAACAATCTCAGGCGGATCACTCTCTGTTTACTCGGCGCACTGGTTCCAAAATATTGGTTGTTTTGGTTTATGTTGATGATTTACTTGTTACAGGGAATGATCTAGCTGCCATTCACCAACTACAGGCGTTCCTATCCCGTAATTTTCAGTTGAAGGATCTTGGGCAGCTCAAATTTTTTTTAGGCATCGAAGTGGCTCGTTCTCCTGCTGGAATTTTCATTAATCAACGCAAGTACATTATTGATATTCTTACCGATGCCGGCCAGTTGGGATGTCGGCCTGCCTCGTCTCCAATGGACCAACATCTCAAGCTTGATGCTGATTCTGGCGATCCTGTTTCTGATCCCCGTTCCTACCGCAGACTCGTCGGCCGTCTCATTTACCTCACCATTTCTCGCCCTGACATCACTTTTGCTGTCAATCTCCTCAGCCAGTTCATGACCACCCCTCAGATTCCCCACATGGATGCTGCCATCCACCTCCTTCGCTACCTCAAAAGTTCCGTCTCCCGTGGTTTATTATTTTCTTCTCAATCTGACCTCAAGGTTACCGCCTACACTGACTCGGATTGGGCTAGTTGCCCAATGACCCGTCGATCCACCACGGGTTATTTTATCACTCTTGGCGGTAGTCCGGTTTCTTGGCGTACAAAAAAACAAAGTGTGGTCTCCCGCTCCTCCGCTGAAGCCGAATATCGGGCGATGGCTTCCACCACCTGTGAGTTGTTATGGCTTCGTGTATTACTCAGTGACTTAGCTGTTCCCATTTCCACGGCCATCCCCCTCTATTGTGACAATCAAGCCGCTTTGCATATTGCCCGCAATCCTGTCTTCCATGAGCGTTCTAAGCACATTGAAATTGATTGTCATCTCATCCGTGAACGCGTCCAACAAGGTCTCCTGCAGCTTCGTCATATTGCGTCTGCTGATCAACTAGCTGATATTTTTACTAAAGCCTTGGGCGTTGCCCACTTTCGTTCTTTGGTATCCAAGCTGGGCATTACGTCTCTCCATGCACCATCTTGAGGGGGAATATTAGAGTCCAAGATAATACCATGATCCTCACGGCAAAATCTTTCCATGATTATAGGATCTCAACCACGATCCTCTCGGCAATCCTTTCCATGCTTATAGGATCTCAACCGATCTTCTTTATCTCTCAATTGTAGCCTAATTATTTTCTTTCCGTCTTTACCTTTATTCGGTGATTGAGAGTATTTCCTCTCTATATAATGTGTAATGAACCGTGAGTTGTTTTAATAAGAAAGTTACAACATTAGTCTTCCCTCTTTAGGTTTTATCAATTACATTGTCTGTGTTAAAGTTATATCTTTGTTTGTATTGGGATCAAGAATTGTCTCTTAGGCCCACTGGTCTTATGTTTGCACCATTTGTTTTAAATAGAAGTCAGAGAATTTTTGAAAACTTGATAGAATCAGATTTTCTGAAGTCGTGAGACCCTGGTGTTTATTAGTTCCGTTGTTTTAACCCAGTCAAATTCTAAAGCATTCAATTAAACCCGTTTTTCCAACGGTTGTGGAGTCGTACTTAAGTGCAGTGAGGGTTATGGGTTCAATTTCTACAAAGAGTACATTGATATTCGGTGACAGGTTAAGTTGGGTTGAGTTGGAGTCAGTGTAATGTAGCTTCATCAGGATTTCTATAGCATTCACGTTTCAAGAATGGGAATAGTATTCACATCCGTCTCCCTAAATTTTGGACCAAATACTACTAAGAAGTCAATTTGTTTCTTTAACTAGTCACTTTTTAAAATGTCTCATGCATTTTAATATATTGAGACACTTTGAGGAGTCTGCATAAATGGAAGGTTTAGAGTTTTTCTCCCTGGTTTGACGCAGTTCCCAAATATGAACCGTGAACAGATTTAGCACAATGCAATCAATACAACTTTAAAACACAACTGCATGATGAATCGTTCGATGCACATGGGTTCACATGCATCAAACGGCTCCGAACGCAGTCGTGTCCGGAATTTACATTTTAAAGTTGTGTTTGCAGGCTTTTTAACGAATTAAATCCATTCACTTTCTCGTCACCATGCATGAAAACTAAGCAGACAATAAATAAATGTACTCTGTCTTGTCTTCAACCCACATAATCGGTAGCTTGTGTCCCCCTAAACTCGCATATTTGTTTTCCAATTTGGAGTGAGTAACGGCTATTGAAGATTTGTTTACAGACATTGGTAAATTTTTCTGGTAGATCTTAGGCTCGGTTTTGTCGAACAAAAATAATTTGTCCATGTGTCTACCTATGTCTGATTATGTGTACATTATACGAAGATGTTTTCTTCTTCTTTTTTGCGGGGCATGAGATTAACAATTTGAATCACCTTTTGTGGGTCCGAATGCTCACCAAATAGAAATTTAGAAGCATATGAAAAGATTGTGGATTGGAGAAGAGCTGATCCGACAGGAGCTTTATAATACTCTGTACTCTGTATTTCCTATTAAATACGACTTCTGGACTGAACCAATTCTGATTCTTTATTACCCTTTATAGACCAAATCTGCAATATACTAATCACTCTGTTCTATCCAAATTCCTTTGGTAATGTAAATGATCGAATTGCTTATCCCAGCATCTGGCAAAATTTTTTAGTTGGCAAAATTTTATTATAAAACAGAGCGGTCTTTTGTCTACTCATACAAACATAAGCACCCCTCCAGCCGTTGGATCGCAATTTCAATAGGTTACGATTGTTGGATTATAGGGTTTGTTATGGTTACGATCGTTGTATTTTTCTCCATCGTGCTTCCTCTCTCCACCGTGTTTCCTGTCTTCCTCCAAAGTTACTCTCTCCCTCCCTCCCTGGCCTCTCCCCTTCCTCTCTCTCTCCCACTCCTCTCTCCTGTTCGCTCCTGTTGCCACACCACCACCCAACCCAGCGACCACCCTCCAGCGAAACAGGTAAACCACTCATTTTTTGATGTTACTCTGATAAAAATCTGTTTGCACTAATTTTCGAAAACCCCAGCGACCACAAGGACACTGCCCACGATCGAAACAGGTAAACCATTCATTCTCGCCCTAATAATCTTCCCTATTTTTTGACGTTACTTTGATCCTAACAAAAATCTGTTTACCCTCTTTACTGCATTTAATTTTCTTATTCTTCCCTCAATTGCTTTCCAAGTATTTGATAAAATCTCCAACTGTAATTGGAAAATTTGGCTTAAAAAACATAATGCTTCAGTGGCTTCCACGTGTTCGATGGAATGCTTCAATTAGGATCCTAGTATAGTTTAACAGAAGGGATTGAGTTTAACATAACTGGCCGTACCTTTATAAGATTGCAATTGTCTGGAATGCCACGAAGATGAATATAGTTAACGATTTTCCTCACTATATAAGATGTTGTCATTACTTTTCTACAAAACTGACCCTTAGAAGTTATTTGTTGAAGATCAATTTCTACCATTAGATTGTGAGAGACACTCGACTGCCCCTGGCAGATGGGAAAAGTGTAAAATCCCTTTGTCAATTTTGGTTCTAGCTTGAGAGAGAGAAATGAAGAAACCACAGATGATGAAACTTAGTTCTGACATGTCAGAATTATTTCAGACCTCCCCTTTTTTTTTTTTTTTTTATCTTCATACAATAGCAGAAAGTACCATAGATGTTCTCACTATAAAAATAAAGCACTAGCCATCAAGGACTAGAAAGTGAGAACAATCTTGGGTAAGAAGATAAAGTGAGAACAATCTAAGATTGTGCCATGTGAACTGAAACTTAGCACCACAAGTGCAAAACTTTGCACATACATTGACTCGGGTCGCAGGGTAAATGGCCTCCCCACCATAAGATTGGTTTTTTTTTTAACAACGACTGAAGCAATGGCTATGGAGAAACAAAAGGGAACAGTCGCGGACAAGGGAAAGAAAAAGCTAACCACCGTAGGGAAGGGAAAAGAAAATTCATGTCCATTGGTATGACCTCTTAAAGTTATCCTTTTTTTTTAACAACGGCTGAAGCAATGGCTAAGGAAAAACAAAAGGGAACAGTCGCGGACAAGGGAAAGAAAAAGCTAACCACCGCAGGGAAGGAAAAAGAAAATTCATGTCCAGTGGTATGACCTCTTAAAGTTATTCTTTTTTTTATCATCTACAACCTCTTACCTAAACAATTTTTCCCTTCCTATTGACTTTGCACATATAGGTTCAAGTTCTTCGAGAAAGAAATACTGGTGTTGTGATCCGCGATGAGCATGACATTATGCGCTTGCGTGAGGTAATACTATAAGCTCTTAGTTTCTATATTAAAAGTTTGGTATTGATTTTACTCTTTACTACTACAAGCTCTTGGTTTATACATTAAAAGTTTGGTACCGATTTTATTCTTTATTGTCGGAAAGGATAAACGAAAGGTTGAAGCAATGGCTATGGAAAAACAAAAAGGAACAATCGCAGATAAGGGAAAGAAAAAGATAACCACTGCAGGGAATGGAAAAGAAAATTTATGTCCAACGGTATGACCTCTGATAGTTATTCTTTTTTTCTTGGTACTTCATAGACAATTTTTTTGTGTGTGGTACTTCTGAACTTTTTTTATCCGAGCAAACAATTAAAAATAGGTTTGCATATCTCCTAAACTTTTTAGGTACCCAACAATAATGTACCATCGAAAGGTGCACTGGCCCAACGTGCACGACGAGATCGGGAAAGAAATGAAAGACTAATGTCTGCATCGCCACGTGAAAGAGGACAACAATTGCGACGAGAAAGAGAGCAGTTTATTCAACCGTTAGAACCTGTATATTTTCCTCCTCTAACACCATGTCGCCGCCCCTATTCTTGCTTGGAACAACAAACAAATCAAACCAATGTCAATCCTTTGGCATCAAAACACTTCTATTTGTCCAACCTCTGTACCAAGCACATCTTACGCTCCACAAAGGTACTAAGCATAATATTTGTACTAACTTAAATCTCTTAATCTTTATCACTTAGCAATCATTTATGTTCTTTAATACTTTAGGCCTACTCCTACAAGTGAATTGCTTCAGGATGATGCATGTGCTAATGATGATGTGGAGGGTGTTCCTCCAAGGGTTACACAACCTTTCATTTGTTCAACCTCTATACCAAGCACCTCTTATGCTCCACAAAGGTACTAAAAAAACTGATTGTATAATCTATTTAACTTAATTCTCTTAATCTGTTACACTTTAAAAAAAATTATGTTTTTAATACTTTAGGCCTACTCCTACAAGTGAATTGTTTCAAGAAGATGCATGTAGTGAGGATGGTATGGAGGGTTTTTCTTCAAGGGTAATTTTTCAAATGAATTTATTATTTAAGTTTACTTATATAGGATTCGTTTGAAAATGCAATGGAGTTGAGGAGGATTAACATGAATACATTGCTTCGATGTCATCGTAATGTTTGTAACTTCAAAGCTTGGTAGAGGGCACCATCACCAACATCAGCAATATATGGTAACCACTAACATTCAAGTAAGCTTATATCATTGGACTTTGTAGCTGATGTTGTTTTTTTAATTCTCAAAAGAATCATGAGCTCATCTGCTGATCGTCGTTTCTACAATCAATTTTGAGCACACATGAACCTGACTTGGTTTATTTGCTTTTGCATTTGTGCAGAAATACCACTCAAGTACGTCAAGTACGTCAAATCGCAAGGCTATTCACTTATTTTGCAGAGCATTGGCTGATGTGCTTAGATTTGTACTTATGTTAGCTGATGTGCTTAATTTTATACTTATGTTGTTAAATGCAGAGCATTGGTGGGTGTGCTTAGATTTTCTCTTATGTTGTTAAATGCAGAGCACTGGCTGGTGTGCTTAGATTTTTTCTGATTTAGTTGATGGTGTGCTTAAATTTTAAAATGTTGATTCTTGCAATTTTATTCTTGCTTTTGCTTCCATATAACTGGGTGACTGCACTGTACGTGAACATGCATGAGTGACATGTGACACATAAATTGAAAACATTTCAATGAATATGCTTGCGTTATTATTTGTCGCATAGTTGGATTCGTTGGGCGGAGGTTGATATATAGCACGCGTGTCAAGTTTTTATTTGTGTGTGCTGATCGTTCGATCCGTACCTTCAGGCACGGGCATGCACTAGTAAGTCAATAAGACGGTTATTTTTACTTATTTTTGTCTTTTTGAAAAAAAAAATATGAGTTTCGATAAAAAAAATTTACTTTTCCAATAAGACGGTTATTTTTACTTATTTTTGTCGAGACGAATCAATAAGTTACAAAAGTTTGACGCAAAATTAACGAAAAAAAAGACAAAAAAATTAAATTAAAATGACTTTTGAAGCCAAACCGGCCCTAATTTCTTGCTGGGAAAAAGAAAAAACTTCTTGCTTTCTTGAAATTGCAACATTTTTAATTTTTCTTTTTAGTAATTAGGTGATCTTTCCAATAAAGCCATATCCGTCGGTGGACTGACCAAATGATTTTAAGGAAACATAAACGTGATTGTGGTTCTTGTGCCCTGACATGGACTCCTCGTCCAATTTAGACCACAGCTATAAATGAAGAAGAAGAAGAAGAAAGCAACTTTAATAATGAAAGCGGGGGCCTTGTTGTCCATGCACAGCACCTGCTGTGTAATGAAAGCGGGGGGCCTTGTTGTTTAGTACGGTGCACACCTGCTGTGCACAATTTCAACCGTATATTTGTGTTTTAGATGGTCCAGATTTAAATAAAAAAAATTTAGGAAAGAGTTAAATTTTTTTTGAAAAAAAATTATTTAAATCCGGACCGTTTAAAACACAGACGAACGACTGAGATTGTGCATGACAGGAATGTTGTGCGCCCATGCACAGGCCCTCTGGGTTCCTTTAATAATGTCATGAATGCTCTCAATTGTTTATGGATAAAAAATATTAGGATACATGATTCTTGGTACATGAAAATGTCAATGAAATGAAATGAACAGTCAAGATTCATAGTGATGTGAATATGAACCTTTCATTTCATAGACATTTTCATGCGCCGAGAGTCATGTATTGTACCACTCCTCTTTCTGGATTGTAAATTTGTGAAAATATTTTACCCAATGAAAGAATGACAAGAAACGGTTTTGTACTTATCCAGCATCTATCTTTTCATAAACTTTTGTATAAAGTGATAGTAATCAATTCACAACTTTATACTCTTCATCTCACCAGAAAATTAAGAGTTCAAGTCTTCTCACTTGGTATTCGTTCGTTTGAATTTGTTGAGATTGTTTCTTCCCCAAAAGTGGTTAATTGGTAGTTGGGTAGTCAAAGGCAGAGGTATATGGGGGGTGGGGGTGGCAAATGCCACTTCCGATTCCAGGGAAAAATTACTTTACACTAAAAGGTAAAATGATTAGATACTTATCGGTAACTGAATAGTTTATGTTTTTTACTTGAATGATGAATAAATAGCAGCAAAAGAAATGAACGACTCGAATCATAAAAATAATGTTTCAAATGAATTTCATTTAAAGACCACAAAATAGTTTAAATCAAGTTTTTATTCATTTTAACAAACAAACAAAAATGGCCGAGACAAAGTCAAAATTTTACTCTTAACTTTCCTTCGTGTTGTTACCAACATGTAAAATATACTTAGTGAGCTCCATTTGAATAGTTCCACCTCTTAGCAAATTTCTGGCTCCATCACTACTTATAATGATAGTGAAATTGTTTATCCCCTAATGGACTGAGCTTGTTCATTTTGGATCTCAAAATTCTTCCGCATGGTCGTTAATAAATTTTTTCCTTTCTCTACACTCATTACTCTCAAAAATCTTCTTCAAAATCCAAACCTCCCTCAAAACTCATTACTCCCAATAATTTTTCTTGAAAATGAAGTTACTTTTTTTAATCAAAAAAAGAGAAGTTCGTATTCACAAATTAAAGAGTCCTGCTACACACACAGATAATCCGTACACAGATTTCGTTGTGGGGTCCACCACGGGTCCCACACAAATCATCCGAGCCGTTCATTAAATGTAAAATATTTTTTTGAGGGTCCCTGTAAAAAATAAGCTCAATCCGATACTTATAGGTGCTTCATCCAACCATCTAACTTTTTATTTAGATTTCCGGATAATGAAAAGTTATATGGTTGGATCGAGCACCTATAGGTATCGGATTGAGCGTATTTTTTACGGGGACCCTTGAAAAAATGTTTTACATTTAATGAACGATTCGGATAATTTGTGTGGGACTCGTGGTGGGCCCCACAACAAAATCTGTGCACAGATTGTATGTGTGTGTAGACTTTCTGCAAATTAAACTAGCGTGACCGCCTCGTCACCAATTCTGATTCTGTTGCCAAAATTCCCAAATTCACTTTCCGTCCAATCCCAACCTCCACGTCCCCCTCCCAGACCTACCTAGCTAGCCAGGGACATCTCCGTCATTTTCTACTTTCCCCGCAGAGATATAAATACGCCATTTCCGTCCAAACCAAACGAGCTCAAACCAGACTCCCCTAACCAGAAGAGAGAGAGAGAGAGAGAGACAGAGACAGATAGAGAGAGAGAAACCCAAGTTCGAAACACAATAATCTCTCTCTTGAGTTCCTCTCTCTCCTCCATTGCTTTCGCTTTGTACTCACATAGATACATATTAGTATATCAGTGAGCCCGCTATTATCATCACGCAAGGTATATTTCAATCTCTGTTCGTTTTCCCATTCCCTCTTGTATTCTACACTAAATCTCTGTTTCTTTTATTTTGCGAACCCATTTAAAGCAGAGCCTCCAAAGGAATGGATATCACCTAACAGGTTTCTAACCTAAGTCTTTAGGAGGAAGCAAACAACCACTAGACCAACCCATTTTTTATTTTTAAATATTAAGCCGTTAGGAAGATCTAGTTTGGATTTTTATAACAGAATCTTTATAAAATTCATTAACCTATATGTTGCTGCATGTGTTAAATTGATGCTTGAATTGCCATTCTTGTCCTTGCTTAGGCGAATATACGAGTGATTTGATTTGTGATTTCGTTGAATTTTGCTTTCTATATCTAGAAGATCTTGTATTAAATGCTATTGCTTCATTCTTTGTTTGTGAATGTTTTAACTCTTCTTTATACCAATTTATTTGTCTTCCCTATTATACGTTTCTAAACTTCCTTTCTTGACTCTTCTTTATTTTGTTTCCACTTTTGATATGTGTGCTTGGGTTAAATGTCCTATGTTCATTTTTTTCTCTTTGTTGAATAGTTGAACTTGTGCAAATTCTTCTGGTATTCTTTTCAAGCCTCTCCTCCTTTGGGTTTGTGTTTTTAATTCTTGTCACCTGGTTGGCTTATTTTTCTTATGTTGTTAGTCGTTGCCCTTGTTTTGATTAGTTTTGTTTCATCGTTCAAGTTCATCACCTGATTATGACAAAAAGCATTACAAAAACGGGATTGAGTTTAGTGCTTATTTTAAGGGGGGGAACTTTTCATGACAATATTGGTGTGAGGACGAGCTGAAATCTTCACTATCCTTTTTTTGGGCTGGTCTTATCGTCGCTCTTTGCTTTCTTCTACATGTGTCTGTCTTTATGCGTAAACCGTTTTTAAAGCCTTGTCGCGCTGTAAGTCATTGGGATTTTCTTTGATTATAATTAATTTTGGTTGTTAGAGACTGGATCCGCAGAAGAAAAAGGTAATACATGGAGGCCGGCGCAGGAAAAGGTTTGAAATGCCAGAAGATTATGGATGCAAAGGCGAATGATGGTGCCAATGCTTTGGATAAGGCTATCATACCTTCATGTTGCTTGGAAGCCAGGGCCTCAGACCATGAGGTTGAGGCCAAATGCCATTCAACGGTTGTCTCGGGATGGTTCTCCGAACCTCTGTCCTGCACTGGTCATTATTTTTAACTTCTTATCATATGTTTATGCCAGTGCATGTCCTGTAAAAATCTTTGTTTTCCTTCTACTATAGTGTGGTTTTTTGTTTTACTTCTACTATAAGTGTTGGTGTTCCTTGACTTCTCTGACAAGCTAGGGGAACACTGACATTGTCTATGTTATTTGTTCAAGAATTGTTTCACTGTTTATGTTAATGGGTTCAAGATTTGTCTCGTAGAGTACTAACTAATCTCATTTTTACAATATTTACTTTGACTAGAAATCTATGAAATCCTGGGATATTTTATTATCCAAACACTGCATATTTGGTCATCGGATATGAAGTCCAGTACGATGCTCATATCCATTCGGATATAAAGTCCAATACGATGCTCATATCCATTTAGACAAACCGGATCCTTCGAGCATATGTAGTTCTCGTCTCACATATGCCTAGTAGTTACCGACCCTCATGTGTAGCGTTTGAAGAACGCAAGACTACCCATTGTCCACCTTGTCTAAACCCATGATCTCCCACAAGGCTCCAGCCAAACGTAATTACTCGTAAACCTACGAAAACATTCCTTCAGCCTCACATTTCCCACAAACCCGTTGGGCCATTTCAACTTCAGTTCAGTTGTTTGATCAAACGCGTCCTAGGGTACTGACCAAACATTGTACATCTTTCTGCATGATAATAGATATCCGTGTCACAAGACTTGACATAAACTTCATGACCATCGCCACTGAGGCAAGCGGCCCAAGTCGACGAGTACGCTCCTTCAACAGACACAACCGGTCTCGTTGAAGGGCAACTGAATAAACTAAAGTTGTACACGAAATCTGCAAATTGAAAGGGAGTACGGGTAGACAAACTGAGGTTTTGAAGCTGTTGTGGGAGGCATTTATTTGGGTCTTTGATGTGGGGATTCGTAATCGATATTGGTGACTAGAACTTGGATGGAATAGGGGAGGTTGAGGAGAGTGGCGGTGGTGCTTGGAGAGCAATAGAGGTCGAACTAGGGATAGCTGCAGTGAGGTGGTGGTTGTCCTTGAGGCGGAATGGGAAGCGGATTGTTTTTTTTGAAATAGCAAAAATAAAATTCATTACCTCATAACACAAAGTACAGAGATAATAGGGTCTTGGATACACCGGCCTGACCATCTTCTTCAAATCACACGGAGAAACTGATTTAGACCGAACAGGCTGAGCTCGAACCAGGATGAAAAAACCCTAAAACCCCTTAAGAGTTGGTAAGGAACCAACACAGCCCAAACAAAGCCTAGCCCAAAACAGGTGGGCAAAAAAAAAAAAAAACCCTAAATCCTGATCTAAAACACAAACACCACAACACCCGTCGCCGCCATCCCCGATGCCCCTCAACCACCGTAAACAGCAACCCACAGCCCCGACCAAAACCATAATCATTTAAAACCGCCGTCCAACAGCCCATACCCAACCACAACCCCCACCATCAGCAGCCACCAAAGCTGGAGAAACCGGCGATGCACGCTCGTGCCGACCACCAAACACACCAGAGCACAGAGGACGGCCAAAGGTCGGAGACCAGATCGGCTCAGCCAATGGAGGAGAAACATCAACAGGGCCAGCGCGGAACCCTCGCCGTTAAGCATAAACCCCGCTCCCCAGAAACGGAAACAGGCCGGAGAACCAAACTCCCAAACCGCCGATCCTCCTGCAACCGCATCTCCACCAAGCCGTTAGGTACAAGATCGGATCAGACCAGGGAAAGAAACCGATGGGAGAAAACCGGCGGCGCAGGAAAGAAATGACGACGGAGAAAGCAAGAAAACGGCAGAAACGAGGAGGGGAAGAGGTGCAGAAGATTAGGAATAGAGGGGGAAAGAGAAGCTAAGGAAGTGCCTGGGGGAGGAGGCGCCTCCCCCACTCCCCTTAGACGGCTGGGAAACGCAGAGTAACCTAGCAGCAGGAATGGGAAGCGGGTTGTTGGATCATTTTTGTTTGTTTGGCTCTCTTTCTCTTAGCAATTGTCATTTTCAAATACTAGAAATACAGTATTGATGTTTTGTACTAATATAACCAGAGGCTATGGAGTCGATCATTGGCACAGCCTATTGATATGGAGAATATTGAGAACTTAATAACCAAGAAATCAATTCTGAGCAGCAAGTAGAATTGGTCAAGGAGCAGAAGAGATCAAAGATGCGGTCTTTTCTTATGGTTAGTGAGCCCTTACTTGTATACATATTTGTCTGTTTACATTATTTTAGTCTTATGCCCCAACACATTTTTTTACTTGTTGACTTTGATTTTTGTTGATTGACGGATTCATGATAATTATGGACAGTCTCTGAACCCACTGTGAACTATCTTGCGAATTCCCCCTAACCCCGCTGATGTATGGTGTGTGACAAATAAATAGTAAACATGAGTTATTTTGTCTTATATTTGTCTATTTATCCTGAAATAGCCGGCCGTAAAATAGACACACACAAAGTCTACCCAAAGATACGGTTATACTCACCTTCCCCTCAGGACCGGCTAAATCCTGTAGTTTAAATTTGATACTCTTGTCATACGATCAGGCACATAAAACATAAAACGACTGATATCCTTTTTTTTAATCACAAGATCGAAGATAACAGTTGTTCAAACTTTTTGAAACCAAAATGCGATTCTATGCATGTTTTTTTTTTTTTTTTTTTATAAATAATTTGCTTAGAATTCTATTAATGTATGATTGGCTTGGTTTTTTTCTATATAAACACTCAGCATAAGTATTGTTAGTGATAATCACTTTGAGGAGTTCGAACTAACAATTTGTAAATATAACACAGGAACCAATGCAGTTCTATTTTGATTAACTTTGGCCCTGTTTTCACAAACATTTTTGCACTACAATTTCTTGGCTTCTGTGAAATTGTTCATAATAAATTAAAATATTCAACACATTTTCTTCCACTAATCCAACACATTTTCTATAATTTTTAGTTTAATAGAAACAAATTGATTACAAATAGCTACAAGAAGTTGAACAACTTCTAGCTTAGCGGAAACACCCCTCCGTGTATTTAATTGACATTAACTTGGAGTTCAAGTGCGTATGAGACTTTTGAGTGAGAGGTTAAGAGAATTTTGAAATTTCCAATTGTTTTTTTTATATATACTACTTCTCATGAACTTCTTCCAAGCTTAAAAGAGGTCATTGAGATCTATCAAATAAGATCCATATTGCATATAGATAGTATTACCAGTTAAAAGTTATAATTAATTTTTTATTCGGTTATAACAGGGACGGAGGGAGTATGAAAAGTTCCAAAACTAAAAACAAAAAAATTGATCGTCTTGTAGAAAGCAGAAAGTAGTACTCCCAGTCCAGTAGGAGTATTTTCGTTTGTGAAAAAAAAAATTCTCTCTCTATCTCTATGCCTTATCAAAAACTTCACACGGGCGGGAAGAAAATGCCTTTTCCTTCTTCTTCTTCGTCTTCATCTTCTTTCCCTTGTCCTGTTTCCAGTAACCTGCCTCCCCTTGTCCTGTTTCCAGTAACCTGCCTCGGAAATGAAAACCAGGAATTTATCAATTCCTGTGGAGACATCCACAACATCAGCTTCCCTTTCCAATTTCTAGGCGACCCGTCCATCACCTGTAACGACAACGACAACGACTTCACTCTTCTCTTTGACGAAAACAATCGCACAGTCCTTAACCTCCCCTCCAGCAAATACTACGTCCAATCCATCGATTACAACGACAACTCAATCCGTCTCGTCGACGTAGGAATCCAAACCAACGATACTTGCTCCTCTTTCCCTCTCTCCTCTTCAACCTTTCTCTATTTCACCTATGGGGAAGGACCCTACACAGCGCCAAATTCGAGCTCGGCCGCGTTCCTCAGTTGTGAAAACCCAGTCCAGTCTCCTATTTACATACATAAACACTACTGGTTATTGTAACGTTGGAGACGATCCGGGAAATGGGTATTATTCGTATGCAGTGGCAAATGTTAGTGTTTGGGATGTGGCCGATTCGTGCCTTTTGGAGGCATTTTACCTTTCATTGTCGCAGTTGATCGGAGAAGGGGGATCGAATTTGTCGTTGTTCGATTTCAATAAGGAGTTGGGGTACGGATTTCAGGCTTCGTGGAGTACGATTACTTTCTTCTGCAGCAGCTCATGCAGGAAAAGGGCTTCCTGCTTCGGGGATTCTCTGAATGTCACTGCCGTTTGCGGCCAATATTCTTGCTATGGGGGTTCCTTTTTTAAGTGAGTGAGATCTTCTGATGCCTTACAATTTTTATTACCAAATCTTTCTATTCACGACCAAAACGATGTCGTTTTGGCTGCCCTATGAGGCTATGACGATGTAGTACAGAGCCGCCACACTACAACACCCCCGGTTCCCCCCTAAAATGGTGTACCATATGCCCTATGATAGTTTGCAAAATACTGAATACTATCACTGATCCAAACAATGAATTGGTGCGATGTTGTTTATAAATGCAAGTGGTCTAAGTTATCTGAATTAATTTAGTCAAATTGTTATTGGGACGTAATTTAGTCCAATAGGCTTTGTGGCTATTGTTCATGAAATGCCTATTACTCCGGTAAGGATGGTCTTGGCCGTGTTGGTCTTGACTGTAGTTCCTACTAGCTTTTTTTTGTGAATTATGGTGTAGCATGATCTTTTTTTCTTTTCTTTTTTTGTCACTGTAGAATCATATTAGTATATACTGGTAATAGTAAAGTAGTGATTTTCTTTCGCTAGCATAATTCTTTTTCGTCTAAAAAATGCACGCAGTTTGTTAACATAAACTCACTGTAAGTACCATCCTCTGTTTTTTTTCGAATTTTTGTGGAACGTAGGACGGTAGGAGTTGTAGGTCTTAAGTTCATATAATACAAAGTTCCACTCTCTTTTTTCGCGTACATCCCTCTTGGAATGTGTTTTCTTCTGATGCTTTTGGAAGCGAAGCGATTAACCCATGTTCAGGTAAAAAAACGCTACTCAAAGAATACTTCTTAGCTGTGTCTCCTTTCTATACCAATGGTTCCAGAATATGATATTCGAAGTGGTTTTATATCCAGTTGCTTTAGTCATTGCTTCCCAAGATGCTGCACATAACTGATAGGGTGATTAGTAAGATTTGTTGAACGTTTCTGCGAGTTTTAGCTGCAGTTTTCATCACCTCTTTTTTCCACAACTTACTTCGTCATGTGACTAAATCTTCGATCTCTGTTTTTTTTTCACAGATTATGTACTTGAGGTGCTCACTATGTTGTTCTGTTTCGTAGGTAAGACCTTACCCCTTCCTAGAAGCTATCTTTGCTGAACCACAGTAATAATATCTTTTAATATACAGAAAATGAAGGATAGAGTACATGAAGGGCCAAATAAAATGCGGCATACGAATATACAAATATGTACCTACATATGTTTCAGCATAATACTTTTTGAAGCCTGATAACATGCAAATAAGATAACTCTCGGACAACAGAGTTTTGATATTGTTGCTTAATTTTCTTTGACTGCATTATACAGGAATAGTGTTCTTTGCAGCAAGGTTTCTGTGTGTTCCATGTGTGTTTGGATTTATGATCTATAAGTTTACATTTATCCATGTTTGATAGTGTTGAAGGTTTCTTATGGAGTCAAAATAACCTTGTGCCTATTAGGTACTCCTACCCTGATATCAAAAAGATGACCAATGGTTTTAGGGACAAGTTGGGTGAAGGAGGCTACGGATCTATATACAAAGGAAAGCTCTGAAGTGGCCCTCTAGTAGCAATTAAAATGCTAAGCAAGCTCAAAGCTAATGGACTAGAATTCATTAATGAAGTTGCTACCATTGGAAGGATTCATCATGTCAATGTTGTTCAACTAATTGAATATTGTGCCAAGAGATCTAAGCATGCTCTTGTGTATGACTTCATGCCTAATGGGTCCCTTGAGAAGTACGTCTTTCCAATAGATAATAGCATTGTTGTGGTTGGATTTCAACAAGGAGTTGCAGTACGGATTTGAAGTTTATTGGGAGTCGATTAGACTCTGCAAAATATGCAGGAAAAGGGCTTCCTGCTTCCGGGATTCTGTGAATGTCACTGCCGTTTGCAGCCATTGCTGGCCATACTATGGAGACAGTGAGTTCTTCTGATCTATTACTTTTTTTAGTACCACATCTCTTGGTTTAAGAGACAAGATTTACCCCGTGAAAGTTGAATAATACTAGTTTGAAGGAAAATACTTTAACAAACGGGATCCGGATCCTCTATGTGGATTCTTTCCTGTGAGGATTTTTATGGGTTCTGGACCATCCATCTCGAGAATCAATGATTCATGATATGTTTGTTATCTTTAACTGTAGTTAACTTTTATTGGTCAAAGATAACAAACATATTTAGACCATTGATTGCCGAGATGGACGGTCTGGATGAAAATTCTCACAGAGAGATCCTCATAGAGGGATCCGGATGAAAATAAACGCCCCCGAAAATGGTGTACCTTATGCAAATAATGGATGTTAGTGCATGGTATAATTAGATGTGAATTTATGGGGTGATGGTTATGATGATAGGGTAAGTAAAAAAAAAAATCTTTTCCGATTACTCTCGTCGAGACGAATCAATACTAAACAAAAGTTTGTCCCAAAACAAACAAACGCGAAATTTTTTTTGAGCAATGACAAAACAAAAAAAGTCCAAAAATCCCGAAAAAAAAAAAAAACCTTAGTGGAACTTAACTGAATAGTACTGGAGAGGAAACATTTTGTGAGGGGTATTGAGTTCATATGATACAATACAATGTTCCACCCTCTGTTTTCGCTTACATCCCTTCTCGAATGTGTTTTCTATCGTCTGATGCATGAATCTTTTGGAAATAAATCACCAATAAAATCTTTTCGAAGTGAGTTTATGTCCAGTTGCTTTTGTCATGGCTTCTCAAGGTGCGTGCACTTACCTGATAGGGTGATTTGCAAGACTTGTAGTACGTTTCTTCTAGTTTTAGATGCAATTTTCATCACTTTTTTTTTTTTTTTCAAATTTCCACAACTAATTCCTTCGTCAATTGGCTAAATCTTGATATCTGTTTATTCGCAGTTTTTTTCTTACTTGTGTGGTGCAGTTGGTGGTCTTCATCATAGGTAAGACCTTAGTACTTCCCATGAGCCTACTTTTGGTGGACCATCGTAAAGGCTCTTCTTATATACTGAAAAAAGCATAGAGTACATGAAGGACCAAATGCAACTTGAGTCACTTGACATACAAATATGTACCTATATTCGCGTGCGCACAGACACACATATTGTGTCGTGTGAATACATGTTTCTATCTTCCGTTGCGCCCAAAAGTAGAAGAAGAAAGAATATATGTTTCAGGCTGTCAGCACAATATGTTGAAGAACAATTACATGCGAATAAGATAATTCTAGATAGTAAAGTTTTGATTTTGTTGCTTAATTTTCTTTGACTGCATTACACAGGAGTGTTCTTTGTAGCAAGGCTTTTGTGTGTACCATGTGTGTTTGGATTTTTAATCTATAAGTTCAACAAAAGACATTTATCCACCTTTGATAGCATAGAAGGTTTCTTACAGAGTCAGAATCACCTAGCGCGTATTAGGTACTCTTACGCTGATATCAGAAAGATGACCAATGGTTTTAGGGACAAGTTGGGGGAAGGAGGGTATGGTTCTGTTTACAAAGGAAAGCTCTGAAGTGGCCCTCTAGTAGCAATTAAAATGCTAAGCAAGCCTAAAGCTAATGGGCAAGAATTCATTAATGAAGTTGGTACCATCGGAAGGATTCATCATGTCAATGTTGTTCAACTAATTGGATATTGCGCCGAGAGATCTAAGCGTGCTCTTGTGTATGACTTCATGCCTAATGGGTCCCTTGAGAAGTACATCTTTTCTCAGGAAGGGAAATTGTTTTTAAGTTGTAAGCAAATGTTTAAGATTTCTCTTGGAGTGGCTCGTGGCCTTGGATATTTGCATCAGGGTTGTGACAAGCAGATCCTGCATTTTGATATAAAGCCTCATAACATTCTTCTTGATGACACTTTCACTCCAAAACTTTCTGATTTTGGGCTTGCAAAATTGTATCCAACAGATGATAGCATTGTGACAGTGTGACAGTGACTACAGCAAGAGGCACCTTGGGCTACATGGCTCCGGAGTTGTTCTACAAAAGCATCGGGGGTGTTTCCTATAAATCTGACGTTTATAGTTTCAGAATGTTGATGGAAATGGCAGGCAAGAGAAGAAATTGGAACACATCAGTTGATTCAAGCCAAAATTTCTTCCCTTCATGGGTTTACGATCAATTTGCCGAAGGAAGGAACCTAGAAATGGGAGAGACCATAGAGGAGAGTGACATGGTAAAGAAGATGATGTTAGTATCTTTGTGGTGTATACAAACGAACCCTTTTGATTGTCCCTCCATGAACAAAGTCTTTGAGATGCTTGAAGGAAATATCGAATTGCTTCACATGCCTCCAAAGCCTTTTTTGTATCCACAAGCTATGCCGGATGACAATAATGGAATGAACATATGTTTGTCCAATTTGTCAAGTGCTTGTTTGGATTCTATCACTCATATCACAAGTGGACGCTAAATTCTCAAAGACCAAACATCCTAGATTTAAGGCTGCTGATTCCATCCGATTTGGATTTGATGGTTTTGGAAGACATGACTATCAGTTTCATGTAAGGTGTTTTGTAGGCGTACGCTTAGCAAAACTTGTACTTTGGTTTTGAATAAAACAATGCGAATATTGACATTTTCTATGTTAAGCTCTTCAAGATTTGTATCGTTGTTTTATTGTATTGGGCTCAAAATTTGTCTCTTATTAGACTAATTAGTTTGATGTTAATTTGCATCATTTGGTTTGAATAGAAACCTGAGAAACTTTGGAAACATGATCAAATTACATTATTTGAGACCAACTGTCCCTGGAGATTTTTTTTTTTTTCTGTTTCTTTTGTTTTTACCAATGTCTATTTGTCAAATTCTAAAGCCTTGGAATTAGTCGAGGTGTGCGCAAGTTGGCTCGGACATCCGGCTATAAAAAAAAATTAACGAGAAAGGTACAAATACTAGCCTGCTTAAATACTTTGAAGCTAATTTTACCATGTTTAGGGCCGTTTGCTTGAAAGATAGCTTTTAGGTAACTTGGTCATAATTAGGACTCTTAAGTGAATTGAGCCGTACGAGAACTATTCCAGGCTTGGTCCGGTAAGAGCTCGTTCGATCGAGTTCTATTCGTCAGTTAAATGAACGAAACATGAACCTCAATTTCAGGCTCGTTCAATAAATGAGCTAATCCTGTACCTAAGGGTATTCAACTCGACTAAGCTTGCGAACCTGAATGTAGATATAATTTGATAATATTTTAGGGGTGTATCGATAGATATTGTATATGTAATTTAACAATTCTTCGAATCTTCTTCCCAAATCTTTTTCCCCCAAAGTAATATACCACGATCAGTTCACATATATTTACAGCTTGTTTGCCCCTCGTCTTAGTTTTGGATGAATATAATATGAGGGAGATATGATAAAAAAGACGGATATATATATAGGGGGAATATGATATAGATGGTTTGTTTGAGTATTTTATAGAAGATGAGATATGCATATATGTTTGGTTGGTTTTTGGGCGAATTCGATTATCAAAAGCTATATCTACGTTTATTAACATGCTTGAATTTGGAAAATAACCAAATCAGTTTTACTTCGCTGCCGTGATTCGAGCCTGCGTCGAATGCTTGGGATGTGCATTGTTGGAGATATTTACAAAGGGAAGTGGTGACTTTGATTCATAAAAGAAAGTGTTCGACAAAATGCCTGGAAGAAATTCAGTCACTTGGACTTCGATGATCACTAGATATTCTCAGATGGGTAACCGAAAGAAAGCTGTTGATCGAGTTGTTATATAGCAGATAAGTTCACTTTTACTAGATTAGTTTCTGCTTGTGCAGAGTTAGGGCGGTTATCATTCGAGCAGAAATTGCGTACTCACGTGGTCAAGTACCAGTTGGCTTTTAATGTTTATGTTGGCCGTAGTTGGCGGACATGTCTGCGAAATGTGCATAGGATGGGCCTACGGTTAATTCAAGGAAAGTTTTTTGATCTCCTCCCTATTGATAATTATGTAACTCTTGGACTTCGATTATCACAATTCACAAGTTGTGGGCAGAGTGGAAGGCATAGTAAGGAAGCCATTGAGCTCTATTGCAGGATGATCAATGTTAAGTTTAACCTAATCAGTTCACATTTTCCAGCCTTTTCAAGGCATGTGGAAACCTTTCTGATGGATACACTAAAAATTTGATTCTAATGAAGCCTTTGAACTTATTCAATCAAATTGAGGACACTGGGACCGTGCTCGATGCTTTCACATTGCCTTGTCTCTCGAGTGGAGCTGCTAGTATAGGCGCATTTGCTAAGGGTGAACAAATCCATGCTCCGTTACTAAAAGCAGGGTCAAACCAGCCCATAGCTAAGCTAATACTTTAGTTTCTATTATTCGAGGTGCGAAAATATGGAAGCTGCTTTGCAGATTTTTACCGAAATGGAACATTTGAATGTGGTGTCATGGACTTTCTGTTGTAACAGGTTTAGCAGAACATGGGTTTGCAAAAAGAGCACTGGAAATGTTCCAAGAAATGCTGGATGCAGGCATAAAGACAAATGATATAATTGATATCACTATTCTATCTGCTTGTAGCTACGTGGGTATGATTTATGAGGGGTGGAAGCACTTCTACTCAATGTACAAAGAACATAGAATAAACTCTAGAATATGGCACGATTCATGTATGTCGATTTTTTAGGCAGACCAGGCTTCTTTGAAGAAGCCATGCAACTCATTGACTCAATGTCTTTCACAGCTAAGGTTTTGGTTTGGCGCACGTTGCTTGGAGCTTGTTGAGTCCATGGTAATACCGAGCTTGGGAAACATGCAGTTGAAATTAGGGGTGCTCGCGGTCTGGTTCGGTTCGGTTTTTTAAGAATCCGAGGACCGAACCGCTAGTCACAGTTTTTTGAAAATGAAATCCGGGTCCGGACCAAAAGTCCCACGGTTCAATTCCAATCCAATCCAATCCAATCCGTGACTCACGGTTCGGTTACGGTTTTGTCCACGGATTTTGGTACATAAGTAAGCGGTGTGCGAGCGAGACCTCCAAGCGGTGTGCGAGCGAGAGAGAGAGAGGTGTGCGGCGTCTTTACTATTTTGAACTTTGAAGAATCAGATCTACTGATCTAGGAAATACCGAAATGCGGCGTCTTTACTCTTTCTATTGCTCTCTCTAGAATATACGTAGCTACATATGGAATGACGCCCAAAGCTTCTATTTATACTCAGTGCTTAGTGAAATAGGGTTAATGTCTTATTGACAAACTACGATTTACCCCCCTAAAGTTTTTGCAGACTTAAAATATATCCCAATATTAAGTAAAATACTAAAATTGGTATAAAAATTTATTTATAAGTGAAAATTGTTTATGTATAGACATATATATTAATATATATATTTATTTATTTATAATAAATTCTCACGGTCCGGTTCGGTTAATCCACGATTTCGTAATGAAAATCCATGGACCGAACCGCGAGTCACAGTTTTTTAATTTTTCAATCCGTGTCCGGACCATTAATCCACGGACAAAATCCAAAAGGTACGGATCGGTTCGGTCCGGTCCGGTTTCACGGATCACCGGATTTTTTGAGCAGCCCTAGTTGAAATGGTTATTATGCCTCTTTGTGTTCTCTTTTTTGGTTCCAAATACGGGCAAACAAAAATTAGGCCATTCGCTTGTTCCGCTCAGCTAAATAACTATGCCTACTACATGGAATATCAAAATTGGGGGTCTCTTTTTTGGGCTTTGGATTGGGGGCCCGAAGAAGCTGCTTCTTCGGCCTATCCCAAGTGCTGTCTCTGATTACCCAATGATTCAGCAGGGTACATTTTCCTATCAAACTTGTGTGCTTCCATAGTTCTATGGGTTAACGGGACGATGTGGCTGAAGTTAGAAAATCCATGAAGAAGAGGAAACTGGGAGAGGAAGCTGCAGCAACTGGATAGAGCTAGCAAGAAATATGGTGCATAGCATAAGTCTCATCCCAAGCGGTTATCAATTTGTTTGGTTCTGGTAGAAAATTTTTCTTAGCTACCACAGAGAACAAGCTAGGGTTAGAATCCCATCAAATTATCCAAAACATAATGGTAATAATAAGTAAAAGCAATACGAATTCATCGTATCTTCTAAAACGGAGTACATTGAGGCAAATAAACTAGTTCGAAGGGCAATAAATGTTGTATGTCATGTCAATTGATGATAGGGAGATTTCTACTTAGGCTCAGCGATACAACAGATAGAGACAAATATCTTTCTCATTCACACTCAACAAGAGTTTCCAACTTGTTGTTAAGAGGCCTTTTGCTTGCTTGTCCTGTGACCCTTGGTGGATTTGCGGAGACAAATGGATTGAGAGGCTTGATTAGAGTGTCTCCATCTCCTTCCAACATTTGAATCACAACATGCATTGAAGGCCTATCAACAGGATACCATTGAATGCACCAAAGTCCCACAATTGCTAACTTCTTCGCAATCTTGGCATCTCCTTCATCTTGAATACGGATTCTTAGCTCTTCTCCACTATCCAAACGATTGTAAATCCATTCAGGAAAGTAAATTTGGTTGGTGCTATTGACCATGACATCAAAATTCTTCTTCCCTCCCACCATTTCAAGCAACAACATTCCGAAACTATAAATATTTGATTTGTATGATACATTTCCGAAGTTCCTTGAGAACACTTCCGGTGCAATATAGCCAATGGTACCACGAGCAGTAGTCATGGATACAACACTTTGTTCCTTTGAACACAACTTTGCTAGACCGAAATCTGTTATCTTCGGATTCAAGTTCTCGTCCAACAAAATGTTATGTGGTTTAATGTCGAAATGAAGGATCTGTTGATCACACCCTTGGTGAAGATACTCAATACCTTTAGCTATACCCATAGTAATTTGTAGGAGCTTTTTCCAACCAATTAAATGCTTGTCGCGATCAGATATTGCAAACTTTTCCAGGGAATCATTTGTTAAGAACTCATATATAAGAGCTCTTCTAAATCCATCAGCACAATATCCAACTAAGCGAACCACGTTGATGTGGTGGTTGGAGAGCAAGAGAGGACGAACCCGGGATAGCCGCAGTGAGGTGGTTGGCTGTCCTTGAGGCGGAAAGGGAAGCAGATCGTTGGACCGTGCTTGGAGCATGTTGTTGGAGTGCAATCGTCTTGGGCTGTGGATAGGTGCAGGAGAAAGAAGAGAACGAAGAAGAAGATGGACATGTTTGTTTGGTTTTCATTCACCTCAATTTCGGCTGAATTATGTCGCATAGAATTTCAGACCCGGGCAATGTTGATTTTAATTGTTCTAAATTGAGCCCCCACCCTGTTTTGCTATATAAAAATCTGAGGACCCATGGCGACGATCATATTCACTGTTCCCTCAAGGTCAGGTTAACGCCCATAGTTTAATTGATACTCTTTTCATATATACGATCAGGCACATAAAAGGACTATACCACAAATATAATCCCATGTATGTCCCAAGGGAAAAATAAATAAATTCCTATGTATGTGTGTAAGTAATTTGCTTTATTATAATTCTATTAATTTATGATTGGCTTGCTTGGTTTTTTTCTTTATATATATATAAATGGTCAACAACTACTAAGTGGTACTCAATTTAAGGAGTTTCTCTATTTTCGCCTAAAGCACCTATGAGAGTACCTTGAGTACGTAGTTGATTTTTTTGAGTGATTTCAAAAAAAAAGAAGTCAACTACATGTGTAAGATACGTAGTTGATTAATTGATGGCACCAACTAATATATTTTTAAGAATAAGTACTTTGACCAACTTAAGTTATCTATTAGGAGTATTTATATGTACTACTATTGTTGTTAGTGATTCTAAATCTTGTCAAACTATTTAGTTATTTATTCTGACAAGAGAAGTTCATAATTTAAAATTTTCAACTCAATTTTCTAAAATAATTTTATTAGTAAAACAAGAAAAAGAAAAAAATAAGTTCAAAAATCATGTCGTCTCCTTTCGGAAAACATCTCTGTCAAATCTGAGAATGGTGACCTATAGTACTATTGTCACGGAATATCCGGCTGTGACGTTTTTCAATTACATTTACTCCTATCTATTATTTCCCAAAGCCCATCGTTTGATTTCGTACCCTTCTCATATGATCATCCACATAAAATATTAACTGATATCCATTTTTCTTATGACAAGAAGATATCACTCGTTCTGTAATACCCGTTCCGGATATTTAGAATATTTAATTCACTTTTTATTTGAATTATATGATTCGGGGTTAGATTGCATGCATTAGAAGTTTGAGGGCCTTGTGTGTGTTTTGGGTGGTTGCATAAGTGGAGGGTGGTGTGGTTACACCTTATAATTTCTCTAGAGGGGATTTACACAGATATTTTTCATTTCCCTTTCATTTCTGCCGACACTAGAGAGAGAGAGAGAGAGAGAGAGAGAGAGAGAGAGAGAGAAACGGATGAGAAGAGGAGAAGAGAAAGAAGAAAAAAAATAGGTGCAGAGCTCCTCTTCACGAAATTATTCAAGGTACCTAGGAAGCTTGTTAATTTATGGTATTTTTACGGAAAGTTCGTTATTGTGTCTATTGTATTGTGTTAAATTCTCAGAATTTTCTGAGAAGTGTGGAAAAAGATAAAAATCATAAACCAAGCTGTGGTCGGATTGCTAGTTTTGTGCAAACAGTTTTCAGATCTGTGTTATGCATCACGTTTTTTTTAGTTAAACGACCCTCCTGGTTTTGGGTCCTTATGAGTCTGATAGATTGCTAAGTTGGTGATGTTTTGGCGTTGGAATCACTAAAAAAATATTGAGTATTCGATTTTTAATGAATTTTCGAACACGGACTACTCTGCTGGAAATTGTGCTTCGCTGCACAGAATTTCTGAGTTTGGAGATGGATTTGACTAGGTTTCCTTGCTTTGTAAAATCTGGGAAAAATCAGGGATAAACTTTGAGATGTTGTTATGATCTCTACCAAATTTCAGGTCATTTTGTTGTACGGTCTAAGTTTGACGGATTTTACAAGTTTGTGTGTCCCTGCTGAATTTTGTATTCGCTGCATTGACATGTTTTGGGAAAATGGTCATATCTCTTAGCTCGAGTATCGGGTTTGCGCACGGGTTTTTGATTCTAAAACTAGACTCGTATGCCTTTCGGAATATGTAGGGGTTGTGGCTTAGTTTGCACTAGGTTAAATCAGTTTTTGATTTGAAGTTAATAGACGTGCAGAATCTGTGATTTTGGACATGTTATTGTGTAATTTCGGACAAGCATAACTTTATCGTTCGGACTCCGTTTTTAACAAATTTTATATCAAAATTCATGTACCGAAAGTCTGTTTTCTAATGGTGGTGGTCTCGTGATCTGGTTTTAACACTATAAGAAGTTGTAGGCAGAATACGACAGGCTGGTTGTAGATTTTAAATCAAAGGTAGGGGTTATATGGTGTTTAAGTGTTATGTTTGTTTAGGGATACTTCTAAACCTTTGAGACGGACATGCTAGTACGTGTTAAGCATCTTTAATCTATTTTTGGTGTTAAAGATTGTTGTTAGGAGCTGGTTTTGGCGTTTAAGCGTTCAATAAATTGATATGGTTAACTTGTGATTAGGTGTCAAGCCGGTCAATTGGGAGGTGCCGAAACCGTAAGTTTAGCGTACCTCGGTCGATACAAAGGTGAGTGTGTCTGATATGGTTCTTCTCAATAAAATATTGCTGTGGTGGTTAGTGTACATTTTGCTAGTGGTGTTTTAGCTTTCGACATGATTATCGTTAAATAGATAATGCGGTGGAGGTGATTGTATATCAATGGTATCATGCTAACCGAGGTTTAGCTATTGATATGGATATATGTGGTGGAGATTGTATATCATGCTATATGCTATTTTAGCTAATGATATGCATGCTTGTTGGATGTTGATTATACCGCTGAAGGTTTGCGTGTGAGGCACACCATGTCGTAAGCCATGCCGCCTAATTAACGGTAGTGGGAGCATGGTGTGTGGGACACCACTCCTGGGGTATATGGGATTGTGGCAGACGTGTCACTGCATGCTTGTGTGATTTATATTCATGCTGTTGTTGAATCAGTTATTGTTATGTGGTTATTCATGGGTTAATACTGTTGTGTTTTGGGGATGTGGTGGTTATATCTATTGTATTCAATTGGATATTTTGTTAGACTGGTGAATTCATTTATGATGATATTCCTTTGGGTATTGTGATATTTTATCGAGCATTTCTATATCTCACACACTCTGGCTTTCCTTTTTGGTCTGCCAGGTGGCAGATTGCTTAGAGTGGGTCCACTACCGGTCATCGTGTTGAGGAGTGTTTGGGCTAGCCTTGGATGTTGTGGATGGTCGAGCTTGTTGTAGGTAGTTGAAGAAGAAGTTATTTTGTTTAAGTTGTCGGTGGACAGGTTGAAGTATGAAATTTTCTGGAGTGTTTTAAATCGATATCGTAGTTAGTTGGTTGACACGTTGACTCATTTTTATGTTAAGGTGATAAGTCTTCCGCTGGGTGTTTATTTCTGACAGGTTGTGAGGTGTGTTTTGTTCTTCTGTGGGGAATGCCACGTGGCCGCGTCGACTCGGGCCCACTTTGGGTGCCGTTTGCGGGGCGGGGCGTGACACGTTCAAACTTTTTAAAACCAATGTGGGTTATCGTAAGTTTTGTTTAAGTGATTATATCTATAGTACTGATCGAGAGCTATCAAACAAGATCTATATTATATATAAAAAAGTATTACCAATCGAAATATATAATCAATTTACTATCGTAGAATGAAACAAGGGACTAAAAAACTAAAAAATGAGACAATGGAGTAATTTGGATAGTCCGCAGAAACAAAATCTTTTTTTTTAATAACCAGATGTCTGACCGGCGCACTGCAGATGTCTGTAGAAATTAGAAATAGTGCTAGAGTGTCTTTTTCACGGAGCTGTTTAATCTCACGCATCCGGCCATTTCGGTTTTGAACGGTCCAGATTTTAATGAAACTTTTTCGGGAAAAAGTTAATCACAATCAATTATTACCGATCATAATTGGTTTTCAATCCGAATTGTGCAAAAATACTTTAGACAGTCGCAATTGAGTTCCGTAACTTCTTCTTTACGGAACAGCCGTAAAGAAGATTTTCTCAAAGTAGTACTCCGTCCAGTATTGGTTTTCAATCCGAATCGTGTGAGTTGTTGTGTGAGTAACATTGTTGAAATTGAAGATTGGACCCTTTTTGCTAGACTATTATAAAGAGTACCAAAATAGAGCAAGAGACCCCTAAAATTTTAAATTTAGGGGCTCTTACTCTAAATGATCTCCTTCTTTTCACCTTATTTTAGTAACTATTGGTAGAGTAAAGATTTTCTTTCGCTAACATCATCTTTTCCATCCCAAAAATGCAGGCAGCTTGTGCGCAGGAATTCTTTGTAAGTACTCGTTCTCCGTTTGGCGTGATATTTTTTATTTTTTTTGAAACCGCAAGAGATCAATTCTCTTTGCATTAATTGAAATTTTTGTGAAACGCAAAAGTTGTAGATCGAATTGTAAAGGAGAGAACATTTTGTGAGGGGTATTGGGTTCATGGTATCTTGCAAGTTCCGGTCTCTGATTTTTGCATACTTCTCGTCCGGATGTTTTTCGTCTGTTGCATATATATATGATGCTACTGGAAGCGATTCACCCATATTTTGTTTTAAAAAAAAAAAAACCCTACTAACATAAGTCGAGAAACATGCTGAAAAGAAATACTCCCTTCGTCCCAAAAAGAATGACAATTTTTGAAACCCGTGCCATTTTTCATCGCTTATATCTTTCAATTTATAATGTTTTTCATGACTTTGAAAACTTTGTATAATAGAATTAATCGAGAACTATCAAACAAGATCCATATTGCATATTTTTTGTTTGAGATCCATATTGAAAAATATAAAGAGTTGAAATTGACACGGATATTAAAAATTGACATCCAATTTGGGATGGAGGGAGTATTTATTTACATGTTGATAAAGAAAACTTCTTAGGTTGCTCTCATTGTCATACCGTGAATGGTTCTAGGGCCCGAGTGGCATATATGCCGTGCTCTCGCTCTTTTTAATCTTTGAATCCAGTACGATTGATTGATAAAATCTTTTTTTGCTATTAAAGAACATTGTGAGGCACAGTGTTCTTGTCCTAAAGTCATTGTTGCCTCCTTATGTCGAGGTCTTATAATTAATTAGCAGACACCACTGACTTTAAGATCCAACCCAAAACTCGTAGCGAGGTAAACAACCTTTCCGATTGGAGTTGTACATAGATCAGGTAGAAAATATGTGCAAAGAATACTTCAGGCTGCTACCATATGAACTCATTACACTTGTACTTCCTAGTATAATCTTTTACACTTCAACCAAGCCATATATAGAAGGTCATAAATTAATAAGGACCTTTTTATGGGTAACCCCCCACAAATATAATTATGGCAGATAATAATATTAAATAAATGTAAAACATGGAACGGTCCAATTATAATGGCTAATATAAGTGTCTAACTACTAATCATGACGGTACACCAATATTGACAGACATAACCTCCCAAATTATGAAAACTAATTACTCAATAACCAAATGAAACATAGAATATTAATTATATCCCAATATCAGGTTTCGGAACTTTTAACAACAATATCCCACATGTTTATATCTATGTGTCAAATTTCACAGGAGCGGTCCTTGCAGCAAGGTTTCTGTTTGCACCATGTGTGTTTGGATTTTTAATCCATAAGTTCAGCAGAAGACATTTATCGATGTATGATAACATAGAAGGTTTCCTACAAAGTCAGAATCACCTTGTGATATTAGGTACTCCTACTCAAACATCAAGAAGCTAGATGACCAATGGTTTTAGAGACAAGCTTGGGGAAGGAGGCTATGGTTCTGTATGCAAAGGAAAGCTCCGAAGTGGCCCTCTTGTAGCGATTAAAATGTTGAGCAAGCTGAAAGCTAATGGACAATAGTTCATCAACGAAGTCGTCACCGTCGGAAGGATTCATCATGTCCATGCGGTGGAGCTAATTTAGTTGTAAGCAAATGTATGATATTTCTCTTGGAGTGGCTCGTGGCATTGGATATTTACATCACAGTTGTGACATGCAAATCCTGCATTTTGATATTAAGCCTCATAACATTCTTCTTGATGAGAATTTCACTCCCAAAGTTTCTGATTTCGGGCTTGCAAAATTGTATGCAATAGATGATAGCATTGTGACAGTGTAGTAATAGGAACCTTGGGCTACATGGCTCGTTTCCTATAAAGCTGACATTTATAATTTCGGAATGTTGTTGATGGAAATGGCAGGCAGGAGAAGAAATTGGAATTTATCAGCTAATTCAAGCCAAAGTTTCTTCCCTTCATGGGTTTATGACCAATTTGCGGAAGAAAAGAACATACAAATTGGAGAGACCACCAAGGAGGAGAATGAGATGGTAAAGAAGATGATGATTGTAGCTTTATGGTGCATACAGATGAGGACTAGTGACCGTCCTTCCATGAACAAAGTCATTGAGATGCTTGAAGGAAATATAGAATTGCTTCACATGCCTCCAAAACCTTTCGAGTATTCACAAACTATGCAAGCTGAGAATAGTGGAATGAACCAAAGCTTTTCCTATCCGTCTGGAGCTTGTATGGATTCTCTCACTCATGATGTAAGTGGACGCTAAATTCTAATGACCAAACATCCTAGATTTATTAGGGTTATTACTAATTCCATATGATTTGGATTTGATGGTTTTGGAAGGTAAAGACTATCAACTTCATGTATGGTGCTTTTTCTTCATAGATTAGAATCGTAGGCGACTGCTCAGCTTAGCAGACGTTGTACCGCGGTTTCGAATCAAACAGCGGGAACACTGGCTTCGAATATCTTAAGTTTGAACACTGGCTTCCAATATTTCTTGTAGTGGTGTCACGTACTTATCAATTGGTGAAAGAGAGACTACACTCTATGAATATCTTTCTCACTCGGGAATGGCCCTCGTGCGGCGGGCAACAAAGAACAAACCCCCTGATTAAAATTAGTAAACTAATTAGATACTACTGTTCTAATTTATCTCTCTCTCTCTGGAAGACTAAAGACTTCCAGTTCTAATTTTTCTGTAGAAATAATTTCGTTCAAGAATTAGAGGTTTTAGATGAAAATTAATTTGTAATTTGGCTCCCATTCTTCTCATCAATCAGTGTCCAAAGACAATAGCGATATCGACTTGGAAAATTCTTTTCTTCACCGATATCGACTCGTTGGAAAATTCAGCCAATCGGTGTTCAAACTAGTGAGCTCCACATGTTTACTTGTACTTTTCTTTATCGATATCGACTCGTTGGAAAATTCAGCAATCAGTGTTCAAACTAGTGAGTTCCACATGTTTACGTGTACTTTTCTTCACCGAGAGAGATATCGACTCATTGGAAAATTCAGCAATCAGTATTCAAACTATTGAGCTCCACTTGTTTATGTGTACTTTTCTTCACCGATATCGACTCGTTGGAAGATTCAAAAATCAGTGTTCAAAAATGTTTAGGTGTACTTTTCTTCACCCTATTGACTTGGAAAAGTCTTTTCTTTTAGGAAATTGATTCTCACACTTACTTTTTTGTTATCCACACTACTTGTTTTTTTGTTTTTTTAGTGTTGAAGATGTATGTATTAATTTTGCTAAAAGACAAAAAAAAAAGAGTGTGGATATAAAAAAGGGGAGTGTGGCAATCAATTCCCTTCTTTTATCCTCACTTTTCTTTAATTTCTTTTATCATAGTAGTAGTAGTATCTTTTTAGGGAAATTGCAAATAAGAGGCTGATAGGCACGTAAATGTTCACATTAACGCCCCCTAATTTATCTTTGTTAAGTCTCATTTATATTATTATTCGGAACTTAATGCTTAATTATTGTGTTGTAGGTATTTGGAGGATTTGATACAAAAAAAACTCAAAATTAAAATATTAAACGGTGTTTGAAGCAGGTCCATATGGGTCAAGAGTTTATTAGCACTGGACTTAATTAGTCCACGGCAAGAGTACTGAATTTGCAATTCAATTGGGTGGGCCCAATGCTTATGTATTTGACGAACCGGTGGGGCCATGTAAAGGAACTAGGCCTAAGCCAATTCTCAGCCCACGAGGGTTTTATTAGTCGGCTACAAAACAGATATAAAAGGGGGATTTTCTGCCCACGGACGAAACACGTAGAACGGGGGCTGCGTTCTCACGGGTGGCGATCAGCAGAAGTTCCAGAAATTATTTTTGCAATTTCAGACTTTCGTTTTTCCTTCCAGATTTTCTTTTCACTTCAAGTTTTCAAAGTTTTGTTCAGATCTTCGCACTCCGGTAACTAGTTTTAATTTCTGTTTTTAATAAAAGTTATTCGTTTGTGCTTTCTTGTTTTTAATCTCTTGTTTATTTTCCATTCCAAGCAATAGAAGCATGATTAATTCTAGGGTTTTATTCCTTTTATTTTTAATAATGAGTGAGTAGTTTTTCTGAGGTTTGGTCGCTAGGTAAAGGCGCGTCGCGACCCAATTAGGATTCGTCTAACAATTTTTCCGTTCATTGATTGAATTAAATAATCTTAGTTGGTGAAAACTACGTTCGTTGGACGAATCCGAGGCATTGCCGGGACTCATGTGAGCGGGAACGGGGGACCAAAACCTGTTCGCCGCTGTGTACGGGACCGGCAACCTTAGGATTCGCATCCTTCGGAGTTTCCAATTCTCCCTAATTTTAACCGTTTTTAGAACTTTGAAAAGTGAGCGGATTCTGATTGGGTAGCAAGCGCCGGTTTCCCTACGACCGTGCCTCTCTTTTTAATTATTTGAGCAAGTTATTTGTTAGTATTAGTTAATTCATCAACTAAAAGACAAGGGGTGGCTACCTAAGAGCTAATTTTAATATTACAACCCGAGACTCCACAGCACACACTTCACCGTCCTTAGTGGATTCGACTCCGATCTTACCGGGTATTATGCTACATCGGTCTCAGCTCTACGCTTGGGGCAACCCATTATTTTAGGTCTAGGAATCGGTCAAGCAGAGGCAAAAGACGTGACGGATCTGGATCCTCTATGAGGATCTCTCTATGAGGATCTTGTGAGGATTTTAATGAGAGAGTGTCACCTATTAAACCAAGATATCCGACGGTCTAGAACAAAGAAATTTTGCTAGCTCATAAAATTTGTTTAAAACGACGTCGTTTAATGAATTATCTCACAAATGGTATTTCAACCCTCTCTCTTTAACGACGTCTTCTCCATTAGTTCCCCATTCTCTGGCCATTTTTTTTTCTTCTTTTTCTAAAATCGTTTCAGTAAATTCACCCCCAATTGATTCATCCGAGGTTGACAACGGTAGGCAGAGAAGACGATGGGTGCATGGTTCAACATACACTAATCTTTATTTGGGGTTCTGACTGGCCGGTCCTGTTGAGCATCCACTGGATGTTTAGACACAATGCGCGTCATACCCCTTCCGTCAAAGTCCTTTTTCCCTTATACCCACGCGCTTTCATTTTAGGATTAGGAAAAATTATCCAATGCGGATGGAACATTAGAATCTAATGTTTCAACTCATATATCATTGGTTAATATTGCGTGACCCATTACTTTTTATTAGTGATTTGATAAACCAATAGACATTTGGCATTTTATAAGTGGTGGGGCCTTGTTTGATTAAAATTAGTAAACTAATTATATACTACTGTTCTAATTTATCTCTCTCTCTCTGGAAGACTAAAAGACTTCCAGTTCTAATTTTTCTGTAGAAATAAATTCGTTCAAGAATTAAAAGGTTTTAATTGATCATTTGTAATTTGGCTCCCTTTCTTCTCAGCAGTCAGTGTTCTTTTCTTTTCTTTTTTTTGGAAAATTCAGTCAGTACCGATATTGACTTTGACTTAGTGAGCTCCACGTGTTTACGTGTACTTTTCTTCACTAATATCGACTTGGAAAATTCTTTTTTTTTTTTTTAACTTCACTCGTCTTTAATTTCGTTTATCATAGTAGTATCTTTTCAGGGAAATTGCAAATCAAAGGCAAAAGAGGTGACGGATCCGAATCCTTTATGAGGATCTCTCTGTGGATCTTGTGAGGGTTTCTCTCTTCTCATCGCTTTAAAACTAAATTTTTTTGGACATCTCTCTCTTGAGAGAATGGCCCTCGCGCCGGTGGGCAACAAATAGGGCCGGCTCATAAGTTTTAGAGGCCGGAAGTGAACCTTTTGAATGAGGCCTCAAGAAATTCAGTATGCAAGTATTTGCCATCCATGGTCGTCGGTCGTTGTCTTCCCTTCCCTTCGACTCCTCAAGTGTGAAGCATGAAGCGTTTCTTTCTTCTTCTTTTTTTATCAGCCGCGCAATATATCTTCCTGCTATCCCTTAATTTTTTTTCTTAACGCCATAGTGTTTCTAATGAGTAATTCCACCATTTGGGGCTATTTTGTGGCTCCTAAATTTCAATTGAGCCTATTTTGTGTAAAGGAGGCTCTTGCAAATTATTTCTGGGCCATATATATATATATATATATATAGGGATCCTAAAATTTTGGGGGCCCTCATTTTTAACTTTTTTGGGGGGCGGGAAGTGCAGGCTTCCCCTGCCTTGGCCATAAGCCGGCCCTAGCAACAAACCCCAGATTAAAATTAGTAAACTAATTATATACTGCTGTTCTAATTTATCTCTCTCTGGAAGACTAAAGACTTCCAGTTCTAATTTTTCTGCAGAAATAAATTCGTTCAAGAATTAGAGGTTTTAGATGAAAATTAATTTGTAATTTGGCTCCCATTCTTCTCATCAATCAGTGTCCAAAGACAATAGCGATATCGACTTGGAAAATTCTTTTCTTCACCGATATCGACTCGTTGGAAAATTCAGCCAATCAGTGTTCAAACTAGTGAGCTCCATATGTTTACTTGTACTTTTCTTCATCGATATCGACTCGTTGGAAAATTCAGCAATCAATGTTCAAACCAGTGATTACGTGTACTTTTCTTCACCGATATCGACTCGTTGGAAAATTCAGAAATCAGTGTATGTTTACGTGTACTTTTCTTCACCATATCGACTTGGAAAAGACTTTTCTTTTAGGAAATTGATTTTCACACTCCTTTTTTTGTTATCCACACTCCTTTTGTTTTTTAGTGTTCAAGGTGTATGTATTTGTTTTGCTTTTGCTAAAAGACAAAAAAAAAGTATAGATATAAAAAAGGGGGGTGTGGAAAATTCAGCCAATCAGTTTTCAAACTAGTGAACGTACTCCACATGTTTACTTGTACTTTTCTTCACCGAGAGAGATATCGACTCGTTGGAAAATTCAACAATCAGTGTTCAAACTAGTGAGTTCCACATGTTTACGTGTACTTTTCTTCACCGAGAGAGATATCGACTCGTTGGAAAATTCAGCAATCAATGTTCAAACTAGTGAGTTCCACATGTTTACGTGTACTTTTCTTCGCCGAGAGAGATATCGACTCGTTGAAAAATTCAGCAATCAGTGTTCAAACTACTGAGTTCCACATGTTTACGTGTACTTTTCTTCACCGAGAGAGATATCGACTCGTTGGAAAATTCAACAATCAGTGTTCAAACTAGTGAGTTCCACATGTTTACGTGTACTTTTCTTCACCGAGAGAGATATTGACTAGTTGGAAAATTCAACAATCAGTACGTTCAAACTATTGAGCTCCCCTTGTTTACGTGTACTTTTCTTCACCGATATCGACTCGTTGGAAAATTCAAATATCAGTGTTCAAAAATGTTTACGTGTACTTTTCTTCACCATATTGACTTGGAAAAGTCTTTTCTTTTAGGAAATTGATTCTCACACTCCCTTTTTTGTTATCCACACTACTTGTTTTTTAGTGTTGAAGATGTATGTATTAATTTTGCTAAAAGACAAAAAAAGAAGAAGTGTGGATATAAAAAAAGTAGAGTGTGGCAATCAATTCCCTTCTTTTATCCTCACTTTTCTTTAATTTCTTTTATCATAGAAGTATCTTTTTAGGGAAATTGCAAATCAGAGGCAAAAGACAGTGACGGATCCGGAGCCTCTATGAGGATCTCCCTATGAGGATCTTGTGAGGGTTTTAATGAGAGAGTGCCACCTACTAAACCGGTCCTGTTGAGCATCCACTGGATGGTTAGACACAGTGCGCGTCATACCCCTTCCGTCAAAGCCCTTTTTCCCTTATACCCACGCGCTTTCATTTTAGGATTAGGAAAAATTATCCAATGCTGATGGAACATTAGAATCTAATGTTTCAACTCATATATCATTGGTTAATATTGCGTGACCCATTATTTTTTATTAGTGATTTGATAAACCAATAGACATTTGGCATTTTATAAGTGGTGGGGCCTTGTTTGATTAAAATTAGTAAACTAATTATATACTACTGTTCTAATTTATCTCTCTCTCTCTCTCTCTGGAAGACTAAAAGACTTCCAGTTCTAATTTTTCTGTAGAAATAAATTCGTTCAAGAATTAAAAGGTTTTAATTGATCATTTGTAATTTGGCTCCCTTTCTTCTCAGCAGTCAGTGTTCTTTTCTTTTCTTTTTTTTTGGAAAATTCAGTCAGTACCGATATTGACTTTGACTTAGTGAGCTCCACGTGTTTACGTGTACTTTTCTTCACTAATATCGACTTGGAAAATTCTTTTTTTTTTTTTTTAACTTCACTCGTCTTTAATTTCATTTATCATAGTAGTATCTTTTCAGGGAAATTGCAAATCAAAGGCAAAAGAGGTGACGGATCCGAATCCTTTATGAGGATCTCTCTGTGGATCTTGTGAGGGTTTCTCTCTTCTCATCGCTTTAAAACTAAAATTTTTTGGACATCTCTCTCTTGAGAGAATGGCCCTCGCGCCGGTGGGCAACAAATAAGGCCGGCTCATAAGTTTTAGAAGCCGGAAGTGAACCTTTTGAATGAGACCTCAAGAAATTCAGTATGCAAGTATTTGCCATCCATGGTCGTCGGTCGTTGTCTTCCCTTTCCTTCGACTCCTCAAGTGTGAAGCATGAAGCGTTTGCAGCTTGCTGCGTTTCTTTCTTCTTCTTTTTTTATCAGCCGCGCAACATATCTTCCTGCTATCCCTTAATTTTTTTTTTTAACGCCATAGTGTTTCTAATGAGTAATTCCACCATTTGGGGCTATTTTGAGGCTCCTAAATTTCAATTGATCCTATTTTGTGTAAAGGAGGCTCTTGCAAATTTTTTCTGGGCCATATATATATATATATATATATTTTGAAAAGAGTCATTCATTCATCACAAGCCCATTGGGCAAACAGATTCCAGAACAGATAGAGGAAAGAACCAAGCAATCTAAACGTTGATCTCAGGCACCTACTGCCGAAGCAAGCCCCGCAATAAACGCCGGTACATAAGAACCAATCTCGGTCTAGATAACATAGGATCAAAGAGATCCACAGTTCAAACCCTAAAAATTAAGCATCGCTGAAATCTGAAGGCAAACAACAAAAAAACAACTAAAAGCTAACAGATCATATGGACAAAACCGCAAGGGTCACTGGCCGGAACAGTCAACTTCCAGTCGAAAATTTGCGCTGCCCAATCAAACACCACCGGACCACCACCAACCCCAACATCACCACCGAAACCCACTAGCCCCAAACAAACAAACAACCAGCCACACGAAGACCACCAACACCGGACCATTCCTCAATAGGCGCCGGTTATTTGCCCACCACCATCACCCACCGGATCTGGAACAACCAGACCGGTACAGAACCGGACGGGGGAAACCCGCCGGTGGAAAGAAAAACGGAAAAGCAGAAGAAAACGAAACGGGAAAACCCACTAACACCAACTGCTCACCTTATTAAGCTCGTCGCCGGACCAGGAACGAACAGATCTGGAGACGATGGAAGAGGAACGGACCAAAGGAGCCACCATCCGCCGGCGGAGCCGGCCTGAGGAACCCCCGCCGTCCTAACGAACCGCCGCCCGAAACCTATATATATATATATATATATATATATATATATATATATATATAGGGATCCTAAAATTTTGGGGGCCCTCGTTTTTAACTTTTTTGGGGGGCCGGAAGTGCAGGCTTCCCCTGCCTTGGCCATAAGCTGGCCCTAACAAACCCCAGATTAAAATTAGTAAACTAATTATATACTGCTGTTCTAATTTATCTCTCTCTGGAAGACTAAAGACTTCCAGTTCTAATTTTTCTGCAGAAATAAATTCGTTCAAGAATTAGAGGTTTTAGATGAAAATTAATTTGAATTTGGCTCCCATTCTTCTCATCAATCAGTGTCCAAAGACAATAGCGATATCGACTTGGAAAATTCTTTTCTTCACCGATATCGACTCGTTGGAAAATTCAGCCAATTAGTGTTCAAACTAGTGAGCTCCACATGTTTACTTGTACTTTTCTTCATCGATATCGACTCGTTGGAAAATTCAGCAATCAATGTTCAAACCAGTGATTACGTGTACTTTTCTTCACCGATATCGACTCGTTGGAAAATTCAGAAATCAGTGTATGTTTACGTGTACTTTTCTTCACCATATCGACTTGGAAAAGACTTTCTTTTAGGAAATTGATTTTCACACTCCTTTTTTTGTTATCCACACTCCTTTTGTTTTTTAGCGTTCAAGGTGTATGTATTTGTTTTGCTTTTGCTAAAAGACAAAAAAAAAGTATAGATATAAAAAAGGGGGGTGTGGAAAATTCAGCCAATCAGTTTTCAAACTAGTGAACTCCACTTGTTTACTTGTACTTTTCTTCACCGAGAGAGAAATCGACTCGTTGGAAAATTCAACAATCAGTGTTCAAACTAGTGAGTTCCACATGTTTAGGTGTACTTTTCTTCACCGAGAGAGATATCGACTCGTTGGAAAATTCAGCAATCAATGTTCAAACTAGTGAGTTCCACATGTTTACGTGTACTTTTCTTCGCCGAGAGAGATATCGACTCGTTGAAAAATTCAGCAATCAGTGTTCAAACTACTGAGTTCCACATGTTTACGTGTACTTTTCTTCACCGAGAGAGATATCGACTCGTTGGAAAATTCAGCAATCAGTGTTCAAACTAGTGAGTTCCACATGTTTACGTGTACTTTTCTTCACCGAGAGAGATATTGACTAGTTGGAAAATTCAACAATTAGTACGTTCAAACTATTGAGCTCCCCTTGTTTATGTGTACTTTTCTTCACCGATATCGACTCGTTGGAAAATTCAAATATCAGTATTCAAAAATGTTTACGTGTACTTTTCTTCACCATATTGACTTGGAAAAGTCTTTTCTTTTAGGAAATTGATTCTCACACTCCCTTTTTTGTTATCCACACTACTTGTTTTTTTGTTTTTTAGTGTTGAAGATGTATGTATTAATTTTGCTAAAAGACAAAAAAAAAAGTGTGGACATAAAAAAAGTAGAGTGTGGCAATCAATTCCCTTCTTTTATCCTCACTTTTCTTTAATTTCTTTTATCATAGAAGTATCTTTTTAGGGAAATTGCAAATCAGAGGCAAAAGACAGTGACGGATCCGGAGCCTCTATGAGGATCTCCCTATGAGGATCTTGTGAGGGTTTTAATGAGAGAGTGCCACCTATTAAACCAAGATATATATCCGACGGTCTAGAACAAAGAAATTCTGCTAGCTCATAAAATTTGTTTAAAACGACGTCGTTTAATGAATTATCTCACAAATGGTATTCCCCGTTTTGTGGCGTTTTTTTTTTTCTTGTTTTTCTAAAATCGTTTCAGCAAGTTCACCCCCAATTGATTCATCCGAGGTTGACAACGGTAGGCAGAGAAGACGATGGGTGGTTCAATGTACACTAATTTGGGTATTGTGTGTATTTAAAAGGATCCCTTGTGTCTATCCCTAGTAATTGCTTAGGTGAGTTGGTATGTGGAATTACCCTCTTACCCTCATTCAAAAAGAAAATGAGGGATAAGAGATTTTCTGGCCGTTTGGGTTCTATCTATCCAAATGACATCGTTTGAGCACAGAATTACAAGCAACCCACGTTTTCAAGTTTGTTTTTTTGTTTTTTTTGTTTTGCAAGCAACCCACGTTTTTGGATATCTTGTCTTAAGAGCATCCACAATGTAATAATCAAAAGTGAATAATCAAAATTTGCTACGTCAGCTTTTGATTATCCATTTAGAGTGTTGCTAAAGTTAGCAATGTGAAGTCCCACATTGTTATTTTTGATTATTCAAATGCCCAAATTTGATTATTGGTGGTTATGAGGTTGCTAATTTTGATTATTACAATGTGAGTATTTTTTTAAGCACACATTGCTAACTTTAGCAATTTTTTGATTTTGATTATTACATTGTAGATGCTCTCATAAGATCTTCACACAGGATCCGGATCCCAAAGGAGGTTAATATTCCCATATTGATGGTCATGTTTTTAGGAATCACGCATGGGACGAAAAAATGAACGCATATATATATTGCTCCCCTTGAAAGTAGCACCTGAACGATTACTGAGTGGCGAGCGGTTGTGTTTTCTAATCTTACATTTTGTTTTCGGAAAACTAACTCTTGCACCTTTTCTTAACAATTGTCTTACCGGCCGTCATTTAAAATAAGAAAACGATCCTATTACAATGTGTTTGTTGTCTAACCAAACTTTTTGTGTTTAGAAAACTAATTATTGCTCTTTCTATTAAACTTTGTTCCACCTTGTGTTTAGATAAGTCTCTCCCTATTTAGATAAAGTAGCACCCCAAATAGTTTGGTACCATAAATGATTGGTCTTGAGCCTTCTCGGACAGGGGCAATTTTGTCCGATTGAAATAAGAATACCATGAAGTTGTCAATTTATTCGCTTACCATGAGTTTTTTTTTTGGTCACACTTTATACATATTAGGAGTGTTAGTGAGTTAGTATGTTAGTCCACAGGATCAGAGCCTTAAACCCACCCACGCCTCTCGTGGGGCTTGAACCCCTGCCTCCATTGAGGGAGGGAGGGGGTCAATATTGCGTCCCGGATCCTTGCCATGTCATATTTTTCTTCATTGATGGGTGTTACTTGAGTGAGATATTCTGATTGTTTACTATTCTCCATTCTTCAATTTTTTTGTCTAGTACTGTACTTTTTTTCGGTACCAATATTGCTGAAAAAGGTTCATATAAAACGACATTTTTTAGACCCAAAAAAAATACAGTTGTTTGGTATTTGTTGGCGTTTAGTGATCTTTTTTTTTTCATTTGGTCATAATTAATGTTTTATATTTTAGATGCCTCTCGTCAAAATGGATGATTACTACAAAAAATTGACGCAGCGGAATTAACAAAGAGATTAGTTGCGTACTAATCGAATGAATAATAAACTCGAGTCCACGAGAGAAAAAGACAAAGTCTGAATATTATTGATAAAAAACTGCATAATCATTAGGTTACAACTCCTTTTATAGGAAAAATGCGTAACCCTAGCAAAACCCTAACTCAAAAACGAAAATTCCCAAAATTTGGGAGAAATAATAAAATTGGAAAAAGGAAAGAAAAACATGACTTTCCCAAAAAGAATCAACTTCTACGGAATTATACACTAAAAGTTATTAACGAAACAAATATTTCTTAAAACGGCAAAAACGTCCCATTGGAGGCCTAAACGAAGGAATTAGGTCAAAAAACACCATCAGTCATGACTTAGGGTAGTGAGTATAGACCGCAGCGCGAAAATAAGTCAGCCCACCAAGTTTGGGCCAGATCCGAGCTCATCTGAAAGTTGTCAAATCAGGTAATTTGCAATTAAACAACGTTTGGACTTCTGAGGTTTCGACCGGTACAATTGATCATGAAATTGGGTCTCCACGTGTTTTACATCAAAAATATAATGAAAATCTAACAATTTTTTTTGTAAAAAAACTAACAAAACACATGCACGAAACGAAAAAAGACAAAAAGAAGAAGTAATTAGAGAGCATGGTTAGTTTTCTTACCTGATCATTAAAAAGGTTTACCATGAAGAAAATTTTTCAATGAGGAGATAATATAGGACGATACAGCCGTGCAACTTTAACGTCGACTAATTTACAATACTGAATATTACTGGCTAGTGGCTGTTGTTCCTGTAAGTATATTACTCCAGTGTAAGGCCGGATGGCCTCTAAATCAGCCAATTAAAAAAAAGATGGCCTATAACATGTTAAGCTTATTTGTAATTCCGACTAGTTATTGTAAACATTGAAGTTGCGTGCATGATCTCATTTTTCCACCGTATTTTAATATGATCTTGCAAGTTCTGCTCCCTGATTTTCGCATACACCCCTTCCGGAATGTCTCATCTTCTATTGCATGATGCTTCTACTGGAAGCTATGTTGTTGAAAAATTGATCTTACTAATATATCCTACCTCTCTTAAAGAAGAGCAGGTTTGGGTGGATTTCGTTTGCCATTTTCTGTCCAATTTGGACAATTGTATCCCTGGATTGGTTGGACATTGTTCTTGGTCAGTTGGCTATAATGGTCATTTTACCTCTTGTGCTTAGTGGGCTACGTGGCCTCCTCTCCTTTTCTTCCTCTGCTCCACGCAACACACACGCACATATACACAAGCAGAGGAGATGAACACGTTAGAGAGAGAGAGAAAAAGGGAGAAGAAGAGAAGCGAGATTTGAGGCGGACTCGACGAGGTGATCCCTCCCGGACCTCACGTAAGGCGGCCACAACGGCGATGATGACGATAACTACGGCGGCGAAGAGGACGGCGATGAAGAAAGCAAGGGATCTGGTTAGGGCTTCTTCTGTGCGTTTCTTTCGTTAGATGAGGTAACTTTCTCCTCTCTCTCTCTCTCTCTCTCAATCGATCGACCGATCGATTCTGACTTTGCAGTATCTCTCTCTCTCTAAAGCCCTAAAATGAAGACCCTAGATGGAAATAGAGGGACAAAATTGTTGGACTCTGTGGCTGCTGTGCACAGCAAAGAGCAGCGGCAATACGCCACGTACTGTTTGAAGCACAAAAAGGCAGAGAAGAAATGGGCCAACAGTTGCTGATCTACAGCTATTCTAAAGGTAATTTTCTGAGTTCTTTTTCCATGATTTAGGCTGGATTTGAGTTGTCATTCGAGTGGATTTTGTGTATTTTCGGTGGGTTAGTGAAAAAGAAGGTAAAACGGAAAAAGGGAATGAAAATTGAGTGACTTTTGTTAATTGATTTGTGTATAGAGATTTATTTAGGACATCCATTTTTAGTTTTCCATGTCTTTTTTGTATGCGATTTATCATGCATGTGTGATTTTGTCCCTTTGTTCCCAAATTCTGTACCTAATTTCGCATGCATGTGTGCTTTTGTCCCTTTATTCCTAATTTCTGTACCTAATTTTGCTTGCATGTTTGATTCTGGAAATCTTGATGTTTAAATTTTTGCATTGACTGGCGGGATGTTTTTATATGCAGGAGATACTTGCATTGATGGACTCCCCCTTTTTACGTCCCCATGTCGCCACACGGGGGGCATGGGCATTGAATTATTCATGTTTTGGCCTTTTCACTAGGACCTTACTTTAAATTGGGCCATTGATTTTTTTAGGCTGGTTAACTTAATTTTTGTGTATTATAAGAAAAACATTTTACACAGGCCTCAATGAAAAAAAGTTTCCAAAATTTAAAAAGTGCCCATAAAAATTGGAGCCGCCCAAATTAGTCCAAATTTGAGGGTAAAGCCAGTTCCGGTGCATTGTTCTTAATATTGATACTGCTATTGATATGTGATGACCAATTGTCACTGTTGTTTGGTATGACGATTTTGATGGGTTTTCTTTCCAAAAATGTTTCAGGTACGTGAAAGAAGATCTTCCCCCACATTTGGATTCTACTTCTGAACCGCCTCCTCTCTTTGATGGAACTACTCGGTATACCCTCGCCCTCCCTTTCTCTTTGATTTAGATATGTACGAATTCATATAGGCAATCCCATTTTATGGGCATAATAAAGTTTGGTTTGATGTGATGTGAGTACGTATACAGATTTCACAGAACAAAATTTATTTGTTGTTTGTGAGATCTTTCTTTTTTTTGGTACACCGTTGGGTTTTTTTGTGTATCCATTCTGTAAAACTGGTGCAAAGTTTGTTGCCAAGGATGAGAGATGTTTCTGGTCATTGTGCTCCAGCTGCCGGAGAATAACCAAATTCCATTAATGGAGTCATGTACATTAAGCTAGGTATATCCGTTTTTACTTTTAAGTTTATATTGTCAGTAAACAAGAGGCATGCTGGATTTTAGGTTATTACATTTGTTTCACTAAATGAAATCTGTAATTTGTTACCGCTTAATGAAATCTGTAATTTGTTTTCCAACGGGAGAAGTATTTGCTGGTGATTGTATGTGTCTTTTGTAATGACTTGGTGTAGAGATATATATACACGTATGTGTTATCCAAGATTACCATAGTATTTTGCCCTTGAGTGCTGTGCTAGAATGGAACTTCAGGTGCCAGCTAGCAACATGGTTGGATGGCATCATATATCATTCATTCCTCTGGTATAGTGAGCAAAGTACATCCACAGCTTAGGCTATTACCTTTACATTGTACTGGGATACCGGATATGTATTGTGCTCATTTAGTTATACTTTGTTACGCTTCCTCCCAGCATTACCTGTTTGCTTTTGCGAATATTACTATCTATATAGCCTTGTGTTTAGGTGTAGACCGTTGCTGGAGCTTAAGCTACGTTGATCCAGTTGATGTTTGTCAGGTTGTTCTTTAATTATGTTAGCAATTGATGCTGCATTTTAATGTATAAAACAAAATTTGTATTAGAAATTAAAACATCACTATGGCCTGCAGAGGTTGCCACAGGTTGCCCATCCTTTAACTCATGCAGTTGACGGAAAGTATTCCAGCCATTGTACAAGCGACAGCCAACAATTTCAACTGGCCAAGCTCTGGATGGTTTTCGAGTGGACTGGTCCAAATTTACAGTGGCGAGAGCTCCATCCTCCTGTAGGTAAGCGTATATTACATTTGTAACATGTCCATTCTTCCATGTGCCTGCCCTGTTTTTCCCACCTACCTCACTCCCTCCCTGTGCACACAAAAACATGCACAAACACACATAGACAAACTATTCTGCCTATTCATATTGAGCTCTGTATGAACCTATATGTATTTATGCCTCTGTCTTGTTCCTTTGTTTCTGTTCTAGGAAATCTGTGTGCTTCGTTATTACGCTCAGCTGTTGCAGCTGAATAGAGTGTGCTGAATTTGTGCATTTACATCTTCCAGGCCTGCAGATCCGTCCTGTATATGCTTTTCCCTTTTTTAGCACATTTACTCCTTTAAGTTAAGAATTTTATTGGGATTCGTTGCTAAATTAGCTGAACTTATGATTTCTTTTTTCTTGGAGTTTGAACTTCATCTCAAACAAGTTTTCCAAATATATGACATCGAGGAGATGGTCATTAGAATGGCTGATCGGACTTGGACTGTGTCAATCCATGATCTGCACCTTGATGCTGAAATATTTAATTACTTTGTGGCTGCACTTCGACTGGAATTCCTTGACTACCTGCTGGTTGTTATGTTACCCAATCTGCAATTCCGAATTATTGTCTTAGATGTACCTTTGGTCCAGTTCAACATACTTCAGAATTCAGAAAAGTTTCTAGACCAAGTTCTATGTAATTTTAATATATATTGTTTGATTTTCTTTCTTTCCAAGCTTGTTTTTGCGGTATTAATGTAATTGTAAATTTTCCCATGCGAGCACGAGGGAAAACCAGAAGATGTATTAAACCCAGAAAAAGAAACAATTGGAGAAGAACTCAAGAGTATGTTCTAACTCTTTACTCAATTTGGATTTATAATCAATTCATTCCTAGGCATTATTGCTTAGTTGAATACTCTAATGATATTAGCCCATTCTACTGTTTGTTTGGTAGAATTTTAGTTGGACAATGTTATTCAATCCATATTGGCAAGAATTGAGAAGGAATCGAGGGCAAATTTATTTATTGCATACACCCATCTAAACACTCTCCAGAGGTAACATATACGTAGAGTTTAATTTCCCTAAGAGTTGAGTTTCATAAGGAAATTCTCACAGAGAAATTTAATTAATGATATGTATTTTTGAACATATACTTGTTGAATGACAAATGTGAGAGTGGGCTATCTGACAAAAATCTAGCCTCACTTGGTGTTTTCTCTGCATTCTGCTGTTGTTTCTCAGGGTAAACCTCATTGCTTTGCATTTACAGTTCTGCTTCTCTTTTACAGTTGCGTAGAGAAAGAATAGCAGAAAGAATGAGGGCTATGCAAGAAGTTGTTCCAAGCTGCAACAAGGTCTACGTTACTCTCTAATTGCAAAACGTATACTCTTGTCTTAAATTTTGATTCTCCTGCTGTTTTATTTAGATCATCAGAACCTGCATTTGACCATAAACTGTCTTCATTTGGATATAAAGTGTTCATCTTTGCCATCTCTAACACACTGCTGCTAACATACTTGCGTACAATGACATTAGGCTTGTGTGCAGTCATATGGAATAAAAATTGGGTATGGTGGAATCTCTAGGCCTTCCGGGGTTAGAGATGGCTCCTCTTCTCAGGGTGGAGGCTGTTGCAGCTGAGGCTTGGAGATATATGTGCTGTAAATGTAATTATCTGCGTTCTTTTTCTGCTCAACTCTATTTGGTTTAATGACGTTATCTGTGTATAAATGTTATCCTTAGGTTTACAATACATGCTTTTCCAAACTGATTTTTCCAACGGGCATGACGGACGTGCCTTGCACGTCGCGATGTACCTAGTATGTTGAGAAAGAAAGCTTCTTGGGTTGGTCTCATTGCCATATCAATGGTTCCAACATTAGACATTCCAATTGCCGTTTCTTATTGCCTCCCACAATGCGTACACTTAATTACCCGATAAAGTATTTGGCAAGACTTGTTCAAAGTTTCTTCTAGTTTTGAAAAACATCACCTCTTCTGTTGGGATTTGTCCCACATCGGTTAATTATCTCATCCAAAACTAGTATATGAGCCTGGGCGGCCTCTCCACTCTTTGCCAATTGGTTTGGAGTTGGATGCTTTAACATGGTATCAGAGCTAGGGTTTCGGAGGCTTTTCCCTTTGTCCGTGCCATAGTTGCACTTTCTTTCATTGTGATCTATGTGTTCCGGATCCTTTGTTTACCTTTCCATGTGCAAGTCGGGGGTCGCACATGCGGGGGAGTGTTGGGATTTGTCCCGCATCGGTTAATTATCTCCTCCAAAACTACTATATGAGCCTGGGCGGCCTCTCCACTATTTGCTAATTGGTTTGGAGTTGGATGCTTTAACATCTTCTTTTCATACCTCTTCGTCTCATGGCTAAATTTCTATCTTAATTTTTCGCAGATGATCGATTTCTTTGGTACTTAAACACTATTGGTAAGACTATATCTTTCCTACGATCTTATCTTTAGTGAACCACAGTAAAACAAAATGTTGTACGGAAGCCGAATAAACAGACGGTGACTATGAATATTGAATCAAAGAACAAAACAGATGTGTGAAGCAAACCAAACTAATCAAACCAAACATGAGAGAAAGAGAGAAAACAAACAGAAGGAGATAGACACACAGATTTACGTGGTTCGTTATAGGGTTTTTCCGATTCATTCTTCTGCTGGCTTTTTCTTATTTCCCCTTATTTGATCTTCTACTGGCTTTTCCTTATTTCTCCTTATTTGATCACAGATGGGGTGTGACTTTTCCTCCTCCTAGGTTCATGTGTTGGTGCTTTAAGTTCACATGAAGCAATAATCACCCAGCTTGTTCGTCCATTATTTTTTTTTGATCTGCAATAAATTTAATTAATAACTCGACAAAGGGTACATCGAGGCAGCCAAATGCACGCCATAATGGATGAGGCAAAACATAGGGCTGAAAGAAAGAAAAGAAAAAGGAAAGAAAAATACATTCAATGATAAATTGATCAATGGACCTTATCATTGGGGTCAAAATTCAATGAGAGTTGATTCGGCCGGGAAGTCATTCTCAGCTACTGTCTAAAGTTGTGGTCTACTCAATTGAAGAAGTCTAATTGTTCCTAATATATTGTCAAGATAGATGGTCTGCTTTGGTGATTCAGTCAAGAAAGGTTGGTGAGCATTGAAGTGGATAGTAGAATCGGTCGGTGTGGACATAGGCTTGGGCATTTCAACTGCATTTGGCATCCTCTCCAGTCTGGTTCTTGACTGATTTTTATGTTCCTTCTTTGTTAAAATTTCGGCCTCGAGGACAAGGCATTCTTAAGGAGGGTGCAACGATACGCACTCTAGTTAGGAGCGGTTAGTTAGATTGACCGGAAAAGTTGTTAAGCGGTCAATGCCAAGTGCAATTGAAGTTTTCAATGAATAGCTAGAGAACATTGAATGTGTTAAGAAAAGAAAGAAATGTTGATAGAATTACATAAGGAAAGCCAGACCTGTTAAGTGGTCAATGTCTTTAGCTTCTTGCAAATTAGTTTAATGATCTCCGGATGGTAGCATACTGTAATTGCATATTTCAATTAAATTATAATTGACCACACAAGAACGAGATTTAACAGTAATATTTCCAAACAAATATACGTCAATTTGCAATCATCTTTGTTTTGTTCTGGTACAAACTGCTTCTTAGCTACCATGGACAAAAACAGAGGGATAGAATCCATCATCAAAAATGACGATGAAAGTAACATTATGAATTGGTGGTGATCTATCTTCTAATACCCCTTACATTGGACCCAAAATAACCTATCTCAAACTAAAATAGTATCGATTGATGAAAGAGACTACTCTCTTCGATACAATAAATAGTGGTTACATCTTTCTCACTCGGACTCTACAATAATTTCCAACTCGTTGTTGAAAGGCCTTCCACTCGCCTGTCCCGTGGCCAATGTTGGATTTATAGAGGCAAATGGATGGGAGGCTTGATCACAGTGTCTCCGTCTCCTTCCAACATTTGAATCACAACGTGCATTGAAGGCCTGTCAACTGGATACCACTGAATGCACTTTAGTCCCACGATTGCTAACTTCTTTGCAATCTTGGCATCTCCTTCATCTTGGATATCAATTCCTAGCTCTTCTCCCCTATCTAAACAATTGTAAATCCATTCCGGAAAGTATACTTGGTTAGTGCTATTCACCATTACATCAAAATTCTTTTTCAATCCCTCCTACCATTTCGAGCAACAATATTCCGAAACTATAAATATCTGATTTGTATGACACATTCCCGAAGTTCCTAGAGAACACTTCCGGTGCAATATAGCCAATGGTCCCCCTAGCAGTCATCATGGATACAACACTTTGTTCCTTTGAACACAACTTTGCTCGACCAAAATCCGATATCTTTGGATTCAAGTTATCATCCAACAAGATATTATGTGGTTTAATATCAAAATGAAGGATTTGTTGATCACACCCTTGGTGAAGATACTCAATCCCTTTGGCTATGCCCATAGCAATTTCTAGCAGCTTCTTCCAACCAAGTGAACGCTTATTGTGATCAGATGATGCAAACTTTTCTAGCGAATCATTTGGTACGAACTCGTAAATAAGAGCTTTTCTGAATCCATCAGCACAATATCCAACCAAGCGAACCACATTGACGTGGTGGATTGTACCAATTATTCCCACTTCGTTGATGAACTCTTCCCCATTGTCCTTAGTGTTATTGAGGATCTTTACCGCCACATGAACATCATTGGAAAGTTGTCCCTTGTACACTGGTCCATATCCTCCTTGGCCTACTTTGTCCTTGAATTGATTCGTAATTTTCTTGACATCGGCATAAGAGTATCTTGCCATCTTCAAAGCTCTATAATCCTCCAAGAACCTCTCATCTTTAGATGACCCTTTCTCTTTATTTTCTTCTGTCTATGACACCAGTATAGTGCAATAAGGATCACCAGAAGCAGAAATGAGCCTACAGTCACACCTATAATCACGACGTCACCTACGAAAGATAGGAAATACTCGTTATATTTTTCCTTTGTGTACTGAAAATGGTGTTCAAAACTTCAGCCCGACTCTATCTGGGCTCATTTGTTTAACGGCATCGATGGCGCCACAGCTTCTGGGGAGTATTCAGTGACCCTCAACTTTGATACACCCTGTATACATGTTGTATTACCTCAAACTATAAGTTGAACTCCTAACATTAAAATGTAAAACTTGGATAGTCATCTCAATCTCAACCGGGAAGATAATTGTCATTATTTTCCATGCTGATTCAATTGATTTCGCCGCAAAGTGAAAACGAAATATTTAATTGGTTTCACCACAAACAATATTAGATAATTAGTTTACTAATTTTAATCGGAGAATTTTATGTTAGTTTTCCTTATAAATTTGATAAAATTTAGGATTCTTCAATAAATGCCATTGAAAATTTTCTAGAGCCACCACTGATAGTGAAGGATGTACTAAACCCACTGAATTAGTACTAGTTGGATTACTAATCTATACCACTCCGCCCATGGTAGACCATTGTCGTATATCCCCACGTTGTGAAATTATATATCCGCCATATGTTTAAATCACGTCGTGAATATTTTAAACAAACACTGGATATTTGGAAACAAATAGACCTTCCGAGTACATGCAATTCTGGGCCGAAATGTACCTACTAATTACCGACCCTAAATTGTAAGGTTTGAACTTCAAACTTTGAAGAACGACGAAATATTAACCATTGGTCACCTCGTCCAAACCCATGACTTCCCACAAGCTTCTAGCCAATTGGGCCAATTATAACTTCACAACCTTGAATTACGTTTCTGTAATACCCCGTATATTGAAATTTGCATGCAAGTGTGGCGTGTCATTATTGAGAGTGTATGCACGTGATGGTGTGAGGTGTGTGCATATGTGGCGTACGTGCACAGATATATATCTTATCATAGGTATATACTAGTGCATGCCCGTGCCTTCAAGCACGGCACAACGTATCTAATTAAAGGCACGTTGCTAGTGCATGCCTGAAGGCACGATTCCACGATCAGCACACTGCAAATAAATACTGGATATTGAACCCAATTTATCAACCCCTGTCCAAGAGTAAGATTTTAAGAACCAATATTTTAAAATTTAAACATACCAACCAATGCTCTACATCAACTAAATCAGTAGGGGATGAAAAATAATAATGAAACTCTTTTTGGTACTGGTTTTGGCCTTTTGGTTTAATTTATAAAAATGAGAGAGCAATAAGAGTAGGGGACGAAAACTATCATCCTTCTAATTTGGTGTTTTTGATTTATGCAGTCTTATACCTGGAAAAAAAAAAAGATGAAACTCTTAGTCATGAACTATTGTTCACACATTGCATGGGCTTACACATTTTCCAACTTAAATGGATGGCCAATAGCCATTACCTGCTTCCAAAGATTTTCCAAAACACATACAATTGAATAAAAAGTAGTCTACTTACTATAAAAACCAATTCACTGCTACAAATTCACCGAACATGTGTTGGGCATTCCATCAAACACCTTATTGGTTACATAAAAAAGGTAGTGAGTACATGAGAAGGAAGGAAGCTAGAGATGGGAACCACTGCTTTAAACAGAGCAATATCAATGATTTTGCAGCGACGTCATGGCCATCATCTACTTTGTCGGACCATAGCCAACCCATTTCTACTGCCTGCGTGGAGAGAGAGAGAGAGAGAGAGAGAGAGAGAGAGAACGTAGTTTTGAGAGAGAATTTTATTTAAGATTCCTCCCTCCCTCACTAAAATGCCACTCAAATGTAATGTATTTACCAAAATGTCATGTTGTAAGGTCCAACGGCTGTAACGTATTGAAAACTCACTCTAACGGCTAAAAATGTGCTCTTGTTTGTACGTGTACATAAATTTTGGAATTTTCCCTTAAGATACCGCTTTGTTTTATAATATAGATGGTCTTAATTTTGGAAAAAAAGAAGGAAAAAGGGAGAAAAGGTAGGGCTTTAATTTAGAGAGAGCCGTGAGGAGCATAATTATGGGTTCTTGTTCTGATGAGATCTTGTATGACGTTCTTTGAAGAGGAATATAAGGTGGAATTATATCTGATGGCAAGGCGATTTGAGGGTGAGTGTGAGATATATATTTTTTCCCGTACTCAGAATCTCTATCCATATTTCCTAGTTTTTATAAACTAGGTGGCGACTCTGTTTTGATGATAACCACTATCGTGTGGCGATGTTCCTAGCCATGAGAATATCCACGATCTTAGTTTATAAAGCAAGCAACTAATCAAACAGCAACGATCAATCTGTATGGCGATGCCCCGCTCCGAGAGGTGTCTACAAATAACACTATTCCAAATTCATTAAGGATTAATCATCCTCACACGTTTGCAACAAAAGGAAATAAACGAAGGCCATGGAAAGGCCTAAAATCCATTCATCACCTGCATGGTGGATTATAATAAGCCTACTAACAAAGAGCTATGCCAAAAGACAAGTTAGTCAATGGGCTGTGGTGAGGTTAGTGAGATGGTATGTCACTCGTCATATATTGAGGAGGACCAGATATGTGGTTCCATTTATATGTGGAATGTGTTATATTCGTGGTTGGTGTTAATACGTGGTGGTTGATGTTGTGCAGTTATTTTAATGTTGACATTGTTCACGTTATTATGTCTCACACACTTCTGGAGTTCTTTTGGACTCCAGCTTGCAGGTTGGTTAGCGGGTTAGGTGCCGGTGGTGAGAGCTTGTCTGAGTTGCTGCGAGAGCGGGTTGTTGTTTATTTACTTCAAAGATAGCTGTAAATTATATAGTTTTTGGAATAAAAGACAGATTGTGTTCTTTTTAATATCGTGGTACTTGAGGATTTGGGTTGTTATATTCTCTCGTTAAGTTTTCAAGATCTATTTTGGGTATGCAAATTTCCTTTTAACTTTCTCTGATTTGAGCATGCAAATTAAATGAAAGGCCAAATTAAAATACTTCATACGTGATACATCCCAATTTGATGAGTCCAATTAATTTTGTCCACCCTCCAGAGGGTTGCTCCATTCCATTTAGCCAAAGAAGTACATATTTTCAAATAAGTACTTATTAGTATTATTTTGTAATTTGCAAGCTTAAAAATAATGGGTTAACTGAAATCTAATAATATACAATATAGATCTTTTAAACGAGTAAAAAATTGAAAAATTATTTTCGTAAGCACGTTATTTTTAAGCTTGAAAATTGAAATAAGTACTTATTTCAAAAGAAGGTTAGTGGAACAGAATTCTCTCTCTTATTGGTTGAAATAGTGTAGGTTCTCCCTTGCAATACATTTTTTGATAACCATGACATCACTTTGTAGTGGGACCTACATCATTTCAACCAATAGGAAAAAGGATAATATTCACCCTTTTTTAGGGAGGGTAAACAAAATTAAATTCAGTTTTCAGTTGTATATCTCTGTTTTTGTTGTAACTCTGTTTGAAACTCTGTTGTTTTCATCTAATCTATTTTGTTGCGTCAAAAAAAATTTAAAGTTCCAATTTGATAGTCCACTTGTTGACTTTAACATGTTGGAAAAGTTTCTTTAATGCCCCTTCACTTTTCAAAAATCATGTATTAGGAAAAATGCCCGGCATTTTTGAAAATTCAAATTGAGTGTAATTATTGTGTTTTCTTAATACAGTAAGTTAGAACAGTTGGAACAAATAAATTTGGACGGAGTGAGTACAAAACAAAAACGAAAAACAAAACAGTAGGGAAATAAGAGAAGGGGGTACCTTTTTTAAGTGGATTCAGGTCGCCAAAGCTTACAATTTCATCGCCCCTGTGTTGGAATTATTCATGTGGCTCACATGTCACATCAATCATATTTATATTTTATAGTATTTATATTCATAACTAAAATATGAGTGTTAGATTTAAATGAAATATTGCCTAAATAGTTGGTGACTATTCATAAAAAGGTTTGGTGGCTATTCATGAATAGGTTTAGTGACCATTTATATGTAAGGTTGCAATTATTAATGAATAGGTGTCTCATTACTTCTTTGATGGAAGAAAGTATGAAGAGTTGTGTCCATTGGAAAAGGATCCCGATCTATCTATATAAAGGCTTGTGATTACCATCAAGTTACATGTGTGAAGAACATTTATATTGATTAGATTGGAAATTCTGCCCATTGCTTTCCGAAATCAATTAGTGAGAGTTTGTGTTGGTGGAACATATTGGTTCAAAATCGGAATGGTTTCAGATTTCTAGACTTAAACCCCATGGCAGAAGGTAAATAATTTTTCCGCTGCGTATTTATTTTGATTCTCCCACATAGGTTTTTCACCGTGCTGTTACTCTGAACAATTTTAAACCTACAAAACTTTCCTTTAACCTCACATTTCCCACAAACCGGTTGGAGCCATTTCAACTGCAGATCAGCTGTTTGTTCAAACACCTCAGAGGGAACCGACGGAACATTAAACATCTTTCTGCACGATATGAGCTGGGGGGGTGCATACTGGATACTATTATCGAGCCCGACACGAACTTCACGATCATTGCCACCGAGGCAAGTGATCATTCGATACCAGAAATCCGGATTCAGCGAATTTATCGTTGAATACGATAAATCCAGATTCGTTGAAGGGGCCGGGCAACTGAATACACTAAAATCGGACACGAGATCTGCAAATTGAAAGGTAGTGGTGGACAAACTGAGGTTTTGAAGCTGTTGTGGCAAGGGCGGAACCAGGAATTTATTCGACCTGGGCTAACCAAAATTTATATATGTGAACCAAAAAGAAGGCAAACTCGTATATAAATATATAAATGTTTAAAAATAAACAAAACAAAAGTACAAAAGAGTTTTTCCTCCTTTTTATTTTGTTGTTCCATTAGAGTATGTACGACAGAGTAGCAAAAATAAAATATTAGCTATTATAGCAACCTAAAACCGAGAAACCCACCTACAATAATTAGATAAAACCTTAGATAAAATACATTTCGCTATAATACTTCCGTAAATATACTGAACGACTGTTTATCAACAATTTCTTTAATATTATTTTTCACTTCTCTCTCTTGATTTCTCTTATATTATTAAAGAGTCTCAAAAAAATTAAGTAATCTAATTTTTCATTCGTTTGAATTAGTTTAAGATCTTATTTTTCTAATCATATTATTCTAAATGCTTATAATTAATTTTAACCATATTTTTAAATATATAAACTATCTAAAAAAATCAAGTACTCCATATTTTAATCCGTTTAAATCAGTGCGAAGATCTTATTTTTTTTATCATATTGTTCTAAAATGTCATAATTAATATTTGCATTTAGAACTCTCATAATCAAGTATCTACCCTATATGATCCCAAATAAAGAGCAGATACTTGATTACAAGAGCCCTAGAGACAAAAATTAATTATGACCATTTAGGATAATATGATCAAACAAATAAGATCTTCACGCCGTTCAAACGGATGGTGGGTTGAGCTAGGCTGAATGGGAGGATAGTGGGTTGGGCTAAATTCATTTCGACCGAAACTTTACACATAATTTTTTATTTTTTTTTAAATTCTTCAGGTTTGCACATGGGCTATAGCCTAGTGGAGCCCAAGTGTAGTTACGCCCAGTTGTGGGAAGCAGCTGTTGGGGTCTCTGATGTGAATTAATTGGGATTTGTAATCAATATTGGTGATTATAACTTGGACGGAATAGGGGAGGTTGAGGAGAGTGGCGGAGGTGTTTGGAGAGCAAGAGAGATCGAACCCGGGATAGCCGTAGTACATGGACATGTTACTATTCCTATATAAAATCCCTGTCTCTCTGAAAATTAATCTTAAAATCTTTAGTAGAGACTCGTAGTTCTATTTTGCTATAGAAATAGATTCGTTTAAGAAAGGTTTTAGATGAAAAAAAAGAAGAAGAAAGGTTTTAGATGAACGTTTGTGCAGCTCCCTTATTCTCAGCAACGAGTGTTCTTATTATTTTCTTGTGGAAAATTCAGCATGGCTCCTTACTTCTCACCAATGAGTGTTCCTTTTTCAGCATGGCTCCTTTTGTTCAATGTTATGCCGATATTGACCTTGACTTTGCCCTATTTTTTATCTTCACTTCTATTCATTGATTTTCGTTTTATCATTTTTCTCCCTTCTCATCAGCTTCAAAACTAAAAAAATTTCGTCCTCTCTCTCTCTCACTCGGGAATGGCTCTCGCGCGAGCGGGCAACAAACCCCTTGATTAAAATTAGTAAACTAATTATACCCTACTGTTCAAATTTGAGAATACATTATAGGGAAAATGACGGCCAATGACGTGTTTTGATAATTAATATCCGCTAATGACATTTTCAGCAGTAACAAATATTTTTAGCATGTCCTTAGTGAGTATTAATTATCAAAACACGTCTTGGACCGTCATTTTCCCTACATTATAATACATTGGCGGTGTAAACATCTGTTTTCCTCAAAATAATTACATTGCGTTACGTCTTTAATATAGTGGTCCCAATTAATAGAACACGGCGAGATGACACAATCTATTTAATTTGGAAGAAATAAATGTTTACACAAGTGGTGTAATAATTTAATCTCTTCTAACTCATCTCTCTCTATAAGACTAAAGACTTCCTGTTCTAATTTTTCTGTACAAATAAATTCATTTTTTTTAGGGAGGGCAAGAGGGTAATTTCACCTACCAAACTCACCTAGGCAATTGCTAATAAATTCGTTCAAGAAATAGGTTTTCGATGAACATTTGTAATTTGGCTCACTTTCTTCTTAGCAGTCAGTGTTCTTCTCTCTTTTTTTTTGGAAAATTCAGCAATTAGTGTTCAAAGTCATTACCAATATTGACTTTGACTCAGTGAGCTCCACTTGTTTCTGTGTATTTTTCTTCACTGATATCGACTCTTTTTTTTTTAGTCTTAGCACACCGATTCTTCTTCTTTTCTTTTTTTTTTCGAAAATTCAGCAATCAGTGTTCAAAGTCATTACCGATATTGACTTTGACTTAGTGAGCTCCACATGTTTACGTGTACTTTTCTTCACAAATATCGACTTTCGTTTTTTAAGTCTCAGCACACCGATTCTTCTTCTATTGACTTTGACTTAGTGAGCTCCACATGTTTACGTATACTTTTCTTCACCGATATCGACTTTTTTTTTTTAATATCAGCACACCGATTCTTCTCTTTTCTTTTTTTGGAAAATTCAGCAATCAGTGTTCAAAGTCATTACCGATATTAACTGACTTAGTGAGCTCCACATGTTTACGTGTACTTTTCTTCACCGATATCGACTTCTTTTTTTTTAGTCTCAACACACCGATTCTTCTTCTTCTTTTTTTATTTTTTTGAAAAATTCAGCAATCAGTGTTCAAAGTCATTATCGATATTGACTTTGACTTAGTGTGCTCCACATGTTTATGTGTACTTTCTTCACCGATATCGACTTCTTCTTTTTTTTTAATCTCAACACACCAATTCTTCTTCTTTTTTTTTGGAAAATTCAGCAATCAGTGTTCAAATTCATTACCGATATTGACTTTGAATTAGTGAGCTCCACATGTTTACGTGTACTTTTCTTCACCGATATCGACTTTTTTTTTTTAGTCTCAGCACACCGATTCTTCTCTTTTTTTTTTTGGAAAAATTCAACAATCAGTGTTCAAAGTCATTACCGATATTGACTTTGATTTAGTGAGCTCCACATGTTTACATTTATTTTTCTCCACCGATATCGACTTTTTTTTTTAATCTCAGCACACAGATTCTTCTCTTTTTTTGAAAAATTCAGCAATCAGCAGTGTTTAAAGTCATTACCGATATTGACTTCGACTTAGTGAGTTCCACATGTTTACGTGTACTTTTCTTCACCAATATCGACTTGGAAAAGTCTTTTCTTTTATCTTCACTTTTCTTTAATAGTATTGTTTACTACTATCATAGTAGGAGTATCTTTTAGGGAAATTGCAAATCAGAGGCAAAAGAGGTGACGGATCTGAATCCTCTACGAGGATATCTCTGTGAGGATCTTCTGAGAGAGGATGCCAAGAAATCCAATGGTCCAAAAAAAAATAAAAAATTTCTGCCAGCTCATAAAACTTGTTTAAAACATCGTTTGATGAAGTAAAAAAAAATCTCCTCCGCTCGGGGGGGAGATGCCCGTTCCTCCTCCCCCCGGGCTCTCTTCCTCTTCTCTTTTTCCTCCCTTTCCCCCTTCTCCTCTTTCTCTTCTGCCTGCCCCGCTCCCTTTCCGTTTTGCCTTGGATCGTCTCCGGTGTTTCTGTTGGGTTCGCCGGCTTGTTTTGGCCTAACGGCTTGTCGATCTCTCCGGCCTGGCTCCCACCGGCTTTCTTCTGTTGGTTGGGTCCGGTCTATGCTTAACGGCGAAGTGGAGCCGCGGATCTTGTCCCTACTGCTTCTGCTTCGATGAAGGCTGTAGGTGTGGCGATTTGGTCGGGGTGGTGGCTGGTGGTTGTGGTGGAGGTTAAGGTTTTTTTTTGTTGCAGGTTTTTGGGGGGTCTCACGGATCTGAGGTTTCCGGTGGCTGATTGAGAGTTTTTGGGGTTTTCGGTGGCAATAAGGGAGTTGGGTTCAGGGGTGTTGGTGAGGATCTGGGTTGGGATGGTGGTAGCAGGGCGGTGGTTCTTGGTTCGTGGGTGGTGACAGCAGGCGGCATCCCGATGCGGATTGGTACCACTGTGGTCGGTTGGCTCAGATCATTTATGGGAGCCGAATCGACGGTGTCTCGGTGGTCGTCGTTGGGTCTCCGGCTGCACACGGGGGCTTTTGGCGGAGGGCTTGTCTGCTGTTGTCTGGTGTTTTTGATCCGGGGCTGGTCTGTCGGTGGCTGGGGTGGTGGTCGGCGTTCTGGAGTGGCTTGGCCTATGTACCCTATGGGCTTTGCCGTTGGGAGCGGGGCCTATGTTTCCTATGGGCCTCGCCTTAGGTGGTGTTTTGGTGGCGGGGGTGGCTTGTGGTGGTGGCGTCTGGCGGTGGAGTGGGTGGCGGCGTTGGATGTCGGCGGCGACTGATGGCTGGATTTTCTGCTGTAGGGTTTAGGGTTGGCTGTGGTTTGACTAATTTGAATTTAGTCTGTTTGGGTCAGGCCCATTTGCTGATTGTGTATGTATCTCTTGGGGCCTGGCCTATTTTGGGAGTGTTTGGGCTTGTCCAAACAGTTTTTTTTTTTTTTTCATCCAACCCTTGGTTGGATTTTCCTTCCCTTCCCCCATCTTGATGTACCCTTTGTCAAGATTTCTGAATAAAATTTTGTTGCCTATCAAAAAAAAAAGTATCTCTTAAATGTTTTTTTTTTTTTGGGTCAAAAGTGATAAGATTGTATTGATAAATGCAAAAAAAGAGATCATTACAAAGAACTTGGTCAAAGCCAAACTAATCGTCTAACAAATACAAAACAAGTAAATCACAAGGCAATCAATGTCTTTTATCCTAACCCAAATATAGCCTGAGGTAACAGCGACACTTTTAAATTGCCTAACATCTAATTAGGAGTCTCAAACGAGAAAAAGTGCAAAGTTAAGAACAAAAGACACAAAATACTCAGACGATCAAATGCACTCCACCCAAGTATGAACACACCAATGAATTCCCAAAAACTACAGATCTGCCAAGCCGTCATGGGTTGCCTCACCAAAGACATCATGTAGGGATAGAATGTTAAAACACAGATACCGTTGTGAAGTAATCTCAATTGAGAAAACCTGATTTGTAGACAAAATTTGTCCAAAAATGAAACTAGTAACTCTCGTTGAACGAGAGACGAAACTCTCATAGAACGAGAAACAAAACTCTCATAGATCAAACGACAAGTCGTTGATCTGGAGAGACGCAAGGAAAAAAATAAAAAATAAAAAAAGGGAGTCGGTAGTACCATGGCTTCCCCCTCCCTCCGCCGCACACATGTATGGAACCTACGGGGGAGGAGAAGGGAGAAGTGGAGTAGTGGTGGTTAGGGTTGAGAGAGAGAGAGAGAGAGATAGGGTTTCTTAAATGGTTACAACTCTCTTTCTTATGGGACAAGCAAAAAAAAACACCTGCCCAATATTCTTGTTTCCACACCGATTACATCAACCAATGGCTTCGCTCAAATATTTCTTGTCCAGTTTGTAGAAACTCTCTTGATCGGTCTCCGCGGGCAAAGAAAGGTTGACAGAATCACAAAAGGAAAAGCCGAATATTTAATACTCGGCTTTCTTGCAAATTTAAGTGGTCAACGTCTATAGTACTTTCTTGCAAATTTAATACTCTGGATGGCAGCATATGGTGATTAGATATATAGTCGAATATTTCATTCTATTTGACAGCGAGAACGAGATTTATCAGTAATATTTCCATGGTCGCAATGAAACAAAAGAAAGATTGTTGCAGATTAATGAGATTTATCAGTAATATTTTCAGTAAATTCCAAACAAATATACCACAAGTGTTAATCTGCAACAATTTTTCTTTTGATTCTTAGCGACCATGGACTACAACAAAAGAATAGAATCTCATCAATTATCCTAAAAAAGACCATAAAAGTAACATCATAAATTGGTCGTGAACTCATAGTACCCAATACATTGGAGGCAAATAACATATTTCAAAGCACAACAGAAGTTTTATGGTAAGGCCATACATCGGTAGAATAAAATTTGTTGCGTATCAATTATTTTTTATATCTCTGGGTGTCATGTATCAATTGGTGAAAGAGACTACCCTCTACCAACAACAAATAGTGGTTATATCTTTCTCACTCGGATTCAAAAATAACTTCTTGCGAGGAATTTTTTAGGGAGGGCAAGAGGGTAATTTCACCTACCAAACTCACCTAGGCAATTGCTAATAAATTCGTTCAAGAAATAGGTTTTCGATGAACATTTGTAATTTGGCTCACTTTCTTCTTAGCAGTCAGTGTTCTTCTCTTTTTTTTTGGAAAATTCAGCAATCACTACAAGAAATCTGACTTTTTGCGAGGAATTTTTTAGCGAGGAAATCAATTTCCTCGCTAAAGGAAGGGTATTGGCGAGGAAATTACGGTTTTCTCACAAATGGGACGACAGTGGTGTTTTATTGCGTAGAAGGCAAATTTTCCTCGCTATTTTGTTGTCGCTAAAGAGTATTTGCGACAAATTTTCAAAATTCCTCGCTAATTCTTGCCACCAAAAACATCGCGGGGTTTTTAATGTACGCGGGAAAAATGAATTTGCGAGGAAATATAAAATTTTGTCGCCGAAAAGCTGTAGAGTTTTTTTTGTGTCAAACTTATTTGGACGCTAAAGTTGTAACCATTTTGCGAGGAATTATGTTTCTAGCAAAATAGTGGTTATTTGCAAGGAAATAAAGCATTGGCTGCTAAAAACCTATACTTACTTTTTGAGGGGAATTGTGTTCCTCGCTAAAAGCCTATAATTATTTTTAAGGCTCATAGTAGAAAATTTTCCATCCCTGCTTCCAATCTCACGCTACCTAGGGCTTATCGTTCTGCTCCCTCTCCGGAGACCTGGTTGTGTTCCTCGCTGAAAGCCTATAATTATTTTTAAGGCTCACAATAGAAAATTTTCCCATCCCTGCTTCCAATCTCACGCTACCTAGCTTATCGTTCTGCTCCCTCTCCGGAGACCTGGAACATAGTGTAAGGCACCTCTCTCTCTCTCTCTCTCTCTCTCTCTCTCTCTCTCTCTCTCTCTCTCTCTCTCTCTCCCCTCCCTTCGATTTCTCCCCTTATTCCATTGTTTGCATCTATGTGTTTTACAATATATTATAGTATATACTTACCCATTAGCAGAAGTGCATGATTTGTTTCCTTTTTAAAAAAAATATGTTTTCTCCGAATTAGCAAAATCTAGTAATTAATACTTCATCATCTTGGTTTCTGTTAGTTGACAGCAAAGAAAAGACAAAAGGGAAGAGCAAAAGCACTTGACTGGTACCCTCTCTCTCTCCATCATTTAGTTCATAGCAAGTCCTCATTATAGTCTTGCTTCAGGAATTCAATTTATTTTAGGGCTTTTGACACCTGTTATCCATTAATTTATAGCTCTAATTGGCAATTGGTTCTGTAAAATAAAAAGAAACATGCTAGTAGGACAAAAATCCTAGTGGAAGTCAAGTTTTTAGTATAAAATTAATCACACTTTGTATATAGAATTACCTACTTATTTATTACTTAGTTTATTCGGTGATTTCTTTTGGATCCCAAAGCAATTCGGTTGGATCCCAGATATTTGGTGCTTTCACATGCTCAACATGATATTTCACGTGTTTTTTTCTTGATTAGTAGTCTTATCCTTGGATTGTCGTTCCTAATATAGAATAATAGTGTTCCTTTCTTAATTTCTAGGCCCACATTATGTATTTTGCACATATTTAATGACCATCTTTTACACAAAGTCTAAAAATATGGACTACTTTCCATACTTTTTAATAAAGAGGTTAATAAAGTAGTTTTTACTTTCCACATCATGTATTGCACATATATTTTTTTGTGGGCTAGATGGGTTTGTGCGGCTCTGAGTTTCTGAAGCAGTTTGGTTGGATTTTCGTGAGCTTTTGGTTATGAATTTGGTTCTTTTTGGGGCTAGTAGGTTGTTGTGGTTGGCTATCTTTTTGGAGGTTTTCTTATTGATATTGTAGTTTTCTTTCAGTTCTTAAGGGCTTAAGATGGATAGGAGCTATGTTACATGGATCCTTCATTTTGGCTCTAAGTATCCGTGTCGATGTGTCCGACACCCGTATGCTTTTGCTATTCATATTGTTATAGACTTGCAACTGGAAAAAAAAAATAGTGATGATACATAGTTTTATTTGTTCTATGCTTGAAGGTTGGAACATATAATTGTTCTACAAAAAAGCTAGTGATCAACACGGTAGCTCCTCTTTGAAGCCCATGTCTACATAAACTGGTACTCCGTAATTGATAAGCTATGGTATTAAGGCTTGTTAAGTAGAGTTGGTTTTATGACTTGATCATTTGTCTTCTGACTTAAGCTGAGCACGTGGTAGCTTGTGTGTTGTGAACCGAAATTCTGTCCCTCTATCCCACTAGTTTAGGTAATATCAGCTAGCTCAACGAAAGAGCCTTCGCTCCGTGATTGAAATTAGGGGCTGGCCTTCACCTTTATGCAGCCTTATTAATGCACAAGAGCTGGTACTTTGAGACCACTGGTACTGGTGAATGTGGACAACTTGAAGTAATACTTTTCTGCGGCTGAGCTTCGGCTTCCATAGAAGGAGTTGAGTTGCAGTTTCTTTCTCTCTGTAATTTCATGTCTTGTCTTGGTCTTAAGGAGGGCCCTTCTGTGAAACCTGCGTATTCGCTGGTGGAAGTTGGGGTACTCATGCTGCCAAGGACACAAAAAGCCAATCTTATGGTGTGAACTTACACAAGTTTAATGAAAGAGCGGTCCTTCATAATTTTAAAGTGTTTTGAACCACTACAAAATGGTATTTTTGAATATCCATGTTTGCCTTTTCTCTCACTGCTGGTGTCCGCAGAATTGCTGCCGACTATAGTTAATCTACTGGTCCTTTTGTTCTCTGTGTATCTAAATTTGGAATGTGCAACTTAGAGTGTTGGCGTCTGTGACTGGAGGCTTGAATCTGGGAGCTCTATTCACCTTCGTGGAACATAATGCAGTATTACTTTATCTGATTTGAGCGGATGAACAAAGTCCACGACTATATTAAAATATCTTGCACTATAGATAAGTTGTCAACAAGTAGCTCATTTAAAAATTTAACTCGTTAGATAGGTCCTCGAGCAGTCTATTGACATTGAACCACGACAAACTCACAAAAAGCTTATGTTGTTAAAGACGGTCTGACCTTGATTCAATATAGACTTGAGAACTGCCCATTCCCATTTTATTCAGGACAAATGATTCAATTTGGTTGAGTACTCTTTAAGATTCTGCTAATTTTGCATGCATACTCTGGATAATATGTACTACTTAATGTTTTACTGCACATTGACTTCATTGTTTGAAATGAATTTCCTATTTCTTAAGTACTTGGACTGTTATAAACTTAGATTGATCGATCGAGAGCCAAAGAAATGAGTGCTTGGTTCTCCGGATTTTTCTTGCTGTTTTGTCCTTCCTTTAGCGATCGATTGAGAGCGAAAGAAACGAGTGCTTGGTTCTCCAGATTTTACTCGCAGAATTTGTACTATCTTTCCTGAATTTACTGAAATTTTGTACTTGCTCAGCCGATCGATCTCCTTCCTTCAGTGATCGATCGAGAACGAAAGAGACGAATGCTTGGTTGTCCGGAATTTACTCGCTGAAATCGTACTGTATTTCCGGATAAGTATTGAAGATGGCCTAAGTTTACAATAGCTGACTCAAGGTCTGTGCTTCACTATTTGGTCTGCCCTAATATTTCTTTTGTTGCCCTTTTGCTTGTGAAATGATGGTGATGCCTCAATTGACAATAAGGTTTGTTTTTTTGTTGCTAAAATGAGCCAATTAAAGCTGTTAACCTTTAGTTCCATCTTTTGTGCTAATTGGTTGTTTGTGGTGCTTTGCAAAGCAATATGGAGCGTGTCTTCCTTTATAAATTAAGTAATCACGCACTGCAGCCGTTTGATTTGATCGGCAACCGTTGCCAAACCATACCTCCGAGCGGCCACTCGGTGACAAAGCAACTCATTATAGTTAGTGTTATCCGGTTAAGGACTCATTGCTGCTTGATTTCTTGTGGGCTTGGTCTAGTCACAATCTACTTGCTAACTAGTTGGGATATTCATGTTTAGTAGGATGATAAATTCATTTTGAAATCATGACTATAATTTGTTAAGCTCTTTATTGTGTTACGTATATGCAGATTGCTCAAGAAATCAATGGTGATCATTTGGTGCATGGAGATAAAATATTGGAGTAGGAGATGGGAGTTGAAAAATGTTTTGGAGGACAAAGTTGCTATTTGCCTGTTGTGTTTTGGTCTTCTGGATGGAAGAAGAAGGATGTTGAAAGGATGCCTTTAGTTTTTGTTACATAACAGTAGATGTTATAAATAGTCCCTAGATTAAGGTTTTTGTCTTTGATACTTGATGTTATGTTCGGGCATTTTGGCTTTTGTTTTGGGTACTGAAGAAGATTAAGGTTAAGATACTGTACTTTTTTTTTGCGTGGAATGGATATTTTCCTAGCTAATAGTTGCTAATACTTTGGCGGCAATAGAAAATGTCCTCGCGGAAGCCAGTAAACATTTTGCGAGGAAATTTATTTACTCCAAATTTTAGTCTCTAAAAGCCTAATTGTGTTAACTTTGTTTGATACTAACAGTAAAAACATTTTGCGAGGAAATGTGATGGTCGCAAAAAAGTTCAAAAAAAAAAGAGAGTATTATTTAAGCGTGACCCTTGGTAGTTTTATACTATTGTTGCCTTTTTTAAAAATAAATGTCATTATATCTTAGTCTTACAAAAATAAATATGAAATTTATCATAATAATATTACATTGTAAATAATTTTCCAAGGTTTTGCGAAATGCGGATTAATTAGATCATTCATTAAAATTAATCGTGTATTCGTTAGACACTTGATTGGACGAAAAATATCATTTTTTTCAATAAATTCGCATCCAGATGAAGGGACTTTTAATACCTAATTGATCAAAAAAATTACATGAATGATTTAATCAACAAGCACAACAAAATCAACGATCTCGATCATCATGATTATGTCGCAACCGTGTGGTTATTGTACATCAATAGTTGCACAAGACTTAGTTTACTATCAATTGCGTCCCAATGAAGGGGTTTTCTCAACTGGATTGAGCCAAAATTTTACATGATTGCTATAATCAATAAGCCCAACAAAATCAACGATCCTGATCGTCATGATTGTGTCACGGTCGTGTGGCTACTGTACATTCAACTACTGCACAAGATTTAGTTTATTATCAAGTAAGTTGAACGTATAGATTATAAGAGATCATTGTCAAGTCTATTTTTTATAATGGTTGATCTAAACCATTAGGATTTCACCTTTTACTGATTACATCATTTCTACTAAAATATGAGATCATCGGATATTGACAAACACATGATCGGAAGACATTAATGCGTCCGGAGGCATTAAAGTCTTTATGGTGCATCACTCGAGCCCACATTGTGGTCTTTTTTGGCCATCCGAACCGTCTATCTTTTACATGACATGAATTAGATTATTTTGTACTAGCATAAAGTTAATCACGTATCGTTAGACGTTTGATCATAACAAAACGTATCGTTTTATCAATGAACTAGCGAATGCCCGTGCCTGAAGGCACGACTCGAACATTCAACACACACAAATTAAAACTGAACAACAAATTTAACCAACGAAGATGCATAGAACAAACGCAAACGCATAAATCTTGATCAAATAAAAAAACACAGATGTACCAGTAGTTTGAGTAATGTGTTATTGATACAATTTGTAAATACCAATAGTTTGAGTAATGTGATATTGATTATAATTTTGGTGTCCTTGTGACGAATGTTTATTAGCGCTAAAAGAGTGACCATTTTAAGTTACAGACCGATTTCGTGATCTTAAAATTATGTTTCAATTTTTTTTTACTCAATCTACACAACTTAAAGTATTGTTTCATAACAAAATGGACAGAAGCAAAGTAAATTCATATAAAATAAAATAAGCAAAGCATAGGTAAAATTTGTTGAAAATTCATAAATCACGCAACACGCGTATTAAAAATCCAATAAAGTTAAATTGACTAAAATGTTATTGGACCATTCGACAATGCTTTAACAACGATGCTTTCACGATGATCTCATTGGTTATTTGCCAGTCCTTAACATTCCTGCATAAAGAATATCGATAATTATTAGATTTATCACAATTTATAAACCAATTTATGCAGAATCTAAGTGTGACAATAGAAGGAGAAGGACAACTTAGTACCTTTGGAAATGTGCAAACATTCTTCTGACCAATCAACTTTTAACACGAAGGTTACCACAGAGGCACAATGTTCATGGTACATAGGTTGTGGAGCAGGAATAAGAAACACATATGCGCGTCCATAAAATTGAGAAAGATATTAGACACAATACTTGCTTTGAATTTCTCCAACTAAATAGAAACAAAGGAGAATACTTAAAAAAATTTATCTGCTATTATCCAAATTCATAGGCAGGAAAATTTATCGTCTTTATGGTGCATCACTTGAGCCCACATTGTGGTCTTTTTTTGCCATCCGAACCGTCTATCTTTTACATGACATGAATTAGATTATTTTGTACTAGCATAAAGTTAATCACGTATCGTTAGACGTTTGATCATAACAAAACGTATCGTTTTATCAATGAATTTGTATCCCGATTGATGAAGCGGCTTACTAAACTCGATTGAGCCAAAATTTATGTGACTGATTTCATCAACAAACACAATGAAATTAACGGGATCGATCACTAAAAAAAATTTATGTAAGAGATTATGTTTGATGTTGTATTTCAATTGTTATATATGTAGCACTGTTGTAAAAGAAATTAATATTCACAAAAAAAATCATTCAGCGAGGAATAATTTTCGTGGTCATTTGTCCAAAAATTTCCAATTAGTGGCGGGATTGGGAAAAAGGAATGGCGCGCGGGAGGGGGGAAAAAACAAAAAACAAAAGCGGCACCGTTTGGGCAAAAAGGGGAATACTAGTCCTACTTTCCTTTCTCTCTTACGTCTCATAAGGCATAACCCTCTCTCTCGTTCTTCTCTTCTCTTCTCTGGTGAAGCTGCAGAGAACACTTCGATGAATCAGTGGTAACTCTTCTCTGAGATTTTAGGTACGGTGGTAAGTTTCCATCTCTCTTTTCCCATATCTTCCTCCAAACATCTTAAATCCCAGTTGATTTGTTGTGATTATTTGGGGCAAAGGTCTCATAATCTTACACACACACACACACACACACATATGTTTGTACATGGATCTGTGTATATATATATGCACTTATATGTCAGTATTTCTCCAATCTATAGTCACAAAACCCCATCTCATATGCACCGACTCTCACAATAATGAAAAGCTGAATATACTGTGCAGGGCCGGCCTAAGATTCTTGGGGCCTAAGCCAAACTTGTAAAACAGGGGCCCTATTTTTCTTTAAAAAATAAAAATAAACCTCAAGGAAAACAAAAGAAGGGGAAAAAAAGTTGAGAGTTGCTTGGGCTGAGAATTGAACCTTGAATCTGTTGGATATCAAGACTTACTTACCACTTGGCTAGCTATCTCCTCTGGTAACTGGAAGCCACTAATTAAATATATATTACGTACCTAGGTATAGGGGCCCTAATTTTTGGCCAAATTTCGGAGGCTTAAGTCCGCCGCCTTACTCAGTTTAGCTCAGAGCCGGCAGTGATACTGTGAGGAAATCAAGAATCTTGAAACCACATGTATGGAATTTATTTAAATTTTTTTTTTTTGCTGAAATTAAGCACATGCAGAAGAGGCCTCATTTATATACTCTATGTCTTTGTCTTTAATTACTCTATGTCTTTGTGTTTATTTACTCTATGTCTTTATGTGCTGAAATTAAGCACATGCAAAAGGGGTATTCAGTGTGGGGTTCTTTGAGTGTGGGGGTTTCAATTTCTGGTGCGGTAGCTGTGGGAGTACAGGGGTTTCAATTTTTGGTGTGGGGGCTGATTGGGGTTGGGTGTGTGGGAGTACGATTCTGAGGGTGAAGAGAGGTGCCATGTCTTATACTCAAAGAATGCAGTTCATTATTGATATGCTCTCTAGAATCTATACTGTTGGTTTTGGAACCTACATTGTTGGTTTCTTTTGTGGCACCTGTGGCAAAAATGTTAGATATGGGATGGACTTCCAGTGGAATGTTGGTGAACTACTCTGCTCTATGGCTTGTGGCTGTTCAAATCACTTGTGGCAGTCCCTTTCATGCACACTGCGGTTATTTGTCTCCCTTTCCATGGGGGTTGTTTTCCTTTTCTGTTTCGTCTGTCTGCTAGTTGATTGCTTATCAACCGGCTTTTCTATTTTTTTGGCTTGATGCTTTGGATAGGTGCCAACCTCGTTGAAAAGTATCCAGTGCATCTTGGTGCCATTTTTTCTTTTGGGACTATCTCTTGTATTTTGTTCTCCTCTCTCTTAATATATCTTTCTTCTTCGCCGTTCAAAAAAAAAATTTCTGGGGGGTTCGATTCTGGTGTTGTGGTTGGTTATGTGGAGTGATTGGGAGATGTTAGGGGCTTCTATTCTGTCAATGGAACTCAGCTAGCATGACCAAACTGGTGCTGGATTTATATTTACCATCTGCTACTTTTGTTGCTTATTCTGGAACTAAGAGAATCTGAGTTGGATTCATGTTCCTTTTTTTTTGTGATCATAATTTTGAGCATTTGATATACTACACGAAGAGTAAATAGTAAATCATACTTGATGAGAAAGAAGTACTAAGAAAGTTTGAGATCTTTGGAGAAAACCAATTTTAAACACTACATTGAACTGCCCTTAACTTTCTTTTATTTCTTTTATTAACCTTGTAGAAAAAAGAAGAAAATCTAAATAGATTACATTACTTAATCTTTTAAAAATCAATGGCAATGTAAATTAACTTTAATTTAAGGTATTTTCTTCCCTTATATTCAATTTTTGTTCAATTTTATATCATGTTTGGTGGTTGGTCTATTCTTATTTTTTGTCATCTTATAGATACGCAAAGATGTCTACTAGAGGTGGGGGACGAGTACGAGGAGGTCGTGGAATGACAAGTCATGGAATAACTCCTCATGGTGTGACTACAAGATCAGTGCTTACTCCTGCTGTGCAATTTATGCCAAATAACGGTGTGACTACAAGATCAGTGCTTACTCCTGCTGTGCAATTTACGCCAAATAATGGTGTGACTACAAGATCAGCGATTCCTCCTACTGTGCAATCTAACACCAAATAATGATCCAGAGCAAAACTCATCTGCCGCTCTACACATATCTGAGTCTGAGCAACCAAATGAATCCTTGGCACCTGGTACTTGTTAAAGAATGCATTTTTCACTTACAATTTAGACAATGCAGTTTCATACAAATCTATATTTCCATTTTTTAGAAGATGCACCTGTAACTAAGCAAGTACGTGGGAGAACTAAAGGTTTAGCGCTAGCTAAAATTCGAAGGTGTGGAGAGAAGGTTAAGTTGGGATTTTCTAGAATGTTGGGACAACCAACGAGTGAAAACGAGGATGACTTGACCAGGTACACCATAGAGTTAGGTGTTATTGTTCGGCGATTTGCTCCTTTACAAGCAAAAAGTTGGGCGGCAGTGCCCCGAGATGCGAAGGAAATGTTTATTGCACACATTCGTGTAAGTATCAGTAGCATTCTGACATAATTTTGACAGTTTGATGAAAAATAACGCACATAAAAAAGATATGTGAATAATTTTACTTGACATCGAAATTGTTGTCTCTATATATGCATTTGACTGGATGAATGTGTGGGATAAATAGGAAAAATTTGATCTACCTGAAGCAACTTATGTAGACAAAGCTATATTGCAAAGTATGGGTAAGCGATATTATGATAGCCAATCCCGCCTTAAGACGATGTTCGAGAAAGGAGTTGTCGATTGCCCTGCACACATAGAGGGGGCAGATTGGACATATTTGTGTAACTTATGGCAAGACAAAGACTATAAGGTATGTAGTAGTACTAATTTGCTATGGTTAAGAATTGGTAATATCTTCACGACCCCAACTCTTACTATAAATTCTAACATATAGATATTGTGGTACTCCTAATTGATTATTGAAAATGCAGGAAAAGTGTAACAAGTACAAGGTTAGTCGATCTAAGCCTAGGAATCACCATGTTGCTGGATCAAAGGCTTTCTACAAGGTCAAAAATCATTTGGTATGTCCTCTATTATTTCCTTATAGGTTTCAATATTTGTTGATTACAAAAAAAGCATGTGATTTTTTTTACCTAATTCACCAAAAAAAGGAGAAGAACGGCGTGAATCCTGACTTTCCTTAGACATGGAAGGAGACTCGTTACAGCCAAAAGAGAGGATGTTGCACAGATGGTTCAGAAACTGTATATGTAAGTGGAAAACATATAATGTATTAGTTTTATCTTCTAGAAAAATTTGTTTTCATTTTCTAGGCATAATTTACTGTGATATATAGTTGCAGAAACAGTTAAAAGATGTTCAGGATCAAGCGATGGCAAATGGATCTGTTCCTTTGACAGATGAGGAGCTCTCATGTACAGTCTTTGGACCCAAATCAGGATACATACATGGTTTAGGACATGGTCCCAAGCCTAGCCTAACAAAATTTAGCCAAGCTTCTCGGGCGCAACTTATAAGAGATGCTAAAGAGGCTAGAATGATGTTTCCAGTGCTAAAACTGTCGTTTCAAGTGCAGGAAACTGGTGTTACATGCTGGAAATTAGGTTTAATAGGTAAAAGTGTGAATCAAAATGTTGGAATATGAGTCCTAGTTGCTGAAACTGGGAATTATCCATGCAGGGACATAATCTTTTACGAGTTAGTTTAGAATTTCTAGACCATTTATTGCTTTCATAACCTTAAAATCACGTACTTAAATTAACAAGAGGATGCCGATAACTTTTCACAATGTGTCTTGTATTCTATTGTTTCTAGATGATATACCTTGAAACTTCTACTGCATAAGTTCAACCCTCTGACTTGGGTTGGTAGATAGTGCCGGCCAATTCTAATGATTGTGGTTTGATTTTTTGTGGCCTTGATTGAGCACATCATATTTATGTGCTGGGGGGAACTAATGGCAGAGAGTTGGTTTTTTACTCTTTAGTTAGAGCCCCCTTGGAAGAGCTACGCTAGTATACTAACATACTTTCCTAGCCTAGAGTGAAAGACTTCTAATGAGTATAAATTTTTTTATAGAAATTTGTTGGGATAATCATGTTTAGTAGTGATGGTATATTGTAATCAAATAGTAATCAAGAGTAGAATTTCTAAACCTTTTCATTTTACTACATTTATGCAGATTGCTCAACGAATGATGGTGATCTTTTTGTGGATGAAAATGCAATAGAGTACTAGATGGGAAACCAATGATGTTTGGAGGACAAAGCTGCTTTTTGCCTTTTGATTTTTGAGACTTCTAGATGGAAGAAGGATACTTGAAGGATGCAATTAGTTTTTGGTACTCAACAGTACATAATTTGGTACTTCATTTTGGTACTTCATTGTTGCCTTTTGTTTAAAGGACTTCTGGTACTTAACAACATGATATAGTACTTCATTGTGGAGGATATTTGAAGGAGGCTTTTGGTACTTAACAGTACATAATATAGTACTTCATTGTGGTTTTTGTATAGATACTTGATATTATGTTTTGGGAATTGAGGTACCATGTTTTGACATTTGAAAATTGTTTTAATGTTCCTGCAATTACTTTTGAGTTTTATGGATTGTGTTATTTGAATAATATAGCAGATCATTGAATGACAAGAAGCCAAAAAAAGAACAATTACCAAGGGGTTTTTTTGTCGCTAAAAGATTTATTTGTAATAAGAAAACTATTTTTTATTTGCGAGGATGAGTTTCTTTGCAAAATGTATTTCTTGTTTTGGGATAAAATTTAATTTCCTTGCCAAAAATTCACTTTTTGCTAGGGAATTTAACTTGTCGCTACTGGGTGCACCATTTTGTGAGGAAATGCTTAGTCACTAAACATATATATTGGGCGAGGAAACATGTGTTGTTGCTACTGATGGGTCATTTTGCGAGAAATTTTTTTGTTGCTAAACATTTAAATTTTGCGAGGAAATTCAGGTTGTTGCTATTAAATGCACCCTTTTTGTGAGGAAACATGTGTTGTTGCTACTGAGGGGCTATTTTGCGAGGAAAGTTGGGTTGTTGCTATTGAATGCACCCTTTTTGCGAGGAAATGATTTGTCGCCAAACATGTATATTTTGCGAGGAAAGTTGGGTTGTTGCTATTGAATGCACCCTTTTTGCGAGGAAATTCAGGTTGTTGCTATTAAATGCACCCTTTTTGTGAGGAAACATGTGTTGTTGCTACTGAGGGGCTATTTTGTGAGGAAAGTTGGGTTGTTGCTATTGAATGCACCCTTTTTGCGAGGAAATGATTTGTCGCCAAACATGTATATTTTGCGAGGAAAGTTGGGTTGTTGCTATTGAATGCACCCTTTTTGCGAGGAAATCCAGGTTGTTGCTATTAAATGCACCCTTTTTGTGAGGAAACATGTGTTGTTGCTACTGAGGGGCTATTTTGCGAGGAAACTTGGGTTGTTGCTATTGAATGCACCCTTTTTGCGAGGAAATGATTTGTCGCCAAACATGTATATTTGGCAAGGAACGGGATACTTATAGCAACTAATTTGTTTTACATCAGTGTCAAATGATATTCCTCGCAAAATGGGTCATTCAATAGCAACAACCAAAATTTCCTTGCAAAAAATAACCCTTTGGCGAGGAAAAAATATTTGGTCGCAAAAAAGAATCGGAGACTACCTATTTGCGAGGAATGGACGACGAATGAAATTTTGTCGCAAAAGCCCTTTTGCGAGGAGAATTTTGCAGTTAGCGAGAAAAATGTTTCCTCGCAAAAGGCTTGATTTCTTGTAGTGAATTAGTGTTCAAAGTCATTACCAATATTGACTTTGACTCAGTGAGCTCCACTTGTTTCTATGTATTTTTCTTCACTGATATCGACTCTTTTTTTTTTAGTCTTAGCACACCGATTCTTCTTCTTTTCTTTTTTTTTCGAAAATTCAGCAATCAGTGTTCAAAGTCATTACCGATATTAACTGACTTAGTGAGCTCCACATGTTTACGTGTACTTTTCTTCACCGATATCGACTTTTTTTTTTTAGTCTCAGCACACCGATTCTTCTCCTTTTTTTTTGGAAAAATTCAACAATCAGTGTTCAAAGTCATTACCGATATTGACTTTGACTTAGTGAGCTCCACATGTTTACATTTACTTTTCTCCACCGATATCGACTTTTTTTTTTTAATCTCAGCACACAGATTCTTCTCTTTTTTTGAAAAATTCAGCAATCAGCAGTGTTTAAAGTCATTACCGATATTGACTTCGACTTAGTGAGTTCCACATGTTTACGTGTACTTTTCTTCACCGATATCGACATTTTTTTTTAATCTCAGCACACCAATATCGACTTGGAAAAGTCTTTTCTTTTATCTTCACTTTTCTTTAATAGTATTGTTTACTACTATCATAGTAGGAGTATCTTTTAGGGAAATTGCAAATCAGAGGCAAAAGAGGTGACGGATCTGAATCCTCTACGAGGATATCTCTGTGAGGATCTTCTGAGAGAGGATGCCAAGAAATCCAACGGTCCAAAAAAATATATATATATCTGCCAGCTCATAAAACTTGTTTAAAACATCGTTTGATGAAGTATCTCTTAAATGTTTTTTTTTTTTTGGGGTCAAAAGTGAGAAGATTGTATTGATAAATGCAAAAAAAGAGATTATTACAAAGAACTTGGACAAAGCCAAACTAATCGTCTAACAAATACAAAACAAGTAAATCACAAGGCAATCGATGTCTTTTATCCTAACCCAGATATGGCCTGAGGTAACAGCGACACTTTTAAATTGCCTAACATCTAATTAGGAGTCTCAAACGAGAAAAAGTGCAAAGTTAAGAACAAAAGACACAAAATACTCAGACGCACTCCACCCAAGTATGAACACACCAATGAATTCCCAAAAACTACAGATCTGCCAAGCCGTCATGGGTTGCCTCACCAAAGACATCATGTAGGGATAGAATGTTGAAACACAGATATCGTTGTGAAGTAATCTCAATTGACAAAACCTGATTTGTAGACAAAATTTGTCCAAAAATGAAACTAATAACTCTCGTTGAACGAGAGATGAAACTCTCGTAGAACGAGAAACAAAACTCTCATAGATCAAACGACAAGTCGTTGATCTGGAGAGACGCAAGGAAAAAAATAAAAAATAAAAAAGGGAGTCGGTAGTACCATGGCCTCCCCCTCCCTCCGCCGCACACATGTATGGAACTTACGGGGGGAGGAGAAGGGAGAAGTGGAGTAGTGGTGGTTAGGGTCGAGAGAGAGAGAGATAGGGTTTCTTAAATGGTTACAACTCTCTTTCTTATGGGACAAGCAAAAAAAAAAACACCTGCCCAATATTCTTGTTTCCACACCGATTATATCAACCAATGGCTTCGCTCGAATATTTCTTGTCCAGTTTGTTGAAACTCTCTTGATCGGTCTCCGCGGGCAAAGAAAGGTTGACAGAATCACTAAAGGAAAAGCCGAATATTTAATACTCGGCTTTCTTGCAAATTTAAGTGGTCAACGTCTCTAGTACTTTCTTGCAAATTTAATACTCTGGATGGTAGCATATGGCGATTAGATATATAGTCAAATATTTCATTCTATTTGACAGCGAGAACGAGATTTATCAGTAATATTTCCATGGTCGCAATGAAACAAAAGAAAGATTGTTGCAGATTAATGAGATTTATCAGTAATATTTTCAGTAAATTCCAAACAAATATACCACAAGTGTTAATCTGCAACAATTTTTCTTTTGATTCTTAGCGACCATGGACTACAACATAAGAATAGAATCTCATCAATTATCCTAAAAAAGACCATAAAAGTAACATCATAAATTGGTCGTGAACTCATAGTACCCAATACATTGGAGGCAAATAACATATTTCAAAGCACAACAGAAGTTTTATGGTAAGGCCATACATCGGTAGAATAAAATTTGTTGCGTATCAATTATTTTTGATATCTCTGGGTGTCATTTATCAATTGGTGAAAGAGACTACCCTCTACCAACAACAAATAGTGGTTATATCTTTCTCACTCGGATTCAACAATAACTTCCAATTCGCTGTTAAAAGGCCTTCCACTCGCCTGTCCCGTGGCCATTGTGGGATTTGTAGAGGCAAATGGATTGGGAGGCTTGATCAGAGTGTCTCCATCTCCTTCCAGCATTTGAATCACAACATGCATTGAAGGCCTGTCAACTGGATACCATTGAATGCACCAAAGTCCCACGATTGCTAACTTCTTTGCAATCTGGGCATCTCCTTCATCCTGTATTTGAATTCCTAGTTCTTCTCCCCTTTCTAAACAATTGTAAATCCATTCCGGAAAGTATACTTGATTAGTGCTATTCACCATTACATCAAAATTACTTTTCCCTCCCACCATTTCAAGCAACAACATTCCGAAACTATAAATATCTGATTTGTATGATACATTCCCAAAGTTCCTTGAGAACACTTCCGGTGCAATATAGCCAATGGTACCGCGAGCAGTAGTCATGGATACAACACTTTGTTCCTTTGAACACAACTTTGCTAGACCAAAATCTGTTATCTTCGGATTCAAGTTCTCGTCCAACAAAATGTTATGTGGTTTAATGTCGAAATGAAGGATCTGTTGATCACACCCTTGGTGAAGATACTCAATTCCTTTGGCTATGCCCATAGCAATTTCTAGCAGCTTCTTCCAACCAAGTGAATGCTTCTTTTGATCAGATGATGCAAACTTTTCCAACGATTCATTCGGTAAGAACTCGTAAATAAGAGCTCTTCTGAATCCATCAGCACAGTATCCAACGAAGCGAACCACATTGACGTGGTGGATTGTACCAATTATTCCCACTTCGTTGATGAACTCTTCACCATTGCCCTTAGTGCTATTGAGGATCTTAACCGCGACATGAACATCATTGGAAAGTTGTCCCCTGTACACTGTTCCATATCCTCCTTGGCCTACTTTGTCCTTGAATTGGTTTGTAATTTTCTTGATATCGGCATAAGAATATCTTGCCGGCTTCAATGCTCTGTATTCCTCCAAGAACCTCTCAATCTTTAGATGATCCTTTCTCTTTATTTTCTTTTGTCTGTGAAACCAATACATTGCAATGAGGATTACAAGAAGCAGAAACGAGCCTAAAGTCACACCTGCAATCACCAAGTCATGACCTGCATGTGAAGATAGAGAAGACTCGTTATATTTTTTATTTATGCGACTGAAATTGGTGTTCAAAGCTTGAGGCCGACTACTCTCCAAGGCCGTTTGTTTGACGGCACTGGCGGCGACGTCATAGCTTGTGGGGAGTATTCAGTTGAATACCCTCAACTTTGATACACATAGAGAGAGTGTGTGTATAATGTATGTGTTTTAGTACCTCAGACCACTATAATATTGAACAGCCAACATTAAAAGTGTAATACTTGGACGCTCATCTCAATCTCAACCGTGGAGCTAATTGTCATTATTTTCCATGTTGGTTCAATTGATTTCACCGTAGAGTGAAAACGATTCATTTAATTGGTTTCACCACAAAACAATAGCAGGTAATTAATTTACTAATTTTAATTGTAGAAGTTTAGGTTGATTTCTTTATTATAAATGTTACTTCCTCTGTCCCTTCTTTATAGTCCAGTATTTTATTTTGGGCTGACACTTTATAAGTGTCTACTCCCTCCGTCCCACTTTGTTGTGCCCTTATTCCTTTTTGGGATGTCCCAAAATGATGTGCTTATTTCAAAACTTTCCAATTTTGGATGTCCATATTACCATTTTACCCCTCATTTCTCCCTCCCAAATTCAAATTTTGAACTTGATTTGAAAGAAAAGTGGAGCAAATTAATGACATGACAAGAAAGTTGACAAAAAGTCATACTCTCTCTGTCCCAATTTGTTTGTCCAACCTCAAAAATCTAACTTCTTTAGAGAACACAATCATTACCCTTAAAAAGATACAACTTTTCACATTTACCCTCAATTATTTTACAAAAGTTACTTTATTCTACTAATGAAAGGACAAAAAGGAAAAATTGAAGTCAAATGGACAAATATTTTGGGACACTTAAAAGTCAAAAAGTGGACAAACATATCGGAACGGAGGGAGTAAGTTATAAAGGGGTAAAATGGAAAATTTGACACAAAATCAATGTAATTATGATATTTTCTTAAATTACGTGAAAGTCAAAATAGGCACAACAAATTGGGACTGATGGAGTATTTTGTAAAGTTAATGAATAAAAATTTGTGCATTTTTTATTTTACCCCTAAAAGTATATTTTATTTTGAAAAGCAAAAGTGCAACATACACAACAATCCAAACACAACATCTCGCATACATGTGGGGCCCACAAGCACTACTATGTGTGGGCCCTACATGTATGTGAGATGTTGTGTTTGATGTCGTGTTCCTAGCATTTTACTTTGAAATTAGTGAGTAAAAATGTAATGATGATGTCTCCATAGAGGATAAGTATGAAAAATAGAGGTAAAAGTTGATGTGAAATGTGTAATGGTGATGTCTCATTTGTACATTAGAGTTACGAAACTGGACACTTAAAAAGTGATGGATGGGGTATAAAATTTAGGGTTCTTGGATAACTACCATCAAGAAATTTTAGGGAGCTGCCACTATCAGTGAATGATGTAGAAACCCACCGAATTAAAAATGATTGGATCAATAATACCAAATCTCCCATGGTAGTTTTATGTGTTTTCACGTTGTGAATTTATATATCCGAGGGATGTTGAATTCGCGTTGTGAATATTTTAACCAATTTAACCGAACACTAGGGTCATGTTTGACCAAACAAACGGGCCTTCCAAGTACATGCAATTCTCGCCCTACATGTACCTAGTAATTGCCGATACTAAACTAAACTGTAGCGCTTGAAGAACGAAATTTAACAACTGTCCACCTCGTCCGAAGACTCCAAACCAATGACCACCCACAAGGCTCTAGCCAATTGGACAATCTTGAATTACGTTCTCATTAAGTTTTCAAGATTTTATTGTGGGTGTGCAAATGAAAGCCTATTACGTAGAAACAAAACGAAAGGGGAACAAGAGAAAGAGGGTACCTTTTTGAGGTAGACTGAGGTAACAATCAATTTCCTCGCTCTTGCTACAAAACTTTCCATCAGCCTCACATTTCCCACAAACCGCATGGGGCCATCTCAGCCGCAGATCAGCTGTTTGATAAAACGCCCAAGCGGGAACTGACCAAAGATTATACATCTTTCTGCAACGCATCATGGGCTGTTCGAAGGTATTATGGAAACCATTCACGGCATAAACTTCACGACCAACGCCACTGAGGCAGGTGACCCTATACGAGCTATATTCCAGATACGGAGGCGTTGAGGGGCAACTGAATACACTAAAATTGCTCATGTACGTAGCACTAAAGGGGGCGGCTGACAAATTGAGGTTTCGAAGCTGTTGTGGGAAGCAGCTGTTTGGGTCTTTGATGTAAATCAATTGTGATTTGTAATCGATGTCTGTGACTAGAACTTCGACTGAAACAGGGAGGTGGAGAATGGTGGTGGCGGAGGTGGTGTTTGGAGAGCAAGAGAGGTCAAAGCCGGGATAGCCGCAGTGAGGTGGGTGGTGGTTCTTTAGACGGAATGGGAAGCGGATTGTTGGACCGTGATCAGAGCATCTTGTTGGGGTGCAATCGTCTTGGGCTGCGGAAAAGCGCAGGAGAAAGAAGAGAAGAATGTATACGGACATGTTAGTACTACTCCTATATTAAATTCTTAGTGAAGACCTCAAGTTCTGGTTTTCCGTAGGAAGGGATTCGTTTAAGAAAGCTTTCAGATGAACGTTTGTGTGGCTCCCTTTCTTCTCAGCAATCAGTCTTCTTTTCTTGTGGAAAAATCAGCAATCACTGTTCTTGTTCTTTTCTTGCGGAGACCTTGACTTAGTGATCTCCACTTGTTTATGTGGAGTACTTTTATCTCGACTTTTCTTCATTGACTGTTCTTCATTTATTTCGGTTTATCATTTCTTTCCGTCTCATCAACTTCAAGGATGAATGTTTGTGTGGCTCCCTTTCTTCTCAGCAATCAGTGTTCTTTGGGGTAGGCTCTCATTCAGTTTTTAGTGTCCAATTTTTCTGTCCAATTTTGGCCTTTGTGGGCTCATTCTAGGGCCATAATAATTATCAAAATCGTTCATTTTGTAAAGTTTGTCGAGTTTGTAATTCATGCAAAAAAAATTAGCAAGCTACTCCCACTACCTCCGAATACCTCTACCTAGGGGTGCTCGCGGTCCGGTTCGGTTCGGATTTCTAGGAATCCGAGGACCGAACCGCTAGTCACGGTTTTTACAAAATGAAATTCGTGTCTGAACCAAAAGTCCTACGGTTCGGTTCCAATCCAATCCATAACTCGCGGATCGGTTACGGTTTTGTCCACGGATTTTAGCAAAAATAAAGCTCAAGCTTATATCCCACACTAAAAGGGAAGAAGATTACATTCAGAATTAAGTTTAACACCGACCACCAGAAAGTACTTGTTACTTTGAAGAAACAGAGAGAGAGAGGAGGAGGAGGAAGAGGCGAAGAAGTAAGAACGGTGCGGCGGCGACTTGAACAAGGAATGGAAATTAGAAAAACTGGAAAAGAATCGAACTAGTGAAACTAAACTAAGTTTACCCGTAACTTATATAAAAAACTACGATTTATTCCCTATATTTTATGTACATCTACATTATATCCCATTATTAAGATAAAATACTAAAATTAGTAGAATATTTTTTTAACATTACTAACAATTAATTATATAAATACACATATATATTTGTTTATTTATTATTTACATAAAATAAATATCTCACGGTCCGGTTCGGTTAATCCACGGTTTTGTAATGAAAATCCGTTGACCGAACCGCAAGTCACGGTTTTTTAATTTTTCAATCTGTGTCCGGACCATTAATCCACAGACAAAATCCAAAAGGTACGGATCGGTTCAGTCCGGACCGGTTTCACGGTTCACCGGATTTTTTGAGCAGTCCTACCTCTACCCAAACCCATTAAATGCCACCTCATAATTTTATTACTCCCTCCGTCCCTTTTTAAATGTCCTACTTCGTAACTCCAACTTATTAAAAAGACATCATCATTATACCTTTCACATCAACTTTTTTCTCTACTTTCCATACTTACCCATCATCATTACACTTTTACTCACTAACTTTTCAAAATGGAATCTACTTTTAGGGACAAAATAGACAATACACCAACTTTTACCCACTAACTTTACAAAATAGACACTTATTAAGGGACAGCCCAAAATGAAATACTGGATTCAAAAAAAGGGACGGAGGGAGTATTTCATTCTTCTCTTTTATTCAAACGGCAAAAGCACTTACGTTACAAAATCCAAAATTAACGGGTGTTACATATACACGATCAATGATTAAATTTGCTTTAGTTTTATCATAGAGGACTAAAGACTTTTTTATATAAAATAAAAAACAAATAATGTAGAAAATCTATATCGCCACCACTTGTCCCCTGGACTCCATGGTTGGTTAAGTTTTGCAAGTAGGAGAGAGTTTTGGTCTGCTCGAATTCTCTCATGCTTTTCTTTTCGTACTGTTCTCGATTTCATTTTTTATCAGTATACTACTACTCTAATAGAACCTTGCTACTGGTACAGTAATTTGTGAACAGATTTTTTTGTGAGGCTCACTACAGGTCCCACACAAGTGATCCGAACCGTTAATTATGTTTAAAATATTTTTTCAAGGGCCTTCACGAAAAATTAACTTAATCCGATACCTATAAGTGCTTGATTTAATCATCTAACTTTTCATTCGGGTTTTTAGAGAATGAAAAGTTAGACGATTAGATCAAGTATTTATAGATGTCGGATTGAGCTGATTTTTCACAGGGGCACTTGAAAAAATGTTTTAAACATAATGAACGGTTTGGATCACTTTTGTGGGACCCGTAGTGAACCCCACAAAAAAATCTGTGCACAGATTGCTGTATCAGTAGACTTTCTGACTCTAATAAACTCTCTTTGCCGATCAAAGAGGGGTGCAGGGTGCATGCAGCCGCCAGTGGAAAAGGATCAGGCTGAGATTATTGGTCTCATTTGCAAAGTACTATTAAAAATCGGCCGCAAAACCATTCAAACCGACTAAAACAGCATTGCTTTCGTTTTCGGTCCAACTGGGGGTCAAGTTTTAAAAAAAACCCTTGAACTTTCACTAATTTTATAAAAAAATACTTGGACTTTAACTAATGACAAAAAGACACCTGAACTTATCATTCCGTTAACAATAAAGCCTCCGCCGTTCAATTCTGTCAATTTGTAACGGATGGAATAAACTTCCTTTTTTATTACTTTTAACTCTTTCTTTTTTTAATAGTAAATTAAATAGGCAATAAAGTTCTTTTTTTCTTACTATTGATCAAAAATTACTTCAATCCCATTTTTTACTATTTACCTTTCCCTCTCTCTCTCTCTCTCTCCCTCATTTTTTATTTTTTTTTAGAAATTCGACTCCATACCACCAATCAACCTCCAAAGCCATAGCCATAGGCCCAATTTCAAAATTTTGAAATTACTTTTTTAACCTTCATTTTATTTTTTACTTTTTACTTTCAAAAATTACTTTTAACACTTTTTTTAGTTATAAAAAAATATGCAATAAATTTTTTACGTACAATTTTCCAAAACAAACTTTCACCCCCGTTTCTTTTACCTATTTACAAAAACTACTTTAACCCACCCTTCTTTTTTTAAACTTTCAAATTTTACTTTTCCCTCTCTCTCCCTCTTTTATAGGCCAGACCACATCATTTTCATGGAAAAGTGAGGTTAAATGGGCGGAACCAACGTGTGGACTTCAGTCCGACCACGTACCTTGAACCAGACCAAACTCAATTCATGGCGAGTGCCGAGTGGGTACCACTTGTCGGTACCCGTCCGCAATCTCAATTGTCTAAACGTATTTTGGACGGGTGGGATTTATTCCCCCCTCTCTCCCACCACCCTCCCTCCTCTTTTTCTTTCTCTAAAATCCGAACTGTCAGCTGAAATCTCCGATGAAGTGTTCCATGTGTGGTACCCGTCTGGCAAACAAAAACTTCTCATTCATGGGACCTTAAAAGAGCTTTAGATTATAGGCTGCACATTATATTATAAAGTAAATAATATCTTTATGTGGCGCCCCACGGCGGCGTTTCAATATAATAATGCAAAGGAAATCTTTGCAATTGTTTCATCGATCACGGAAGCTCGCATGCAATTGTTATGTAATTTTTGGTAGGCCCATATAATTGTGTAACGCCTGGTAGTGTTAGAGAGTGCCGTTTTTTTTTTTTTTTGAAATAATTCAAGGCGTTTGTGCAACTTCTTTTTTTTTTGACAAAAAGGAGAAGATTTTATAAATCTGAGAGGCGAAAAAACGCCTAAACATCAGAGAGAGAGGAACCCCATGGGGGCAAGGTAGTTGTCCACAGACCGGACAAACTACAAGAAATGGCTTTCTTTGCACAAGCATGTGCAGCCCTATTACAATCACGTTTGACAAAACTAAATTCACACAACTGAAACGAATCCTTCAATGCTAGACAATCTTGTACCAAAACTGCGATATCAGAGGGTGGATCTTTTGACATGGAAAAGCTTCGGACAATCGACTCTGCATCCGATTCAATGAGAACACGTCCTACATTCAGAGCAATGCCCAAATTCATACCATTTCTAATTGCCATAGCCTCCGCAAGCCGTGGAGAGGTGAGTCCTTCATATGACTTAAGAAAGATTCTCAAAATGGAGCCGTTCGCATCCCGGGCAATTGCTCCTGTTCCAATAGTACTCGTTGCCTTTGATACCGCTACATCAACATTACTTTTTACCATGCCTTCATCAGGTCTCCTCCAAACCAGAGTCTCAGGATTTGAAGAAGCCACTTGAATAGCGGAAGGCTTGACATTAGCCTCTAGAAACTCAATGAAATCTGCTTGTGCCTTGCCATTAACTGCCTCCGCAGGCCAACTTCTACCATTAAACACCAAATCGTTTCGGGTTTTCCATATCCACCAGCAATAAGAAAGGCCGAGACCCAATGTTGAAGAGGGGGGATGAGCTAAACGGATACGATCGCAAATACAATGCCACCAGTCAGACATATGTCTACAGTCTTCAAGTTCCTCAGGTCTAAGGCGAAAAGGCGAAAGAATCCACACTTTTCGATTAATTGTTGAGAAATTAATCTTGTCGTCTACTGACGAATTGACCCCTTCAAATTTTCGTATGGACGGACTAGTACTTCTATATATAAGAGTTGGTTTTTTTTTTTTTAGATCATGTATATATAAGAGTTGATTGCACCTACAAAAGTTTGAACTCGAGACCGATCGAGCTGGGAAAAACATCAAGTCTCAATAGCATGAAAGCAAGAAATAATTTTGTAAGTAGTGATTAGTTGGTGGTTGGATCATATACTATAACGTAGTGCGTCCTATTAAACTCCTTTTTTTTAGTTTTTTGTTTTACCCCCGGATACTTTTGATTAGATAAAGTCCATTTTTCATGCAAATTGCTTTTCCCATCCGAGAACTGCTTTTCCAGAGCCGGCCCTGAGAATTTGGAGGCTGAAAGCGACTTTTAAAATTGAGGCCTTAGTTTTCTAACCAAAAAAAAAAAATCAATATGGGTGGTTAATACAAGGTAAAAATATTAAACATGTATTTTAGTTTCGTAATTTAACTCAAATAAAATTTTAAAGTATTTTATACCATTAGAAAAAATCAAACATAACGAAATACCACTCATACACTGCATTTCTTTAACAATCATGTTATTAATTTTAACCATAAGAATGCTATTTTTAGCAATGAGAGAATTGTTTACTTTAAGTCTTTTTTTATCAGAGTTTGTTGAGTGAAAATTAATTATTTTGATTTATATATAGTCAAAAGTGTTTTATTTGTGAATTTGATATTAGAAGCTGAAAATAAAATTGAAATAAATGAAGGCAAAAAAAACTTATCAAAACATTTATCAAGTTCTTTGAGTAATATCTACAATCACTTAAACATAATTAATTTAGAATACAAGTGATGCAAGAATTGTCATCATCTACCTAACCCAGGAAGTGCGGCCTTAATAAGGCTCTTGGACCATCAGTGCTCAACTCCTCATTTGCAAGATTAGGAACAACTTATATATATATATATATATATATATCCCCTATATGGGGCCGGATCCTCCCACACAAAACTTAACACAAAACTTGACACTCCATCTCAGCCATTAAAACCAAGGGCTGAGATTAAAACTTAAAAAACCCCTCTCCTCTCCCACTAACGTTTTCTCTCTCTCCACGTTAGAGAAAATAACGGCGTTCCAGGCTCCACTAATCTCATTCTTCCAGACGCCTGTTCTCTCTCTTGCGCCTGTTCATCTTCGTCAAGCTACACCGCCATTCCCGTCGGACGACTCCCTCACCTAATCGGCCCAAAAGCAACGTTAGCAACTGCAAGGTTAATATTATAGCCAGATGGAGAAGTATTGCTTGAATTCACCCATGCTTCAATTGCTCTTGAGTCGGTACTCGAGATAAAGAAGGCACCTGGTCCCCCGCCTTCAGTGAAATCCCAAAAAGAATTTCCGAATAAAGGAACCTGTGGCGAGGTCATATTATATTAAGCAACGTCAGACTCCACCTAATCGTTTCAAACGCTTGTTCCCTAATCGGTCATTAATATATTGAGGTAATATTTCGTACCTCTCTTCTATCTCTCAATGTTTGGGTCTTTGATTTATGTGTAGGGTTTAAACGATTAGGTCTTGGATTTCTGTTGAGGGTTTAAACAATTTTGGGTCTTGGATCAAACACATTGCCATACCGGTCTTTGTTCACGTCGATTTTGTCGAACATGAGTACCTAACGTAGCTCCCCTGTTTCCAACTCTTATTTATCCTAAACCCCTAAAAAAAAAACAATAGTTCTACTAATTAATTCGCAGAGATAATATAATTCACTAACTTTTTCTGATATAAAGACAACATCGTGCTGATTACGGCAAAAGAGTACAACAAAGTTTAACCAACTGGTTCGACACAACATCCAGAGCAAAGAGTTTGCGGAACCTTGTGGTTTAGTTTACTTAAAAATGTGGATTTAGATAATCTTAATTAATTAAAAGTGATACTTTACTTTAAGATAGTACTTTACGATGAGATTCATGTTGAAGACGAGGGCTTTGGTTTAGTTAGCATTATAAAAAGAATTGGTTCGATTCGGTGTGATTCTAGTGCATTCAAAAAGTTTAGTTTGAATTTTTTTTTTTTAAGTTTTTACCCTATATGCTTGTAGGGGCCATGCTTGTATATATTGAAAGTTGATTTGGGCTGAAATTTCACTATAATAAGTGTTTGTCCCTTGTCAAGGGTGAGCAATGGAAGAACATTTTGATTTAGAGGATTTCGAAGTAGAAGATTTTCAGACTCCAAATAACGATGTGGAAGTGTTAGAATCGCCATCAAGTGAGATGTCTTTTGCGACAATTGATAAAGCACGGAAGTATTATGAAGATTATGGTCGACAAAATGGTTTTTGGATTCGTACTCGAACTTCATCCAAAGGACAAAACCGGTCAAATGAAGTGACTAGTATGCTATTTGTTTGTGCAAAAGAAGGAAAATATGTTGCCAGGCCTAAGAACGATGGTTTCGTGGAGGGGGATGATAAGAGAGAGGAAGATGAGGAAGTGAAAACGAAGAAAAGATTTAGAAATTGTTCAACTGTTAGATGTGATTGCAAGGCTCATTTGCGGATTAGATATGACAAATGGAGTAGCAAGTGGAAAGTAACAGTTTTCAATGACACTCACAATCATCAGTTAGTAACTCCATCTAAGAGGAAGAAAATGAGGTCAAATCGATACATGCCCAAACCAATTAAGGATTTGACCGAAGTATTTCAAAAAGAAAATTTGGAAGTTTCTAAAGTTGCTTCAATTTTTGGTGGCGAATACATGGGCTTTGATAATAGAGACTGCTATAATCACTTGAGGAATGTGAGGCATAGAGAGCTACTTCAAGAACAAACAAGCAAAGAATCCACAATTTTTCTATGCAATTCAATGTGATGAAAGTGGGAGAGCAGTGAATTTTTTTTGGGTGGACTCTCGATCTCGCATGGCGTACCAATATTTTGGGGATGTAGTCACATTTGATACAACATATCGAACCAACAGGGCAAGAGATGACGTAATGAGAATATGGTAATTGAAGCGGAAGCACAATCGCAATTTGCAATTTGCAATTTGCAATTTGCTTCCACAGCCTTAGAAGCGGAAGCACAATCGTCTGATAGTGACCAAGAGATGACGTAATGAGAATATGGTAATTGAAAACTTGCACAATCTTTACTTAACCTTCTTGATGTTTTCGCTAATTATGTTCCATGCACAATCTTTACTTAATTAAAGTTACTTTGTGTTTTGTACAGGGCAAAATATCTTGATGCGAAAGGATTGCTTTGAATGATCATGGAGTCTTTTTGGATGTTTGCTCATGGAGTTTATGTACCTTTCTTTAATTTAATGATGGAAAACTCGATTTTTGGAAACTTTTGGATGTTATTTTTGTGAGTAGTTCTTTTCAAGTCATGGGGGTTATGTACTATGTTGTTGAATCATGAGTTTTTTGGGGGGTATATTTGAATTGGAGGTTACCTTTAGAGAATGGTTTGGTTCTACCAATTTCTTACTTGCATCACTACCCATTTGGCCCCTGCATATAATAACTGTCATCATCGCAGCCTTGCCAGCAGCTTAGTTGGGATGTCTTTTTTGGCTTTCCCGAGTTGGGCGTGAATTATTAGAGCTAAAAGGAAACTAGTTTTTTTGACTTATTGTTAATATCTTGTTTGGACTCTGTTCTGGCTTTTTTAAGAGAGGTCCAATAATCTAAAGTTGGCTTCTTAAGCAAAACAAACAAACTTGGGATTAGGCAAAACGATGCCTAACATAAGCCATGTTATTGTAAGCATAAAATTACAACTGAACCAAGCTCCAAAGACGTTCCATAATCTTTCAAATATGCCCAAAGAGCATCAAAAGAGGCATTACATCAGGAAAAAAAACAAGAAAAGAGGCTCCTGTTCGAAGCTCGAAATAAATTGCAATTGGCCTCAAAACAAAAGCAAGACAAAAAGCAAACTGTTTGAAGCTCGTTACAGTTTCAAACCAAGCTCGAACAAATTATTACTTGCTCGTTTATCACCCATAGTAGGAAATGTGAACAGCCGCAAACTGACCAACAACCTCCGCCGCCACAACCACCCTAACACTGTTTCTGTTGCCAATTTATCCAACCCACAAAGACCCTAACAGCAGAAACACCTTTGGGGAATTACATCAAACACTTGGTGTCCATATGCATCCATCTCATGAATCTAAAAACTAGCTGAAACAAATTCACTGAAAACACCCTATAAAATTTCACTATGCATCAATATCAACTAAATACAAACACAAATGATTAACAAACATTTCTAATTTAGGAAGAAAAAAAAACTGGAGTAATTCTTTTTCCTTCAAGAAATTGCTACCCAAATCTGAGACTGATTCTCTAAGATTCCGTGACCATCGGAAAGGCTCATCGGAACCCATTTTTTTCCAGAGAAGAAGGTCCCTAACTCCGACGGACGAAGGCAAGACCGAGAAGTTGTTCGGCGGGGCAGCGACGTGCGCGAGGCATGGGAGGGCGAGTACGGAGAACGAAGCCCTCGTCGGAGAAGCAAATACCTCGTCGGACGGCGGCGGCGGATGGCGACAGTGAGGCTCGACGGCGTGAGGGAACAGGCGACGGTGACAGGCGTGAGGGAGGGAGAGAACAGAGGTGAGGGTTGAGATTGAGATTTGTGGAGTCTGAAGATGAACCGGAGAGAGAGAGAGAGAGAGAGAGAACAGGCGTATGGAGAGAGAGAGAACGACGTTATTTTCTCTAACGTGGAGAGAGAGAAAACGTTAGTGGGAGAGGAGAGGGGTTTTTTAAGTTTTAATCTCAGCCCTTGGTTTTAATGGCTGAGATGGAGTGTCAAGTTTTGTGTTAAGTTTTGTGTGGGAGGATCCGGCCCCTATATATATATATATATATATAAAAGTTTTTGCCTGGAAAATGAGGCCTACTTTTGAGTTAACTTTCAGAGGCTTAAAGCGGCCGCACCCTGGGCTTTAGCCCAGGGCCGGCCCTGTGCTTTCCCCCGGACACCCCACCCCCTCCCCCACGCCCCATTTCCACTATTACCCCCCCCCCCCCCCCCCCCCCCCTTCTTTTCAGTTTCTTTGTTTTTTTCTTTATTTCGTTTTCTTTCTTTCTAATTTGAATTTTTTTCTTTTTATTTCCTTTTCTTTCTTTCCAGTTTGAATCTTTTTTTTCTTTTTAAATTTTTCAATAATTTTCTTTATTTGTTTCTTTCCCCATTTACCCATACATGAAAACACAAAATTCTACAGTAATCAATATTTCCTCCAAATTCTGCTCTCGGCGCGCTTATACTCCTTTCTTTATTTATTTAATTGCTTTTATCTTATTTATTCAATTTCTATAAATACACCCTTTCTATATTACAAAATATAATTCAAGAATTAAGTGCTCCAATTTTCAATTCAATTTAACCTGGGCGAAAATCGTATTTTTTTGATCATTTTATTCTAAATGGTCATAATGATTTTTTTTTTGTTGCTCTTAGGCCTTTTAACAAACACCCTAAGACTCATTATTTAGTTTCAGGGCTCTTTTAGGGTGTCCATTGAAAGGCCTTGGAGCCAAAAATTTATTATGACCATTTAGGATGAAATAATCAGAAAAATAACAATGATCAACAATTTGCCTTATTGGATCCTCCTAGGGTGTCTATTGAAAGGCCTTGGAGCCAAATGGATTGAAAATTCAAACACTTATTTTTTTGTAATATATATAGGGAAAAAAAAGAAAAAACAAACGGTCGGATTCATTAGAAAAATAAGTGTATTCATTAAACAGTAAGATTCAAACGGATTAATTTTTAACTATATTTTTTAATATGCAAAGATGTTTTTTTCTGATCATTTCATCCTAATTGGTCATAATAAATTTTTGGCTCCAAGGCCTTTCAATGGACACCCTAAGAGAGCCATGAAACTAAATAATGAGTCTTAGGATGTTCGTTGAAAAGCCTAAGAGCAAAAAAAAAAAATCATTATGACCATTTAGAATAAAATGATCAAAAAAATATGATCTTCGCCCTGGTTAAATTGAATTGAAAATTGGAGCACTTAATTCTTGAATTATATTTTTTAATATAGAAAGTGTGTATTTATAGAAATTAAATAAATAAGATAAAAGTAATTAAATAAATAAAGAAAGGGGTATAAGCGCGCCGGGAGCAGAATTTGGAGGAAATATTGATTAGAATTTATGTTTTTATGTATGGGTAAATGGGAAAATAAACAAATAAATAAAATAATTAAAAATTAAAAAAAGAAAAAAAAAGATTCAAACTGGAAAGAAAGAAAAGGAAATAAAAAGAAAAAAAATCAAATTGGAAAGAAAGAAAACGAAATAAAGAGGAAAAAAAATAGAAACTGAAAAGAAAGAAGCGGCGGAGTGAAAATTTGAGCATTAATTTTTTTTTTTATAGTTTATATATTAAAAATATGGTTAAAAAATTAAGTGGTCCAATTTTTAATCCGTTTGAACGGGTGTGAAGATCTTACTATTCTGATCATATTATTCTAAAGAGACATAATCAAATTTTGTCTCTAAAACTCTCATAATCATGTTTCTGCTCCACAGGATTGCAAATTGATGGTTTGGAATTTTTATTTAACCAATTGTGCCGTTTTTAAGGGGAGAGAGAGCAGGGGGGGGGTAGTTTGGGAAAAGGACTGTGGGGTCGGCGGGGGTGTGTCATTCGCTAGAAGAGTTCGGGTACTTTTTATCTTCACTTTTCTTCATTTATTTTTCGTTGGTCAATTCTTTTCCTACTCATCAGCTTCAAAACTTAAAATTATTCTTGGCCATCCAACGAAAGCAGAACTAGTGTTCTCTCTCTCTCTCTCTCTGCGCGTTGAGGGAATGGCCCTCGTGCCGGCGGGTAACAAACCCCTTCTTCTTCTTCTCCTCCTCCTCCTCCTCCTGTTTTCAGTGACCTGTCACGGAAATAAAAACCAGCAATTCATGAATTGCTGCGGAGACATCCAAAACATCACCTTCCCTTTCCAATTACAAGACCACCCATCCCACGAATGTAACGACCAGAATTTCGCTCTCTTCTGTGATGAAAACAATCGCACAGTCCTTCACCTCTTCTCCAGAAAATACTACGTGAAATCAATCAATTACACTTCCCACTCCCACTCAATCCGTCTCGTCGACGGGGGATTCCAAACCCTTTCGATGCGGAATCTATAGAACCGTTCTCAATTTTCTCTCCGTATTATTGTAATCACTACTGCAGCAAGCGCGATGTGATCCCAGTCACGTTCCTCAGTTGTGAAAACCCAGTCCAATCTCCTATTTACATAAACACGACTGGTTTCTGTAACACCAGAGACGATTCAGGAAATGGGTATTATTCGTATGTTGTGGCGGGATATGTTTCTGTTATGGAAGTTGCCGATTCTTGCAGTGTAGAGATGCTACAAATTTCTTCGTCGCCGTTGATCAGGGAAAGGGGATCGAAATTGTCGTGGTTGGATTTCAATAGGGAGTTGGGGTATGGGTTTGAGGTTTTCTGGCGGTCACTTGAAGACTACGAAAGATGCAGGGAAAGGGCTTCTTGCTTCGGTGATTCTGTGAATGTCACTGCTGCTTGCGGCGTTGATCCCTCGCTATCTTACACACCGTTTGAGCCTCCACCTCCGCCTCCGCCTGAGGAGCCTTCCTTTCTGGGTGAGCAAGATCTTATGATCCCTTCCTATTTTTGGAACCAATTTTTTTTTTGTCAAAAAAAGGTTTTTTTATTATTATTTTTGTTTTTTATTGTGGTACAGGAACCCCTCCCCCATCTAACATCTAATAGGGATTACTTAGCCAACGAATGAACTACTCTATACAATACCATTTAACATATTTAAAAGGGCAAATTTTCGTAGTCGTCCCTTTACTTTTACGGTTATCTCAATTTCGTCCATCCAGTTTCAATTGCAACCAAATAAATCCTATAGTTTATTTTATGTTTCAAATTGGTAAAATCGTTCACACCGTGAATGAAACTAACGGAAAAATTGGTTTTAGTTTCATGGCTCTCTTAGGGTGCCCATTGAAAGGCTTTAGAGCCAAAAATCCATTATGACCATTTAAGATAAAATGATCAGAAAAATAAGATTTTGACACCGGTTCAAACAAATTGAAAATTAAAACACTCAATTTTTTAACCTTTTTTTTAATATATAAACAATGTAAAAAAATAAATTTAGACTTGAATTTTATAATGACGACATCGTCCGCGATGCTCATCGACTGATTTTTGACAGTGTTCGCTCATGGCCCGAAGACTGTCAAACTTTTAGTTTAGACTTGAATTTCATGATGACGACATTGGAGTCGTTTTAGCTCACACGAGTAGTCAGGCTAAATTTGTGTGTCAACAAAATTTAACTCACAAACTCAATTATCTATGTACGTGTTCAAGAAAAAGCAACCTTAAAGTAGTATGTGAAAAATAAAGTAACATATAATGTTAACCAACAAAAATGGTTATTTGTCCAAATGTATAATCTGTATGATTCAAAAAAGACACACATATAACGTTTCTACTCCAAATTTGTACTATTTATAATTGAAATAAAATAAATAGATGTGATTATATGCTTAAATTCATACTCCGTATTATTCTAAAAGACTGATAGATAAGATTATCTCTGCAAAATATGTGCTTTGTATAACATTGAAATCAACAAATATGGTCATCTATCAAAATTTATATAATTTTCTTTTTTCAAAAGACCAACAAATAAGGTTATCTCTACGAATTCTGACTTTTTATAATTGCAATAAAATCAACAGATATGGTAGCACTATCGATTAAAGCAACGGATACATTTATCTCCACACATCTATTCTCTGAATTTTTCAAAACATACTAATGGATAAAGTTCTGTTAAAATGTATATTATCTTTGTGTTTGAAAAAAAGGAAAAGAAGCAACATATAAAAGTAGTATGTGAAAAAAAACAACAGGTAATGTTATGTGTGCCAAGTTTTTTATCTCTAAAATAAAGGAACATATAATGTTATCTGTCTTAATTTGTATATTGTACAAAAAATCAAAAGGTAATGTTAGCTTTATCAGTAAATTCTTTATTTTCTCTCCTAAATAAAGCAACAAATTGTGTTATTATGTGTGTCAATTTAATCTTTGTATTTTCTAAAAAAAAATCAACAATTAATGATATTTGTGTCAATTTATTATTTCCAAAATAAAATAACAGATAACATTATATGCATTAATTTATTATGTCTTTAATGTTATCTGTGCAAGTATAACCTTTGTATTTTTCAAAAAAGCCACAAACACTTGTACAAAAGAGTTGACAACTAGGAAAAGTAAAATTAAATTTCACAAATAACATAATATTACCTGTTATTTTACAACATCCATTAACTATATGTTCAAAAAAAATAACATTAAATAGTATGCAGAAAAAATGATAGATAATATTACCTCTATTAACATATTTTTTTAATTTTTTTCTCTCTCAAAATAAAGCAACATATAATCTTATCTATTTTAATTTATTCTCTAATTTTAAAAAAAAAAAGACATAATGTTATCTTTGTTAGTCTATTCTTCTTTCTCTAAAAAATAAAGCAACATATATTGTTATTTATGCTAGTTTGCGCATTTTGGATTATTTTTGTATTTATTAAAAAAATTAGTACTTCTATTATCTGTATGTTAGGGGAAAAAAAGCAACATATAAAGTAATATGCGAAAAAAGCAACAGATAATGTTACCCCCCCCCCCCCCCCCCCCCCCCCCCCCCCCCCCCCCCCTTTTTGCTCCCTCTCTAAAATAAAACGTATAATCTTATCTGTTTTTACTTATTCTCTCGATTTTATAAAAAAAAGAAGACAGATATCGTAATCTTTGTTAGTCTATTCTTCTTTCTATCCAAAATAAAGTAACATATATTGTTACCATTGTCAGTCTGTTTTGGACTATTTTTTGTTTTTATTCAAAAAATTTGTTTTTGAACATTGTTTTTACTTTTATATTACTCCCGTCAAAACAAACTTATAATCCAAAAAAAAAAAATGACGCAAAATGAACAAATACAATTTTTGTGAAAAAAATACAAAAAAAAATAATGCTAGATGATTATTTAGCCAAAATAGGCCCATTAGAGCATGTACATGAGAATAGCAAAAACCACCTTTTTAGCTATTTTACCTAATTAAAGGCACCAAAACAGTTTACAGCAGCCTAAGTTAACAAAAAGCAATTTTACCTCAACCCAAAAACCTCTCCAGATATACCGATCTACAGTTGACAATGTATCTAATAAAATATTATTTTTTCTCTCTCCTTCCTCATCCGGATGTGGGTTGATCTCCAGCTCTCTGCTTTTCGTCCATTGATCTGTTAGAGTTCTGGGTATATTTTATGATAGAGAGTCTTCTTTTTTTTGATAGAGAGTCTGGTGTAGAATTGAAAGAAAAAGTGAATTGGAAAATCATAAAAGTACCTTTTTGGGTAGGTAATTTTGCTATGCTTGATGTACATGCTCTTACCACATGAATTGTACAAGTGTCGAATATACTTTACTACGTAAAAGTACATTTATATATATACTCAAAAAAGTGTAAAGAGTATATCAGGAAGTCTATTTACATGCCCATAATTATTGTAATAAGTGTAGACTAGAGGGAGAACAAGAGTGGTTAGACTTCTTGACATGAGATGATAAAAAAGAAAGAAAGAATCCTGATATTAAAAAGGGAAAAATTCAAAAAAAACCCTGAACTTTGAACCCAATGTCAAATAGGCACCTGAACTTAAATAAATTTCAATTGAACACCTGAACTTTCATTCCGTTATTCAATTTACCCATGCCGTCTCAATCTGTGACTTTCCTAATGGCAACCGCTGAGCTGGACACTAACAGACAAAACAAAACGTTAGAGGGAGAAATTGGAGGGAAACAACAGTGAACTGGCACCTTTTTAAGGCCCCGTTCGGCTAAATATGCCTACTGGCTTATTTTTTGCCCTTATTCAATTTTTTTTTGTATTTTTTATGCCTTGTTCTCTTTACAATTCAAAAAGAATTTTTACAAAAAATTCTCTCTAGATTCTCCATACTTCCAACATTTCACTCTCTATCTCTCTCCTTATTATCCCTACTATTTTTCAAAAAAAATTTCAAACACCAATCCAAACATAGCAAGTTTTTCGTTATTTTTCTGGGGATTATTGCATCGTCATGACAAGAGGAATCTAAAAAGTAACAAATTACGATCGAAACCTAATTTTTTTGAATAAAGACAAAAATAAGCCAATAAGCCAATTTTTTCGTCTTTATTAAAAAAAATGGATTTCGATCATAATTTTTTACTTTTTAGATTCCTCTCGTTATGACGATGCAATAATCCCCAAAAAATTGACAAAAAACTAACAAATATGAAAAAAAAAAATTGAATAAGGACAAAAAGTAAGCCAATAGGTTTATTTAGCCGAATGGGGCCTTAAAAAGGTGCCAGATCACTATTGTTTCCCTCCAATTTCTCCCTCTAACATTTTGTTCTGTCTGTTAGTGTCCAGCTCAGCAGTTACCGTTAGGAAAGTCACGGATTGAGACGGCAGGGGGTAAATTGAATAACGGAGTGAAAGTTCAGGTGTTCAATTGAAGTTTATTTAAGTTTAAGTGCCTATTTGACATTAAGTTCAAAGTTCAGTGATTTTTTTGAATTTTAATAGAGTTTGGTGTAGAGTTTCATGAAAATAAAAGTGTTGAGGGTGACTAGTCAAGGAAGAGACTAAAGAGAGGGACAGACAAGTCAAAAGAGTGTTCGGACAGAGAGGGGCACGTGATGCGAGAGAGAAAGTGCTGCGCGCGCCAGAGGAAAAAAATTCTCCAGGGCATTTTTGTCAATTACTGGACCTAACACGGTAGGACTTCTAAAACAATGGACTTCGGGCCTTATAAAACTCGGGCCATGCTATTTGCAGCTACAAATTTTTTGAACGTAGCCTATGTACCATATTATAAACAGGTGTATATTATATTATATACAGGTTACGTTCAGAAAATTTGTGACTGCAAATAATCCGGCGCTAAAACTCTAGCCCGGATTAAATGCCCCAATACCCAAGTACTTTTGGACTCTAGCTCAATTTACTGTGGAATAAATTGTGTGAAATTCCGAAGTGGACTCACACAACCATCGATAAGATAGCAGCAAAAGGTAGCACAAAACGAAAACGTTTTGGCCCACACTATACCCCTTAGTGAACCTAGCACTATAGTCCCCAGATTCGTATCTTTTGGGTATTATGGATACTCAATATTAGAAACATCTATTTTTGGGTAAGTATTTTGATGAATGATTAACCTATAAAATCTGTATTTTCTAGTATTATTAATAATTAACCCAGAAAGTCTTTACATTTTCCTTATATTAATTATATGAATAAGTTTTAGTACCACCTCCGACTTAAAAACTTGGCTCCGTCACTGGTTGCGTGCAAGGCACCTGAGCCAAAGCCAAATACACCAGCACCTGTACTGGGTTGAAAAGTTTACCGTCACACCAAAATGTGGCCAATTGCTATGGGTATTTTTTTTTCCTTAATCGATAGAAGAGACTATTTACATCATGTATGAAGTACAAAGAATCAACCCATGACATTACATCAATTGTGACAGTCCACGAGATAACCAAGCCCAACAACTCTATCAATATAAGAAATAAGCCAATCATAGGGAAAAACAAAGAAATAAAGGAAAACCTCATCTGATGAAAAGACATATACACGCAGGTGGGAAGATTCAAATTTTTGATTTCCTAGTGAGATGCAAGAGTTCTAATCAACTGAGCTAGTCCCAGCTGGTTCCAGTTGCTATGTTTGTTTAGGCAACTAGGTGCATTGCGACGTGCAAGACACATCTGTCATGCCCGTTGAGGAAAACGAATTCAAATATTTCTAGAATCATAAAATATAGGTTATGGTAACAATGGTAATTCAAATATTTCTAGGTGAAAAATTCAAAAAAACCGTTGAACTTACACCGCAATGTCCCATAGGCCTCCAAACTTAATGTATTTTCAATTTAACCTCTAAAGTTTACCAAAAAAATTTACAATTAAGCCTTTGCCGTCATCTTCTGTCAAGTTACAAACGGAATTGTGAAATGTGTACTGTTCATCCAACGTTTAATATTTATTTGGACCCATTACGGATCCTATAAAAATGATTTAAATTGCAAGCCATTCCTAAAATGTTTTTTTATAGGTTCCTTAAAAAAATTAGCCCAATTCGATATCGGTAGGGCTCTCATATGAGTTAGGGTTCTCTTAGGGTGCTCATTGAAAGGTCTTAGAGCAAAAAATTCATTATGACCATTTAGGATAAAATGATCAGAAAAATAAAATCTTCGCATCGGTTCAAACATATTGAAAATTAAAGCACTTAATTTTTTTTATCCGGTTCAATCAGTTTGTGAATTTTTTTTAAAAATATGGTTAAAAAATTAAGTGCTCCAATTTTAAATCTGTTTGAACTGGTGCGAAGATTTTATTTTTCTGATAATTTTATCCTAAATGGTCGTAATGAATTTAGAACAAACCATTCAGTGGTACAATTCGATCGTTTCTTTTTTTTTTTGATAGGCAAAAAATTTTATTAAGAAAACTTGACAAATGGTACATCAAGTTGGGGGAGGGGAGGGGGATCCAACCAAGGTTGGAAGACAGTGGACCGAGGTCCAAACACCTTACGGGCAAAAACTCGAACACCTAAAGGCCTCAAAGCGCCTCAAAACGCCCACATGTGAGATATTAAGCCCAGCTCCAGAAACGAAACCAAAACCAAATCCAAAATCTAAAACCTACCCCAAACAAACCCATCACCACCAACAACAAAAGCACGAGCACACGCACATAGTCTGCTCACCAAAGAATCAGAAACACCCCACACACACCGCCTCCAAGCCCCAAACCCATTAGAAAACTAATGAGGAACTCTGCCGAACCCGAGACTCATTCCTTTGGTGCTTATTCCTTTGGAGAGGAGCGAAACGATTGTCTCTCAGTATAATTTCCAGTTCCTTAGCTTCCTGTTCAATCATCTTTTTCATTCTCAAAACATCAGCGTCAGTTGTGATAGTTTCCTGAAGTTCCTCTGCAATCCTGTATTCTCCTGGTCAGGTGTATCAGCTATATAACCAGAGACATCCTGAGACGGGACTGAAAATCTGCTCGACTCAATCGAGACCAAATCTTCACCGAGAAGTTGGCTCCTATTTTTATCATTGACCTCCGTAGGGCGAAAATCCACCATTAAATTAATCCCTGCAAATTGAGATGCTCTGATATTGTTTCCAGAATCAAAGACTATGGGTTCATTCCACGCTTCCTTACCTTCATTAATCAGCTTCATTGGGTCAGTTACCACAGGGGTAGTATGACTCACTATCTTGTCTCCTTGGGACTTAACTCCCGTATCTTCAACCTCTTGGAACAGAGAGAGCATGCCCATTGAATCCTCCACAATAGAATCCAGACCATGACTTGAAATAGAGTTGATATCATTTGATTCACTTCCTAACTTCACTTCCTTATCTACGTCTCCCAAAGCTTCGTCAGAGATGGGAAAATCACGGTGACTTCCACTCCCATGTTGATCAAACAACTCTGCAGCCGGAGAGGGCCCATTAGTATCACTCCCAGACACCGGCCTATCCACCTCATCTTCACTGTCCTCCTTCGCAGTCTTTGATTCTTCATCAGGATGCGAGGAAGAAGTTAGACTTACTCTAGGAATTTGCTTCTCCGCATCATGGGGTTGGTCGCATGAATCTTCCATCACCTTAACTTTGTAGCTCTTACCTTCAACCTCAACGATAATCCACTCATCAATTTCCTTGAATATATTAGTGGCGATTAGAATCTTAGCCTCCGCAAAAGATGACATCTTCAATGTTGATTCATCTGTAGATATGAAAGAGCCCCATAGTTCTCCAATAGATTTGAAGGAAATATTACTCCAAACATTAAGCGGAATACCATAACAGCATAACCACACAAATCTTTCAGCGCACGCTGCTTGCCCATCCCATGGAATAGTTTCAGAAAACCACCTTTGAAGACAGCGCTCTTTAATCATATTCTCCATTTCATCTCTGCTAGGACAAGTTAAAATCACAGATCGTCCACCTAACGCCTTTATATCAATATTGACTAAACCCATCCTTGTCATCTGGCACTTCAATTCGTTGATTGAGATTAACTTGTGTAGTTTTGCCACCGCACTGCGGTATAGCCACCCGTTACCAGTGGGTTTAAGTGACACCCTTCGACATCCTTGATCACTACAATTCAGACCCTTCTCTGTCTCCTTCCCATCACTCCCGTTTTTATTTGTTTCACCTGAAACCATTTGGGCAAAGGATTCTCCATGAAAGTAACTCATTTGCCCATTTTTGTCTGTATCACAGTGAGGGCCTTGATTCCTAAAGATCCCATTAGAGCTCGTAACCACATCTGGTCGCTGGAAAAGAGGAATCTTCAAATTTGATTTGTTCTTACATTGATCAAAAGATGCTTCTTTGACAAAAAGCTTTTTATCACTAACCCACAAACCATTGGCTTTTGATATTGCAACCCCTGCTGAGACATCACAATCATATCTAACAAAACCAAATTTGGATCCAGTTCTTTTGCTGTGCTTGTAAGGAATAAAAGCATCTTTGACAACTCCATAATTAGTGAAAATTCTCCTGAGCCAATTTTGATTTACTTCCTCTGGCAAATTGTCAATGAATAGAGTGTACAAAGATTGATTATTACTCCCTAATCCACCAATCTTATTCCTCTGTTTGTTAATCACAGAAATCCAACCTCCCGCACTTTGGCTTCCAATTGCCATAATTACACGGTTTGCATCACAATTGTTCAAAACCCAAAACAGTAACGAACCAAATCGAAATAGCAACCACTCCTAGATGAACCAATCTAATTGAAGAGAAAACTGACCTTGATCAGTTGTGCTGAAGTCCCAACGGCGATGGAACTCGGACGAAAGCAGATCGACACCAGCGAACACTCTCGGAGGATGGGGTTTCAGGGAAAAGATCGGGGGTGGAGGGGTTCGGGGAAGGGAGATGAGATCGACGGCGAGAAGGTAGAGTTGCTCTGAAATCCCAAAGACAGATCGACACCAGCGAAACTCACGGAGAATGGGGTTTCAGGGAAAAGATCGGCGAGGAAGTTACATTATCGGAGGATGGGGTTTCAGGGAAAAGATCGAGGGATGGGTTCAGGGAAGCTAGGAGGAGGGGCGGCCAGCGGCGGCCGCTGGAGAAGGCGAGGGGTGGGCTAGGGTTTCATCTTTTCTAAATCGCCTAATCAAGTTTTCCTACTGTCCCACCGTTATTACAATCAGCCCCCATTCTTACAAATTACAATTCGATCGTTTCTTCCATCAATGAGACGATCACTTCTCGATCGAGTGTAAATTTAGAACAAACCATTGGGTGGTACAATTATAAAGTGGATGCTGGTGGTTTACAGTTCTACCCGGCAAAATATGTCGTGGACCCTGTGTTGTATTCAGTTCTCCAGAACTACTGAATAATTTCATAATGATGAGAGAGAGAATAATTTCACTGTTTTCACATAATGATTTGAGAGAGGGAGGGGGAGAGAGAAAGAAGACGACGAGGGAGCTTAGTGTGAACCCGATGGGCGCGCTGTGCACATCACGATGTTGTGCATGATTCGAACTGTAGATCGTGCATTCGACGGCTCAGATCTCATCTCGGTAATGCACGATCGAGATTCATTCATTGCCGAGATGAGATCTGAGCCGTCGGATGCACGATCCGACTATTGGTACCAACCATGGTGGTACCGATAATGTACCAACCACTTTTGGGTCTCATTTCGGGATCCCCACACAAATGTCTGAGCCGTTGATTAGTTTACAGTTATATTTTGAGTAGGCTGGTAAAAAATTAGCTCGATCCGAAATGTTAAAAGTTTTTGATCCATTCGTCTTACTTTTCATTCAGAATTTAGGATTCTAACTGCTGAATGAAAGGAAGATGAATGGATCAAGCACTTAAACATGTCGGATTGAGCTGATTTTTTAGCAACCGAGCCAGAAAGTTATTTGCAAATTCGTCAACGGCTTGGATCTTTTTTTACGAGACCCCGAAGTGGGATCATCGAAAAGTGGTCGGTAACAACCAAGGTTGGTACCCCTAGTTTTATCGAAGTAGAAACACTATTGGTTGAGTGAGAAATCTTGTTCAGATTTTATACATTTACCCATAAGATGATCAATAGTTACTTGTCTTACCTAAAGAAAGAAAAAGCTTTGTCAAGGACAAATAGGTAAATGGATCAAGTCGAGAAGCCACTGTTCAATCTTGGTACCAAAATATTATTCATAGCTGATAGCACTCTCATTTTATGTACAGGTAAGATGCATGAGATAAAATTGGTAGATTAATGATTTCTTTGGCTAACGTTTATTCTTTTCCATCCCAAAAATGCAGGCAGGCTGTGGAGTTATATTAACGATATTCTGAGTAAGTATTCGTTCTCCGTTTATTGTGATATCCGTGAAACTATAAGAATTCGTTTTCCATGAATTGTTACATCAAGATCATCCATTATCTTTTCATGGTCCATAACAACTATGCATGAAAGTTTTGAGTGAATCTAGATCATCCATTACCTTTTCATGGACGTGCACTTTCATGCCATGGCGACTCTAGGAGTTCGGGTACATGAGGTCGTTCATAAGCATTATTACATGTACCAATTATAAATCAGGAAAAAAAACATCATAGCATTGGCAATTAAAAATTTAGTTCCAAAAAATATCACGTTTAAAGCTTGACAAGCATTGCATGCAACTAATACCTAAAAGATATCGAAAGGTTTATATTAGTAATCTTTCTTTTCAGCTCTCGATTAAAAAAATATTTAATTTACTACACAAGCTTCTACAATTGCATGCAACGCAGTTTCATATTTTGGAATCATTACATTATATTCTCTTTGTTGATAACATCAAATACTTCATTTACATATATGCGAAAGTGGTCATTCAACCTTTGGTGTCGCATTCATTACACAACCTATTCTTCACATATTTCATTGCCGAAAGCAATGCCAACTTCACACCCAATTCTAGTGGGTCGCCTTTTATTTTTTTAATCAGGAGTAGATCCTTTCCAATAATTGCCAAATGGGACAATTGTAACTTCTGTTTTACAATATCAAGCTTTCGGTCCATGTCATGCCCTCGATTTTCAACATGAATAAATAATCCTCTTCAAAAATAAGATCATCGCATTACATAGACAATACCCAAAAGAGAGTTCCCAACAGTTTATCTTACAATCCAACTCCAAAGTTCATAGAAATTACATCATTGGCACTCCGGTTCTAAATTACTTAAGTACAATACGTATAGGTTTAGTGATTACAAATATCTCAGTCAAAAGAGGTTATGAAAGATAAGTTACAAATACATCTTTGTCGAAGGAAAATCACTACAAAGATGACTAAGAAGCTCTTGGAGTTAGCTTCCAAGACATGATTCTTCAATCCATGCATACAGTGCATGCGAGCTATTGTCCAACATTTGAACTTGAAAATGAAGATAGGTTGAGCTACACTAGCCCAGTAGGAAAATCTCAACTAAATCTACATGCGGTTGAGATGATAAGCGTGGACATAGTGAATCATGCTAAAAGGACAATCTTACGACAAAAAGTGTGTTAACAACCATTTTAATTCATTAGGGTACAAGGAAATAGCACACAAGGGTAAATCCAAGAACAATACATACCAACACCACTCACTAGGAGTTAAGGCACTCCCACACACACATGCCTCCCACTGTATTACCACCCCTTGCGTTACAGTAAATTCCACCTCTAGCGATTCTGTATTTCTACCCCTTGCATTACAGTAAATTCCATCCCTTGCGACTCTGTATTTCCACCCCTTGCGTTACAGCAAAACTCCACACTTATACTTCACAACAACAACAATCACAATATCATCATTATCGACACCGAAACCTTTTATTTAGTCCACTCATCCCATTGTTAACAAACACATCACAAGCAACTCATGAATCACCACAATCAATGAAAAAAATGCAACTTTCAAAATAAATATGAATCTCAAGCCCTAAGGCATTCCACCCAGACCAAATAAAGCAATCAAACACTAACATCACACGAAATCACCACATAATATGTAGAGGAAGAGAGAAATCCCTACCGGAATGAGTTTTAAGCAAAACCCTAGGTGTACCGAGCGAAAATCCGTCAAGAACAAGCTTTCCCAAAGCAACACCTCAAGATCTATAACCTAGGTTACCCAAAAACATGATCAATGAGTGAATCTAAGCTTGGGTTTGAGAAGAGACAGAAAAGAAAGCCAAAAACAATGTTTCTTACCTCCAAGAGTGAGAAACTCAAAACCTGGTTGATATTTGAAAGATTGACACATAGATCTTGAAGTTTTGAGGTAGATTTGTGTAGAAATCCAAGAATTTGAGTGAAATTTGAAGAGAGATGTGAGGAGGGGTGTTTTAGGGCTTGTTTCGTGAGTTTGAAAGTGAAAAAGAGTAAAGGGGTCCTATTTATAGAAGTCCGGATCGCGTGCTGAAAATTCAGAATTTTCTCAGCAATTAAGTACCGGTACTGGGTGATTTGCAGTACCCGTACAGGCACCCAAAAATTTCAGCATTGCACAGCCTCTGGTCAATGGGTACCGGTACTGGGAAAAACGTAGTACCGGTACCGCCAGGTAAATTTTAGAATTTTACCAACGTTCATCGAATCGAACCCCAGTCGCTACCAACACCTCCAAACATCATTTACGATACTCCACATTAACCATTAATTAGAGAAAATAAAAATAATACATGGGTCTTTACAGTCCACTAATTAAATTTTGGCCAAAATTGAGTGTAAACAACTTCACAAAACTGCACTTGTTTTTTTCTCTCAAGAAGTTTACAAGATCGATTGTTGTGGGTATGCAAAGGTTCTTTAAACTTCTTGTGTTTTGAGCTTGTAAAAGAAAGGCCAGGTTAAATACCAAAAAAAACAAATGGCAATGTAGAGAAAGAGGGTACCCAAAGAACTTGCCTTAAACTCGTCGGTGCCATTTCAATTGCAGATCAGCTTGATAAAACGCCTCAATCGGAACCGACAAATTATACGTCTTTCTGCAAGATAGCACCTGGGGCAGATCATAGACATAATAGACACATACCTCACCATACTCGGCATACATTTCACGACCATCGCCATCGAAGCAAGTTACCCTATACGAGAAACCCGGTTTCGCTAAAGGGCAACTGAATAAACTAAAAGCGTAAAGGGCAAATTTCACTGACCTCCCTGAGGTTTCTGAAATATTGTCACTAACATGCCTAGCTTTTCCTGACAATATCAAGCCTTCCCCCTGTTGTTAACTTGCAATAGACGGCGTTAACTTCTGTGTTTAAAAGACCAGAATACCCCCTAATAACAATGCTTGAGTAATTGTGCAGGACACTTAGTATTTTTCATACCGTCTTTCACAAAAATTAGTAAAACTAAATTCACCAAAAACAAACTTTAAGCTTTAGGCATTTGTAAACATAGTTTTTTTTTTTGCTAAGCCATTTGTAAACATAGTTAATTACTTGTAATTACGAATCCACCCAATGAAAAACAAAACAGACGTCATAAAAATATTTTAGATGCATACTATTCTAATGCCCATGAGAACAAAACACTTTAGCTAAAGTCTTTCGATGTCAAATGACTTCTTATTAACACGTCAAAATCTAAGCGTATTACTGGTGTGTTCCTACCCGTATCAGTGGGTTTCATTAGTCGGTGGTTACTCGTTGGCGTCGTTGTGCCTTTTGATATGGGTGTGCCAGCATTGAGCTTCTCTGGACATCATACCCGCCAGGGTTTCATCTTGTGCTGACTGTGGGTTTGAACTGGAAATCATTGGATACTCTGCTATCTTTGCTGCGACTGGTTCTTATATCCTGACGTTTATTGCCGGATGAAACTATATTGCCTTCGGGCTTCCATGTTAAATGGATTGAATCGATTCAAAAAAAAAATTTACAATCCATATTGAACTCATCTTCAACCCATATGAGCTCATATTTATATATGGGCGGGTTGGATTGGGTTATAAGTGGGCGAATTTGGGCAGGTTAAAAAATATGGGTTGAAATTGTCACCTCTACTACTCCTATATAAAATCTCTCTCTCTCTCTCTCTCTCTCTCAAAATCCTTAGTAGAGACTTGTAGTTCTATTCGTTTAAGAAAGGTTTTAGATGAACATTTGTGTGGCTCCCTTTCTTCTATGCAATCAGTACTGTTCTTGTGGAAAATTCAGCATGACTCCTTTGTTCTCAGCAATCAATAGTGTTATTATTCTTTTCTTGTGGAAAATTCAGCAATCAGTGTTCAAAGTCACCAATATTCACCTTGACTTAGTGAGCTCCACATGTTTATCTATCTTTTATCTTCACTTCTCTTCATTGATTTTCGTTTTATCATTTTTCTCCATTCTCATCAGCTTCAAAACTAAAATTTTTTGGTCATCCAACAAAAGCAGAACTAGTACTAGTATTCTCTCTCTCTCTCTCTCTCTCTCTCTCTCTCCTTTGAGGGAATGGCCCTCGCATTGGCCGGTAACAAACCCCCTCTTCTTCTTCTCCTCCTCCTCCTCTTGTTTTCAGTAACCTGCAGCTACGGCAATCAAAACCAGGAATTCATCAATTCCTGCGGAGACATCCACAACATCTCCTTCCCTTTCCAATTACAAGGCGACCCATCCAACACCTGTAACGACGAATTTTACACTCTTTCCTGCGACGAAAACAATCGCACAGTCCTTCACCTCTTCTCCAGAAAATACTACGTGAAATCAATAAATTACACTGGCAGCTCAATCCGTCTCGTTCACGTAGGATTTCAATCCAACGATATTTGCTCGTCTTTCCCTCCCTCCTCTTTGACCTTTCGCGATTTCTTCCCGGCGAGTGTTCCCTACGGGGTGCCGGATGTGAGCTCCGTCGTGTTCCTGAGTTGCGAAAACCCATTCCAATCTCCTAGAATTTACATAAACAAGACTGGATATTGTAACAGCACCAGAGACAATTCGGGAAAATGGGTATTATTCGTATGTTGTGGCGGGAAATATTAGCATATGGGATGTCGCCGTTGGTCAGAGAAAGGGGATCGAATTTGTCGGGGTAAATATTTCTGCAGCATGTGCAGGGAAAGGGCTTTCTGCTTCGGGGATTCTGTGAATGTCACTGCCGTTTGCGACCGTCAATATTGCTTTGACGCTTCTTGCCGTGTCATGTTTTTCTTCATTGACGGGTGTTACTTGAGTGAGATATTCTGATTGTTTACTATTCTCCATTCTTCAATTTTTTTGGTCTAGTACTGTACTTTTTTTCAGTACCAATATTGTTGAAAAAGGTTCATATACGACATTTTAGACCCACCTAAAATATAGTTGTTTGGTATTTGCTGGCATTTAGTGACCTTTTTTTCATTTGGTCATAATTAATGTTTTACATTTTAGACGCCTCTCGTCAAAATGAATGATTAATACAAAAAATAGAACGGAAATCAAACAAAAATTTAAAAAAAAAACTAACGAAACACATGCACGAAACGAAAAAAGACAAAAAAAAAAAAGTTAGAGAGCATGGTTAGTTTTCTTACCTGATCATTAAAAAGGTTTACCATGAAGAAAATTTTTCAATGAGGAGATAATATAGGACATACAACCATGCAACTTTAACGTCAACTAATTTATAATACTGTTCTCAATATCACTGGCTAGTGGCTGTTGTTCCGTTAAGTATATTACTCCAGTGTAAGGATGGCCTCTAAATCAGACAATTAAAAAAAAAGATGGCCTATAACATGTTAAGCTTATTTGTAATTCCGACTAGTTATTGTAAACATTGAAGTTGCGTGCATGATCTCATTTTTCCACCGTATTTTAATATGTAATGGTAGAGTAATTAATGATTTTCTTTGACTAACATAAATTTTTTTCATCCCAAAAATGCAGGGGACTTCTGGTCAAATATATGTAAGTATTATTCGTTCTCTGTTTGATTGTGATTTTTATGAAACTGTAAGTATTTATTTTCCATTGAATATTGTGATTCTTGATTGAGTTCATATGATCTTGCAAGTTCTGCTCCCTGATTTTCGCATACACCCCTTCCGGAATGTGTCATCTTCTATTGCCTGATGCTTACTACTGGAAGCTATGTTGTTGAAAAATTGATCTTTACTAATATACTGTATGTTGAGAAAGAGAGCTTCTTAGGTTGGTCTCATTAATTGCCATACCAATGGTTCCAACATTAGATATTCCAATTGCGTTTCTTATTGCCTCCCACAATGCGTACACTTACCCGATTAAGTATTTGGCAAGACTTGTTCAAAGTTTCTTCTAGTTTTGAAACATCACCTCTTCTTTTCATACCTCCTCGTTTCATGGCTAAATTTCTACCTTTATTTTTCGCAGATTATCGATTTCATCTTTGGCACTTAGGCGATGGTAAGACCTTATCTTTCCTATGATCTTATCTTTTGTGAACCACAGTAAAACAAAATGTTGTGTGAAAGCTAAATAAACAGACGGCGATTATGAATATTGAATCGAAGTGGTTTGGCCTTACTTTGGGATTTACGCCTAGTCCCCAGGCAATCGATCGATAGCTTCATTAAATAAATATGAATGCTCAATGAACTACAAAGAAGAAGGTCTACAGAATCCCTTCTACCCAAATCTCACCGGAAGCCAAAAACAAAGGCAAAGTCTCTCAAACCCTAACCCAATGCCTAATTAATATTTGCTCTCACCACATAATAAGAGGCATAACAAGTGTATTTATACCCAAAGACAAGTTGCCTCACAAGTTCTAACCATATTGGGCTTTGGAGCCCCAAAAAAACCCTAAAAACAAAGTCAAAACGCAGCTATAATTTCGCGCGACAACTGGTAGACAAGCCGGTTGACACACCAATTGACCGGCGGATAAACCATCGGAACCGGCACTCATACCTTCTGGCCGGAAGTTCCGTGGTAGTCCTCGACTACTGGACTGACTACCGGTGGACAAATCCAGCCGAATTCTCCACACAATGTGTACACTTACCCGATAAAGTAATTGCAAGACTTGTTGAATTAGTTTCTTCTAGTTTTGAAGCACTTTACATCACCTCTTCTTTTCATACCTCCTCGTCTCATGGCTAAATTTCTATCTTTATTTTTCGCAGATTATCGATTTGTGGATCTCATATACTATGGTGGTAAGACCTTATCTTTCCTACGATCTTATCTTTAGTGAACCACAGTAAAACAAAATGTTGTACAGAAGCCGAATAAACAGATGGTGATTATGAATATTGAATTGAAGAACGAAACATATGCGTGAAGCGAACCAAACTTGAGAGAAAGAGAGAGAAAACAAACAAAAGGAGAGAGACACAGATTTACATGATTCGGCCTTATTTTGGGATGTAAGCCTAATTTACGGGCAGTCGATCGATGACTTCACTAAACAAATATGAATGCTCAATGAGCTAAAAAAAGAAGTTCTGCAGAAACCCTTCTATCCAAATCTCACCAAAGCCAAAAACAAAGGCAAAGTCTCTCAAACCCTAACCAAATGCCTAATTAATATTTGCTCTCACCACATAATAAGAGGCATAACAAGTGTATTTATACCCAAAGACAAGTTGCCCTATAAGTCCTAACCATATTGGGCTTTGGAGTCCCCAAAAAATCCCTAAAAACGAAGTCAAAACGCAGTTATATTCTCACGCGACAATCGGTAGACAAGCTAGTTGACACACCCATCGACCGGACGGATAAACTCGTGGAACTGGCACTCATAGCTTCTGGCTGGAAGTTCTGTGGTAGTTCTCGACTACCGGGGACAAATCGAGCCAAATCCTTCACACAATGCGTACTTACCCGATAAAGTAATTGGCAAGACTTGTTGAAAGTTTCTTCTAGCTTTGAAGCACTTTACATCACCTCTTCTTTTCATACCTCTTCCATCTCATGGCTAAATTTCTATCTTTATTTTTTGCAGATGGTCGATTTCTTTTGCTCTTAACTATTGGTAAGACCTTATCTTTCCTATGATCTTATCTTTAGTGAACCTAGTAAAACAAAATATTGTGATAATACTCCCGGCCATCACCCGTTTATAAGTGTCCTCCTTTGAAAGTCAAACTTTTCAAGAAGACGCATTAATTTCAATTAAAAATTGTTTACTTTTCTAAAATACCCTTTCTATTTAATTGATGCATTTAATTTGATTCTTTGAGTTTGGAAAGAACTAAATTGGAAATTTGTTATGTTTTACCTATTGACTTTTCAAAATGGACACTTTTTTAGGGACAAACCAAAATAAAATAATGGACACTATAAGGGACGGAAGTAGTAGTAAAAATGACCCAGACTATATATAAACAAAAATGATAGAGTACATGAAGGGACAAATGAGATGTGGCATAATGAGTGTTTGTGTGTGTGTCATATTTCAAATGCAAATAAGATAATACCAGGACAGCAAAGGATTTTATTCTTATTGCTTCATTTCCTTTGACCCAGGAGCGGTCGTTGTAGTCATCGTTGCAACAAGGCTTTTGTGTGCACCATGTGTGTTTGGGTTTTTAATCTATAAGTTCAACAGAAGACATTTATCAACCTTTGATAGCATAGAAGGTTTCTTGCATAGTCAGAATCACCTTGTGCCTATTAGGTACTCCTACTCGGACATTAAGAAGATGACAAATGGTTTTAGGGATAAGTTGGGGGAAGGAGGCTATGGTTGTGTATACAAAGGAAAGCTCCGAAGTGGCCCTCCTGTAGCAATTAAAATGCTAAGCAAGCCCAAAGCTAATGGACAAGAGTTCATCAACGAAGTTGCTACCATTGGAAGGATTCATCATGTCAACGTTGTTCAGCTTATTGGATATTGTGCCGAGAGATCTAAGCGTGCTCTTGTGTATGACTTCATGCCTAATGGGTCTCTAGAGAAGTACATCTTTTATCCCGAAGGAAAATTGTCCTTAAGTTGTGAGCAAATATATGAGATTTCTCTCGGAGTGGCTCGTGGCATTGGATATCTGCATCAAGGTTGTGACATGCAGATCTTGCATTTTGATATAAAGCCTCATAACATTCTTCTTAATGAGAATTTCACTCCAAAAGTTTCAGATTTTGGGCTTGCAAAATTATTTCCAACAGATGATAGTATTGTGGCAATGACTGCAGCAAGAGGAACCTTGGGCTATATGGCTCCAGAGTTTTTCTACAAAAACATCGGAGGTATTTCCCATAAAGCTGACATTTATAGTTTTGGAATGTTGTTATTGGAAATGGCAGGCAAAAGAAGAAATTGGAATTCATCAGCTAATTCAAGCCAAATTTTCTTCCCTTCATGGGTTTATGATCAATTCGCGGAAGGAAAAAAGGTACAAATTGGAGAGACCACCGAGGAGGAGAGTACGATGGTAAACAAGATGATGTTAGTGGCGTTATGGTGTATACAAATGAGGCCTAGTGACCGTCCGTCGATAAACAAAGTTGTTGAGATGCTTGAAGGAAACATAGAAATGATTCACACGCCTCCAAAGCCTTTTCTGTATTCACAAGGTACGCAGGCCGAGAATAATGGAATGAATGAAAGGTTGCCCAATCTGTCAGGTGCTTGTATGGATTCTCTCACCCGTGATATAAGTACTGGACGCTAAATTCTCAAGACCAAACGTCCTGTATTTACAAATAATGTTGGTTCCATATTATGATTTCGATTTGATGGTTTTAGAAGACCGTGTGACTTGGTTTCGGATCTGACAAGGGGAACACTGACGTTGTGTATGTTAAGTTGTTGAAGAATTGTTTCACTGTTTATGTTAATGGGATCGAGATTTGTCTCGTAGAGTTACTGTTTATGCCCATTTTTGGCACTAAAGATCAGGCTAGCCGTGATTGGGCTTTTTCGTTAATTCTTTAATTAATTGGGCCGAGAGTTGTGCAAATTAGTTGGGTAATTATTGGGCCATGGGTTTTTTCCCATTTGGGCCCAAGGAATTCGCAGCCCACGGTTGCAAGTCGGTTTGGTTCGGCCCAGAAGACAGCCCACGGTTGGGCCCGCGAAGGAAAAAGGCTGAATTGGCCCGTGGTGTAAAGCCCATGGTCGGGCCCGCAAGGAAATGAATTAATTTGGCCCACATGGGTTAGTCCACGTTTGAATTTACAGAGAAAGCATTAATCTGGTGCAAAGAGTTGGTCCACAATTGTAGGGAGCAGTTGCCCACATGGCAGTTGATATTTTGGAGTTCAAAGGGCCAATTGACCAAGTCAATTGGCCATGTGTCGCAGGAGAACAAAAAGGGGGAAAGTGGAGAGTTACTTTGTTGAGTCATAGGACACTTGTCACCATGCAAGCAACCCACTACCCATGATCTACCTTAACTGCTCTCAAACTGCTAAAAACCTCCCATGACCGTGCATGCACAAAAGGTGGGAAATCATGGGACACTTGGCAGCCATAGAAGCAATGCAGATTTTCGGATTCAGGCCTGAATCAGGATACTACTGGCCCTATAAATACTAGTTTACAATGCTGGAAAAAGGGTCCAACACCAAAAAGCTCAACGCTTACAAACCAAAGCCTTTCCAGCGAAGCAAAATACTTTACTACTTTCAGCAAAGTAGATTATCGAGTACTACATGCTCAAACCCCATTCAAACACACTTCATTAAGTTGTTTGGATCTTTTACTTTCCTGTATCAACTTTATTATCCCGGTGTAATAGAGTTTACATTTTCACGTTTCTACATCCATTTCCTATACGACTAGGAAATTTAAAGTCCACAACCGTGTGGCAAACCACGAACCACTTTGTGATCTTCAACCTTTGGATCACACACAATCGCTCTTACATTAAAAGTCAAGATTCACGGGAATCTTCACAACAAGTTAGGCGCTACAAGTCTTGGCACGCCCGTGCTCATCGCATTCACACCTTGTGTCAAAAACGAGAGTTTTCATTGGCACGCCCGGTGGGACCCTAGTCGTTTCAAGGGTTATTACGCTGATTCATTCGCATGCCAATTCGATACGTTGAATTGGATGTTGAGATTCGGCGATGTCAAGAAGAAATTCGTTGGCGCGATGATAAGGTCGACGAACTTGAAGATGAAATCTATCGCCTTGATTGTGAGAGGCGTCGACTCGATCCTACGGAGGATTGGTTTCTTGAAGCACAAAATCGCTACAAAGATGCAATTCAAGGGCTTGAAGACGAAGTTGACAAGCTTGAAGAGGAGGATCGCCAATTACGCTGTGAGGTAAATCGTCTCTTTACTGCCAAGTCACATGGCAATTCACATATCATGTATTCAGCCCTGCCCGAACAGCATGAATTTCAAAATGGTGGGCTTGATGATCCTTCTACTCAGATCTTTGAGGGCCAAGTTGAAGAAAATATGGGCATTCAGTCCTGTACTATTGCATCCAACGAAGGACTCTCACAAGAATTCATTGATCCTTGGGGTGAATGTAGGCATACAGTTGAAGCATGTCTAATCAAATCCAAAAAGGTCATCGAAGACATGAAGTTAACTCTTACTCCACCATCGGTGTCACCATTTAGCACTTTAGGCCAAACTTCAGGCCTGAATGTGTCTAAACAAGCTTCTAGCAAGCAAACCAGGCCTCCAGGCTTTTCTCAGCCATTAGCTTCCAACAACCCTGCACTCGGGGGGCAAGGAGGCCAAGGACTTCAACTCGGGAGGCAAACGTCCCAGTTCAGGCCTTCGAGGATTCCTGAGCAGCAACAAGGCCTGGATGATACAGATCGTGGCAACAGTTTCAGGCCTGATCGCAGCAACCAACATTCAGGAGTGTTCCAAAAACTTTTGGATGGTGAGCTATTTCCATGCCCGGAGGAGCCAAAAGATAGGTCTATTTCAACGCAAAGGGAGCAAGATTTCAGACCTGAAATAAGCCAAAACATAGAAAGTTCTATTATGAGGCAAGGTCAGCCCATTCTCTCCTCTCAAAAGCTTTCTCAAGTGTTTGAAGAGCTACCACACGCAGATTCACTCCTGAGCAGTGAGCAGATAACAGATACAAATCAAGAACAATCCAGACCTGCCATCAGCCCTATGGCCAGGTCTGAATTGCATGCCGCACCCATTCAGGAGGAACTGAATGAAGATGAGGAAACCGATGGCACTCCAAGGCTTGATCTTGATTCATTTGTAATCGGAGATCCCCCTCCTCCCCCGGTTCATGAAGGCCTTTTTGGCATTGTCCAAACTGCCAAAAGGCATTACAAGCATAGGCCAACTGTAGGCCTTAAGTGTGCAGAATTACGCCCGCATTGGATTTGTGGGGCACATCAAAAGCGGGTCTTATTCACTTGGCTTACGCAAAAACTTCGTGGTTGCAAAAATGGCTAAGTAGTCGATGAAGAGTCCTTCAAAGGCCGAACAAGCATTTGTAAATTGTTCGGCCAAGGCCTATCAGTTATTGAGTAGGCCCTATTAGAGTTTTACCAGGCCTTTTCCGCAGAAGTGGAGGCCTTTTGCATTTCATTGAGCAGGCCTGAAAGTTCAAAGCAAAGGTTCAAGCCTTTAATCCATTTTCAGTCCTTTCCAGGCCTTTTCAAGGTTCTATAGTTTCTCTACAAGCGGGCTTGGACACAGGACTCTATTGATTTACAAAGGCCTTTTCCACAAAGACAAAGGCCCTTTCAGCCTTTTTCTAGGCCTAAATCAATATTATAAGCAATCTATGCCAGAGTTCAGGCCTTTCAACATACTTCAAGTCCTTTTCAGGCCTTTCATGGATTTGAAGCTTCTCTACAACCAAGCCTGGACATAGGACTCTCTTGATGTAAGAAGGCCTTTTTACTGGTATGAAGGCCCTTTGAGCTCTTTCTCTAGGCCTGAACCACATTTATAAGCATTCCAAGAAGAAGTTCAGGCCTTCCAATATATTTCTAGGCCTTTTTGTCGGGTCTTTCATGGTTCAGGCCTAAAGACAGATCTCATATTGTCAAAGGCCTGAATGGAGCATAAAAATGCCTAATGCCTACTATCAATAAGCAAGGCAAACAAAAGAAGTCATGCTACAACAGGATTCAAGGTCTGTTTGGGATGCCAAAAATGGCTTTACTTTCTATTCACGCCTTAATCCTAAAAGTAAAGAATCAAGGCGTGAGGGGGCAATGTTTATGCCCATTTTTGGCACTAAAGATCGGGCTAGCCGTGATTGGGCTTTTTCGTTAATTCTTTAATTAATTGGGCCGAGAGTTGTGCAAATTAGTTGGGTAATTATTGGGCCATGGGTTTTTTCCCATTTGGGCCCAAGGAATTCGCAGCCCACGGTTGCAAGTCGGTTTGGTTCGGCCCAGAAGACAGCCCACGGTTGGGCCCGCGAAGGAAAAAGGCTGAATTGGCCCGTGGTGTAAAGCCCATGGTCGGGCCCGCAAGGAAATGAATTAATTTGGCCCACATGGGTTAGTCCACGTTTGAATTTACAGAGAAAGCATTAATCTGGTGCAAAGAGTTGGTCCACAATTGTAGGGAGCAGTTGCCCACATGGCAGTTGATATTTTGGAGTTCAAAGGGCCAATTGACCAAGTCAATTGGCCATGTGTCGCAGGAGCACAAAAAGGGGGAAAGTGGAGAGTTACTTTGTTGAGTCATAGGACACTTGTCACCATGCAAGCAACCCACTACCCATGATCTACCTTAACTGCTCTCAAACTGCTAAAAACCTCCCATGCCCGTGCATGCACAAAAGGTGGGAAATCATGGGACACTTGGCAGCCATAGAAGCAATGCAGATTTTCGGATTCAGGCCTGAATCAGGATACTACTGGCCCTATAAATACTAGTTTACAATGCTGGAAAAAGGGTCCAACACCAAAAAGCTCAACGCTTACAAACCAAAGCCTTTCCAGCGAAGCAAAATACTTTACTACTTTTAGCAAAGTAGATTATCGAGTACTACGTGCTCAAACCCCATTCAAACACACTTCATTAAGTTGTTTGGATCTTTTACTTTCCTGTATCAACTTTATAATCCCGGTGTAATAGAGTTTACGTTTTCACGTTTCTACATCCATTTCCTATACGACTAGGAAATTTAAAGTCCACAACCGTGTGGCAAACCACGAACCACTTTGTGATCTTCAACCTTTGGATCACACACGATCGCTCTTACATTAGAAGTCAAGATTCACGGGAATCTTCACAACAAGTTAGGCGCTACAAGTCTTGGCACGCCCGCGCTCATCGCATTCACACCTTGTGTCAAAAACGAGAGTTTTCAGTTACTAATCTCAATTCACGAAAACCTAGCTAGAGTCCTTTTTCTATTTCTTTTAATTTGTTTTTACCCCGTCAAATTATCGGCTATTCACATGTCAGGAACAAGATTAGTAGGGATACTCGTCTGCTTATAGATTTTTTCGCTAAGTTTACCATTTTTAATTTGTCTTTGAATTGCACCAATGTCTTCTAGTCCTTATATTTTTCGTACATATGCTTAATTAACAATTAGAGGTTAAGCACACTCGATGTGCTTGCAAGTCGAATTTTATAACCACATTTTCTTTGAGAATTAACTGGTGGGTGGGTTTTAGCTTTGTAATGTGTTTGATAGAGGATGCCTTCCAAGGATTCTATTTGCATGGACTGCCAGGATATATGGACAGTACGAGTAACCGAGAGAGGCATATATTAGTGCATCAATTGGTCAAGGGTGAAGAGAATGACATGCATTGATGGGTGGTGAGGACCCATATATTTATTATCATGAGATTTTTAATTATTTTTTTTGTAACTGGTGCAGTAATAGGGTTTTTCCCGATTCATTCTTCTACTGGTTTTTCCTTATTTCTCCTTATTTGATCACAGATGGGGTGTGACTTTTCCTCCTGCTAGGTTCATGTGCCGGTGCTTTAAGTTCATATGAAGCAATAATCACCCAGCTTTCAGTTCGTCTATTTTTTTTTATCGGCAATAAAATTTATTAATAACTCGACAAATGGTACATCGAGGCAGCCAAATGCATGCTATAAGAACATCGGTGTTCTAGTGGAAAAATTCAGCATGGCTCCTTTGTTCTCAGCAATCAGTAGTGTTCTTATTCTTTCTTGTGGAAAATTCATCAATCAGTTTTCAAAGTCACCATATCAAAAAAGTGTTCAAAGTCACCGATATTGACCTTGACTTATTGTGCTCCACATGTTTATGTCGAGTACTTTTGTCCTCCCTTTTCTTCATTTATTGTCGTCTATCATTTCTGCTCCTTCTCATCAGCTTAAATCAAACTAAATCAAATCGAGTCTTTTGCCTCAATTAATTAGGATTGGCTCCTTCTCATCAGCTTCAAAACTAAAAAAAGAAAGCTGAACTAATGGGTGTTTACCAAATTTCTCAATTGATCCTAAATCAACGGAGATGATTGAAACGAATGCTGGAATGTGGATATGGAAAGGTAGAATTTGGTTTCTTGCTGTTTTCAGGACTTATTTGGAAACAAACAATGAAGTGGACAAAGTATGGAAAAATAATAATAAATGGACTTTATTAATCTTCAAAGTAGAAGTACAAACAACTAGGACAGTCGAGTGAACGATTACAAGTTAAAAACTACTCCTAGAAAAGATAAAAAGATAAGCCGTTGGGCGATTGGGTGTCTTTGTAAACTTCTTCAATTCTTCTATTTATAGGCTGTCTTCTCATCTTGAATTTTGAATTTGAGCATTTCCCTCCTTTGATTTAAATTTGGGTAGTTTTCCTCTTCAAATTCCGGATTCGGCAGTTTAACCAAACTACTCTTCATCTTCTTGTAATCGAAATGTACTTCACAGTCGACTGCCACATATAAAAACCAGTTAAGCATGCACTCGACTAGTTAATCTAGTTCAATTAATTAACTTCATCTGTAACTGCTTTTGAAAGAAGGCTAAACTGCTACATCTCAAAATAAAACCAGATGCAGAGTACATTTTCCTCCTCTCACTCTGCGTTCAGGGAATGGCCCTCGCGCCGGTTAGGAAAACCCTCCTCCTCCTCCTCCTGTTTTCAGTAACCTGCAACGGAAATCAAAACCAGCAATTCATGACTTCCTGCGGAGACATCCAAAACATCATCTTCCCTTTCCAATTACAAGGCGACCCAACCAACAAATGTATCGACGATTATTTCACTCTCTCCTGTACGTGAAGGAAACAATAGCACAGTCCTTTACCTCTTCTCCAGAAAACACTACGTGAAAAGTGAAATCAATCAATTACACTAGCCACTCAATCCGTCTCGTCGACGTAGGATTCCAATCCAACGATGTTTGCTCCTCTTTCCCTCCCTCCTCTTTAACCCCTCGCGATTTCTGCACGAGTATTCCCTACTGCGAGCGGGCTGTGAGCCCGGTCACGTTCCTCAGTTGTGAAAACCCAATCCAATCTCCTAGTTACATAAACAGGACTGGTTATTGCAACACCAGAGACGATTCGGGAGACGGGTATTATTCGTATGTCGTGTCGGGGAAAGTTACTATTTGGGATGTTGCCGATTCTTGCAGTGTAGAGATGTTACACATTTCGTCGTCCCCGTTGATCAGAGAAAGGGGATCGAATTTGCCGTTGTTGAATTTCCATAGGGAGTTGGGGCATGGGTTTGAGGTCTCGTGGTACTGGCACATTGGAGACTACAAAAGATGCAGAGAAAGGGCTTCTTGCTTCGGGGATTCTGTGATTGTCACTGATGTTTGCGGCGATGACCCCTTGCTATTTTTAAGAAGGGATGAGCATTAGTATCATAATTCATAAGCCTTCCGTTCTGGGTGAGTGAGATCTTATGACCCCTTCCTATTTTTAGAATCAATTTTCTTAGTTGGTCAAAAAAAAAAATTTAGAGAAGTGATTTTCGAACTCTCTTTTCTATAACCGCACCCCTTTTTGTCTTTAGCTATGTAAAATATAATATTACCCTTAATTGTGCCAAAAATAGATCATTAAAGAGTAATGTTTTAACGTCACACGAATAAAGACAAAACGGTAAGTGCGGTTTTAAAAAAAGGGAGTGTACCCCAAGAAATTTTTCAATGAGTTGATAATATAGGATGATACATCCGTAAAACTTTAACGCATATTTGTATTGAAGATGTTCGACTAATTAACAATATTGTTATCAATATCACTGGCTAGTGACAGTTGTTCCTACAATGCATATTAATTACTCCAGTGTAAGGAATTGTTGTGGCTCCTAACTCGTTTGATTGTACCCCTTGACTTTCAAGATAGAGGGTCTAGGGTTCGAGTCTGTGGAGAGACATCGAACCACCTTTAGTTGTTAACTTACTAAATGTCCCTCTAACCATTCACTGATGTATACAATATTGACAACAACAAAAAAACGCCTTTGCAATGTTCGGCTTAGTTCTAATTCCCACTAGTTTTAGATTCTACACGAAAATGTTAATTTATGGTAAAAGTTTACATTAAAGTATCACTAGACAAATTGATTACCCAAAACATCAAATTCTACTTTGGCTAACCACTAGAAACATCCCCACCCCAACAGCTTAAGAATATACCTATTCAAATCAGAAAACTCATTTTGATCACACAACAAAATCACCAAACCATTCTCTCAATCAAAATACCTCCAAATTGAAAACCCAGAACTGTATTGAATACTACCTCAACCCACAATGACGTGAACCAAATTTCATGGGAAAACATAGGATGGGTTTCCTTTGAGTTTTGCCTAAGAGGACGCCGGCAACAACGGAACCAACAATGGCTGAATCAAATCCCATCGGAATCTAAGCAATCACAGCTCGCCGGAGCCAAGACGCCTGAGCCAACGCTGAGAGAGAGAGAGAGAGAGAGAGGGAGGGAGGGAGGGAGGGGCGAGGCAAGGCAAGGCAAGGCTCTAGTGGCGAGTTACTGTAGCAAATGGGTTTTCCCTAAGGCTTCGTTCAGTTGCCAGGAATGTTATACCGGAAAGTTATTCTCAGGAAAAGTTAAGTAAAGTGAAGTAAAGGAAAAAGAAATCACTACTACAATAAATCATAAAGATCACAGCTATTGGCCGTGATTGTAAGTTTTCCATCACCCTCTTGCTACCGTGATGGATCTGGGTGTGATTGTAAGTCACTTTCTTTTATCACGGTTATAAACCGTGATTGAAAGAGAGAAACAATCACGGCCAAAAGGCGTGATCGTTTCTCTTTTATCACGGTTATAAGCCGTGATTGTTTCTCTTGGACGTGATCGTTTCTCTTTTCTGGGTGTGATTGTATGTCACTTTAGATCACGTCTCTCTTTTCTGGGTGTGATTGTATGTCACTTTAGATCACGGTCTATAACCGTGATTGAAAGTTCAAAATGATCACACCATAAATTGAGATGGAAAATCATTGCGCGTGATCTTTTCTTTGTATCTACTAGACCATCTTTTCTTGTCATTGCCAAGTTTCGAACCCACGCACCCTTAGTTGATTTCTCAAGTTCTCACCACTAAGCTAGCCAAGAACTTCTGTTACATTAGAAAAACAAAAATATTTATACTTATTTCCTAAAGTGAGAAAACTTTTTTTCTTCTTAAAATTTGCTGAATTTTTTGAAATGCAATTAACATGATATTAAAATATATAAAAATACGTACATCGGGGCGGTTCCGGGGACTCTCTAAAAAAACCCCCCAAGTTTCCGATCGAATTTTGATGATCCGAGCCGTTCAATGTAATCAGAACATGATTTTAAGGGTACCCATGAGAAATCAGCAAAAAAAATGACCGGGAAGGGCTTCATCCGCATAGTTTTTTATTGAACTTTATTGAATGGTTCAATAAAAAACTGCTCAAATCAAGCCCTTCCCGGTCATTTTTTTTGCCAATTTCTCGCGGGTACCCTTAAAATCACGTTCTGAACACATTGAGCGGTTCGGATCATCAAAATTCGATCGGAAACTATGAGATTAAGATTTGGAGGGTTTTTTTAGAGGTTTTTTTAAGGGTCCCCGGAACCGCCCGTACATATATAAGCATTGTTTAAAAAAATTTAAAAATATGACAATAGATATTTTGCCAATCAAAATTAGTTGTTGGTCACCAGAATAGATTAATCTATTTTCTTGTGAGTGTTCATTTTACATTTTTTTTTTACAGGAAAACTATAGTTTAGTGGTTCATTTGCCGGGAAAAGATACTTATGAGAAACTTCTTTATTTTTGTTCCCATGGCTAATTTTAAATAAAGTAACTTTGAGAGCTAAATAATAGGCTATCATATTTCAAAATTAACACATACGGAAAATGTATTTTATCTAATGCAAAGCCTTAACATGAAATGACAAAATCGACTTGCAATTCCCTATTCAATTTGCTATATTCTGAATGGTCATGAAAATTCCCCATTTAAATTGACATTCTCTGTTAATCAACCGTACAAATAAAGTTTAAAAAAATAAGTAGAAGATAACTAAATAAACAAATATTAAACAACCGTACTTGATTAGTTTCCGATACAAAAACTCACTGAAAATTAGTTAGTACAAAACAAAATTGAAGACTAATGACAAGATAAATAAATACTTTCAAAAAAAATAAACTACCAATCTTTTTCCACAACAATTATCTCAGAAAGCACCATAGTAGTTGAAATTATTGTTGCTCACGTAAATCTCAAAGTGTCTTTCTAAGAATCTAATTTGTATTTTTTTTGGTATTGGCGTCATTTCCTTTATTTCTTACCTGCCAATTATTTTGGCTCCACAATGGATAAAACTTTTCCCGTGACGCAAAATCCTATGCTTTTGGCCGGATCACTTTTGCAAGAAAGTAAATCTTGCAAGAAAACTTAAAAACATGTTTCCCACTACTTTCTTGCCAACTGAACACTACAAAAGTTATGGGAAAGTTAATTTTTCCATCCTTTCCTATACTTTCCTGGCAACTGAACGAGGCCTAAGTTGGGAGGCAAGGCAGTTGGGTGAAGAAGCTCTTTAGGGTTTTTGTGACACCCCATAGCTAGGTTGAGGCCGGCCTCCGAAGGAGCATGGAAAAGGCAACAAGTGCCCATCCGAAACCCAAACCTTTGATTGGAAAGATATCAATCAAGGAGAAAACCCAAGGGCCAAAGCTCACCTAAAGGGCCACGAAGCCCAAATAGAATAACAAAGCGCATGTGGGTCGCAGCCCAAACACCAGAAAAAACCTTAGAGCCCGTTTGGTTGGGTATTTTGGTTTTGGATTTGTAATTATTATCATATTTTTCTCTCCACTCATTACCTCTATCTCTAATAATTACTTTCATTTTTCTCTCTATTTCTCTCCAATCATTACTCATATTTCTAATCATTACTCTACTTCTCTCTACACATATTACCTATAAATCTAAATCCAAAATACCCAAAATGAACAAGGTCTTAAAGCCTAAATACAAGGGTATTAACCCAAAAATAATGTCCCATCGGCCCGGATCATTTTGGGACGAGTCCTGCTATACACATAGCAATTTGTGCACAGATTGTGCACAGATTTTGTTGTGGGGCCCACCACGGGTCCCACACAAATCATCCGAGCCGTTCATTAAATGTAAAACATTTTTTCAAGGGTCCCCGTAAAAAATAAGCTCAATCCGATACCTATAGGTGCTTCATCCAACCATCTAACTTTTCATTCAGATTTCCGGATAATGAAAAGTTATATGGTTGGATCAAGGTATCGGATTGAGCTTATTCTATAAAGTGATCACTCATTTTACTTTCAAGCAATGTGTAACTATATTTCCTTAACATTTCCCTGACGTGTAGGCCACGTTTGATGTCTATCATGTGTAGTCTCTTTTTTGGTCTATAATTGTGCAGCCTTTTTACTAGTCTGTCATCTTGGGGTGTGGATTGTGACTTTATAAAATGTACGATGGAATGGGTTCTGCTTTAATATCATGTGAAAACAATTTCAATCCATTTCAAAATCAACTGGCAATGAGTAGAGAGGTCCTTCATTATATTAAGTGATCACTCATTTCACTCCCAAGCAATATGGGACTATATTTCCTTAGCATTCCCCTCACTTGCAGTTGCGTTTAAGATCTATCACATGTAGTCTTTTTTTAGATTTATCATCGTGCGGTCTTTTTGCTAGTTTGACATCATGTCGTGTAGATTGTGAATTCTTAAAATGTTGGTGGAATGGGTCCCGGTCTGATATCATTCATGTGTAAACTTTATATCCATCTCAAAATCAATTGGCAATGAGTGAAGAAGTCTCAACATATATTAAGTGATCAATCATTCCACTCCTAAGCAATGTGAGATTACGATTTCCTAACAAAAAAGTTGACCTATGAGATTGTGATCAGGTATGTTGTCACTGTGTCATGAAATCGTTGCTGCTTCCTCAAGTGAAGATTTAGCAAACTCCACTGAGATCCCATTCCGTTAAGGCCTCTTAAAATATAAGTACTTATTTGTAATTTTCAAGTTTAAAAATAATAGGCTTAATGAAATTAAAAAATATGCAATATGGATTTTATTTGAAATCTATCAAACCCTGCAAAAAAAATTAAAAAATTATTTTTGTAAATTCATTATTTTTAAGTTTGAAAATAGGTCCTTATTTTTTAAGTACTTATTTGAGAAAGCGGAACGGGGCTGACTCTAAAAACCAACCTAGTACTCACAACCATCCATATCTAGAGTGCACACTCTTCAAGAGGTAAAGAACCGTGTCTGTCGAAGTCTCACACACACACACACACACACACATCCATATAATAAGCTAGATCAGTTTTTGAATCTTATCCCCTACATAAATCCAAGGGTCTATATTTAACCTTTCATAAATCTCCACCCTCCATTCTATAAAATGGCATTTTCATAAATACTTATCATTTTTTGAGCAAAAAATAGATGGCGTCTCTTCTGAAGCGTCTCTTTCCAATTTCAAATTGATGGCGGCTCTTCGTTCCCTCTACAATCTCTCTCCACGCTGCACAGACATCTCGATAAGCCATCCTACATCTCTCATCCTCTTCCTTTGATCTAGGTTTTTTTTTTTTTTTTGCTCTCCACCCTCCCTACTCTTGGCTACCCGATCTCGTCGGACCAAACCCAAAGAGGTTAGATTGTTGTTTTCCTCTTCATTTGATCGTGGTTATCTACAATGAACTGAAAGTTTCAAACATAAAAAGAAAGGGGAAAAGTGAGGTTTGATAACATTTTGGGGGTACTGCATATAATACACACCCAAATAAGGGGTGTGTATTGTAGTCTTTCCCTTCATTTAGACTTTGTTTAGAATGCGTTGCGTTCGGGCACGGGCATGCACTAAAAGAACTCTGTCTAAACCTAATTTAAGAAAAAATCTTCCCGTATAAATCAGCTTCGTTGGCGGGGTGGTCAATAGTTTTGTAATTCATTTAGTTGTGTTCAAAAAGCATTATGTCAAGCCTTCAGGCACAGGCAAACCCTAATATATATATATAAGTCCGGATCAGGTCAGGACGACCTGACCGAAGCTTAGGTCCGGACTTCTCCCACAGCTGTCGGATTGTGTTTTTGATGGTCCGGATGCACGGACAGTTTGTTCGCGCACACGGATAGTTTGTTCGCGCGAACAAACTGTCCGTGCGAACAAACTGTCCGTGCATCCGAACCATTGAAAACACAATCCAACGGCTAAGATCATGGTCTGGACCTAACACAAAATCCGGACGTCCTGACCAGATCCGGACTGATATATATATATATATATAGCTCCTACTAAGAGCGCCCTTAACATGTTAAGTTAAGGACTTCCTTTTTCACGATCGATTTTTTATGATCCGAACCGTTCAATGTTTGTAGAACGTGATTTTAAGGGTACTCACGAGAAATTGGCAAAAATTTGACCGGGAAGGGCTTGATCCGAAAAAATTTCATAAAAATACATTTGTAGCGTTTTTATGAAAAACTGTTCGGACCAAGCCCTTCCCAGTCATATTTTTTGCCAATTTCACGCATGTACCCTTAAAATTACGTTTTAAACACATTGAATGGTTCAGATCATCAAAATTTGATCGGGAACAATGTTAAACTCATGAGGTCCTTAACTTCCTGATCTTTTTTTTTTGCTAATTTCTCGCGGAGACCCTAAAAAATCACAATCTGAACACATTGAGTGGTTCAGATCGTCGAAATTTGATTGGAAAAGGGGAGGTCCGCATGTTATTAAAATATGGGATCCCTTGTGGGATCCTAACTGTATATATGTAAGGTCATGTGGGTAGACCTTGTTATTTTTAGGGTTGTTTGATAATCTAAATTCAGTACTTAAAACTTAATTAGTTATTAAGTAGGTTTGATAATCACATTTTACCTTGCTTAAAATATTAAAAGCCTCCTAAAATGTAGGTCAAAAAGTTGATACTCCCTTCGTCCCTTTTTTTAAAGTGCAGTATTCCATTTTAGGCTGTCCCTTAATAAGTGTCTATTTTGTAAAGTTAGTGGGTAAAAGTTGGTACATTTTTCATTTTGTCCCTAAAAGTAGATTCTATTTTGAAAAGTTAGTGAGTAAAAGTGTAATAATGATATCTCCATAGAGGGTAAGTAGGGAAAGTGGAGGTAAAAGTTGATGTGAAATGTGTAATGATGATGTTTTCTTAATAAGTTGAAGTTACGAAGCGGGACATTTAAAAGGGACGGAAGGAGTAAAAATTAAGAAGAATTAAGCTACTTAATTTTGACTGAATTTATGAATGCTTTCATTCTATCATTATTGACAAATGATGATATTAAATATATGTAAATTAAACATGCAACGGTCCAATTATAATGGCTAATATAACTAGTAATCATTATGCAAAACTTCCCATATTATGATGAATAATAACTCAATAACTAAATGAGACGTAAAAAAATTATATCCGAATATTAGGTTTTGGAACTTTTAACAAACAATATTCCAGCATGTTTAGATATATACATACGTATGTATATGATATTATAACAGGATAAGCGAGTTTTTTTTTTATCATTTTTTTTTGCTCTGCGAGTTTTTTTTTTTAAATCTTATTGCTTCATTTTCTTTGACTGCATTACACATGAGTGGTTCTTACGTCGAGGCTTCTGTGTGCACCATGTGCATTTGGATTTTTAATCTGTATGTTCAGCAGAAGACATTTATCCACATTTGATAGTATAGAAGGTTTCTTGCATAGTGAGAATCACCTTGTGCCTATTAGGTACTCCTACTTGGCCATCAAGAAGATGACCAATGGTTTTAGGTATAAGTTGGGGGAAGGAGGCTATGGTTGTGTATACAAAGGAAAGATCCGAAGTGGCCCTTTTGTAGCAATTAAAATGCTAAGCAAGCCGAAAGCTAATGGACAAGACTTCATCAACGAAGTTGCTACCATCGGAAGGACTCATCATGTCAATGTTGTTCAGCTAATTGGATACTGCGCCAAGAGATCTAAGCGTGCTCTTGTGTATGACTTCATGCCTAATGGGTCTCTAGAGAAGTACATCTTTTCTTGAGAAGAAAATTTCTCATTAAGTTGTAAGCAAATGTATGAGATTTCTCTTGGAGTGGCTTGTGGTGTTGGATACTTGCATCAAGGCTATGACATGCAGATCTTGCATTTTGATATAAAGCCTCATAACATTCTTCTTAATGAGAATTTCACTCCAAAAGTTTCCAATTTTGGGCTTGCAAAATTGTATCCAACAAATGATATATAGCATTGTGACAGTGACTATAGCAAGAGGAACCCTAGGCTATATGGCTCCAGAATTTTTCTACAAAAACATCAGAGGTGTTTCCCATAAAGCTGGCATTTATAGTTTCGGAATGTTGTTGATGGAAATGGCGGGAAATCGAAGAAATTAGAATTCATCAGCTAATTCAAGCCAAATTTTCTTCCCTTCATGGGTTTATGATCAATTTGCAGAAGGAAAGAGCATACAAATTGGAGAGACCACCGAGGAGGAGAAAGAGATGGTAAACAAGATGATGTTAGTGGCGTTATGGTGTATACAAATGAGGCCTAGTGACCGTCCTTCCATGAGCAGAGTCATTGAGATGCTTGAAGGAAATATAGAATTGCTTCACATGCCTCCGAAACCTTTTCTGTATTCACATGCCACGTCGACTGAGAATAATGGAATGAACATAATGTTACCTAATCTGTCAGGTGCTTGTTTGGATGCTATCTCTAGTGAGATAAGCGGGCGCTAACTCTCAAGATGAACATCCAGTTTGAGGGCTTACGCAGATTCTATATGATTTTGGTCGTGTTTTAAGAGACAGGACTATCAATTTAATGTAATGTGTTATTCTTGGTGTGTTAGCGTTTGTAAGCGACCTTGTTCCATGGTTAATTTTGAATCAAACTTGGGGAACGCAAACATGTCTATGTTAAGTTCTACGTACTATTATTTGTATTGGGATCAAGATTTGTCTCTTTGACCAACTAGTCTTATGTTTGCACCATTATCTTCCTGTTGTTTTTAACTTGTCAAACTCTAAAGCGTTCGACTAAAACTGTTGGCCCAACGGTTGTGCAGTCGTACTTAAGTGCAATGAGGGCTATGGGTTCAATTCCTACACATAGTATATTGATATTCTTGGTGATAGGTTAGGTTAATTGGTTTGAGACTTTGAGTTAAGGTTGGGGTATATACTGTAGCTTCTTCTGGGTTAGGGTAATGTAGCTTCTACTAAATAAAACTTCAAATAATTTCTAATCATCACGTTTCAAGAACGATAACAGTATCCACATTAAGTCTCCCTAAATGTTGGACGAAATTGTATATATATATATATATATGTAAAGAAAAAAAAAAAAAGAAAGAAGAAGAAGAAGGTCAATTTGCACTTTTACCGTCACTTTTTAAAATGGCTCATGCAGACTCGCTTCAAACTCCATACAGTTAATGTATAAAGTCTTTGTTAGGTATTTTGTTGATGCTACCCTACTAAAATGGATTTCAATGGTATGCAAAATCTTTGATTTTATGTACTGGACTTGATTTTGATATGCACAGGTTTGTAATTTGTTGGGCCATCTTTCTTATTATGTTGATGGACATAATTATTATGTTATTGGACTTAATTTGATATTGGGCAGGTTGTAAGAGCATTGGGCCAAAGGCCTAATTATTTGAACAGGTTTTATCCGGAGAAAACTAGTCCAAATAGGACTCGGTAGCCTTGGCGGAAGCTTGGGCGGAAGGCCTGTAGGAAGGCCTTTAGGCATGCCAAAGGAAGCCTGGCGGAAGCTTTCCAAAAACAGAGTATTCTCTGTTTCATTACTCTGTTTCGTTCTCTCTCTAGATTGTATCATGGGTCCACACCATATCCTTTGGATTTTCTTCTAACTTTTTATGCAAAATATATTTTCTATCTTGTATCCATATTCTGCCGTTTCCAATTTGAGAAAAAGTCAAGACTCATTCTTGGTTCTCAAATCCGAAAAAAAGGAGATATGGAGAATTGCATATATTTTTGCTTTTGTCTTTGCCTGCTCTTTTAATTTCCATGGGTTCTTCAGTTTTCAAGATTTGAAAAAGTTAGATTTGCATTTATTACAAAAATGGCTGTACGTTGTGCTATATGATATCGTTGGATTTTGTGTGCACATATATTGACTTTATGCACAGGAGCCGCCAAGGAGAAACAAAATTCAATGAGTTGAACGTTGGGCTTCATTTGCAAGATCTTCTGGGATTCACTTGTTCACTATAAAGAGAAGCTCTCTCCGGCTTTTAATCAACCAAGTCTTGAAAGCATTCTAAGAGTATTCAAAGAGCATCTTGTTACAGGAATCTTAGTCTGACTATTTCTCACTGTAGATTATCTTCGTCAGATTCCTCAAAGAGAGAAAAAGCTTTCATTGTTGAATCTTGCTTTACTCTCAGAGGTTGTGAGCCACACTTGTATTTCACCCTTACACTTATCCTACCTGGTGAGAGAGAGAACCATATCCACTGTGTATCAGTTAGGATTGGATTCTTGATTTTCTGGTGAGCTAACTGGTCTGTGTGTACCAGTAGTTTGAGAGTTTTGTGGTTCTGGTCTGCGTGTACCAAAAGTTGAGATTTGGGCTTTCTGAGTGTTGTAAAAGAAGAGTTGGCTTCTGTGAAAACCAACATTGGTGTAAGTACTGAGCATAGTGGATACCATTGAGTGTTCAAGTGAACCTCATTGAAGAGTGGACTAAGCAATTCGCTGAACCACTATAAAAATCTCCTGTCTCTAATTCTTTACATTGATTTTTATTTTGCTGTGCTAACCAAATTGTTGAAGTTTTTCAAAAAGGGCTAAATACAGGGTTCCAACCTATTCACCCCCCTCTAGGTTGCAATATCAATTGGTATCAAAGCTTGGAGCCTTCTTTTGAAAGGTTTTACCGCCTGAAGGAGATCCTATGGCAACCAACAACACAAGTCAGATGGAGGGAGCTAGAACTGGAAGACCACCACTATTCAACGGAACTCACTATAGCTATTGAAAAAATAGAATGAGGATTTTCATTGAGTCAATGGAGTTTGACCTATGGACTGTCGTGAAGGAAGGGTACACAAAGCCAACCATCACCACAGAAGGTATTACTACTGAAAAACCTAAGTCTAGGTGGAGAATTGATGAGAAGAATAAGTACACTCTAAATTCTAGAGCTATGAATGCACTATTTTGCGGGCTTAGTCCGGAAGAATATAATAAAGTATCTGTTTGTAAGACTGCAAAAGAAATTTGGTATACATTAGAGGTGACTAATGAAGGCACTAGTCAGGTAAAAGATTCTAAAATTAGTACACTTATGCACAAGTATGAGATGTTCAAAATGAAACCTGATGAAACTATATCTGAAATGTATACTCGTTTTACAAATATTGTGAATGGACTAACATCTCTTGGTCGGTAAACTCCAACTGTGGAGATAGTGAGAAAGATTCTACAGGCACTACCACCAAAAAAGTGGAGACCCAAAGTTACTGCAATCGAAGAGGCAAAGGATCTAAAGACTCTCTCGGTTGAGCAATTAATTGGATCACTCATTACTCATGAAATGGTCCTAACTGAGGAGGAAGATGAAAAGCCCAAAAAGGGAATTGCATTACAAGCTACTAGTAAGGATGAAGAAGACGAAGAAATGGCGCTCCTAACCAGGAGATTTAAAAAATTCATAAAAAGAAAAGAAGTTAAGAGAACAGATCAAGGAGATAGAGAAAGAAAAAACAACAACAGAGAAGAGGAGGGAAGATGCTACAACTGTGATAAAGTCGGACATATAGTTGCCAACTGCCGACTAAAACAAAACAAAGGAAAGAAGGCTTTTGCCGCTACTTGGGATGATGAGGACGATGAGTTGGATCTCCGACTCCGAGGTAAGCGAATTTGGATTTATTGCTTCTATTGATAATGAGCAAGATGATTTTGTAGATGCAGATTTAATTGATGATGATTTTTACACGGCATTTGAAAGTTTATATAATGAATCAAAAAATATCAGTTTAAAAAATAGTAGCCTCAAAAAGAAAATCATTTCTCTGGAAGAAGAAAATAGCATTTTGATCAACAAAATATCTAGTCTTGAGAATGATTTGAAACAAAAGAATATTGATTTGGAAAGATTAAATTTTAGCTCAAAAAATTTGAATACTCTTCTGGGAAATCAAAGGATGTTTGGAGATAGAAGCGGCATTGGGTATAATACATCTCTTGTGCCTAATCTAGTTAAGAAAAGACTATCCGATCATTTTGTTCGTAAAAAATCTTTTCGTAATGTTATGTGCTATTTTTGTTCTGATAAAGGTCACATTCAAATAAATTGTCCCAAAAGAAAAACTAATGTTCAAGGACCCAAGTTAAGATGGGTACCAAAAAGCAGATGCTATTTTGCAGGAACTATGGGATTGAAAGCAAAAGTACATGACTCCATGTGGCACCTAGACAGTGGATGCTCAAGACACATCACTGGAGAAAAGGATAGGTTCTCTCTTTTATCCAAACATAATGGAGGGACGGTTACCTTTGGAGACAACAGTAAAGGTGAAATTGTTGGTAAAGGTACAATTGGTAATTTTAATAATTCTTGCATTGAAAATGTGTATTTAGTCGATGGCCTGAAACATAGTCTTCTTAGTATTAGCCAATTGTGCGACAAGGGAAATCGAGTCACTTTTAATTCCAATCACTGTGAAGTTCAAGACAGTCACTAATGAAATTGTTTTTATTGGAAAAAGAGCTAACAACACTTATGTTGTTAACATGAGTGAGATTTCAAAAGCTGGTGATAAATGTCTTGCGAGCTTTGAAAATGAAAGTTGGCTATGGCATAGAAGACTCGGGCATGCTAACATGAAACTTTTGAAACAAATTTCTCAAAAAGAGCTTGTGAAAGGTCTTCCAAAAATAAATTTCTCAAAAGACAAAATTTGTGAAGCATGTCAGTTAGGGAAACAAATTAAACGGTCATTCAAATCCGTCAATGTTGTTTCTACTTCCAAGCCATTGGAACTAATACATATGGATCTGGTTGGGCCTACTCGAACTACTAGTATTGGTGGTAAAAAGTATTTTCTTACTATGGTGGATGATTTTTCCAGATTTACGTGGGTAAGTTTTCTTGCTCATAAAAATGAAGCTTTTGACCACTTTGTAAAGATTGTTACTAGAATCCAAAAAGAACAGGGGCATGAAGTTCTCAAAATCAGAAGCGATCATGGAAAAGAATTTGACTACTTTGAGTTTGAGACATATTGTGACAAAAATGGGATACAACATCAATTCTCAGCCGCAAGAACTCCACAACAAAATGGAGTAGCAGAAAGAAAGAATAGATCCTTACAATAAATGGCCAGAACAATTGTCACGCCCTCGATTTATCACATAAACAACAATACCATTTTAAATACAAATCCTCACAATAGTACATACGGTACCCCAAATTACAACACTGTTTTTGAATCTCACAAATCTGTTAATTGATACAGTATTCCAAAATAAAGAAAATAGTACAGTGCAGTTGATTTATGAAGAAAGACAAATACTCCATAAAATATCATTAGCTTGATGTTTGCATGCACTCTACACCCTCCCAGGCTGTGTCCATGTAGTGTACCTGAAAAATGATAGGTTGAGCTACGCTAGCCCAGTAGAGAAATCTATACTCAAGCTATATGAAAATGCGATGAATCATGTACTTAGAGTGAGTGAATATGATGAGATACCACAAAGAAACATGGGTCTTCCACCACCAACGAGCATACTACAACCAAGGGATCATGATTTCATAAAGGTATTCCTAATAGCTCATACGTCAAACTAGAAGCATAAACCGACTCGAATTATCCTAATTAGACCACAACTCGCCCTCAATCATCACTTGTCCATCACTACGCAAACACTCCATTCTACCTCGATCTATACGTATATGTGATGATCAAGCACCAACAGTAAAATGTGAGCAACAATATATAAGTGCAATGAACCCCAAGATGCTAATAACAACGAGTATATCTCTTAGCAGAACAATACAAACATATCACTGAATTTCTTTTTAAAACGTAATCAATTTGCCTTGTATTTCTCAAATATTAGCCATTTTCCCTTTCAATACAATTCCGGGCATTTAGGACCCCGTGCGTCAACTAAAATCATTTCATTCAATTCCGGGCATTTGGGACCCCGTGCGTCCACTAAAATCCTTTCATTCAATTCCGGGCATTTGGGACCCCGTGCGTCCCATTTCCGGCATCCCACCTTACGGTGGATCCGTGACTTTCTTCGTATTCATTCTATCGTCTCAATTATGTTTTACCTCTTGCATTACTTAATAGCATCATACTCAACACACAACTAGTTCATCATATTCATCACAACATGCCACAATCCCCACATAATCACCCAAATACCTAGACAACGAACGTATACCGTAATCATCTAAAATCGACACATGAGCATATCCTGATTTCCAACAAGCAGTCCGTGTTCGAATATTTATTAAAAAATTGCATACTTAATATTTTTCAATGATTCCAACGCCAAAATATCACCAACTTACCAATCTTTAAAACCCATAAGGACCCATAACCAATAGCGTCGTTTAACCATAACAAACGATGAAAACGCAGCTTTGTTCGCCGTCCAGATTTTCAGATTTCAGCTCAATGTTCTATAATTCACTATAAATTGAGTGCTTAATACTTTTGAACGATTCCAGTCCCAAAAGTTGCGCAATTGAACGAAGCTTAAAAGGTATGAAGGAACCCTAGTCAAATCTGCACCCCAAGGATGGTTAAATAGACATTTACTGAAGCAATATGAATCTATCACGCAGCAGGACAGATTGACACAGCTCCACTCAAACGATCATAACTTTCTGTGTACTAAGATTTTTAAGACGATTCCGGTGGCAAATGAAAGCTGACTTCAAGACCTTCAATTCGATATAAAATTTGCATGAAACGGATATCGGACAAGGAAGTTATGGCTGTTTGAATTCGGGCGCAAGCCCAGAAAACGAGACAGATTCGAGACCTGACTTCTAAAATCCACCATTTATTCAATTCTCAACGGTTTCGGGTGATTCTAGCGGCATTAGAACGGGTTCTAAGTCTACTCTATTTCATATGAAGGAACCAAAATTTATTTCTGAGTTTAAGATGACGAAAATGCCCCATAAACAGGGACCTGTTCTGCAGAAATTCGGGAATGATAGAAATAATCTCAAACGACGAAACCAGGCACGATTTAGGTACATAAACATCGTATAAACGCATAACAAGAGTAAGAAATCCCTACCTCATGGGTTTCGAGCAAAACCCGACCGTTTGACCAAGTCAACCAATTTCCCACGTGGCCCGATCGCAATTTTTCTTGGATATTCGGAAAGCCCGTGCTCCGTATAGCAACTTTAATTCTCGGGCCTTGTCCGGAATCACACCCTAGGTAGATGAAATCGAAGAGAGAAGAGAGGAGGGAGTTTTCGGATGGAGAGGAGAGAGAGAGAGAGATGCCGTGAGTGAGAAAGAGAGTGAGATATTTCTTCTCCTGGAGAAATAATAGAGGTGGGGGAGTAATCCCCTACTTCTCACACCACACACTCACACGTGCACCACTTGCTCAATTACCCTTATATCCTTCCACGAATACGCTACACCAAATATCCGTACCATCTATCTTGACGGGCCCTACGTTTACAAGAAAATAAATAAAAAATACGGCCTCAAAATTACGAGTCTCTACAACAATGCTAAAGGAAAATAAACTACCATTCTACTTTTGGGCTGAAGCTGTCCATACGGCATGCTACATTGGTAATCGTATATTTTTAAGATCTATGCTTCATAAGACTGCATATGAACTATGGTTTGGTAAGAAACCAAATGTTTCTTATTTTAAAGCTTTTGGATGCAAATGCTATATCTTGAATACTCATAAGGATATTGGGAAATTTGATTCTCGTTCTGACATTGGCATATTTTTAGGGTATTCTTCATCTAGCAGAGCATATAGGGTCTTTAATAAGAGAACTTTAGTTGTTGAAGAATCTGCTAATTAATGTGACGTTTGATGAAATTAGTAGTAATGATCATATTATGCATAATTTGGATAATATTGATGACAATGTATTTCCTATGATTTCACATGACAATGTTTGCATATCTGATAATGTTTAGACAGAAAAATCTCCTAGATTGCTTTTAAATCATCCTAGTGATCAAATTATTGGGGACCCTAATTCCGGTATTACTACTCGTTCACATGCTAATATTTGTTCACATCTTGCTTTTGTCTCTCAAATTGAGCCTAAAAATTTTGATCAAGCGGAAAAGGATGAGTCTTGGATGCTTGCTATGCAAGAAGAATTAAATCAGTTTGAAAGAAATAATGCGTGGCATTTAGTTCCTCGTCCTAATGACCATCCTATTATCGGCACTAAATGGGTTTTCAAAAACAAATTAGATGACAAAGGTATAATCACTAAAAATAAGGCTAGACTCGTTGCACAAGGATATAATCAAGAGGAGGGAATAGATTATGAGGAAACTTTTGCACCTGTTGCACATTTAGAATCTATTCGCATGTTATTAGCCTTTGCTTGCTATAAAAATTTTGCTTTATATCAAATGGATGTTAAAAGTGCATTCTTGAATGGCTATGTGAATGAGGAAGTTTATGTTAAACAACCACCTGATTTTCTTGATGCTCATAATCCTAATCATGTGTTTAGACTTGATAAAGCCTTGTATGGACTTAAGCAGGCTCCTAGAGCTTGGTACGAAAGACTTAGTGGCTACCTTATAGAAAAATGATTTACATGTGGAATTGCTGATACTACCTTATTTATTAAGAAGGTAAATGGTAATATCTTACTTGTTCAAATCTATGTTGACGACATCATTTTCGGTTCCACTAACGAGGTTTTGTGCAAGGAATTTGCCAAGATTATGCAAAATGAGTTCGAAATGAGTATGATTGGTGAACTAAAAATTTTTCTTGGGCTTCAAATAAAGCAAACTAATGAAGGGATTTTTATTAGTCAAGCCAAGTATATCAAAAAATACGGTATGATTGACTTCAAGGAAAAGAAAATTCCCATGGGACAAGCAGTCAAACTTGACAAAGATGAACATGGTAAGGTTGTGGATCAAAAGGTATACCGAGGTATGATTGGAGGCTTACTTTACTTAACTGCCAGTAGACCAGATATTCTTCTTAGTGTTGGAATATGTGCAAGATTTCAAGCTGATCCTAAAGAATCTCATTTAAAAGCAGTAAAAAATATCCTCAAATATCTTAAAGGAACTACGGAAATTGGTCTGTGGTTCCCGAGAGAAACGAGTTTTGAAGTTATTGCCTACACTGATGCTGATTTTGCAGGAAGTAAAACCGATCGAAAAAGCACGAGTGGTAACTGCTTTGTTGCAGGAAATTGCCTCGTATCTTGGATGAGCAAAAAACAAAACTCGGTGTCTTTGTCCACTGCCGAAGCAGAGTACATTGCCGCCGGAAGTAGTTGTGCTCAAATAATGTGGATGAAACAAGTTTTACAAGATTATGGAGAAGAGATTGGCACTGTTCCGATTCTTTGTGACAATACCAGTGCCATTAACATTTCGAAAAATCCTGTTCTTCATTCACGAACAAAGCATATCGACATTCGACATCATTTCCTTCGCGAACAAGTAGCCAAAGGAACTGTCAAATTGGAGTATGTTCGAACTGAAGAACAATTGGCAGACATTTTTGATCATGAAGTTTATCGCCTTATGCTACCAAAAACCATGTTGTGAGAGAAATAAGGAAAAGTGTATAGGGTGTTGTGTTAACTAACCCTAACACAATCAACTCTTATTTATATAATGGGAAATCATAACATAAGACTACATTAACCAATGTGGGACTAATAGGAATACTATATTCTAACAGTTTCTACTTAAGGCTAGTTTTGGGGATATTTTGGGGACCTTTTGGTCCATTGTAAGGCTGATTTGTAAGCCATATAAATAGGCTTGTATGCCATTTATGGAATGGATGGGCCATTATTTAAATTTGGGCCCAAGTCTTTCTTGCTTTCTAGGAACTTCATTGTTAGTCTTCCAAGCTTTTTAAGTTATTCCCTTCAAGAACACTAGTAAGTATTTGGTGTTTGATGGTTTTACACTTATTAATGTTGTAGCTACGGTTTGGATCTTCTTATATATCAAGTTTATTTTCGTTTTTATTGGTGAATCATGTTTTCTTTGCTTAACTTTTTTTCTAGTCTTTTTGCTGAGTGAGTAGTTCATAGGGTTGGTCATGGGGTGAGGTTCACTCTATGACTTGGTGGTTCAAATGGTTTCTCTTAAACTTTAACTTAAGTTCAAGGATTTTGAATGAATTAAACCCATGATATCTAGTATTGATCATGGGGTTGGTAGCTTCTTTGATCATGAAGTTTATCGCCTTATGCTACGTGCTTGATAATCCTACGCGTGTGAACGATTCTTTTTCGTCTCTCACTTGCGTTAAATGAGTTCAATTTGAATCAGAGTTTTGAGCTAAGTTATAAGTAGTCTTCAACTTTTAATTCTTCTAGTGGAATCCGGACGGTTTCGGTCCACTCTTGAGTTAGATGAAGGAACCGTTTGACGGCTAAGTCATGGGTAAATCAATCCTTTTGACTTGACCATCTCTAATCTAGTTTAAATTCCAAGTTTAAATATCATCTTTCAAATCGAATACCGAGAGTTGGCCGCTTGAACGCCGAAAACCTTACATAAAGCCTACAATCCGATTAAGCTATTTTTGAGCTCCCTGTGGATCGACTCGGACTTCCTCGCTATACTATGCAAATCTTTAGTTGTAGTCCGGTTAATAAATAATTGAATTTGACGGCCATTTGGTAAACTTCAACGACTACCGAATGGGCGCACCATGTATGTAGCATCCCTCATAAATTATTGAGACACATTTATGGTAGGTTTATAGTTGGAAAATGATAGTGCCAAAATTATTTTTGTTAAAACCGAAAGTGCACCGAAGCTTTATACTCTACACATGGTACAAGTCTTTTAGAGCATCTACTATGCATAGGTTTACACATGGTACAGAACCCTTTAAATTCTTCAATGTTTGGCTGGGCAATCCTTTATCTTTGAAAATTATGGAAAACAAATCCCATATGGAATTGATTTTGGCACTCCCCTAGGGGGTGCGGTTATCAATTTAGGGAATGCCAAAATCAATTCCCTAAAATAACTGTGAAAAGTAGTTTTGTTTTGGGCAATTATTTACAGCTTCAAAATTTTGTTCACTCTAAAAGGGCTTCTCCCTCATTTATGAGAGCATCTCCAACAATATTCTCTATCTAAAATGTAATTCCATTTTAGATAGCCATAAAATACATCAACAATTTTATCAGTTTATCTCCTACTTTCTTCAACTTTTGTATTTTATTGGACAATTTTGAAGAAACTCATCGTCCTTTTTAAAAATTTGATCTCCAATATGGTATCTCAAAGTGTCTCTCACACAAGTGTCCTCTGTGGCAATTTGAAGGATTGTAATTGAATTTCTAATTCAACCCTACAGTTGTGATTCTCTTCCAAAGACAAAGATAGGTAAAAAAAAAACTAAACCTTAAAAAGGATAGCAAAGAGTTTGAGGGCTAAGATTTAGTCCATCATGCGGTTATTATTCATCACGTTCAAAATTTCAAAAACTCTATGTCATCTCTCAGAGCATCTCCAACCCATCTTCAAAACTTCAAAATTGAGAATGGATGTAATACATTGATAGAAGATTTTATAATTTATCATCTTTTTTCTTCACTTCATGTACTTTTTGAAAAAATTTGGAGGAACCCATCCTTTTCAAAAATTCGGTGAGAAAAGTGTAACATTATTGTAACTTGGAGTTTTAATATTCTTTCCACCTGTGGAGGAAACCTTTGGTTTTTTATGCCGGATTTTGCAAATGGGAAGGAAGAAAACGTAAAAAGGGATAATCGCGGAAAAAGGATAAAGCTCACCACCCAAGTTAGGGAACCAACGAGATACAGATTGACACCACCCGAGGGTTTAACGAGGGATACAGGGCTGGGGACCGCTCACCACTCTAAGGAATCCTCCTAAGAGATACAGAAACGGGGAACTCGCCACCTGTCGGAACCCACCGAAGGATAAGAGTTACAAAAAGAATTATCTTCTCACTAGCCAAAGGCTATATTTTAATTCAACACACTCTAAAGATTTCATTCATAGCAACCTAATTTATAGGCACTTGGAACAACCCTCTAAGAATAGGAAAAGACACTTGCATTTTCAAAGCTAAAATTAAATAAAAACAAACACTTGATTACAGAAAACTAGGTAGACTCCATGAACAACTCAATGACTCCTTGAACCAACAAATGACACTAAAAATTGTGTGAATGAATACTTAGATTAGAAATTAAAAGACATGACAAAAATAACTCTTCGATTCTTGTTATGCCATTATTTTTTCTGCATCAGTTTTCCACCACGGCTTGCTACGGGTCCCACAAGGCATTTTTTGTTATAATCTGAATCGTCCATTTTGTAGGGTCCGCAGAATCATACATTCATGCAAAAAATGAGCTTTATCGGACGCCAATAGATATATCAAAAATCAAATTTTGATTTAGGAAATGGACAATCATGGATAGTTTAACTTCAAAATAAATTACCGTCCATTCTGTAAACCAAAATTCAAGTTTTGATATACCTATCGAGATCCAATCAAGTTGAATTTTTCATGAATATACTACTCTACATATTATAACAAAAAAAAAAGTCTTATGAGGCCCACAGGCGGTGATCCCATGGTTTTCACCTCTGCCAGATAGAAGTTACTCTCTTGTAACTTGACCACACGAAAAAAAGGGGCGAAAGTGATAACTATAGAATTTCGGGGCCAACCTTTTTCTACCACCTAGTAGTACAAAGATCACATTCCGGACTTCCTGATCAATCTCTCTCTGCCATCTCCCGCGAATTTGGTCCCGCCTCCGCCCAAAACCCTAAACCCATCCCGCCAAAAGACACCCCCAACCCAAACCTTCAAAAATCCCAACTTCGAACACTTGAAGAACCGCCTGATCCATCAAGCCGGTGTGGGCCACCTCCGCCAGGCAATCTCGACCCTTGATCTCATGACCCAACAAGGCCTCACCCCCGACCTCTTCACCTACTCCGTCCTCCTCAAATCCTCCATCAGAACCCGCCAATTCCATCTGGGTAAGCTCGTCCACGCCAGACTATCCGAGTCGCAGCTCGAGCCCGACTCGGTCTCCCTCAACTCACTAATCAGCTTGTATTCGAAGAACAACGACTGGGTAACGGCCAATGCTATCTTTGAAAACATGGGTGAGCGTCGAGACGTGGTTTCTTGGAGCGCAATGATCTCGTGCTTCTCACGTAATGATATGGAATCGAAAGCTATATCTACTTTTGTTAAGATGCTTGAGTTTGGAGAATACCCCAATCAGTTTGGCTTTGGAGCCGTGATTCGGGCATGTTCGAATGCCGAGAATGCTTGGATTGGGGATGTAATTTTTGGGTCTGTGATAAAGACTGGGTATTTTGAGTCTGATGTGTGTATTGGATGTGCATTGATAGAGATGTTTGCGACGGGAAGTGGTGACTTTGATTCAGCGAAGAAGGTGTTCGACAGAATGCCTGACAGAAATTCAGTCTCTTGGACTTTGATGATAACTAGATATTCTCAGATGGGTAATCGGAAGGAAGCCGTTGAGTTGTTTATCGATATGGTAGAGAGCGGTTATATGCCAGATAAGTTTACTTTTACTAGTTTGGTTTCTGCTTGTGCAGAGTTAGGGCTGTTATCGTTTGGGCAGCAATTGCATGCTCAAGTGGTCAAGTATGGGTTGGCTTTCAATGTTTGTGTTGGCTGTAGTTTGGTTGACATGTATGCGAAATGTGCGGAAGATGGATCTATGGTTAATTCAAGGAAAGTTTTCGATCTTATCCCTGATCATAATGTTATATCTTGGACTTCGATTATCACAGGTTGTGGGCAGAGCGGAAAGCATAGTAAGGAAGCCATTGAGCTCTATTGCAGGATGATCGAGGATCAAGTTTTACCTAATCATTTCACCTTTTCCAGCCTTTTCAAGGCATGTAGTAATCTTTCTGATCCTGATACTGGTGAACAGATATATGCCCATGTGGTGAAAATGGGTCTTGCGGCAGTTAATTGTGTTGGGAATGCTCTTATTAGCATGTATGCTCGATCTGGTAGGATGGAAGATGCTAGGAAAGCTTTCGATATTCTATTTGAGAAGAATTTGGTTTCTTACAACACAATTGTTGATGGATGCACCAAGAATATTGATTCTAATGAAGCCTTTGGAGTATTCCCTCAAATTGAGGATACTGGGTTCGTGCTCGATTCTTTCACATTTGCCAGCCTCTTGAGTGGAGCTGCTAGTATAGGTGCAGTTGCTAAGGGTGAACAAATTCATGCTCGGTTACTAAAGGCAGGGTTCGAGTCAAATCAGCACATAGCTAATACTCTAGTTTCCATGTATTCAAGATGCGGAAACATGGAAGCTGCTTTGCGAGTGTATTCCAAAATGGAACGTCTGAATGTGGTATCATGGACTTCTATTATAACAGGGTTAGCAAAGCATGGGTTCGCAACAAGAGCGTTGGAAATGTTCCAAGAAATGCTTAATGCAGGTATAAAGCCAAACGAGGTCACCTATATTGCTGTTCTATCAGCTTGTAGCTACGTAGGTATGATCGATGAGGGGTGGAAGCACTTCAACTCAATGTACAAAGAGTACAGAATAAGCCCTAGAATGGAACACTATGCATGTATGGTTGATTTGTTAGGCCGGTCAGGCTTCTTAGAGGAAGCCATGCAGCTCATCAACTCAATGCCTTTCGAAGCTGATGCTTTGGTCTGGCGCACATTGCTTGGAGCTTGTCGAGTCCACGGTAATATCGCGCTTGGGAAACAGGCAGCTGAAATGGTTATTGAGAAAGAGCCAAATGATTCAGCAGGGTACATTTTGCTATCAAACTTGTACGCTTCCGTGGGCCAATGGAGCGAGGTAGCAGAAATTAGAAAAACCATGAAAAAGAAGAATTTGGGAAAAGAAGCTGGCAGTAGCTGGATAGAGATAGAAAATACGGTGCATAAGTTTCACGTGGGAGATACATCCCATCCCCAAGCAGAGGAAATATACAAAGAACTTGATCAATTGGTTACCGAGATAAAGGAGGTGGGTTATGTCCCTGATACAAGCTCTGTTCTTCAAGATGTTGAGGATGAACAGAAGGAGGAATTTCTGCTGCAACACAGCGAGAAAATTGCCATGACATTTGGTCTTATTAACACGTCAAAACCTAAGCGTATTACTGTATTTAAGAATCTTCGCGTGTGTGGAGATTGCCATAATGCTATGAAGTACATATCGATGGTAAAGGAGAGAGAAATTGTTTTGAGGGATTCTAACCGGTTTCACCATTTCAAAAATGGGATCTGCTCCTGCAATGATTACTGGTGATGACCGTTTCTTGAGCAAAACAATTTCATTCTTTCAGTTTTGAAGGTCTCGGCTGCTTAATTTTTAACTGCAATCTTCTTCATATTGTAGATTTCGGAGGTAAATATGGGATGTATTGCATTGATTGCAACCAAAACCTGTTTTACAATTCAATGTCTTCATTTTGCTTTCAGCAGGCGTATTGGGGTATTGGAAATTTGTTACCAAAAATGCTGAAGCGAATTTGCAGATGCTGGATTTATCAAATTTGAAATATGCCAATTGAGGGCTTTCAGCCTGCGTATGGGGTATTGGAAATTTATTACCAAAAATACTGAAGCGAATTTGCAGATGCTGGATTTATCAAAATTGAAATATGCCAATTGAGGCGTTTTGTTTGTTGCTGCCTTTTCGACTCGTTCCAAAATATATGAACCGTCAACAGATTTAAACCGTTCCACCATGCATGAAAATTTCTCCTTCTGAGTACAGGCCCAAGGAAATGCTGAGGAGCAAACCCAAATGTAGGTATTGCTTCCACGCCGATTGCATCAATGAATGGCTTCGCACAAATGCTCCTTGTTCAGTCTGTAGGAACTCTCTTGATCGGTCTCTGCGGGCTCAAGCAGTGTAGATTTTGGTGTTTTATTTTTATTTTGTCTTTTTGTTAAGTGTAATTGAAGTACTTAATGACTTGCTAGAGATCATTGCATGTGTTAAGAAAAGAAAGAAAGAATCACAAAAAGGGAAATTAAGCAGACCTGTTAAGTGATCAATGTCTCTAGTTTCTTGCAAATTTAATAATCTCTGGATGGTATCATTCAATTTGACCACAAGAACGAGATTTATCATCAATATTTCCAGCAAATTTCCAAATAACTATACCACAAGCGTTAATCTGCAAAAGTCTTTGTTTCTGTTACGGTACAAAATGTTTCTTAGCTACCATGGACTACAACAAAGGGATAGAAATCCCATCAATAACTCTAGAAAAGACGATAAAAGTAACATTACGAATTGGGCGTGATCTTCTAATACCAGTACATTGGAGGCAAATCACTTACTCAAAGCACAACAGAAGCTTTATGGTAAGGCTATACATATCGGTACATTAATATCTCACGGTGTCACATATCAATTGATGAAAAAGATAGTGGTTATCTTTCTCACTCGGATTCAACAATAACTTCCAACTCATTGTTAAAAGGCCTTCCACTCGCCTGACCCGTGGCCAAAGTTGGATTTGTAGAGGCAAATGGATTGGGAGGCTTGATCAGAGTGTCTCCATCTCCTTCCAACATTTGAATCACACCATGCATTGAAGGCCTATCAACTGGGTACCATTGAATGCACCAAAGTCCTACGATTGCCAACTTTTTTGCAATCTTGGCATCTCCTTCATCTTGAATATGAATTCCCAGCTCTTCTCCACTTTCCAAACGATTGTAAATCCATTCGGGAAAATAAATTTGGTTAGTGCTATTGACCATTACATCGAAATTCTTTTTTCCTCCTACCATTTCAAGCAACAACATTCCGAAACTATAAATATCTGATTTGTATGACACATTCCCGAAGTTCCTTGAGAACACTTCTGGTGCAATATAGCCAATGGTACCGCGAGCAGTAGTCATGGATACAACACTTTGTTCCTTAGAACACAATTTAGCTAGACCAAAATCTGTTATCTTCGGATTCAAGTTCTCGTCCAACAAGATGTTATGTGGCTTAATATCGAAATGAAGGATTTGTTGGTCACATCCTTGGTGAAGATACTCAATTCCTTTGGCTATGCCCATAGCAATTTCTAGCAGCTTCTTCCAACCAAGTAAACGCTTGTCGCGATCAGATGATGCAAACTTTTCCAGTGAATCATTTGGTAAGAACTCGTAAATAAGAGCTCTTCTGAATCCATCAGCACAATATCCGACCAGGCGAACCACATTGACGTGGTGGATTGTACCAATTATTCCCACTTCGTTGATGAACTCTTCTCCATTTCCCTTAGTGCTATTGAGGATCTTAACCGCAACATAAACATCATTGGAAAGTTGTCCCCTGTACACTGTTCCATATCCTCCTTGGCCTACTTTGTCCTTGAATTGGTTTGTAATTTTCTTAATATCGGCATAAGAGTATCTTGCCGGCTTCAAAGCTCTATAATCCTCCAAGAACCTCTCAATCTTTAGATGATCCTTTCTCTTTATTTTCTTTTGTCTATAGAACCAATACATTGCAATGAAGATTACAAGAAGCAAAAATGAGCCTAAAGTCACACATGCAATCTCCAAGTCATGACCTGTGAAAGACAGAGAAGACCCGTTATATTTTTTCTTTGTGTGTTGAAAATGGTGTTTAAAGCTTCAGACTACTATCTAGGGCCCGTTGTTTGATGGCACTAGCAGGCAGCAGCGCCACGACTTGTGGAGAGTACTTAGTTGATAAGGGTGTACATCGTCTGGTAGCCCACCCAGCCTAGCCCACTTTTTTAGGCTTTGGGATTTGTGTTAAGCTTATAGAGTTGGGCTGGGTTGAGATTTTATGCCCGTTTAGTAAATGGTATGGGGTTGTGAAAATCACTTAAGGCCCAGCCGGCCCGATAAAAATAAAAGAACTCCTATTTTTAATAGGATATAGGTATGTAGGTATGAATGTATAGGTATATGTATACTATTATGTTATCCCGATAAGTCTTAAGGTTCTCCTTTTATAAGTGAGACACCTTAGAAAAGTTTTTGCAAGTTATAGCTTCATGGATATTGGAGAGTTCCAACTTTTTGATCACTTTAATTATTTTTTGTGGGGATATTTAATTATTACGGAGTAGAACTTTTTATGAGTCAGTTTTTTAGTAGTGATGAAAAAACTTAGAACTTTAAAATGTTAATTTGTGAGCATCATGATTGATTAATTTATGTTTGGGATACAATGCTTTAGAAAAATAATGGTCTTATTGGGCTGGTTTGGGAAATAAAATTTTAATTGGACAGAGCTTGAGATTATTGATTAAAGCCCGATTATTTATTGGGCAGGCTTGGGTATGAGTAAGTCTCATTATTCTTAGGGTGATTTACGGGTCGGTTCACATTTTGAACCTAAATTCCCACTGACTCCAGCCAAATTTCAAAAAGTACGTCCAAGGATCTCAAGAAAGATTGAGTTCTCTTCTTTCATGGCTTCCATGAAAACTCTCAAGTCAACCTTCTTCATCATCTCCTCTCTCCTCCTGTCCCTCCACCTCTCCCAAACCACTGCCCACCAAAACTATATGAGCACCGCGGATTTGCACTCAAGAGGCTTAATCCTAGTAAAAATCTACTGCCTCATCATCCTCTTCGGTCCAAACCTTCGGCGATCTGACCACCAAATCATAACCTTTCTCGTACATGTTGGCTGCAGCGAGGTACCTTCTACCATGTTTGGCGATTGTGTCGTGTTTGAACTTCAGAGTATACTTTTTTATGCGCATGAATCTGTTTGTTGTCTCTTTTTTTTAGTTAAAATTAGTGAATTTCACTAATAATAATGTCCAAAAATTCTTAGTGAATTTTACTAAGTGAAATCCAGACCCATTGAGATTTAGTGAAATTAGTAAAATTTAGTTAAATAATCTTTGATTTTAGTAATAATGTTGAACATCGTAAGACTTGATATCTTAACGGTTTAGATCGATCATCCTAACAAAAAATTAAAAAAAATAAACTTAAGTTAAAATTTTTCATACTTTTGACAGTCATACTCAACTCATTTCACTTGAAAGGTCAAACCCAAATCCTTGTCTTAAGACAGTTGAATAATTAATTTTTTAGTGAACTCTCATTTATCCACGAAAAATTGGAGGGATTTTGATTTTTTGGATTAAATTTTTTAGAGAGAGAATTTGATTTGGAGAAATATTTTGAGAGGAAATTGCAATTGTATTAAAAAATTTGGGTATAGTACTTACTTTTTGGTGAATTTCTTGGATGAAAATTTTGAGCGAAAATTTCATTTTTAGTTTAAATTTTTGAGGTATTGTATAGGGAAAAATTAAATTTCCCAAAAAATAATATGGATGGAATTGAAAATTAATATAATATGGCGGAAATTTTAAATTTTAAAAAAATAATGTGGCGGAAATTAAAAATAATTTTAGTTTAAATTTTGTACAACACATTGTGCTAAGGTAACGACTATGTATGGTATTGTTACTGAATTTATGGTTTTTAGACATGTATTTTGCTTAGGTATAATTATTATTGATTGTGGTACGACATATTTTGGTTTTATTATCGAATATTTTAATCGATTTCCTTTCGTACGACACGTTGTGGTAAGAAAACATCAATTTATGGTATCGTCATAACAATTGTGGTTTGTTATATAATTTGTGGTATTTACATATTTTTTTTATACGACGCGTTGTGGTAATAAAATGACAATTTTAGGTGTTGTCATAACAATTGTGGTTATTTTATAAAATTTGTGGTATTTTACAAATATTTTTGGCTTGGGTATAACAATTGTTGATTCTAATACGATATATTTTGATTTTGTTACGGAATATCATACGAGTCAAAGAATTTTTGGTACGACTCATTGTGATAAGATAATGCCAATTTATGGGGTTGTTATAACATTTGTGGGTATCATTATTTAATTTTTAATATTGTACGCATATATTTGGTAGGCGTACAAGTATTATGGATTCTGGTACGAATAATTATGGTACGATAACCTGCTAATGACCTGTTCAACAGGTAAATTTTAAAATACAAGTCATAACTAGCATCATAAATATGCATTAGAAAACCAAAATTCAGCATAATGAAAAATTACAAATTGTCATAATTTAGACATACGGTTATACCCTGTGTACTATAGGTTTCTTCTCCATTTTCTAGACCCTATGGTAATTTTCTGTTATTATGAAGTGTAAGCCCACGCCGATGTTTGTGCATCCCTACTCAGTGGAATACCTTCAACTTTGATACACACGGTACATAGACCACTATAATATTGAACACCCAATATTAAAAGGTTAAACTTGGACGCTTATCTCAATCTCAACCGTGGAGCTAATTGTCAAAATTTTCCATGTTGATTCAATTGATTTCCCCGCAGAGGGAAACGATCTACTTAATTCGTTTCACCACAAATAATAGGACTATAGGAGTAGTAGATTATTAGTATACTAATTTTAATCGGAGAAGTTTTAATTAGTATTTTCTTTTTAAATTCTATGAAATTAATGGTTCTTTCGTCTTTGATAACTACCATCAACAAAATTTCCGGAGATGCCACTATTAGTGTAGGAGATGTAGAAGCCCACCGAATTAAAAATAATGGGATCAATAATACAAAATCTCCCATGGTTGCATTAGATATTCCCACGTTATGAAATTTTGAATTTAATTTTGTTCACCCTCCTAAAAATATGGTGAACATTATCTTCATTCTTATTGGTTGAAATGGTGTGAATTCCACCACAAAATGATATCATATTTCTCAAAAAGTGTACTTACACCATTTCAACTAATAAAATGGAGGATAACTTTCACCCTTTTTTTAAAGAGGATGAACAAAATTGAACTCTGAGATTTTACCTCGTCCAAACCCATGACCTCGAGAAACCAAGCTTAGTTGAGTTGGTTTTGCTCATGTGTCTCCCCAATGGTGGCCAGTGTTCGAGCCCCACGAGGAACAAATTTGGAGTTTAGGGTTATGAATAGCCTCTGAACCTCCGTTGACTAACATATGCTAACCCCCGTTGATACATAAACTACAGAAAGTCTACACACACAGACAATCTGTGCACAGATTTCATTGTGGGGCTCACCACGGGTCCCAAACAAATCATCCGAGTCGTTCATTAAATGTAAAACATTTTTTCAAGGGTTTCTGTTAAAAATAAGCTCAATCCGATACCTATAGGTACTCGATCCAACTATATAACTTTTCATTATCCGAAAATCTGAATGAAAAGTTAGATGGTTGGATGAAGCACTTATAGGTATCAGATTGAGCTTATTTTTTACAGCGACTCTTGAAAAAATATTTTACATTTAATGAACGGCTCGGATGATTTATATAGGACCCATGGTGGGCCCTACAACAAAATCTGTGCACAGATTGCTGTGTGTAGCAGGACTCCATAAACTGTGGCAAAAAAAAACAAAAAAAACCCATGACCTCTCACAAGGCTGTAGCCAAATGGGACAATGGAAACTTCAAAAAACGGATCCGGATCCAAAAAAAAACAGCACTTGCTTTTTCTCTCAAGAAGTTTAACAAGATCTGTTGTTGGTATGCAAAGTCTCTTTTAACTTCCTCTGGTTCGAGCTTGCAAATGAAACAAATGGGAGAGTAGAGAAAGAGGGTACTCAAAAACTTGCCTTCAACTCGTTGGTGCCATTTCAATTGCAGATCAGCTTGATGAAGCGCCTCGATCGGAACCGACAAATCATACATCTTTCTGCAAGATAGCATCGGGGGCGGATAATAGTAATAATAGACACGCTCCTCACCATACTTGGCATATACTTCACGACCATCGCCATCAAGGCAAGTTACCCTATCCGAGAAATCCGATTTCGTTGAAGGGCAACTGAATAAACTAAAACTGTACACGGTATCTGCAAATTGAAAGGGAGTGGTGGACAAATCGAGGTTTTGAAGCTGTTGTGGGAAGCAGCTGTTTGGGTCTTTGATGTGAATCGATTGGGAAGTGTAATTGATATTGGTGACTATAACTTGGACTGAATTGGGGAGGTCGAGAACGGTGGCAGTGTTGTTTGGAGAGCAAGAGAGGTCGAAGCCGGTGTAGCCGCAGTGTTGTGGGTGGTGGTTCTTTAGACGGAATGGGAAGCGGATTGGTGGACCGTGATCGGAGCATGTTTTAGGAGTGCAATCGTCCTGGGCTGTGGAAAGGCTTAGGAGAAAGAAGAGGAAAATATATATGGACATGGTACTACTCTCTCTCTCTCAATATCTCAAAATTCTTAGCAGAGTACTAGTTCTATTTTACCATAGAAAAATAGAGTCGTTTAAAAAAGGTTTTAGATGAACTGTGTGGGTCCCTTTCTTCTCTGCAATCAGTGTTCTTATCTTTTTCTTGTGGAAAATTCAGCAACCAATCAGTGTTCAAAGTCACCGATATTGACCTTGACTTAGTGAGCTCCACATGTTTTTTTGGGTAAGGAGCTCCACATGTTTATCTGTCATTGATCTTCACTTCTATTCACTGAATTTCGTTTATCATTTTTCCTCTCTCTCTCTCTCCTCTTTGAGGGAATGGCCCTCGCGCCGGCGGGTTACAAAACCCCTCTTCTTCTTGTCCTCATCCTGTTTTCAGTAACCTGCAGCTACTGTAATCAAAAGCAGCAATCCATCAATTCCTGCGGAGACAATCTCAACATCAGCTTCCCTTTCCAATTACAAGGCGACCCATCCAACAACACCTGTAACGACTACTTCTACACTCTTTCCTGCGATGAAAACAATCGCACAGTCCTTCCTCTCTTATCTGGAAAATACTACGTCCAATCAATCGATTACACCGACCGCTCAATCCGTCTAGTCGACGTAGGAATCCAAACCAACAATATTTGCTCCTCTTTCCCTCTCTCCTCTTTCGACGGTAGCGATTTCTGGCCTTTTTGGGACTATTGGCGGTCTAGGAAAGCAAACAATCGCACGGACTTGGTCTTCCTCAGTTGTGAAAACCCAGTCCAATCTCCTATTTATATAAACAGGACTCGTTACTGTAACACCAGAGACGATTCGGGAAATGGGTATTATTCGTATGTCGTGGCGGCCAAAGATGTTAGGTTTCGGGATTTTGCCGATTCGTGCGTTTTCGAGGTGTCATACATTTCTACGTCGCGGTTGATCAGAAAAAGGGGATCGAAATTGTCATGGTTGGATCTCAATAAGGAGTTAGGGTATGGGTTTGATATTCCGTGGGGGTATTCTTTTTGTGGGAGTTTGTCACTATGCAGTAAAAGGGCTTCCTGCTGCTTCGGGGATTCTGTGAATGTCACCGCCGTTTGCAGCGTTCATGAATATTGCCCGCAGTATTACAGTGCGTTCTTGGAAACTTAATCGTCTGATAACTTATTTCAGTATTATTTATTTTTAATTTTTTTTTTGTTTAGATTCTCATCATAATTTTTTAGCTTAATTGTTCGTCTAAACAAGACAAATTAAAAAAATATAAAAATATTGACCGATATTGAAAAAATTTCATATATGACGACACTTTAGACAAAAAAAAAAAAAAAATAGCACGCATCTCATAATTGAATGATACGAACCGACCATTTTGTAGGACTTGGTTGAGAAGTTTGATTGTGTTTGATACCTATCAATGTTCCATCAAGATGATTTTTTTCATTTATTATCCTCTCAAGAACACCGGTGATATGAGCGGTTTAGATCATCTCATTGTTGATCCGACTTGGGTATGATTCTATATTTGTGAAATAGTACATATAAGTATATTGTTAGAAAAGATAAAAATGAGTATTTTAAAAGAACAAAGTTAAAATAAAAAGGCTGATGGAGTGTGTGTCTAACTAGTACTTAGTTAAAATTAAAAAGTGGCCTATGGTTAGCTATTTATTAGTAATAAAGTGGTGATTTTCTTTCGCTAACATAATTCTTTTCTATCCCAAAAATGCAGACAACTTGTGGACAGGCAACTTGTGGAGAGATATTGTCAGTAAGTATTTGTCCCCTGTTCATTTTGAATCTTGTGGAACATTTTGTGATTGGCTATATATGTTATATGGACTCTGGTGCGAGTATCGGGTGCGGGTGCAAGTCTACGTGTCAGATCTTTCTAAACTTAAATATTAGGATATTGGGATATGTGTCCCCAAATTGGGTATGGGTTCGGGGACACGTACGTCCTGAACACTTGTTTGTCGTATATATAATATATTAATTGCATAATTTTTTCAAATTATGTACCGTAAATCATATTTAGTAATGTATTTAAACAAGAAGCGGTTAAGAAAAATATGTTTTTGCTATTTTCTTATTTTCAAATTATGCCGTAAATCATATTAAGTAATTCTTTTAATTTTATTTTGTGATATGGAATATAGTAAAAGTTTCAAATTTTTCTTCCGATGCATGAAGGTTTTGGAAGCAAGCGATCACCAATGTTTCGGTAAAAAAAACGCTACTCATCAGTGGATACTTTTTAGTTTGGTCTCGTTTTCAAAGTGGTTTTATATATATCCAGTTGCTTTTGTCATTGCTTCCTACGATGTGTGCACTTCTTTATCTGATAGGGTGATTTGCAAGACTTGTTGAACGTTACCCACCACCGGCCTTTCTCCTTCCCAAGTCTGGATTTATCGTGTCGTTTCAGTCGTCAGTGGTCAATTGGGAAGAAAGAATGAATGAATGCCCCCAAAGGGAGATTTTAGTAAATAACCAAATAGAATACTTGGAATTTATACAAAACTGATCATAGAAAAAAATCATTTTGTAAATGTATATAGACTAGAGAAATTATTATTATTTTTTATCAGCAAAGAAAGGTTTCATATCTTTAACAAAAATGATACAAAACAGAAACCCTGTAGTGACACACCAGGGAGCATGGTGTGTCACTGGTGTGTCATTACAAGGTTTCTGTTTTGTATCATTTTTGTTAATGATATGGAAATCTTTCTTTGCTGATCAAAAAAAAAAATTTACTGTATTAAGCAAGGGATACAAAACCAGCGGTCCTCTGCCCTTAGGCTTGTAACAACAGCAAGAGTTAAGGATCTTTTGTGCTCCTTGTTACATAGTACTCCCTCTGTCCCTTTTTTAAAGTCCAGTATTCCATTTTGGGTTGTCCCTTAGTGGGTAAAAGTTGGTGAATTTTCTATTTTGCCCCTAAAAGTATATTCCATTTTAAAAAATTAGTGAATAAAAATGTAATAATGATGTTTTCGTAGAGGGTAAGGAGAGAAATTTGAGGTAAAAGTTGATGTGAAAGGTATAATGATGATGATTTTTTAATAAGTTGGAATTACGAAACAAGACACTTAAAAAGGGACGGATGAAGTACTTATTAATATTCAATAAAATATTATTATCTTTTTATTAAGATAATTAATTTAATAATTGGACATCTATGTTATGCACATTCTCACATGGCTAAATCTACAATCTCTTTTTTTTCCTCCCGCAGATATTGGACTCTATGTGGAGTATTATATTGTGCCCCCAATTGGTAAGACCTTATCCTTCCTATGAGCCTATCTACGGTGAACCACAGTAAATGCACCTTTTAATAGACCGAAAACAAACCGAAATAAATGAACCGAAAGAATGGAGTACATAAAGGGTCAATTGAAATGACGTGACATACAAATATTATAGGGTAAATTTTACAAATGATCCCTCTAGTTTACATGATTTCTCATTTTCGTACATCGAGTACCAATTGTGTTAATTTTAGCCCTATAATTTACATTCCGTCTCAATTTCGTCTCTCTCGCTTACAGCGTCAATGAAACAAACGGAATTGAAGGGCAGAATTGTTATTTCTCCTCACAGAGGGACCAAATTGATATTTTATGAAAACTAGAGGGACTGTTTCTAAAATTTTACTTTTTACTTTTGTTTTTGAAAATCAAATTAAAAGACACCATACATAATATAATTCTCATCTCATTTTTTTTATTGAATAATCAAAATATATTGAAAATTTTAAAACTTTTATTATATTCCATATCACAAAAATATGAGAAAATTCAAAAAAGCAATCCCCCTGTTAAATGTCTAGGTATTGTATTTTTTTTCAATTGGATTTTCAATCTCGTTATTTTCCTTGTCATGCGATTAAAAAAAAAAGTTGTTCAATAGTATTTTGGTATCTTGTAATTTTGTTTAATTAAGCAATGAAACACTATTGAATATTAAGAGATTGAATGCATTAAAACATGTACATGGGTATTAGGGATGAAAATTTTAACCGAAAAACCGAACGAACCGACCGAACCGAACGAATTTTGCTTAATTCGGTCGGTTTTTGTTTTAAGTCGGTTCGGTTCAGTTTTGATTTTTTGAAAAAATTTTAAGTCGGTTCGGTTTCGGTTTTATAGAAATACCAACCGAACAACACCGAACTGAACCGAAAATAATGGTTGAATGTGTGTGTCACGACCTCAATTTTCAACAAAATAAATAATCCTTTTCAATAAATAATCCTCGCTTAATACAGATGATATCCAAAAGAGAGTCCCCAAAAGATCATTTACAAACCAAGTCCCCAAGTTTAAAGATTTACAGCATTGGCACTACGGCCCAAATTCCATAGTTAGTCAAAGACGGTAAATTTAGAGGTTACATGATATCTGAAATTAAAAGACTTCAAATGGATTTACAATTTCATCTTTCCAAGAGATCATACAAAAGAAGATGAAACTACTTCTCGGGCGGCTTTCAAAAGAGATGAGATCAAGCATGCACACCATGCACTCCGCGCCAAGGTCCTTGAAATACACCTGAAAATGATAGGTTGAGCTACACTAGCCCAGTAGAGAAATCTATACCCAAACTATATGAAAATGCGATGGATTATGCAACCAGAGTGAATGGGTACAATAGGATATCACAAGAGATAATGATCTTTTACCATGAATGAGCACTCTATGACCCAAGAGAATCAAAATCCTATAAGAGTACCCTTAACCATTCACACGTCTGTTATGGAAGGGAACCAACTCGAAACAATCTAACTAAAATATAATATACTCTCAACCGTCACTTGTCCACCACTACGCAGATACAAAATTCATCGCCTCTCACATGGACCCAATTTCAATTTATCGATTATCAAACTCTTTCTTTTCAAAACTTCGATAGAATCAATTATTTACCCTTCATTCGTATCGCCCAACAATCCTTACATTTTCATTCCCTATTTTCGCTAGGTTTCGCGCATTGTCCGGTTTTCTCACCGAATGGTGATACCCGTTCATCTACCCGCAGTTTAACAATCACAAAAATTCTCCCTTTCCATTATGTCTCGTACCTCAATTTCATTTCCGGGCGTTAAGGACCCCGTGCGTCCCATAATCATTCCGGCATCACACCCTATGGTGGATCCGTGGCTTTCTTGTGCACTTCCGGGCATTTAGGACCCCGTGCGTCCCATTTCCGGCATCGCACTCATCGGTGGATCCGTGGCTTTCTTCGTATTGCTCCTTCGTACTCATTCATGTTAACCATTTCTCAATCGATCGTTAATAGCCTCAAGTTCAACATATATCAACTTACACATACAATCACGCATTACCAATCCACATATAAGAACACAACGTTCCCAAGGTCGCAATCTTTCATTCCTCATCACACAAAGTATAACAACTCATAAACACATCCCCTTATACATAAAGAAATACCTTAAGCTCACGTTACTCCTTTTAAGTCTATTACGATATCCCACGTCATGCATCGAACCCACTAATGACTTTACAATGCACCACCCGTTAGGTTCTATACTAAAAATTCCGTAGAACGAGCACCAAAGAAAGTTTGAAAGATCGACAAGACGAATGAGGAGGATACGAATTACTCTATTAACGTTTAGACTATTTGACAGGCCCTTATCACTCAACCATGCACCCTATGATATACTTTACGGCCTACGATATTCGATAATTACTCCATAGTACGTTTCTCAACTCACCAACCATCCCATCATGTTATAGCGCTTAACAAGTCTATATCGATCATTGAGACATGCCAAATATGTTCTCTAAGTCAATCTAAAGCAAGAACGACCAACGGACACCAAATTCATTAAGTTCAACATGTTCTTATCTCCCAACGATGGCCAAAAGAATTTGAGAGATCAACGAACCATTCGAGATACCAACAATCAAGTCTAGAAGGGATTCAAAGGTGTTGATAGAGTGCTAAAAGTGATCGGCGTTCAAACGAGCATGAAACGAGCAAAGTGTGTCAAAACTGCCCAGAAACCTAGGGGGTATTGATACCCCTTTTGGAGGTATTGATACCTGGCCAGAATCTGGCCCAGAGGAGAATGGGGTATTGATACCCCTTTTGAGGTTATCAATCCCACGAAGTTTTTCTGCGAATTTTCAGCTTTTCAACAATGAAACCCCAACAACAAACAACAAATCAAGCACGATCAAAGTACATAATCAACCCATAAACACATAGAGAGAGTAAGAAATCCCTACCTCGAAGTTGGAGAGCAAACCCAAAGAGAGATCGAGCCCACGCAAGCCCTTGACTCCGAAATCTTGAAACCAACCGAAATACACCTCCTCCAAGCAAAACCCACGAGATTCAAGCTCAATAACGCGTAGAGAAGGTAAAATAGAGGTGGGTTTATGTGGGTTTCGTGAGCTTTTGATTGTGAGCAAGAGGGAGAGGGAGGGAGAGAGAGGAGGAGCCGAGAGAGAGAGGTCGGGAGGGATGAGAGAGAGTGAGATGGGTTTTTATTATCCCCTACACACACACCCTCATATATATACTAGTACATATACAAATTACACAAGCCCCCCTTCAACTTACAACCCTATCACTCAACCCCCAAATCAAATAAACTCAATAAATTTTCCATTTTTCCCAATTTCTAACATTTATAAAACTTTTAAATAATATCCGAAAAATACGAGTCGTTACAGTGTGATTATGGGTTAAAGTTGTAACTTGGGCTTATTTAATTGCATTATGGGTTTTGGACGGTCATGTGGACTGTGATGGAAAAAATCATGTGTTTGGGCTTTTTTATGTAACTCATTATTCTTGCTTATTGGGCTGAAAAAAACAATGACTGGCCCATTGCTTGAAAACCGACTAAAACCGACAGAACCGAACCGAACGAAACTAAACCGAATTGGTCGGTGTCGGTTTGGAAAAAAGGAAAACCGAATGATTCGGTTCGGTGGTAAAATTGGGAAAAAACCGACCGAACCGAACCGATTTCATCCCTAATGGGTATGGTGTATTTATTGTGGGGCTTACTCATGACTCATATAACAAATAAACATGGATTGAATATTGATAGCTACATGATCAGCTTATATGAGTCTTCAAACAACTTAACGACTAATAGTTATATAATGAAATACGAAGATAACCTCTTCAGATCAATATAAGTTAGCAAAGCTATGAGTTAACTTGCAACATCACTTCCAAGTCGAAAATTCACTTGCTTATTTATTATTCAATAGTGCTCCACTTTTTAATCAACGATTACAAGATTAACTAAATAATTTTGAACATTTTTTTTAATCAGGTGAAATAATAAGGAGATTATAAAAATATTTTTTTTTAATAGCGATGTTTTTTATTAATCTTTGAGAGAGATACAAAGACTAAAAGGAGCAAGAAAAAAGCAACAAAAGTCCATCCGAGACCCAATCCCTTAATTGGCAAGATGCCAACCAAGGATATTTAACTAATTCGTTGATTTTTGAATTTTTCAATATATTTGTAATGTGTAATGCAATATAAATATAAATTTTCTCAAATATTTTGACTACCCAATAAAAAATAATTGAGGTGTCAAATACATTACATATGGTATTTTTTATTTTTATTTGCAAAAAACAAAAGTACAATGTAAAATTTTAGAAATAGTCCCTCTAGTTTACTTAAAATCTCAATTTAGTCCCTTTACGAGAGAAAATGACAATTATGCCCGTCAATTCCGTTTGTTTCATTGACTTAGTCAAGGAGAGGGATGAAATTGAGACAGAATGTAAACTATAGGGTTAAAATTGACACAATTAGTATTAAAGGGACGAAAATAGAAGTTCGTATAAACTAGAGGGACCATTTATAAAATTTGCCCTATAGTATATGAATACGTACAAGTGTGTGCGTGTTGTTGTGCGTGTGCATATTTCTGTTTGAAGAACGATCCCGTGCAAATAAATATAATTCCAAGATAGCAAATCATATTTAGTAATGTATAATATATTACCCTATACTTGTTTGGGTATGGGTTCGGGGACATGTCCTGAACACTTGTTTGTCATATATATAATATATTAATTGCATAATTTTTACAAATTATGTACCGTAAATCATATTTAGTACAGTAATGTATTTAAACAAGAAGAGGTTAAGAAAAATATGTTTTTGCTATTTTCTTATTTTCAAATTATGTACCGTAAATTATATTTAGTAATTCTTTTAATTTTATTTTGTGATATAGAATATAGTAAAAGTTTTAAATTTTTCTTCCGATGCATGAAGGTTTTGGAAGCAAGCGATCACCCATGTTTCGGTAAAAAAACGCTACTCATCAGTGGAAACTTTTTAGTTTGGTCTCGTTTTCATATATACCAATGGTTCCAACATAAGAGATATTCAAAGTGGTTTTATATCCAGTTGCTTAATTTTGTCATTGCTTCCTGGTGATTTGCAAGACTTGTTGAACGTTCTTCTAGTTTTAGATGCACTTTTCATCACCTCTTTTTCCATGACTTCCCGAAATGCCCACCATCGGCCTTTCTCCTCCGAGTCTCGATTTTTCATGTCGTTGCTGTCAACTGGGAAGAAAGAAATGAATGAATGCTCATAGAGGTGTCAAACGTGTTGTGCTGTGCTATTTAGCTTCTTGCCAACCGTGCTTTGTGTTGTGCCGTGCCGTTTTCAATCGTGTCGTGTCATGCCGGCCCATTTACTTAAATCGTGTCGTGTCATGCTGGCTCGTTTACTTAATCGTTTCGTACCATTTTTAAATCGTGTCGTGTCGTGTCGTGCTCGTGCCGGCACATCACCAACCGATTTTCGTCCGGAAAAAATCTTCCCAAAAAGCCAACATTCCCGTGTTGTGCCCGTGCCGTTTAAAAAAAAAAATGCAATGTATTGATTATAACTTACAAGTTTGTTTAGTTTCGTAACAAGCTTGAAATTTTTTGAAATTCCTTAAGCTTTTTAACCCAAGCTCGAATAAGTGCATGAACTCTTGTCAAGGCTTTTTTTCCTTTTGGAACAATTTCCGTTTTATAAAGGGACGAGCCCAAAAAGCCAAGGGATGGGTGGGGATGGGGCAGATATAGTGATGAATGATGATGGTGCATGATTGGCGGGTGAGAATGCTGTAACGTGGTGGTCCTGGTGGAGGTTTGGCTTGCAATGGTGTTGGATGTTTGTGGTGCTGATGGTGGCAAAGGCGGGTGATTTTTATGGCTATTCTATGGTGGCAAAGGCGGGTGATTTCTATGGTTTGGCTTGCAATGGTATTTTGTGTTGCAATTGTGTGGCTATCGTACAAGGGCCCCGTTTTTATACAAAAGAACTATATAATATATATTAGTTGTTCCATTTAAGAGCACAACTTGACTATTGGCCTTGGTGGTGTGTGATGTGTGCAAAGATCTAGGGAACTTGGGTTGGGTTTGGTTCTTTTTTGAAACCATTTTTTTCTTATTTATTGTTAGATTTAGCCATTTTCATTTAGGATTAGATAATAATAATAATATACGACTCTTGCACTTTTTGTATTAAATTACTTATGCTTTAGCCTTTTTTTCTTATTTATTGATAGGTTTTTTCAATTTTATTTTTTATCTTGTAATGTCAATTTTACAAACAAAAACCTATTGACTAAAATAATTCATTTTCACTAAATAAAATTTGACTCTTTTTTTATAAAGTTAAATTCTTTGTTGTTTTTCCGTGCCCCATGCCTGTGCCCGTGCCCGTGCCCGGCTAGAATCATGCCATGTGCCTGTTGTAGGATAGGTCCGATTTCTGAATGGACAAATACCCCTTAGGAATAGATGTGCCGGAGAGGTTGGAATAGTCAATGGAAAGGAATGAGAGGAGTGATCTAGAAGGGTGAAGAAGAGAGCATGGGTGAACAGAGAGGGATTAGGCAATGGAGACCCAAACGCAGAAATCCCAAGGAGGAAAGACAATAGAGCCCCTGAAAGAGGATAAAACCTCTTGGAAATCAGTGCTCACCAACTTTCTCTCTCTAGGGAATGTTCACAATGAGCTCAATCTCTGGGATTCAATAAAGAGACCTTTCATATTTATAGACCACACGAGCTAATGCTCGGGCGCCAAGTGGCGCACTAATAAAATAACACGTGTCCCTTCTGTACCCCCTGACTGCCGAGGTGTCGCTACCCTCGCGATGACCGCGAGTATGACGGTAAGCGTATCCCCTTATTCACGGAGATCCTGCTCCGTTCGTCGATAAATCAAATAAGATCACCCCAAGTGTAGGATATAAGCGTCTAATTAAAGCATAATAATCCGGAAGACCGGGATCGTACCTAAGGGAATAATTAATACAGCTTTACTGGATTTGTTGAAGTAAGCAAGGTTTTCGGCTTTTAGACAGCCAACTTTGTTTTACGTATGCGGTGGAAAATAAAAAGGCTAAATTAAAAGCGAATAAACTAGGATAAAAAGCAGGTTAGGTCTAGGAATAACTAACACCCACGACTCAAGTTGAATCACATTTCTCACCCAAATACGCGGTTTAAGATACTCAACTAAGGTTCTTAACCAGGAAGATAGAATGGTTCGATTACCAAGCTAGCTCTAGAATTTATTTAGCAAACGCCTCGAGCGACAGAGCTCCAAGCATCATGTGTGGTAAGTAGGCGATACTCTTACCTACACATGATCAAGGAGGTTAACACCTTAGCTATTTGACAAACAAACCCGAACTACACATCGATTTTCGAACCAAAGATTCAAACTTTATTGGTGAAAAATGCAATTTTACTCGAGCCATGAGGTGCTAATCACCCCCTGACCTCACCTTAGAAAACTACTCACACATATCTAAAAAGATAAGAGCAAGCAAAAAGTTAGCTAACATATTGAAATCACAAGACAAGAAATAAACTAGAGATATTGATAGATCGGATGATTGTCTACAACTTTAATGAAGGAGAAAGTAGCAAAAACTAACTAATAAAGGTTGGAAATTAAAAAGTAAGTGCTGGAAAAATGAAAAACACTCAAGAACAACAAGAACAATTCAAAAACTAGATCTAGATCTAAAAATATGCAATACAAAAGTTGTTTGTACAAGTGACATCACGCCTATTTATAGGCTCCAACATCCGCGCATAGAATATTCCCAAAGATGCTTCAAAAATACCCTCCGAAGCCCTCGGTACTGATAGAGAACAAGGTACGCTGCTGTGATAATGGGTTCAGTACCGATAGAAGGCAGTAGCAGGTACCGTTACCGAGGCATTTGAGGCTTCGGTTGAGCTGTTCGGTACCGATGGAATGCTTCAGTGGGTACCGATACCGACTGCTTTAAGAGTAGCCTTGCCCCTTCGATCCTTGTCTTGCTTTGGCCTAGCCTCGTCGGGTCACCTTGAATCTTGGTGCTTTGAACTTTGAATATCTTTGGCCAGCTTTGAGCTTTAAAACTCCTGTACAAACGGTTTCTCTACAAAATGAAACTAAACTACCTTACGTGCAAAAGCAATTGAAAACAACTAAATTAACGAAGAAATTAAACTAAAACTAAAAATCCAGCGCACCCTACATTGCATTATCGAGTGCTTATCAGATCCTCTTCTTCTTTTACAGCCACCAAGCCACTAGATCCCCTTCATTCCTATGGGGCAAGGTCGTGACCTACTCGGTCGCGCCTATACCGCTGCCAAACCTCAAGGGGCCCCTCGGGTCCTGCCTAGAGGCCGGAGCAGACATAAGAGTCTGGGCAAGTTGTTTGTGTATCTTGGTTAAACCGCGTCATCGTCTCCATTAATTGGGACCGCGCCAAGCATCCACCTGAATAAATATAGCTCTCTCCTTAATGGAGGGATATGGGCTCGCGACCCTTATACGGGCGCTGCATAGCGATGGGCGTAGTGCAAGGCTCCCTCGCGCAAGGGGCCATGTGTAGCGCAACTGAGGCATCACGTGGCGAGCTAGAGTTCGTCAGTCAAACCGTCAACCCCGCGAAGGATGAGCGGATGTGTCGCATGCCTATTGGCCGGTCAAACAGTCAATCGTCACGCCTATTGACCTTTCCTACACCTGTGACGTGCCGTGCCACTTTTAAACGTGTCTGGCCAGGACATTTGACACCTCTAAATGCCCTAAAGGACAATTGTAATAAATAACCAAATAGAATACTTGGAATCTATACAAAATTGAACGTAGAAAAAACTCAATTTGTAAATGTCTATAGACTAGAGAAATCGATTGAATATTAAGCAAGAGATAAATATCAGCTTTCCTCCTCCCTTAGGCTTGTGACGACAGCAAGAGTTAAGGATCTTTGTTGCTCCTTGTTACATATTATAATATTCGATAAAATATTTTTATCTTTTATTAAGATAATTAATTTAATAGTTAGACATCTATGATATGCACATTCTCACATGGCTAAATCTTAATCTCTTTCTTTTAATTTTCACAGGGCTGTTTGGAGTCAGAGTGTCGGGGCCCTGGTTGGTACTGCACTTAATCACAAGTAAGACCTTATCCTTCCTATGAGCTTATCTACGGTGAACCACAGTAAATGCATCTTTTAATTAATAGACCGAAAACAATCCAAAATAAACGAACCAAAAGGATGGAGTACATGAAGGGTCAAATGAAATGTGACATACAAATAGTATATGAATACGTACGTGTGTGTGATTATGTGTGTGCATATTTCTAGTTGAAGAACGATCCCGTGCAAATAAATATAATTCCAAGACAGCAAAGTTTTGATATTGCTACTTAATTTTCTATGACTGAATAACACAGGCACGGTCTTTGCGGTCTTTGCAGCAAGGCTTCTATGTGTACCATGTGTGTTTTGGTTTTTAGTCCTTAAGTTCAGAAGAAGACATTTATCCACATTTGATAGCATAGAAGGTTTCTTACGAAGTCAAAATAACCTCGCGCCCATAAGGTACTCCTACTCAGACATCAAAAGGATGACCAATGGGTTTAGGGACAAGTTGGGGGAAGGAGGCTATGGATCTGTATACAAAGGAAAGCTTCGAAGCGGTCCTCCTGTAGCAATTAAAATGTTAAGCAAGCCCAAAGCTAATGGACAAGAATTCATCAACGAAGTTGCTACCATTGGAAGGATTCATCATGTCAATGTTGTTCAGCTAATTGGATATTGCGCCGAGAGGTCTAAGCGTGCTCTTGTGTATGATTTCATGCCTAATGGGTCTCTTGAGAAGTACATCTCTTCTCCAGATGCCAAATTGTCCTTGAGTTGTAAGCAAATGTACGAGATTTCTCTCGGCGTGGCTCGAGGCGTTGGATATTTGCATCAAGGTTGTGACATGCAAATCCTGCATTTTGATATAAAGCCTCATAACATTCTCCTTGATGAGAATTTCACACCAAAAGTTTCTGATTTTGGGCTTGCGAAATTGTATCCGACAGATGAGAGCACTATAACAATGACTGCAGCTAGAGGAACCTTGGGTTACATGGCTCCTGAGTTGTTCTACAAAAATATTGGGGGCGTTTCCTATAAAGCTGACATTTATAGTTTCGGAATGTTGTTGATGGAACTAGCAGGCAGGAGAAGAAATTGGAATTCATCAGCTAATTCAAGCCAAGTTTTCTTCCCTTCATGGGTTTATGATCATTTCATGGAAGGAAAGAACCTGCAAATTGGAGAGACTACCGAGGAGGAGAGCGAGATGGTAAAGAAGATGATGCTAGTTGCTTTATGGTGTATACAAATGAGGCCTAGTGACCGTCCTTCCATGAACAAAGTTGTTGAGATGCTTGAAGGAAATCTCGAATTGCTTCACACGCCTTCGAAGCCTTTTTTGTATTCGCAGGCTATGCCGGCTGAGAATAATGGAATGAACATGATGTTGCCCAATCTGTCAGGTGCTTGTTCGGATGCTATGACTAGTGAGATAACTGGACGCTAACTCTCAAGACTAAATATCCTAGTTTGAGGGTTTATGTTGATTCTATATGATTTTGATTGATGGTGTTAAAAGACATGACTATCAGTTTAATGTCATGTGCTATTCTGGGTGTGTTAGCACTTGTAGGCGACTGCTTAAGCAAACCTTGTACCTTGGTTATGAATCAAACAAGGGGAACAATTACATTGTCTGTGTTAAAGTTATATCTTTGTTTGTACTGGGATCAAGAATTGTCTCTTAGGCCCACTGGTCTTGTGTTTGCACCATTTGTTTTAAATAGAAGCCAGAGAATTTTTGAAAACTTGATAGAATCAGATTTTCTGAAGTCGTGAGACCATGGAATTTATTAGTATGTTCCTTTGTTTTAACCCAGTCAAATTCTAAAGCATTCAATTAAAACCGTTTTTCCAACGGTTGTACAATCGTACTTAAGTGCAGGGAGGGTTATGGGTTCAATTTCTACAAAGAGTATATTGATATTCGGTGATAGGTTAAGTTGGGTTGAGTTGGAGGCAGGGTAATGTGGCTTCATCAGGATTAGTGTAATGTAGCTTCTACTAAGATAAGAATCCATAGAATTTCTATAGCATTCACGTTTCAAGAATGGGAATAGTATTCACATCCGTCTCCCTAAATTTTGGACCAAATACTACTAAGAAGTCAATTTGTTTCTTTAACTAGTCACTTTTTAAAATGTCTCATGCATTTTAATATATTGAGACACTTTGAGGAGTCTGAATAAATGGTAGGTTTAGAGTTTTTCTCCCTGGTTGGCTTATTAACCTTTTTGGTCCCCAAAGTATCAGAAAAATCTCATTTTGGTCCCCAATAAACACATTGGAGAAATTGAGTCCCCAACGTTATTAAATGTGTACCAATGTAGTCCCCCATCCCTCACGCCGTTACCCCAGACGTCAAAACCAGGGGCATGTCTGTCATTTCCCCTCCTCCAACCTCTTTATCCTCCACAGCACCTATTAGGGTTGGGAAAATCACTTGCTCCTCGTGAGGGAGAGATTCAGGGGTTGTTCGGCTAAATAAGCTAAGTGGCTTATTTTTTTGTCCTTATTCAAATATTTTTCACATTTGTTAGGTTTTTGTCAATTTTTTGGGGATTATTGCTTCTTTATGACAAGAAGAATTTAAAAAGTAAAAAATTACGATCGAAATCTAATTTTTTTGAATAAAGACAAAAATAGCCGAGTCGGGCGCTGTGATGGCCCTAATCTCTCTAATGAGGTGCGCCGATCCGTGGGCCCTAGGAGCATGCTGTCACGGCTTGGCTATTTTTGTCTTTATTCAAAAAAATTAGATTTCGATCGTAATTTTTTACTTTTTAGACTAGGTCGTGACGGCGTGCTCCTGGGCCCAAGGATCGATGCACCTCATTAGAGGGATTAGGGCCGGCACAGCGCCCGACTTGGCTATTTTTGTTTTTATTCAAAAAAATTAGATTTCGATCGTAATTTTTTACTTTTTAGATTCTTCTTGTCATGAAGAAGCAATAATTCCCAAAAAATTGACAAAAAACTAACAAATCTGAAAAAAAAAAATTGAATAAGGACAAAAAAATAAGCCAATTGGCTTATTTAGCAGGTTATTCGGCTAAATAAGCCAATTGGCTTATTTTTTTGTCCTTATTCAATTTTTTTTGTATTTGTTAGTTTTTCATAATTTTTTTGGAGATTATTGCATCATCATGACAAGAGGAATCCAAAAAGTAAAAAATTATGATCAAAACCTAATTTTTTTGAATAAAGACAAAAATAAGCCAATAAGCCAATTCTTTCGTCTTTATTCAAAAAAATTAGATTTCGATCATAATTTTTTACTTTTTAGATTCTTCTTGTCATGAAGAAGCAATAATCCCCAAAAAATTGACAAAAACCTAACAAATGTGAAAAAAATTTGAATAAGGACAAAAAAATAAGCCACTTGGTTTATTTAGCCGAACAACCCCTGAATCTCTCCCTCCACGAGGAGCAAGTGATTTTCCCAACCCTAATATGTGCTGTGGATGATAAAGAGGTTGGAGGAGGGGAAATGACAGACATGCCCTGGTTTTGACGTCTGGGGTAACGGCGTGAGGGGTGGGGGACTACATTGGTACACATTTAATAACGTTGGGGACTCAATTTCTCCAATGTGTTTATTGGGGACCAAAATGAGATTTTTGTGATACTTTGGGGACCAAAAAGGTTAATAAGCCATCAGGACGCAGTTCCCAAATATGAACCGTGAACAGATTTAGCACAATGCAATCAATACAACTTTAAAACACAACTGCATGATGAATCTGTGGTGGCTGGCTTCCTCCGGTTAGACCTCGTGGCTTGGATGGTTGAAACTTGGACGTGGACGGACTAGACCTGCGCACGAAACAACCGCGTTAGTGCCCAAACCCGGAGCGTGGTGTCCGGGGCAGGCACTCCGACGCTCTAGTCAGTAAACAGGAGAGGAGATGTCAAGGTATAGTTTAGGTTTTAGAGAGTATTCTGAACGTACCTTATTAAGGAGGTGAATACCTCCTTATATAGCCAAAGGGAATGCAGAGTCCAAATCCCATTAGGATACTTATTCGTTGCATGATGAGCCCGCCTATCTCGGATCCAGATAGATATCTCAATCCTGAACCTATCCAACCTCCTATACTCCGCTCCTGAATATAAGGGATTGGATAAGACGTGAGGTTGCCTCCCCCTGCCCAACTCTTCCTAACTTTCTCTCCAAGTTAGGGGACAGGGGGCTCGGCGAGCGTAGGTCCTGCCGTACCGTTTGGTACGGCAGTGATGACTTCAACAGGGGCCATCTCCATCCCGTTCGGCGGGGAACCGCCGAACTAGATCATATCGATTAGTAAACACGCCGAACCAGACCGTTCCTTTCCACGGATCCATACCTTGGTTATCTTTATCCAGGCCCGGCCGGACTCGGATCGGCTACCGATCCAGATCGCCGACCCATGGGTAACAGACTCACTGGCCCGGCTAATTGGTGCACCGTGGCCACTGCCTTGGTCCCTCCGCCGGACCACGCCCTCCACAATAGCCCCTCAACCTCTTCCCCCTTTGCAAAAGGTGGGAGGGGTTGACCACATAAGGAAAGCTTGCTACCGAGGGCGTCCTAAGGCAAACGTGCCGAGCGTATACCGCCGGTCCAGTGAGGGTTAGTGAAGAGCCCTCTCGAAATGTCAGGGTAATGATGGGTCTGCAGCAAACGAGGGCCGATGGGACCGTTGGGCGCCAGAGATCGAACGGTTCATCAGGAAATCCAAACGGCGTGGGGTGCCACGTGGTGAAAGGGGGAACGACGCCGGTACGGAGCGGCGCAGGCTTTCCACGTGGCGTGTCGAGAGTGGGTGGAGCGGCGACGCTTCGGTTCTCGCGTTTCGACGCTTAGGGTTCCACCCGCTCAATCCATCCTTTATATAAGAGGGGAGGCGGGACAGAAGAATACCTTTGCTCTCGCCTCCTTTGCTCTGCAACCCCAACCGCTGCTGTCATTTCAAGCGCCTCCGTTGCTCCGCCACTCGCCGCCTATCCAACACCAGCACTCTCAGGTAACTCCGCTACCCCCTCTGATCCCTTCTAAGCATTTCAAAGCACAATCCCCCCTATTTGCACAAAAAACACTTCTTCACTTTGAACAGTGTCGATCTCCTATGGCCGCCTGCAACCATGGGCCACCGTATGGACCGCCAACAACGGCGGTCCTCCACCGAGCCAGCCTTAACACTTGATAAGAAACCACGATTTCCGCCGAGGAGGATCCCAAAGGACCTCCCTCGGCAGGGATCTAGATGTATATGAGTAGCCATGCTGAAGTAGGAATTCTCATCATCCCTTCAATTTCTTATTCTGTTTAGGTCTTCAGCATGGTGGATCCCAACTCTCTCCTGCCGAACATCGATACCGAAGCTTACCCAGACCTTCAAGAGACCATTCAGGCGCTCGGCAGAGGATATAGGAGCTTCAATGAAAGCTCCAGCAACTTTGCCCATCAGTCCGGGGGTCCAATCATCCCCGGCATCCACATTCCGCTCCAAGTTGACGACAGGTCCTCGAGGGACATCCTCTACGGACGGAGTGACTCCCCCGGCGAATCCGCCGAGGAAGACACACATGACTCCGTCCCGAAAGAGGATAACAAGGAACGGGCAGCCACCGGGGCTCAGGCCAGCACATCCACATCAGACGATGTGCCGCCGGGCACCTCTGACACAGCGGGAGGTGCCGAACCTCCCCCACCGAGGGACGTCAACCTCATCCCTCTGCTACCAACGGGTCTTGGACCCATGCCGTACAGTCACTTCTACGGCGATGGGCCGGGTGGCTTCACACAAGCCTTCCGGACCAAGTACGCGATCCCAGATGACGTTCTTGTTGAAAGGGTCACCACCGAACAGATTCCCTTCGGCGAGGACTTCATCGTTCTCCCCCTCTACGCCATCATCGAGGGAGGGGTAAGGTTCCCCATGAGCCCCTTCCTCCGCTCCTTCTTGTCAGGCTACAATCTTGCGCCGATCCAGGTTGCAGTCAACAGCTGGCGCATCCTGAGCTCGGCAATAAGGCTGGCAGAGATCAACAACTTGCCGTTCACCCTTGGGGACCTGATGCTCATGTATGTGGTATCAAGGATCCCCAAGTACGATAAGTACTACCTCACCACCCGCCAATACTTTGACCACCTGGTGGACCGCCTCTATGACACTGAAAAGTGGTGGATGGTCCTGGTCAAGGTGTCCGGCAACTTTGAGTGGGGTCCCATTAACCCCCTACTCGACTACCCCTTTCCGACCAGGAAAGGTTCGGAGATCGAGAGGCCGCACAAAATCCCTCGAGTGCGAGGGTTCCCCGGCCACGGGGACAAGCCCGGTATGTATTTCTTTCTATGCACTGTCGTCTATACTTGTATCCTTCATACTGATCTTTTTCTTGTACTTGCAGATTGCTCGGCACCGAACAAGGGACTTCTCATCTCCGGCAAGTGGACAAACTTGATCGCCCTGCTTCGGTGCCCTAACCGAGACGCGCCGACCCTCCTCAGGTACAAGCCTTTCTACCACGGGTACGTCGGCAGAAAAAACAAAGAGAATATGGTGAGGAAGAAGGTTGACCTTGCTACCTTTGCCGGGCAAGCACTGCAGCAGCAGTACTTAGCCCAAGACCTCTCTTCCTCCGGGCTGCCAAACAGGGAGGAGAAGGTGCAAGCTCCTACCAGTAAGCCGGAGCCCCAGGAGAAGCCCACTGAAGCCGCCGCTGTGCTACCGCGCCCCTCTCGCCGAAGAGAAAAGAGCACAACCACCGAGGGAGAGGGCCCAAAGGTTACCAAAAAGCCCAGGATATCAAAAGAGGATGCGGAGGTCCTCAACACCGACCATCTTAAAGGTGCCTCCTTTGTTCCGAGCCTGGTTTGCCCTAATGGGCACGTGATCTCCACCGGCGACAGCCTGGGGGAGATCCCCCATCTGGCCATGACCCTTCTACAAGGCCTGGCTCTCCCAAAGGACATGGAGAAGCTTCAGTCAGGCAAGGCTGACAACATGGCCGAACTGTGCCTCTTCCTTGCCAAGGTTCGCATTTCCTTTGTATATTGTGTTAAAGTTGAATGTCCCTTCAAGTTTACTGCCCGTTTCAGATGCTAACTCTTTCTTCTCATTTTGCAGGCCGGCCAGTGTGCTACTAAAGCTTTCACTGACATGGAGGTCCTTCTTGAAACGAAGAAGACCCAACGGGGGGACCTCCAGGCCATGAGGAAGGAGGTGAAGGAGGCCAACGACCAGATCGAGGCGTTGGAGGCTCAAGTTGCCGAGGCCAAGGCTGGCCTGGAGGAGAGGGACCGCTTGGTGCTGAAGCTCAAGGAGATTGAAGCCGAGCGGGACCATCTCAAGGAGGAGAAGAAGCGGCAGGAGGATGAGCTGCCGGCCAAGCTGGAGGAGGCCGCCGATGCGGGGTACAACGAGGCCGGTGAAGACTACAAGGAGCAGGTGGAAGTCCTTGTCAAGAAGGCTTTCAGGGATGGAGAGCGGAAAGGATATGAAAATGCGCACGCTTCCTCCTTCCTCCGCGGGTTCCAGGTCGGCCTAGATTATGCCGAGGTCCCAAAGGATGACCACCGAAGGGAGAATCCCGTGGTGCTACCTGTGGACCTGCCGAGGCACCTGCTTCCAGCCGAAGAGGCCGATCCATCCACCGACGTGCCACCAAGCCCCGTCAAGCAGCCCAATCCAACTGCTGACAAGCCATTGAGTCCAGCCGAGCCGCCCAATCCAGCCATTGTTGAGCCGGCGCAGCCTGCTGATGAACCCATTATAGAGTAGAATTTTAATTTCTTGTATGTCGTAGATTCTAGGGTCGGCAAGAAGTATCTTTGTTCAGCCGAGCCCCTGTTTTTGATTTGTAATGGACCAACATTGGTATGATGAAAGTTCCAAGTTTTCTGTCTATGTTTCATACTTTTTGCACTTCATGCATGTTAAGACTCATGTATTGCACTTCATGCACATGGTTCAACAAAAAATCTCTTTAATAAGTATCCGTCCCAGCTCGCCGTACCCAGCCCCTGATCCGGAGGAAACCCACCACCGAGGTCGGTTCCGCCGGATCAAAAGGAACGGCCGAAGCTGGGAATGCCCCTTTCAGGATATGGCATGCAAAGTCCTTGCCGAATAGGATCTGAAAAGGCGTGCCTCGGCAATCCGAGCAAAATAGTACCACCGAGACTGACAAAACACATTAAAACAGAAACAAAACTAGTCTTTATTGAAACAAATCTCTTGTAAAAAACTGAAGGCTTAACATATAGCCGAGGCGAAAAGCCAAAAAGAAATTTAAGCGTAAAATTTTCGAAGAAGCTGTGCGTTCCAATGGTTCGGTATCGCCGTACCATCCATCTCGGCAAGTTCATATGAGCCATAACCAACCTTCTTAACCACCCGGAATGGACCTTCCCATTTCGGCATGAATTTCTTCAAATGCTTCTTCTGGACTATCTGCCGAAGGACAAGATCATCCACATTGAAGGGGCGGCTCCGCACATTCTTGTTATAACTCCGAGCCAACTGCTGCTGATAAGCTGCATACTTTATGTGGGCATTGTCTCGAAGCTCATCTGCTCGATCTGCTTCGGCGGCTAGCATTGCATCGTTCGTTGGAACGTCAAACGTTGCAGTTCGAGACGTGGGTCGAGTAACAGCCACAGGGAGCACGGCCTCGACGCCGAAAGCCATAGAGTAAGGAGTACGGCCAGTGCCGCGCCGTGGAGTGGTTCGGTAGCCCCATAGAACATCAGGCAACTCTTCTGCCCACTTGCCGCGCTTGTTTCTGAGTCGGCGTTTCAGGCCGGCAGAGATAGCTTTATTGGCAGCTTCGGCCTGTCCATTTCCCTGAGGATAGGAGACGGAAGCTGTCTTCATCTGTATGCCGCGCCTCTTGTATAAAGTCTTAATTGCGTCGGCGACAAACTGGGTACCGTTGTCGGACACAATGGCGTACGGTACGCCGAACCTGGTAAAAATATGTTTCCAAAGGAAACTCTCCACATCGGCGGCCGTGATCGTTATGAGTGCTTTGGCTTCCACCCACTTGGTATAATAATCCGTAGCAGTAATGATGTGGGTAAAGCCGCCAGTAGCCTTCGGCAGTTTGCCAATAATGTCCACCCCCCATTGAGCAAAGGGCCAGGGACTAGAGACCGGTTGCAACGGTAGGGTCGGCTGGTTTATAAGAGGAGAATGCTTTTGACAAGACTTGCATTGCTTGGCAAATTCTATAGCCGTATGTACCATTCTCTTCCACCAATAACCTTGGGAAAGGGCACGGTCAGCTAAGGACCGGCCGCCGGTATGACAACCAGCACTTTCACCATGCAACTCTTCGAGAATGCCGGGCACCTCCTGCTCATGCACCACGCGGAGATCTGGACCAGTGTATGATCGGCGGTACAGTGTGCCGGAGGGATCGAGGAAATAGGAGGCAGATTGACAACGGATCTTATGGGCTTCCTTCCGATCGGCCGGAAGCACGGCGTGTTTCAAATAGGAGACGAGGGGGTCCATCCAACTAGGTGCCAGATGGATATCCATCACCTCCAGTGGCTCCGGCTCAAAGCTCGGTGATGGGACTTCGCCGAGGACTATCGTTCTTTCCCCTCCCTGATCGGCACATACGGCTCCCAATCCGGCAAGAGCATCGGCATGAGAATTGAGATCCCGCCCAACATGATCAAAAAATACGTTTTTGAACGAACCAGCAAGGGCAACAACTTGGCTCACATATTTGTTCATGCGTGCATCCTTAGCTTCGTAATCATCGTTGAGCTGATTAACCACGAGCTGTGAATCGCTATAAATCTGAACCTCTTCAGCACCCATATGCCGAGCTAACTTGAGCCCGGCAATGAGGGCTTCATACTCCGCCTCGTTGTTGGTTGCTGGAAACCCAATGCTTAATGAATGCTCGTGCAAGGTCCCGCTCGGTGATACTAGAACAATCCCGGCTCCAGCCCCTCGGTTATTAGACGCTCCGTCTACATGGAGTCTCCAAGCGTGCCCGGTGAACAAGCTCGCTCGGCGTGAAGGGATGGGCCGCTTCGTGATATATTCTTTATGAGTTGGATGGCTCGACCGAGGTCCAGGGGCCGGCCCGGTGGACTCTCTGGCCAGGCCCTCTTCAATGCCTCTGCCGTCTTCCACCCCAGGGGAGAACTCGGCGACGAAATCAGCCAACACTTGACCTTTGATTGCCGTTCTGGCCTGGTAACGGATATCAAAGTTTGCCAATTCCAGGGACCACTTGCACAATCTGTTAGAAAGATCTGCCTTGCGTAACACCGCCTTTAAAGGGTACTCGGTAATGACCACAATGGTAAAGCTCTGGAAGTACGGCAGGAGCTTCCTCTTCGCCATTACCAATGCCAGGGCCAGCTTTTCTATTGGGAGGTAGCGGGTCTCGGCAGGTAGAAGTGCCTTGCTGATGTAGTAGACTGGCTTCTGGTCCGTGCCTGTCACACCTTTTGAGGTTTCCTGCCGAACCAGAACAGCACTAACAGCATGCTCGGAAACTGCAAGGTAGAGGTGAAGCTCGTCCCCTTCCTTGGGCACAACCAGCAAAGGAGCCTGGGATAGACATCTTTTCAGCTCAGTGAGCGCGTCATCGCAGTCTGGTGTCCATACGAAGCTCCTTCGGCTGTGGCCTTTAATCGATTGAAAGAACGGTCGGCAGATATCCGAAGACTTGCTGATGAAGCGATTAAGGGCGGCAGCCATGCCGGCGAGGCGCTGAACCTCCCTCACCATGGCCGGAGCCCTGATTTCTTGTATGGCTTTGATCTGGCTTGGGTCGGCCTCGATTCCTTGGCGGGTAACCAAATGTCCAAGGAACTTGCCAGAGCCAACGCCGAATGCACATTTTTCAGCATTCAGCTTCAAGCCGAACCTCTTGAGAACACCAAAGATTTCGCCGAGGTGGAGAAGGTGATCGGCCGCTTCCTTACTTTTGGCGACCATATCATCAATGTATGCCTCCATTATCCTGCCGAGGATCCCCTTGAACAACAAGGCTACCATACGCTGGAACGTAGCCCCAGCGTTCTTTAAGCCGAACGGCATCACCAGGTAACAGTAAGTGCCACTGGGAGTGATGAACGCCGTCTTTTCCTGATCCTCTTCATCCATAGCAATTTGATGGTATCCCCTGTATGCGTCCATAAAACTCAGCCGAGCGTACCCAGCGGTAGCATCCACCAATTGATTGATCCATGGGCAAGGGAAACAATCCTTTGGACATGCGTCGTTCAGATTGGTGAAATCGACACAAACGCGCCATTTGCCGTTCTTCTTCCGGACCACCACTGGATTTGCTAGCCATGTCGGATACTGGACCTCCCGAATAGCTCCGGCATCGAGGAGGCGTTCTATCTCTTCATTAACTGCGTCGGCATGTAGGGTCGAGGATCGCCGAGGTTTCTGCACAATGGGCCTCCTAGCCGGATCAACGTTCAACAAGTGTTTTATCACGTCGGGACTAACACCTGGCATTTCATATGGAGTCCAAGCAAAGACTTCCATGTTCTCTTTGAGGAACTCGACCATCTGTGTTTTCTCGACCTCATCAAGAGCCGAGCCGATGAGAAAAGAACGGGTCCCATCTTTATTGACCACAATCCGAACCAAATCTTCCACGGCCCTGTCGCTCGCCGGTCTTCCAACTTCTTCAGGCCCTTGCAGCGCCTCTCTTGTCTTTTCTTCGGCGGTGTTCTCATCTAGCAACTCGGGTACCTCTATACTCTGTACCTCCTTTGCTCGGCCCTTTCCGCGGACAGAGTTGACGAAACACTTCTTGGAGGCCACCTGATCCCCCTTGATGGTTTCCTGTCTCCCAGACTCACCAATGAATCTAACACATTGATGCAACGTGGATGCAATAGCCCTCATGCCGTGCAACCAGTTCCTTCCCAGGATTGCGTTGTATGGGCTAGGTGAACTGACCACGATGAATTCCATATCCAATTTCACCGAACCTGCATATACTGGGAGTGTGATTTTGCCGAGCGGGTAGACTGGAATCCCAGTAAAGCCGATCAAGGGGGCTTCCACTGGGGTCAATTGCTCTTTTGAGAGGCCAAGAGCTTTGAACGCTGAATAGAATAGGATCTCCGCCGAGCTACCCTGATCGACCAATACCCTACGGACGAGTTTCCGCTGGAATTGTAAGGAGAGGACCAAAGCATCATTGTGGGGTAAAGATAACCCCTCCAAATCTTGCTCGGTGAACCTGATCTCCCACGTGCTACGGGCGTCCATCTTCCGCTTTGATGAATTCTGAACCACCATCACCCCAGGCGGGGAAGGGCGGTACAGTTTTTCGTGGAGCTCGTTGGCCTGGGCCTTGTTCATTGGTCCGTGTATGCAATGCACCACGCCGTCGAGATCTAGGGCTCTCGGCGAGATCCCTGCATTTGGTGACTTGGTTCGGTCGATCCACCGATCCATCTTTCCCTGCTGGACTAACTCTTCGAGGTAGATTTTGTACGGCTGGCATGCCGTCGTATAGTGCCCTTGTTCGTTGTGGAATGAGCAGTACACCCTCTGGTTCGGTTCCCGACCATCGGCAGTTCCCATTTTTTCCGCCGCTCCTGTTGGCCATTGGAAACCAGGAAGCCGTCCACACTCCCGGAGCATACGGAAGATTGGCTCCTTGAAGTAGGTCGTGATGGCAAGGTGGTCCCGCCCATCGCTCGGCGGGCGGTCCCATGCCTTTCCGCTTCCTTTGTTTCCGCCGAACCCTGGGCCTTCCTTCTTGGACACTACGTTAACCTGCTTCTTTGCTTCCTTAGCCGCCGTTTTACCCTGCTCGGCAACTGGTGCTATATCGGATCCACCGATATACTCCTCAAGCTCTATATACCGAGCAACGGTATGCATGAGCTCTGTCATATTGTTCGGCGGCCGAAGCATCAATTCCTTGGATAGGTCAGAATTCCTATCCAGTCCACGTTTGAATGACGTAGCTGCAGTCTTTTGGTCACAGCTCTCAACCATGTTGTATACATTGTAGAAGCGCTCAGAATAATCTTTCAAGGACTCGCCGGTTTTCCGCCGAAGGTCCGTCAAGGCTTCTATTGTTTTTGGCCTTCGGTTACTTGCCACAAATCGTGCTGTGAACGAGCGCTCTAGTTCGCCGAAGCTGCTTATCGAACTTGGTTTTAGCTGTGTATACCACAACATGGCAGTGTCCGGGAGGCTCAGGGAGAACGTTCGGCACATCATTGCCTCGCTCAATCCGCAGAGCGCAGCCATGGACTTGAACTGCTGCACATGGGTCGGCGCATCCGACTTCGCGTTGTATATGGTGAATTTAGGGACCTTGAAGTGGGGAGGGAGAGGCTCATCTGCTATAGCCTTGGAAAAGGGGGAGACACCTTTCGCCGAGGTTGTTGTAACCCCTTCCTTCGGCGGGACTACTGCCGAAGGTGCGGAGCTTTTTTCTCGAGCATCATCCCTTGTCCTTTTATTGATTGGTGGTGTCCGAGCCCTCCGGCCGCTTATACTTGGTTCTGGGGTTCGGCGCTTCGACCCCGAGGCCCTTCTGTTTCTTACTACCGGGGGTTCTTCCTGGTGCCGAACGGGCCGGTAAGTGGTTCTCTCGCCGGTGCGAGTATTTACCACTATTAAAGCCCCGCCGCCGGCGCTGATCTCGCACCTCTCGTCCGGTAGCAGCCCCTGGCTGTTCTCATCCTGAAGTCTGGATTGTCCGGCAGATTGACCCGGCAATCGCTGGTGATGTCCCTGGTCAGACTGCCGGTGGTGCGAGCGACTGGAGGAATGGGCCGGCGACCTCTGACGGTGCCGAGTGCTCGTTTCCCTCTCCTCTTCTTCATATCGCTGCCCCTCAGATCTGTCCGCTCCCTGGTTATCCCGGTGACCTCGAGACCCAGAAGGGTGATCAAGAGGATTTCCCGTGTTGTCTCTTGTGTTGCCGAGCCGATGAAGTCCTTGAGTCTGGTCCGGCCTCCCCCTTGATTTCGAACGAGCGCTCGATGCCGTGGCGCTTGTTGCTGGAAATAACGTTCGGCGAACGTTATCGTTTCCGGATGCATTGGTTCGGTGTCCGGGTTCCATGTGGATAATGCCACTAGCATCGATGCGACACAGTGGGCCGAGCCTTGCAAAGGCAGAGGCCCTAACAGTATCAGCCGTTTGGAGAGCATTCCTTCTACGCCGCCGCTCCCGTGACCTGGAAACGGGTGGGGCGCTCTGAAGTGCCTGGATCTCTTGTACTTGTGTCCTTAGTCGCATTAACTCCTCCGCCATGCTCACCGGGAGCACCGCTGGGGGGGGTGGAGGAACTGCGAGGCTTGCAGCAGAGCGGTGCACACCATCTATGTGGAATGCTGCCGCTCCTAAGTCCTGGTTGCTAGGGTCAGGGACGCCTGAACCCACCACACTGGGGTCGCCGGGACCCCCAGTGGGGATTCCATCCCGCCCCACCACCGTCCGCTGAGAGGAGTGGTGGCCCAGGTTTGGATTAAAGTTATCAAGACCGAGAGGTCGTCCGTCCGGGGTTGTCATCCTGAACTGGGAAGGGAGAGAACGGAAAGAAAGCTGCACCACAAGATATGTTTATTAATCTTAATCCCCAGCAGAGTCGCCAATTGTGGTGGCTGGCTTCCTCCGGTTAGACCTCGTGGCTTGGATGGTTGAAACTTGGACGTGGACGGACTAGACCTGCGCACGAAACAACCGCGTTAGTGCCCAAACCCGGAGCGTGGTGTCCGGGGCAGGCACTCCGACGCTCTAGTCAGTAAACAGGAGAGGAGATGTCAAGGTATAGTTTAGGTTTTAGAGAGTATTCTGAACGTACCTTATTAAGGAGGTGAATACCTCCTTATATAGCCAAAGGGAATGCAGAGTCCAAATCCCATTAGGATACTTATTCGTTGCATGATGAGCCCGCCTATCTCGGATCCAGATAGATATCTCAATCCTGAACCTATCCAACCTCCTATACTCCGCTCCTGAATATAAGGGATTGGATAAGACGTGAGGTTGCCTCCCCCTGCCCAACTCTTCCTAACTTTCTCTCCAAGTTAGGGGACAGGGGGCTCGGCGAGCGTAGGTCCTGCCGTACCGTTTGGTACGGCAATGATGACTTCAACAGGGGCCATCTCCATCCCGTTCGGCGGGGAACCGCCGAACTAGATCATATCGATTAGTAAACACGCCGAACCAGACCGTTCCTTTCCACGGATCCATACCTTGGTTATCTTTATCCAGGCCCGGCCGGACTCGGATCGGCTACCGATCCAGATCGCCGACCCATGGGTAACAGACTCACTGGCCCGGCTAATTGGTGCACCGTGGCCACTGCCTTGGTCCCTCCGCCGGACCACGCCCTCCACAGAATCGTTCGATGCACATGGATTCACATGCATCGAACAGCTCCGAACGCAGTCGTGTCCGGAATTTGCATTTTAAAGTTGTGTTTGCAGGCTTTTTAACGAATTAAATCCATTCACTTTCTCGTCACCATGCATGAAAACTAAGCAGACAATAAATAAATGTACTCTGTCTTGTCTTCAACCCACATAATCGGTAGCTTGTGTCCCCCTAAACTCGCACATTTGTTTTCCAATTTGGAGTGAGAAACGGCTATTGAAGATTTGTTTGCAGACATTGGTAAATTTTTCTGGTAGATCTTAGGCTCGGTTTTGTCGAACAAAAATAATTTGTCCATGTGTCTACCTATGTCTGATTATGTGTACATTATAAGAAGATGTTTTCTTCTTCTTTTTTGCGGGGCATGAGATTAACAATTTGAATCACCTTTTGTGGGTCCGAATGCTCACCAAATAGAAATTTAGAAGCATATGAAAAGATTGTGGATTGGAGAAGAGCTGATCCGACAGGGGCTTTATAATACTCTGTATTTCCTATTAAATACGACTTCTGGACTGAACCAATTCTGATTCTTTATTACCCTTTATAGACCAAATCTGCAATATACTAATCACTCTGCTCTATCCAAATTCCTTTGGTAATGTAAATGAATTGCTTATCCCAGCATCTGGCTCTAGTCACCAACTCCTTTCAGAATTTCAAATAAAATCCTGAGGTTAGGGAATATTGAACTTTCATTTCTTTATTGAGATGCTTATTAATGTTGTTGCTCCCAACAAATGTATGTTTAGCTCTATGTGTATTCTTTTTATTTATTTTTCATTGCAAGGAACTCTCTGCCTCGCTTTCAAGTTACTAGAAGGATGGCGCACACACTACGTGCATGGACACCAAACACAAATAGTGAGAGAGCAGTGACAGTGGGTGATTTTTTTTTATTGGTTTACTGTTTTATCGTCCCGTGATATAGGATCGGAATATTTCAAGTGTAATAAATCATTTTTGGATGGGCTCTTTTAGAAGTGGGAAGAAATCAGGTGACCCCAAATTGGGTTCCTCTTTACATACTAAAAAACTTATTTTAATTTTTTTTTCATTTTTAGTGGGTTAGACAAATGATAAGAACATCATATATGTATTTGTGAAATATACTACTTTTGTGTGCTTAACAATCAAAATGAATTCAGTATCGAGAAATTTTATTGTTCTCTTTCTGCAACTTTGTTTATTACGCTCTTTTTTGTTGCAATGTGTTTGTGACACCCAACTTTGGTTGGGCTGCTAGTAATGAAGTTGGGCATTCGGAGAGTTTCGGTGGACGAAAAGGTGGGTGGGTTTTACACATTTCACATCACTTAATGACAAATCGTAACAAGGCCTTTTTAAAAAGGCTAGGTGGGTGACCGATTGAAAAGTCCATTAGCTTGGCATGACCAAAGCAAGCTATTTGTAGAAGGTGGAGCAAGTCGTTACAAATAATATCAAAATTTGCAACAATTGAAGTGTGTTCCTAAGTGAGGGAGATTGTAAAATCTTGGTTTGACTGTGTGTTAGCTGTGAGCGTGAGCATCTGGGACTGGTAGAGAGTCTTGGTGTACATATGGATAAGTGAGATCACAAGTCCTACATCGTTTGGTCGATGCAAAGTTTAGCTCTATTAGTAATAGATCATGATCTTCCTTGTACAAAGCCTTTTAAATCCGTGAGGGCGCCAAAGCCATGTGAAATTTCGCAGGTACGCATGCTCGTCTTGCAGCAATGCAAGGGTGGGTGATGGACTGGAAATTTCCATGAGTCATGATGGGCGTAAGGTAAACAATAATTCTATAATCACACACAAACACGCAAATAATTACACATACTCACTCACGTAACATGTGTAGAATTAGGTAAAATGACAGTCCACATCTCTCATCAATAATGATAACGAATACAGTAGGAATCCGATTCCTACTGCCTTCCTGTGCAATTTTTCCCTCTCATAAATTCAATGATCAAAACTTTAATAATCCATATCCAGTAAGACGGAAAACGACTCTCATGCCTTTTTTTGGGTACAAATCCGAATCCTAGTGTTGTGTGTCAAAAGCTCGAACAATTTTGATACCTTTTGGGTCTCCATCAGTGTTGAATAATGAAGCAGGAGGAGTAATTAAACCAAGCATGCGTGCCTATTTGCATTTCTCATTTTTGCCAAAAGCCAAAGTGACTTTTTGTTTCACCAATTGGACGAAAAGCCAAACCCATATATAATAGTGACACAGTTTCTAGATACCCACATGACCAAAATGGGCATAAATCGTGTGGTCATTAAACTCTCTTTTACCATTTCCAATTGCTGACCCTAAGATTGTGTATGGTGGAGTCGAGTGTTTCACCTTTAGAGATGCCTTTTCTTGTAGGCTGTTGACCTCTGCAAATTTACATTTTCGGAGTTAAATTAAAACGGATCGATGGGCAGATGAGGTCGGACGATAAGCCCTACCCAAGTTAAATTCGTTGCTGAACAATATTTACGCCAAGGCTTTTGCCAAATTCGACACAAGATTTCAAGAGTCAGCTTCTCTCTCTCTCTCTCTCTCTCTCAATCTCTTTTACATCTCAGAGCGAAATTGCCCAATTGTGATGCTTGATATCGTAGCAAACTAAGAAATGACCTTCACCTTAAAAAAGAATAAGAGATATTCTAAGCCTCTAAAGATGGTGTCTTTTGACAAGAGAAGGAGCCTCCTAAAAGGGATGAATTTTTTTGAGTTGTGAATCCCCATAGACTGGTATTTTTTATTTTTTATTTTGAATGGTAAGAACTTCAATAGATAATTTTGAAGAGAAAAACAACACAACAAATAAAGCTGCTACAAAATCTTATAATCTACACTAGCTCTATCAAAAAAATGTGCGTCACTTGTAACTGAATCATGAATTGCGTCAGAGCCCTCGTAGTTAGCCAACGAACTTGTTGGGTATCCTTGCGCTTAACTTTTGAGTTGCAAGACAAAAGGCTTGGAAATCTCTTGTCGGAGGCCGCGCAACAAAAATCTATCGGTAAAATTACCCTCGTCTTGTCCTCCTATCTGTGTTACAACATTTAAACAATCAGTCATAATATATGCGTCAGTGTCATCGTGATGTGTAGACTATTTATTAACAGCTAGGAGAATTGCTAGAATTTCCATTTGGAAGGGGCTAGCTTGAGCTGAGGTAGACATTTGTTTAACCACAGAACCATCAGGAAGGTAAGCTGGCTGTGAAACCAAGGCCACTCCAAGCTCTGCCTTCTTTCCAAGCGCCGTTAGTTAGGTGGGTTTGGATTAAAATGTTCAAATTCAAAAAAAAATTGAATTTGTTTGTTGGGAATTGATTTTGTCACTCCTTTTTTTATTTATTAATATCACTCTTCATCTCTCACAAAACAAATCATCTTATATAGACACAAAGGGGAGTGACATTAACAAAAAGGAGAGTGGCAAAATCACTCCCCTTGTTTGTTTTGCGTCAAATTTTTGTGATTTATTGATTCGTCTCAACGAGAGAAATCGGAAAAGCAATTTTTTTTTATCGAAACTCATAATTTTTTGAATGAAGACAAAAATAAGTCAATAAGATAGTTATTTTTACTTATTTTTGTCTTTTTGAAAAAAAAAATATGAGTTTCGATCAAAAAATTTTACTTTTCCAATAATATGGTTATTTTTACTTATTTTTAACGAGACGAATCAATAAGTTACAAAAGTTTGACGCAAAATTAACGAAAAAAATTAAGTCAAAATGACTTTTGAAGCCAAACCGGCCCTAATTTCTTGCTGGGAAAAAGAAAAAACTTCTTGCTGGGAAAAAGAAAAAATTTCTTGCTTTCTTGAAATTGCAACATTTTTAATTTTTCTTTTTAGTAATTAGGTGATCTCTTTCCAATAAAGCCATATCCGTCGGTGGACTGACCAAATGATTTTAAGGAAACATAAACGTGATTGTGGTTCTTGTGCCCTGACATGGACTCCTCGTCCAATTTAGACCACAGCTATAAATGAAAGAAGAAGAAAGCAACTTTGTTAATAACGAAAGCGGGGGGGGGGGGGGGGGGGGGGGGGGGGCCTTGTTGTGTGCACAGCACCTACTGTGTGATGAAAGCCGGGGGCCTTGTTGTTCAGTAGAATCAGTACGGTGCATACCTGTTGTGCACAATTCCAACCGTCTGTTTGTGTTTTAGATGGTCAAGATTTAAATAAAAAAAAATTTGGGAAAGAGTCATTTTTTTTTTGAAAAAAATTCATTTAAATCCGGATCATTTAAAACACAGACGAACGACTGAGATTGTGCATAACAGGAATGTTGTGCGCCCATGCACAGGCCCTCTGGGTTCCTTTAATAATGTCATGAATGCTCTCAATTGTTTCTGGATAAAAAATGTTAGGATACATGATTCTTGGTACATGAAAATGTCAATGAAATGAAATGAACAGTCAAGATTCATAGTGATGTGAATCTGAACCTTTCATTTCATAGACATTTTCATGCGCCGAGAGTCATGTATTGTACCACTCCTCTTTCTGGATTGTAAATTCGTGAAAATATTTTACCCAATGAAAGAATGACAAGAAACGGTTTTGTACTTATCCAGCATCTATCTTTTCAGAAACTTTTGTATAAAGTGATAGTAATCAATTCACAACTTTATACTCTTCATCTCACCAGAAAATTAAAAGTTCAAGTCTTCTCACTTGGTATTCATTCGTTTGAATTTGTTGAGATTGTTTCTTCCCCGAAAGTGGTTAACTGGTAGTTGGGTAGTCAAAGGCAGAGGTATATGGGGGGTGGGATTGGCAAATGCCACTCCCGATTCCAGGAAAAAATTACTTTACACTAAAAGGTAAAATGATTAGATACTTATCGGTAACTAAATAGCTTTTTTTTTTTACTTGAATGATGAATAAATAGCAACAAAAGAAATGAACGACTTGAATCATAAAAATAATGTTTCAAATGAATTTCATTTAAAGACCACAAAATAGTTTAAATCAAGTTTTTATTCCTTTTAACAAACAAACAAACAAAAATGCCCGAGACAAAGTCAAAATTTTACTCTTAACTTTCCTTCGTGTTGTTACCAACATGTAAAATATACTAGTGAGCTTCATTTGAATAGTTCCACCTCTTAGCAAATTTCTGGCTCCATCACTACTTATTGTGATTGTGAAATTGTTTATCCCCTAATGGACTGAACTTGTTCATTTTGGGTCTCAAAATTCTTACGCATAGTCGTTAATAATTTTTTTCCTTTCTCTCTCTTCACTCATTACTCTCAAAAATCTTCTTCAAAATCCAAACCTCCCTCAAAACTCATTACCCCCAATAAATTTTCTTGAAAATGAAGTTGCTTTTTTTATTTAATAAAAAAAAGAGAAGTTCGTATTCACAAATTAAACAAAAATGCTATGGGTACATACAAAATGTACATACAATGTACATATAGATTTTGTGGGGTTCAAATCGGGTCCCACAAAGATGATCCGAACAGCCCATTATTTTTAAAACATATTTTTATGGAGCCTGTAAAAAATCTGCTCAACCCAATATCGGTAAGGATTTTTTCTGAATTTGTGGGGACGAAACACCCCACAAAATCTATATGTACATTGTATGTACCCATAGCAGCGCTCCATATTCAGGATTTTTTCTGAATTTGTTGAACAGTTGAACTTGTGCAAATTCTTCTGGTATTCTTTTCGAGCCTCTCCTCCTTTGGGTTTGTGTTTTTAATTCTTGTCACCTGGTAGGCTTATTTTTCTTATGTTGTTAGTCGTTGCCCTTGTTTTGATTAGTTTTGTTTCATCGTTCAAGTTCATCACCTGATTATGACAAAAAGCATTACGAAAACGGGATTGAGTTTAGTGCTTATTTTAAGGGGGGAAACTTTTCATGACAATAACGATATGAGGACGATCTGAAATCTTAATTATCCTTTTTTTGGGCTGGTCTTATGGTCGCTCTTTGCTTTCTTCTACATGTGTCTGTCTGCATGCATAAACCGTTTTTAAAGCCTTTGTCACGTTGTAAGTCATTGGGATTTTCTTTGATTATAATTAGTTTTGGTTGTTAGAGACTGGATCCACAGAAGAAAAAGGTAATACATGGAGGCCGGTGCAGGAAAAGGTTTCGGATGCCAGAAGATTATGGATGGGGAGGCGAATGATGGTGCCAATGCTTTGGATAAGGCTATTATACCTTCATGTTGCTTGAAAGCCAGGGCCTCAGACCCTGAGGTTGACGCCAAATGCCATTCAACAGTTGTCTCAGGATGGTTCTCCGAACCTCTGTCCTGCACTGGTATTATTTTTAACTTCTTATCATCTGCTTATGCCAGTATGTGTCTTGTAAAAATATTTGTTTTCCTTCTACTTTAGTGTGGTTTTTTGTTTTCCTTCTACTATAAGTGTTGGTGTTCCTTGACTTCTCTGACAAGGGGAACACTGACATTGTCTATCTTCGTTGTTCAAGAATTGTTTCACTGTTTATGTTAATGGGTTCGAGATTTGTCTCGTAGAGTACTAACTAATCTCATTTTTTCAACATTTACTTTGACTAGAAATCTATGAAATCCTGGGATATTTTATTATCCAAACACTGCATATTTGGTCATCGGATATAAAGTCCAGTACGATGCTCATATCCATTTAGACAAACCGGATCCTTCGAGCATATGTAGTTCTCGTCTCACATATGCCTAGTAGTTACCGACCCTCATGTGTAGCGTTTGAACTTTGAAGAACGCAAGACTACCCATTGTCCACCTTGTCTAAACCCATGATCTCCCACAAGGCTCCAGCCAAATGTAAATTACTCATAAACCTACGAAAACATTCCTTCAGCCTCACATTTCCCACAAACCCGTTGGGGCCATTTCAACTTCAGATCAGTTGTTTGATCAAACGCGTCCTAGGGTACCGATCAAGCATTGTACATCTTTCTGCAAGATAATAGATATCCATGTCACAAGACTTGACATAAACTTCATGACCATCGCCACTGAGGCAAGCGGTCCAAATCGACGAGTACGCTCCTTCCACAGACACAACCGGTCTCGTAACTGAATAAACTAAAGTTGTACACGAAATCTGCAAATTGAGAGGGAGTACTGGTAGACAAATTGAGGTTTTGAAGCTGTTGTGGGAGGCATTTATTTGGGTCTTTGATGTGGGGATTCGTAATCGATATTGGTGACTAGAACTTGGATGGAATAGGGGAGGTTGAGGAGAGTGGCGGTGGTGCTTGGAGAGCAATAGAGGTCGAACTAGGGATAGCTGCAGTGAGGTGGTGGGTTGTCCTTTTAGCGGAATGGGAAGCGGATTGTTTTTTTTGAAATAGCAAAAATAAAATTCATTACCTCATAACCCAAAGTACAGAGATAATAGGGTCTTGGATACACCGGCCTGAACCATCTTTTCCAAACCACACGGAGAAACTGATTTAGGCCCAACAGGCTGAGCCCGAACCAAGATGAAAAAACCCTAAAACCCCTTAAGAGTTGGTAAGGAACCAACACAGCCCAAACAAAGCCTGGCCCAAAACAGGTGGGCCAAAAAAAAAAAAACCCTAAATTCTGATCTAAAACACAAACACCACAACACCCGTCGCCGCCATCCCCGACGCCCCTCAACCACCGTAAACAGCAACCCACAGCCCAACCAAAACCATAATCATTAAAAACCGCCGTCCAACAGCCCATACCCAACCACAACCCCCACCATCAGCAGCCACCAAAGCTGGAGAAACCGGCGATGCACGCTCGCGCCGACCACCAAACACACCAGAGCACAGAGGACGGCCAAAGGTCGGAGACTAGATCGGCTCAGCCAAGGGAGGAGAAACATCAACAGGGCCAGCGCGGAACCCTCGCCGTTAAGCATAAACCCCGCTCCCCAGAAACGGAAACAGGCCGGAGAACCAAATGCCCAAACCGCCGATCCTCTTGCAACCGCATCTCCACCAAGCCGTTAGGTACAAGATCGGATCAGACCAGGGAAAGAAACCGATGGGAGAAAACCGGCGGCGCAGGAAAGAAATGACGATGGAGAAAGCAAGAAAACGGCAGAAACGAGGAGGGGAAGAGGTGCAGAAGATCAGGAATAGAGGGGGAAAGAGAAGCTAAGGAAGTGCCTGGGGGAGGAGGCGCCTCCCCCACTCCCCTTAGACGGCTGGGAAACGCAGAGTAACCTAGCAGCAGGAATGGGAAGCGGATTGTTGGATCATTTTTGTTTGTTTGGCTCTCTTTCTCTTAGCAATTGTCATTTTCAAATACTAGAAATACAGTATTGATGTTTCGTACTAATATAACCAGAGGCTATGGAGTCGATCATTGGCACAGCCTATTGATATGGAGAATATTGAGAACTTAATAACCAAGAAATCAATTCTGAGCAGCAGGTAGAATTGGTCAAGGAGCAGAAGAGATCAAAGATGCGCTCTTTTCTTATGGTTAGTGAGCCCTACTTGTATACATATTTATCTGTTTACATTATTTTAGTCTTATGCCCCAACACATTTTTTTACTTGTTGACTTTGATTTTTGTTGATTGACGGATTCATGATAATTATGGACAGTCTCTGAACCCACTGTGAACTATCTTGCGAATTCCCCCTAATCCTGCTGATGTATGGTGTGTGACAAATAAATAGTAAACATGAGTTATTTTGTCTTATATTTGTCTATTTATCCTGAAATGGCCGGCCGTAAAATAGACACACAAAGTCTACCCAAAGATACGGTTATACTCACCTTCCCCTCAGGACCGGGCTAAATCCTGTAGTTTAAATTTGATACTCTTGTCATACGATCAGGCACATAAAACATAAAACGACTGATATCCTTTTTTTTAATCACAAGATTGAAGATAACAGTTGTTCAAACTTTTGGAAACCAAAATGCGATTCTATGCATGGTTTTTATTTATTTATTTATAAATAATTTGCTTACAATTCTATTAATGTATGATTGGCTTGGTTTTTTTCTATATAAACACTCAGCATAAGTATTGTTAGTGATAATCACTTTGAGGAGTTCGAACTAACAATTTGTAAATATAACACAGGAACCAATGTAGTTCTATTTTGATTAACTTCGGCCCTGTTTTCACAAACATTTTTGCACTACAATTTCTTGGCTTCTGTGAAATTGTTCATAATAAATTAAAATATTCAACACATTTTCTTCCACTAATCCAACACATTTTCTATAATTTTTAGTTTAATAGAAACAAATTGATTACAAATAGCTACAAGAAGTTGAACAACTTCTAGCTTAGCGGAAACACCCCTCCGTGTATTTAATTGACATTAACTTGGAGTTCAAGTGCGTATGAGACTTTTGAGTGAGAGGTTAAGAGAATTTTGAAATTTCCAATTGTTTTTTTATATATACTACTTCTCATGAACTTCTTCCAAGCTTAAAAGAGGTCATTGAGATCTATCAAATAAGATTCATATTGCATATAGATAGTATTACCAGTTAAAAGTTATAATTAATTTTTTATTCGGTTATAACAGGGACGGAGGGAGTATGAAAAGTTCCAAAACTAAAAACAAATAAATTGATCGTCTTGTAGAAAGCAGAAAGTAGTACTCCCAGTCCAGTAGGAGTATTTTCGTTTGTGAAAAAAAAAAATCTCTCTATCTCTATGCCTTATCAAAAACTTCGCACGGGCGGGAAGAAAATGCCTTTTCCTTCTTCTTCTTCGTCTTCATCTTCTTCCCCTTGTCCTGTTTCCAGTAACCTGCCTCCCCTTGTCCTGTTTCCAGTAACCTGCCTCGGAAATGAAAACCAGGAATTTATCAATTCCTGTGGAGACATCCACAACATCAGCTTCCCTTTCCAATTTCTAGGCGACCCGTCCATCACCTGTAACGACAACGACTTCACTCTTCTCTGTGACGAAAACAATCGCACAGTCCTTAACCTCCCCTCCAGCAAATACTACGTCCAATCCATCGATTACAACGACAACTCAATCCGTCTCGTCGACGTAGGAATCCAAACCAACGATACTTGCTCCTCTTTCCCTCTCTCCTCTTCGACCTTTCTCTATTTCACCTATGGGGAAGGACCCTACACGGCGCCAAATTCGAGCTCGGCCGCGTTCCTCAGTTGTGAAAACCCAGTCCAGTCTCCTATTTACATACATAAACACTACTGGTTATTGTAACGTTGGAGACGATCCGGGAAATGGGTATTATTCGTATGCAGTGGCAAATGTTAGTGTTTGGGATGTGGCCGATTCGTGCCTTTTGGAGGCGTTTTACCTTTCATTGTCGCAGTTGATCGGAGAAGGGGGATCGAATTTGTCGTTGTTCGATTTCAATAAGGAGTTGGGGTACGGATTTCAGGCTTCGTGGAGTACGATTACTTTCTTCTGCAGCAGCTTATGCAGGAAAAGGGCTTCCTGCTTCGGGGATTCTCTGAATGTCACCTGCCGTTTGCGGCCAATATTCTTGCTATGGGGGTTCCTTTTTTAAGTGAGTGAGATCTTCTGATGCCTTACATTTTTTTTACACAATCTTTCTATTCATGACCAAAACGATGTCGTTTTGGCTGCCCTATGAGGCTATGACGATGTAGTGCAGAGCCGCCACACTACAACACCCCCGGTTCCCCCCTAAAATGGTGTACCATATGCCCTATGATAGTTTGCAAAATACTGAATACTATCACTGATCCAAACAATGAATTGGTGCGATGTTGTTTATAAATGCAAGTGGTCTAAGTTATCTGAATTAATTTAGTCAAATTGATATTGGGACGTAATTTAGTCCAATAGGCTTTGTGGCTATTGTTCATGAAATGCCTATTACTCCGGTAAGGATGGTCTTGGCCGTGTTGGTCTTGACTGTAGTTCCTACTAGCTTTTTTTTGTGAATTATGGTGTAGCATGATCTTTTTTTCTTTTCTTTTTTTGTCACTGTAGAATCATATTAGTATATACTGGTAATAGTAAAGTAGTGATTTTCTTTCGCTAGCATAATTCTTTTTCATCTAAAAAATGCACGCAGTTTGTTAACATAAACTCACTGTAAGTACCATCCTCTGTTTTTTTTCGAATTTTTGTGGAACGTAGGATGGTAGGAGTTGTAGGTCTTAAGTTCATATAATACAAAGTTCCACTCTCTTTTTTCGCGTACATCCCTCTTGGAATGTGTTTTCTTCTGATGCTTTTGGAAGCGAAGCGATTAACCCATGTTCAGGTAAAAAAACGCTACTCAAAGAATACTTCTTAGCTGTGTGTGTCTCCTTTCTATACTAATGGTTCCAGAATATGATATTCGAAGTGGTTTTATATCCAGTTGCTTTAGTCATTGCTTCCCAAGATGCTGCACATAACTGATAGGGTGATTAGTAAGATTTGTTGAACGTTTCTGTGAGTTTTAGCTGCAGTTTTCATCACCTCTTTTTTCCACAACTTACTTCGTCATGTGACTTACAGGAATAGTGTTCTTTGCAGCAAGGTTTCTGTGTGTTCCATGTGTGTTTGGATTTATGATCTATAAGTTTACATTTATCCATGTTTGATAGTGTTGAAGGTTTCTTACGGAGTCAAAATAACCTTGTGCCTATTAGGTACTCCTACCCTGATATCAAAAAGATGACCAATGGTTTTAGGGACAAGTTGGGTGAAGGAGGCTACGGATCTATATACAAAGGAAAGCTCTGAAGTGGCCCTCTAGTAGCAATTAAAATGCTAAGCAAGCTCAAAGCTAATGGACTAGAATTCATTAATGAAGTTGCTACCATTGGAAGGATTCATCATGTCAATGTTGTTCAACTAATTGAATATTGTGCCAAGAGATCTAAGCGTGCTCTTGTGTATGACTTCATGCCTAATGGGTCCCTTGAGAAGTACGTCTTTCCAATAGATAATAGCATTGTCGTGGTTGGATTTCAACAAGGAGTTGCAGTACGGATTTGAAGTTTATTGGGAGTCGATTAGACTCTGCAAAATATGCAGGAAAAGGGCTTCCTGCTTCCGGGATTCTGTGAATGTCACTGCCGTTTGCAGCCATTGCTGGCCATACTATGGAGACAGTGAGTTCTTCTGATCTATTACTTTTTTTAGTACCACATCTCTTGGTTTAAGAGACAAGATTTACCCCGTGAAAGTTGAATAATACTAGTTTGAAGGAAAATACTTTAATAAACGGGATCCGAATCCTCTATGTGGATTCTTTCCTGTGAGGATTTTTATGGGTTCTGGACCATCCATCTCGAGAATCAATGGTTCATGATATGTTTGTTATCTTTAACTGGTAATAGTTAACTTTTATTGGCTAAAGATAACAAACATATTTAGACCATCGATTGCCGAGATGGACGGTCTGGATGAAAATCCTCACTGAGAGATCTTCATAGAGGGATCCGGATGAAAATAAACACCCCCGAAAATGGTGTACCTTATGCAAATAATGGATGTTAGTGCATGGTATAATTAGATGTGAATTTATGGGGTGATGGTTATGAATGATAGGGTAAGTAAAAAATTTATTACTTGGATCAATATTAGGGTAAGTAAAAAAAAAAAACTTTTCCGATTACTCTCGTCGAGACGAATCAAATACTAAACAAAAGTTTGTCCCAAAACGAACAAATGCGAAAAAAAAATTGAGTAATGACAAAACAAAAAAAGTCCAAAAATCCCAAAAAAAAAAAAAAAAAAAACCTTAGTGGAACTTAACTGAATAGTACTGGAGAGGAAACATTTTGTGAGGGGTATTGAGTTCTTATGATACAATACAATGTTCCACCCTCTGTTTTCGCTTACATCCATCCCTTCTCGAATGTGTTTTCTATCTTCTGATGCATGAATCTCTTGGAAAGAAATCACCAATAAAATCTTTTCGAAGTGAGTTTATGTCCAGTTGCTTTTGTCATGGCTTCCCAAGGTGCGTGCACTTACCTAATAGGGTGATTTGCAAGACTTGTAGTACGTTTCTTCTAGTTTTAGATGCAATTTTCATCACTTCTTTTTTTTTAAATTTCCATAACTAATTCCTTCGTCAATTGGCTAAATCTTGATATCTGTTTATTCGCAGTTTTTTTCTTACTTGAGCTCTGTGTGGTGCAGTTGGTGGTCTTCATCATAGGTAAGACCTTAATAGTACTGTACTTCCCATGAGCCTACTTTTGGTGAACCATCGTAAAGGCATCTTCTAGTATACGGAAAAAAGCATAGAGTACATGAAGGACCAAATGCAACTTGAGTCACTTGACATACAAATATGTACCTATATTCGCACGTGCATAGACACACATATTGTGTTGTGTGAATACATGTTTCTATCTTCCGTTGCGCCCAAAAGTAGAAGAAGAAAGAATATATGTTTCAGGCTTTCAGCACAATATGTTGAAGCACAATTACATGCGAATAAGATAATTCTGGATAGTAAAGTTTTGATTTTGTTGCTTAATTTTCTTTGACTGCATTACACAGGAGTGTTCTTTGCAGCAAGGCTTCTGTGTGTACCATGTGTGTTTGAATTTTTAATCTATAAGTTCAACAGAAGACATTTATCCACCTTTGATAGTATAGAAGGTTTCTTACAGAGTCAGAATCACCTAGCGCGTATTAGGTACTCTTACGCTGATATCAGAAAGATGACCAATGGTTTTAGGGACAAGTTGGGGGAAGGAGGGTATGGTTCTGTTTACAAAGGAAAGCTCTGAAGTGGCCCTCTAGTAACAGTTAAAATGCTAAGCAAGCCTAAAGCTAATGGGCAAGAATTCATTAATGAAGTTGGTACCATCGGAAGGATTCATCATGTCAATGTTGTTCAGCTAATTGGATATTGTGCCGAGGGATCTAAGCATGCTCTTGTGTATGACTTCATGCCTAATGGGTCCCTTGAGAAGTACATCTTTTCTCAGGAAGGAAAATTGTTTTTAAGTTGTAAGCAAATGTTAAGCAAATGTTTAAGATTTCTCTTGGAGTGGCTCGTGGCCTTGGATATTTGCATCAGGGTTGTGACATGCAGATCCTGCATTTTGATATAAAGCCTCATAACATTCTTCTTGATGACACTTTCACTCCAAAAGTTTTTGATTTTGGGCTTGCAAAATTGTATCCAACAGATGATAGCATTGTGACAGTGTGTTAGTGACTGCAGCAAGAGGCACCTTGGGCTACATGGCTCTGGAGTTGTTCTACAAAAGCATCGGGGGTGTTTCCTACAAATTTGACGTTTATAGTTTCAGAATGTTGTTGATGGAAATGGCAGGCAAGAGAAGAAATTGGAACACATTAGTTGATTCAAGCCAAAATTTCTTCCCTTCATGGGTTTATGATCAATTTGCCGAAGGAAGGAACCTAGAAATGGGAGAGACCATAGAGGAGAGTGACATGGTAAAGAAGATGATGTTAGTAACTTTGTGGTGTATACAAACGAACCCTAGTGATCGTCCCTCCATGAACAAAGTCATTGAGATGATTGAAGGAAATATTGAATTGCTTCACATGCCTCCAAAGCCTTTTTTGTATCCACAAGCTATGCCGGATGACAATAATGGAATGAACATATGTTTGTCCAATTTGTCAAGTGCTTGTTTGGATTCTATCACTATATCACAAGCGGACGCTAAATTCTCAAGACCAAACATCTTAGATTTAAGGCTGCTGATTCCATCCGATTTGGATTTGATGGTTTTGGAAGACATGACTATCAGTTTCATGTAAGGTGTTTTGTAGGCGTAAGCTTAGCAAAACTTGTACTTTGGTTTTGAATCAAACAATGCGAATATTGACATTTTCTATGTTAAGCTCTTCAAGATTTGTATCGTTGTTTCATTGTATTGGGCCCAAAACTTGTCTGTTATTAGGCTGTGTTCCAGAAACCAATTAAGAACTTATTTTTTGTTCAATAAGAAGGTGTGTTCCACAAAAATAAGAACAACTCCTGCTGCATTTCAGAATTTATATAGGTACCAATGGGCGCCGGGGAGGGAAATTGTACCGACGGCCGCGCCGGGCCGTCTCTGGCCACCGGACGGCCGATCTGAGCCGTCCAAAAATTCTATAAAAAAAAACCGAGGGGGCACGCGCGGGAATCAACGGCATCCGAGGTGCGTAAGGTGCTTGATCTGAGCACCCCTTTTCTGTGTGTATATGAATATCATTATCTCACGGAAAAGGGGTGCTCGGATCAAGCACCTTACGCACCTCGGATGCCGTTGATTTCCGCGTTGGCCCCTCGGTTTTTTTTTATAGAATTTTTGGACGGCTCGGATCGGCCATCCGGTGGCCGGAGACGGCCCGGCGCGGCCGCCGGTAGGATTTCCCTCCGCCGGCGTCCAACACAATAGCAACAGTCTTTTTTTTTTGTATACGGCAACTTCAAGCTCAAAAATCATGTGTTTACGCAAATAATTTTCCTATCACTATGGATCTTGTTTGATAGATCTCATTGAGATCTTTAATACGGTGCGAAAATATATTTATTTATTTTTTTCATTTACATTTTTTTTGAGTTTGAAAATGTGAAGTAAACTTTTTGTTTGAATTTTGTGGAATGACCCTTCTTATTTTTGAAATTGAAGTTGCAAAATAAGTACTTATTTTTTAAGAAGGTTTTGGCATTTGAATCACAACATGCATTGAAGACCTATCAACAGGATACCATTGAATGCACCAAAGTCCCACAATTGCTAACTTCTTCGCAATCTTGGCATCTCCTTCATCTTGAATACGGATTCTTAGCTCTTCTCCACTATCCAAACGATTGTAAATTCATTCGGGAAAGTAAATTTGGTTGGTGCTATTGACCATAACATCAAAATTCTTCTTCCCTCTCACCATTTCAAGCAACAACATTTCGAAACTATAAATATCTGATTTGTATGATACATTTCCGAAGTTCCTTGAGAACACTTCCGGTGCAATATAGCCAATGGTACCACGAGTAGTAGTCATGGCTACAATACTTTGTTCCTTTGAACACAACTTTGCTAGACCAAAATCCGTAATCTTCGGATTCAAGTTCTTGTCCAACAAAATGTTATGTGGTTTAATGTTGAAATGAAGGATCTGTTGATCACACCCTTGCAGGGACGGAACCAGAATTTTCTATATGAGGGGGCCAGTCACAACATGAACAATAAAATTTGAAATTTCAATGTTCAAGAATATAAAATATCTGAATGACAAAATAATACCTATTACAAGACACAATATCTAGGAGATCTTTACAAACCAAAAATAGGTGATCCTTACAAATCCAAAACAACTAAATCATAGTAGATGAAAAAATAAAAGTTTTCCAATATATTATACCCCAAGCATGTATCAAAATGGAATTTAACGATACCTTAGATCCGAAAGCCATTTATGATTGGGTTCGAACTAATTGTTGTAGTAATTTTCTTCTCATTAAATATAACCAAATCATTTGTGAGAAACTCATCCTCCATCCGAAGCATGTGTTCTCACAATAATTTTGATATTTAAAAAAAAACTAAAATAATTATAAAAATTTGAAACCACGCGGGGGCCGTGGCCCCTGTACGCCGTAGTGTGGATCCGTCTCTGCATCCTTGGTGAAGATACTCAATACCTTTAGCTATACCCATAGCAATTTCTAGGAGCTTTTTCCAACCAATTAAATGCTTGTTACGATCAAATATTGCAAACTTTTTCAAGGAATCATTTGGTAAGAACTCGTATATAAGAGCTCTTCTAAATCCATCAGCACAATAGCCAACTAAGCGAACCACATTGTGACAAGTATTGCATGCAACTAATACCTAAAAGATATCGAAAGGTATATACATGTAATCTTTCTTTTCAGCTCTCGATTAAAAAAATATATTTAACGTACTACACGAGTTTCTACAATTGCATTCAACGCAATTTCATATTTTGGAATCATTACATTATAGTCTCTTTATTGATAACATCAAATACTTCATTTACAATATATAACATCAAATACTTCATTTACAATATATGCGAAAGTGATTATTCAACCTTTGGTCTCGCATTCATTACACAACCTATTCTTCACATATTTCATTGCCGAAAGCAATGCCAACTTCACACCCGATTTGGAGAGAGAAAAGGAGAGAGCTAGAAAGTGTTAGGGTGAGAGGAAAGAGAGAGTTTTAATCCGAGCTGTCCAAAAATGTATCGGACGGCTCGGATGTACCGAGCGGATACCACGTAGGCAATAGCCGCTCAGCACTGAAAAATTCCTCCAAAAAATCATACCCAGGCATAGACAACATAGCTGGTAACATAACCTCCCAAATTATGATGAATAATAACTCAGTAAACAATCAGACATAAAAATATATTATATCTTAATATTAGGTTTTGGAACTCTTAACAACATTCCAGCACGTCCATAAATATACACACAAACAAACACTGGGCTTCTCATGCGGACGCTCTTAAATAAGAAAAATGCGGACGTCGAACACCAGCCGTTAGATTGTGTTTTGAATAGTCCGGATTCGCGGATGGTTTATGACCGGTGATAAATCGTTTATGACCGGTCATAAACGTACCGTGAATCCGGACTATTAAAAACACAATCCAACTATTGGCGTTCAACGTCCGCATTTTCTCTAGTTAAGGGTATGCGCATGTGAAGCGGACTATATATATACACACACACACTCAGGATCCTATGAGGGATCCCTTACGGCTTTGCTGTAAGGGACTCCCTTTTCCTGATCGAATTGCGACGATCCGAGCCGCTCAATGTGTTCAGAACGTGATTTTAAAGGTACCCATAAGAAATCGCCCAAAAAAATAACCGGGAAGGGGTTGATCAGAACAGTTTTGCATAAAATGCATTTATAGTATTTTTATGAAAAACTGCTTGGATCAAGCCCTTCCCAGTCTTTTTTTGGGTGATTTCTCGCGGGTACCCTTAAAATCATGTTCTGAACACATTGAGCGGCTCGGATCGTTACAATTCGATCGGAAAAGGAGAGTCCCTTACGGTAAGGTCGTAAGGAATCTCTCATAGGATCCTGACTGTATGTATGTATGTATGTATGTATGTATGTGTGTGTATATATATATATATATATATATATATATATATGAGTAAGCTTCTAATGCGAACCTCCGCATCCAAGCAAAGTGCGGACCACCCCATTTCTCCCCTTTCCCGATTGAATTTTTATGATCCGAGCCGTTCAATGTGTTCAGAACGTGATTTTAAGGGTACTCGCGAGAAATCAGTAAAAAAAAAATGACCGGGAAGGGCTTGATTTGAGCAATTTTTATTTGAACCATTCAATAAAAAATAAACAAAAACTGCTCGGATGAAGCCCTTCCCGGTTTTTTTTTTTTTTTGCTGATTTCTCGCGGGTACCCTTAAAATCACGTTCTGAACACATTGAGCGGCTCGGATCATTGAAATTCGATCAGGAAAGGGGAAGTCCGCACTTTACTTGGATGCGGAGGTCCACATTAGAAGCTTACTCATATATATATATATATATATATATATATATATACACACACACACACACACATATTGTCCTGCGAACGTCTGCATTTTAGCTTAAAATGCAAACCACTCAGCTGTCGTTGGATTGTGTTTTGAATGGTCAGAATTCGCGAACAATCCGTTCGAACAGATTGTCCGCGAATCCTGACCATTCAAAACACAATCTAACGGTCAGAGCGGTGGTCTGCATTTTAAGCTAAAATGCAGACGTTCGCAGGACAATATGTGTGTGTGTGTGTGTATATATATATATCACATTTCACGTGCATAGGAGATAATACCAGGATAACAGAGTTTCTTTCTTTTTATCTCATTGCTTCATTTTCTTTGCCCGCATTACACATGAGCTGTCCTAGCAGCAAGGGTTCTGTGTGCACCATGTGTGTTTGGGTTTTTAATCTATAAGTTTAGCAGAAGACATTTATCCACATTTGATAACATAGAAGATTTCTTACGAAGCCAGAATCACCTTGTGCCTATTAGGTACTCCTACTCAGACATCAAGAAGATGACCAATGGTTTTAGGGACAAGCTAGGGGAAGGAGGCTATGGTTCTGTATACAAAGGAAAGCTCCAAAGTGGCCCTTTTGTAGCAGTTAAAGTGCTAAGCAAGCCCAAAGCGAATGGACAAGAGTTCATCAACGAAGTTGGTACCATCGGAAGGATTCGTCATGTCAATGTTGTTGAGCTAATTGGATATTGCGCAGAGAGATCTAAGCACGCTCTTGTGTATGACTTCATGCCTAATGGGTCTCTCGAGAAGTACATCTTTTCTCCAAAAGGAAATTTGTCATTAAGTTCTAAGCAAATGTATGAGATTTGTCTTGGAGTGGCTCGTGGCGTTGGATATTTGCATCAAGGTTGTGACAAGCAGATCCTGCATTTTGATATAAAGTCTCATAACATTCTTCTTGATGAACATTTCATTCCCAAAGTTTCCGATTTTGGGCTTGCAAAATTGTATTCAACGGATGATAGCAATGTGATAGTGACTGCATGTGGGCAGCATGCCCTCAAAAATGGGAGAAGGATTCCGTTCCTTTCCCAAGGCAATGGGCCCGGATCGAGGGAGCACGAGCGCAGGTGGCAAGCGCTTAAAAATACAGAGTCGCCACTCGGGTTTGAAGGTCCGACACCCAAGGAACCATATTTCGAAGCACCTGCCGCGCTGTTTGATTTGAAAAAGTTAAGGAACCAGTCCGTCATAACCATATCTGGGTTCGGGAGCCAGGTTACGAGAGGGGAAGGGTTTTATGGCACCCCTCTCACCCAATCCGGAGATCGGTCTCTACTTAGGCATTTTGAAAACGTTGCGATTCTTCTTTTATTAATCAATTTTAGCCAATTAGGGCGGGAGAACAGTTAATCGGGGATTAAAACTGTAACACTTTGCAGGATGTGATCAAGTATGGCATGAATGAGCAGTTAGTATAGGATGAGAACAGACTCCTGTGGGAGTTTAAACAGACTGGAAAGCTCCTGTCTTGGAGTGTCGTGCACAGGAAGAAACCAGTATGCACTGATCAAGTCAATGCATGTTGACCAAACCTGCGCACACTACTGCAAGACCTGCGCATGCCAGTAAGCCTAAGCCCACAGCTCTTATTCTCAAACCCTCTGGGCTCTGGAAGGACCAGTGCGCACCCAGGACAAACCAAGCAGTTTATGCAGTCATAATATACAGTTTAAAGGCTGAAAAGCCCAACAAATAAACAAAACACCCCATAAACAGTGTGGGGACAAAATAATAGCCTAAAACCAAGTTAAACATGCAAGGCCAGCCACTGATCGGGAACAGAATGGAACCGTCGCGCGATGGAGTCTGACAGTCGCGCGAGGGTGCGCCCTGGCGCGCGATGGTTGCGCCTTGGCGCGCTGGTCAACGCTCCATTTGACCATCGCGCGAGTGTTTGGGAGCAGCGCGCACTGGTAAGGGCCGAACTTTCAGTGCTTGGCTTTTCTCATCTTGGGTTCTGGGACAGGTCCAGAATGATCCCAGGGGTACTCCAACAGAACAGAAATGAATATTGAAATGTAAAACTAACATTTTAACAAAGGAAAGCAATAAATTGGTTGTTAGCATGCTTCACAGTGAGATACATATTAAAACAAAACTATGACAGTCATGCACATAGGTAAAACAAGAAATGACCAGCACCCCTTCCCCACGTGGACCAATCTCTTGCTGACAGAACTGTCGCGCGAGTTTTCGGGTCCATCGCGCGAGGGTTTGCTTGATCTACGGTTTTTGAAACCTTGCTAGCCTTAGGGCCATGACTGGTATTGATTACCAGCCTTGGCCCTGCCAGCCCCCCTCAGGGATCAGAACAGAGAGCAACCACGGTAAGCTATACCTTTGGTTTTTTGAGTTTGAATGGTGTTTTGAGCTTTGATGTTTGAAGGTGTAAAGACCCGTATTTTTTTAGGCCATATTTTTCTCTTGTAAATGTGCAACTTGTCGAGATAGACGGTGTGAATTTACGGTGCGGCGTGTTCGTGAAAGGATAAAAGGGTAAATGTGTGAGAGGTGCATGTGTAAGTGTGTGGTGTGAGAAGTAGGGGATAATTTTTCCTTGGTCTTCCAATAAATTCCAGAGGAATGCTTTCCTCTTTCTCATTTTCTATCTCTCGGCTCTCTCTCTAACTCTCACGTATCTCTCTCTCGGCTCTCTTCCATTCTCACTCAAGAACCCATCAAAATCACTTAACCTCTACACAAACCCACCTCTATTTTACCTTCTATGCGCATTATTGAGCCTTAATTTCGTGGGTCAAGCTCGGGGAAGGAGGAACCGGCTGATTTTGAAGTTTTGGAGGCTAGGGCTTGTTTGATCTCATGAGTTCGGCTTTGATACTTGAGGTAGGGAAATCTAACTAATTTTATGTGTCTATGAGTTGATATAGTGTTTGAGACTTGCTATTGATCATTGTTTTGAGATTTGTTGTTGGATTCCTTTGAAATCCCCAAAATCTGCTTGCTGTCCCGTTTTCCACTGTTCAGCCATTTTTCTGAGTTTTTTTCCAACTTTGAACAGTCATAACTTCCTCGTCTGATATCGAAAACACACAAATCATATATCGAATTCGAGATCTTGAAGTCAGCTTTCCAGGGCCACCGGAATCACCTTAAAACTCTAAGTACACAGAAAGTTATGATCGTAGGAGTGAAGGTGTGTCTGCTGCCTCGTTTTTCTGCTGTTGCTGTCATTTTCTGGGTTTTTGCCCAACTTCGACTGGCCATAACTTCCTCGTCCGAAGTCCAATTTGAGCGTATGATATATCGATTTCGAGGTTTTGAAGTCATCTTTTAATTGCCACCGAAATTACATTGACAGGTTAAGTATACAAAAAGTTAGGACTGTAGAAGTGGAGGATGGTTAGTTGGCACAACTTAAGAATGAGTTTGATAGACCTAAAATATTGCACAAAGGTTGAGTTATGAATTTATGATGAGCGTTGATTGAAATGTGATATGAGTACACATGAGCAATAATTGTGGAATGGTGACGATCATGGAAAATGCAAGGTGAAATGGTTAATCGGTAAACTAACATTAGATATGGTGAGGTGATGACTTATTATTGATATGAGTTATGTTTATGCGTGAAGGGCGTGAATGTTATACTCGTTGGTATGTGGGCGTTGCCCTCTTAATGATTGTAATACAGTAGACCCTATTATGAAGTTGTATCGATAGGTTTGCATCGTGAGTATATGTTGAATATGGGAATAGACCCGGGTAAAGCCGTGGTGACCCAAGTGCCTTGTGATTGCGGGAATAGACCCGGGTAAAGCCGTGGTGACCCAATTGCTCTGCGGATTTGAGAATAGACCTGGGTAAAGCCACGGTGACTCTCTTCCGGTTCGACTTAGGGAAAAGACCCGGGGAAAGCCGTGGTGACTCTAAGGGCGATGTTGGTTGTATTGAACGAAGAATTTGGGATATCATTGTAGCGTATGGTGATTTGTGGTAACGGGTTTCGAGTGGGATTTTAACTACGCTATTCTTATTATTATTTGTCGTGTGATTTTTCATTTGGTAGAGTGTTTGCCAAAGAGGCATAGATGACCAACCGTAGTGTGACACGTTGAGGAAGACCGGTATAGGCATTCATACGTTAGGCTATAAACGGAATCTAATCGTAGGGATGCGTTAAATGATGAGACGTGACACGAGAAAAAGATGGTTAATGCGAGAAATTCCTTGAGTTCTTAGAAGTCTTGACTATGTCGTACATTCATAATTGGCTCTAATTGCTATTGTCTATTGATGTGATCTCTTTCTTTTCGCACTTGTCTTCTCGTATGCACATAAAGTTAGCATAGATTTTTCTACTGGGCTAGTGTAGCTCAACCTATCATTTTTCAGGTACAAGTCAGAGGCTGTGACATGGGTTGCTGTGCTTGCATGTGATCCTACATTGTGAAACCGACTTCAGAGAGTTAATTTTGCATCTCTTATAAACTTTATCTCCGGATGAAGAAATTGTAATCTTATTATTATTATTAAATGAAGGATTCCTATAAACTCTTAACTTTCTTTTAATGTGATCTAGTGGTTTTAGGCCGTTGGGCCAAGGATGTAAATTTGGAAATGCTTTGGAGTTTGGAAATGATTTGCGAAGTAGGGAAATTGAAATGGCTTTTGGGTAATATTTGTATTGTTGTGAGGATTTTTATTTATGGAAAGTTTTTAATATTTATGTTGAAAATCGAGGGCGTGACAACTTGGTATCAGAGCGTTAGGTTAGAATACCTAGAGACCGTGGGGAGACTTGGTCTCATGGGTTCAAAAAAAAAATCATTGCATATTTTTAACAAAAACACATGTATGCTTGCATGAATGAGTCAGTACATCGTCGAGGTGTTGCATTTTGTAATATTGCAGAGCGACGTAGAGTCATTGACCCATGTTGGGAGGTTGGAAGGGCTTTGACCTCATTATAGTGGTTGTAAATTATGGAGATGTTGACGTGTGAAACATGATACGTGATTGCATGTGATAAAAGAGGTAGAATATTGATATGACGTACGAGATGAATGTTTGATGTGTTTCTACTTGAATTGTGTGGATTATGTGCTAAGTATTATGTGCATGGAGTAAGTCCTGTGAGACATGAGTTGTGTTTAAGTACAAGTACGGGGAGAGTAACGTATATGTTAGGAGATAAGCTAGAAAGTGTCTTAAGGTGTTAGCGGTTGAGGTAACATTTGTGGTTGGTTATATTATGGGTAGTCGTTAACGTGACAGTTATTGAGGTTATGATTGCGAGCATAGGTAGGGCAAGTTGAACCTATATAGTGATTTATATGTAGTTAAGGTTGACCTAGGAAAAGAGAGTTATAAGTAGGGTGTCAGGATACGGTATGTGTCTTCTGGACACCCAGGCGACTACCGATGAGATCCAATTGGAAGAGGCGCTTGATCACCGCTCCTTCTAGGTGGAAGTCTCGGGAAGTCAATTGGACAATAGGATTATACTTAGGGGTAAGATCTTTAGGCTGGAGGCAGATGACTGTATATAGGAATTTTGTAGAAAAGGATGTGCTGTGGTATTGTTGTAGTCATTGTAGTGATTGCCGTAGTGGTGTTGTTATGAGGGGTTGGTAGGAGAATATTAGTTGTGTTGTTTGGTAAGAGGGAAAATAAGACTCAAGGAGAATTATAGTGATGTAACTTAAGTCGAGTGGTCAATGTAAGACGAGGTAAGGAAATTGTTTGAAGTAAGGGCGATACAAGGGTGAACTATCAAGGATGATAATGAAGTGGAGTGTAGTTGGTGTCCTCAGTTGGAATGGTGTGAAATTTGTGGGAGTGAGATCGTTAGAAGTTATTTGTGCGAGTGAACTTGGCTTTTGAGTAGTGCGGTAGTAGAAGCCTTAGAATGTAACTAGGAATGTGGTTAATTCTTTCCTTAGATCGGATAGAGTATTGGATATTTATTGGTGCAGTCTTTATATATACTTTATAGGTGGTAGGATGATGAGATGTTAATAGGTTGTGATGTTGCCGAATCAGAGTAACGAATCGTATTGAGGGTACATGTATTTGAGATGTGATTTGAGGCAGTGAATATGAGAAATGCTTGACGTGGTTAGACTAACAGAATAAGAGTATTCGAGATTGATGGGTGAACAGAAAATATGAGAGACATTACGAGATCGAAATGAATGTGATTACTGCTGAGCTTTCTAGAGCCATGAATCATGAAGTGATGGATACTTTGTGAGTCCGTTGGACGCTTTGCAAGTTCGTGGGATACTAAGTGAGTCAGTTAATGCGTGGAAGTGTTCGGAGTTGTGTAAGTCATTAAATTGTACAAATTAGCTTATTGAAATATTTCATGTATGAGATGTGTTACTATTTGGTTTAGATTTACTTGTTTGACCTGTTGTGTAATCCTAGTGTGTGAAGTTTGTCCTCTGAATGCAGTACTGGGTGGACAATAGTGTTATGTGCAGATATTTGCCACAAGTTGAATAGGTGATCGATAGAGGCGTATTTGAGTGGATTGGCTCGAATCCTTTAGTTAGATGTGACACTACGCAATGATGGAAATCTCTAGTCTCAACTCCTTGTTTTGTTGTAGCTTACGATTTGATGATTACTTTGCATGCCTTTCATTTTCTCGATTATGGTCTTAATGAGATTCTTGATAGTCAAGTTAATTATTCGTGAGATGCTGAATAAGTAAGACTAGTAGGACGTTGTAGACACGTGCCACCTACGAATCAGGTTCTTTACTTCGGGCGTCGAGTAATTATAGGAGACATGTGAAGTGGTGGATCTTGGTTCTGAGAGCTGTTAAACCTACGGATGTACGTATATATATAACTTGGGACTCAAAATTTTCTAAAAAGGGGAAATGCTTTGTGAAAACTGATTATTCGTATAGTGCATTTTTGGAAAAGGAAATGATACCAACGTGGAGTTAGCTACATTATAGCCGAGTTAGCCTCATCGCTAGTTCTTTACTATGTCATCAAGATCGTTGTTGTTTTAAAATGACCATGTGAGGTGTTTTGCGTAATTGTTGGCAATGTCACTAAAAAAAAACGAACATTCCCTTTCAAGTTTCTATAAAATCTCATCATCGAATTTTCAGCTACTCGAACTAGAATTTTATTTATTTATTTCAACAGGGCCAGTTTTCCGTCAAAACTACTTAGTGACATGAGGTATTATTACACTTTTACTTTGAAAATAGTAAGTTGGAAACTCATGATCGTCGTTTAATTTTGATCACATTGTGTCGGACACTTAGACATCGAGCTAGCGTTTATCTTCTCGGAAGAACTTGTGTTGAGTTAGCATTGGGAACTATTAGAGCTTTTCTTGTATGAGTCTTAGGAACGAGAGTAAGTTGGGAAAACAAGAACATGAGGTGGAAGAGAGATGTCTGAACTTGTCTGCCTTGTAAATGTATGTGGAGAACTTTGTGAACCGTGGGATAGACGAGTTGATATTAGAACTTGTTGTTTATATTTTACTTGGCTAAGTTGTTGGGTTATCATGTTATACAATTTTCTATGAGTTTGGACACGGATGATAGGACATGAATTGGTTGGGAACGTGATTACGATTCTTGCGGATACGATAACTTTGTGACTTGATGTGTGTGAACAATGGAACTTGGCAATTGCTTCGATGGGAAGCTGAGATAGTTGATTGTGGCATTAGTTTTCTCTTTTTTTTTTTGACACAGGGTTGGTGGATACGAAGCGTTGTGTAGTGGACATGATATTTGGGACTGGAATTTAGTGCGGATGTCTCCTCGTTTTGTTCGCCCAAATTTCGAGGACGAAATTTCTTTAAGGAGGGTAGAATGTAAAGACCCGTATTTTTTAGGCCATATTTTTCTCTTGTAAATGTGCGACTTGTCGAGATAGACGGTGTGGATTTACGGTGCGGCGTGTTCGTGAAAGGATAAAAGGGTAAATGTGTGAGAGGTGCATGTGTGAGTGTGTGGTGTGAGAAGTAGGGGATAATTTTTCCTTGGTCTTCCAATAAATTCCAGAGGAATGCTTTCCTCTTTCTCATTTTCTATCTCTCGGCTCTCTCTCTAACTCTCACGTATCTCTCTCTCGGCTCTCTTCCATTCTCACTCAAGAACCCATCAAAATCACTTAACCTCTACACAAACCCACCTCTATTTTACCTTCTATGCGCATTATTGAGCCTTAATTTCGTGGGTCAAGCTCGGGGAAGGAGGAACCGGCTGATTTTGAAGTTTTGGAGGCTAGGGCTTGTTTGATCTCATGAGTTCGGCTTTGATACTTGAGGTAGGGAAATCTAACTAATTTTATGTGTCTATGAGTTGATATAGTGTTTGAGACTTGCTATTGATCATTGTTTTGAGATTTGTTGTTGGATTCCTTTGAAATCCCCAAAATCTGCTTGCTGTCCCGTTTTCCACTGTTCAGCCATTTTTCTGAGTTTTTTTCCAACTTTGAACAGTCATAACTTCCTCGTCTGATATCGAAAACACACAAATCATATATCGAATTCGAGATCTTGAAGTCAGCTTTCCAGGGCCACCGGAATCACCTTAAAACTCTAAGTACACAGAAAGTTATGATCGTAGGAGTGAAGGTGTGTCTGCTGCCTCGTTTTTCTGCTGTTGCTGTCATTTTCTGGGTTTTTGCCCAACTTCGACTGGCCATAACTTCCTCGTCCGAAGTCCAATTTGAGCGTATGATATATCGATTTCGAGGTTTTGAAGTCATCTTTTAATTGCCACCGAAATTACATTGACAGGTTAAGTATACAAAAAGTTAGGACTGTAGAAGTGGAGGATGGTTAGTTGGCACAACTTAAGAATGAGTTTGATAGACCTAAAATATTGCACAAAGGTTGAGTTATGAATTTATGATGAGCGTTGATTGAAATGTGATATGAGTACACATGAGCAATAATTGTGGAATGGTGACGATCATGGAAAATGCAAGGTGAAATGGTTAATCGGTAAACTAACATTAGATATGGTGAGGTGATGACTTATTATTGATATGAGTTATGTTTATGCGTGAAGGGCGTGAATGTTATACTCGTTGGTATGTGGGCGTTGCCCTCTTAATGATTGTAATACAGTAGACCCTATTATGAAGTTGTATCGATAGGTTTGCATCGTGAGTATATGTTGAATATGGGAATAGACCCGGGTAAAGCCGTGGTGACCCAAGTGCCTTGTGATTACGGGAATAGACCCGGGTAAAGCCGTGGTGACCCAATTGCTCTGCGGATTTGAGAATAGACCTAGGTAAAGCCACGGTGACTCTCTTCCGGTTCGACTTAGGGAAAAGACCCGGGGAAAGCCGTGGTGACTCTAAGGGCGATGTTGGTTGTATTGAACGAAGAATTTGGGATATCATTGTAGCGTATGGTGATTTGTGGTAACGGGTTTCGAGTGGGATTTTAACTACGCTATTCTTATTATTATTTGTCGTGTGATTTTTCATTTGGTAGAGTGTTTGCCAAAGAGGCATAGATGACCAACCGTAGTGTGACACGTTGAGGAAGACCGGTATAGGCATTCACACGTTAGGCTATAAACGGAATCTAATCGTAGGGATGCGTTAAATGATGAGACGTGACACGAGAAAAAGATGGTTAATGCGAGAAATTCCTTGAGTTCTTAGAAGTCTTGACTATGTCGTACATTCATAATTGGCTCTAATTGCTATTGTCTATTGATGTGATCTCTTTCTTTTCGCACTTGTCTTCTCGTATGCACATAAAGTTAGCATAGATTTTTCTACTGGGCTAGTGTAGCTCAACCTATCATTTTTCAGGTACAAGTCAGAGGCTGTGACATGGGTTGCTGTGCTTGCATGTGATCCTACATTGTGAAACCGACTTCAGAGAGTTAATTTTGCATCTCTTATAAACTTTATCTCCGGATGAAGAAATTGTAATCTTATTATTATTATTAAATGAAGGATTCCTATAAACTCTTAACTTTCTTTTAATGTGATCTAGTGGTTTTAGGCCGTTGGGCCAAGGATGTAAATTTGGAAATGCTTTGGAGTTTGGAAATGATTTGCGAAGTAGGGAAATTGAAATGGCTTTTGGGTAATATTTGTATTGTTGTGAGGATTTTTATTTATGGAAAGTTTTTAATATTTATGTTGAAAATCGAGGGCGTGACAGAAGGCTTGATTGAAATGTTTGAAAATGTTGAGATGGAAGAACAAGCTTTGTTCTTGAGTGCTAGGTTGGAAACCAAGTGCTTCACTTGCTAATGGAGAATAGATGAACAATGGGCTAGGGTTAGAACCTTTTTGCTTTCAAATTTTGGAACCCTTTGAAAGAGAAACAAAGGGGGCTATTTATAGGAGAAAGGGAGGTGCAACCAACCAAGCAAAGTTTGGCCTTGGTGGCTAAATGCCCTCCTTTGAAAAGGTTGGGTGAATCTGGTTGGTGCCAGGAGATCGAGGAACTCAGCCAGCCACGAGGCCTGGCTTTGGGTTGCATTGGTGGCCAAGTTTCTGCCTCTGGAAAAGTAGGTGGGGAACCGACCATCGCGCGATGGTTCCAAACTGTCGCGCGAGGGTGCGCCCGGGCGCGCGATGGTTGCGCCCTGGCGCGCGATGGTCAACGGTCAAACTTTGCCCACCTGTCAGTTTGACCATCGCGCGAGGGTTCGAGTCTGTCGCGCGACGGTGCGTTCCGGCGTGCGATGATTGCGCCCTGGCGCACAATGGTTGCGCCCTGGCGCACGTCAGTAGGGTTTTTGGCTTTTGGAAGTGGCTTAGGCTAGATTAGGTTCAAGGGTTTTTCAAACACTCAAAGCTTAAACACTCGACATTCCCGGGGTGTTCTTGATCCATTTTATCATTGGGGAATCAAAAACCGTAAGTAAACTAATCCGGAAGTCCAGATTGGGGTGTCTACACTGCAGTAAGAGGAACCTTGGGCTACATGGCTCCAGAATTGTTCTACAAAAACATTGGAGGTGTTTCTTATAAAGCTGACATTTATAGTTTCGGAATGTTGTTGATGGAAATGGCAAGCAAAAGAAGAAATTCGGATTCATCAGCTAATTCAAGCCAAAGTTTCTTCCCTTCATGGGTTTATGACCAATTCACTAAAGGAAAGAACGTACAAATTGGAGAGACCACCGAGGAGGAGAATGAGATGGTAAAGAAGATGATGTTAGTAGCTTTATGGTGTATACAAATGAGGCCTGGTGACCGTCCTTCCATGAACAAAGTCGTAGAGATGCTTGAAGGAAATATAGAATTGATTCACATGCCTCCAAAGCCTTTTCTTTATTCACAAGCTTTGCAAGTTGAGAATAATGGAATGAACAAAAGGTTATCCAATCTGTCTGGTGCTTGTATGGATTCTCTCACTTGTGATATAAGTGGACGCTAAATTCTGAAGACCAGACATCCTCGATTTACAGTTATTACTGCTTCCGTATGATTTGGATTTGATGGTTTTGCACGACAAGACGATCATCTTCATGCAAGGTGTTTTAAATAAGGGGTCCTGACATTGTCTATGTAATGTTCTTAGCGATTGTATCATTTTATGTATTGGAGTCAAGATTTATCTCTTAGAGTAATTATGTTTGCACTTTGCACCATTACTTCTGACTAGAAATCTGAATTTTTTTGGAAACTTGATAGAATCACATTTTCTGGCCCCGTTTGATAAGTGTGTTGGATGAGATGGGATTAGTAAGGAGATGGGATTAGTAATACCGAGTGTAATCCCAAGTGGGTGTTTGATTGTGTAAGGATTAAATCATGGGATTGTGGTTACCAATCCCAATCCTTTGTTTGATTGGAACACCAAAGGATAGGATACAAATTACATTTTCCAATTATACCCATGGGTGAAAACCTGGTCTATAGTTTATAGAGGCCACGAGATGCTTTAAGGCTACAAATGCATGCATGTGTTCCATCTTCTCATCTTCCTCGTGATTATTCTCCATCTATACAACAGCTAAAATTAATTACTTAACAAGAAAAAAATTCAGCTTCAAAAAAGTTGATATCATATCGAGAAATCACCAATAATCAAACAATGATATTCTAACTTCATGCACTTATTTTTCCTTCTCTTAGAAAACTGGGTCCTATTTCAAAGTCAATAATAATAAATACTTTCCTTCTCTTAATTTTTTCCCCGAAACTAATTTTTTTTACCAATCCCAAACCAGTCCCTCTGTCAATTTTAAATAGGATACAACCTTTTTTTTCCTCTCTCAAAACAACCCATTTTCTAATCGAAAATTAAAAAATATATATGAAAGAAGATAAAAAGTTCATCTCGAATCACAAAAAGAACACAAAAACGGAGGGAGGAATTGATTATCTTCTAAAGGAGTAACGAACGAACAAGTAAAGCCCAAGTACGGCCAAGTAGTCATTGTGAAGCAGAATCAGATCCTTCGAAGTATGGCCGAGTACAAGACGAAATCAACAAGTAATTAATCATCTCGGCGAAATTGCCTCCAACGGAGTTTTCTTTTCCAAAACAATGAAGATAGAAGAAGAAATAAATGAGAGAACAACACAGAAAAATGAGGTCGAAGGTCTGTTTTTTACCTGAACAGTCGAATGTCGCCAAACGTGCACCACTAACAGCTGGGTCGTTCTCTCCCTCTGGAAGCAGCTATGGAAGCAAAGTATTGGGATTTGGCGGGAGAAGTGTATATATAGCAGTGTAATAGGGTTTTGGGTGGGTAGGTGAGGTGTGTAATGGAGGGTATTATTGGTATTGAGTTAAAAAACCGTGGGCAAGGTGGTCATTTTACATGAGTGAGCTTGGGACAGGATTACTAATACCTAGTACCCCATGGTATTAGTAATCCGGGAACAGTGTGGGATTAGTAATCCCATCATCTTCTCAATCCTATCCCTAGCTTGACAACCAAACAAAAGAGTTAGGAAGCCAATGGGATTGCTAATCCTATCCCAAGCCCTAATACACTTAACAAACATGGCCTAAAGGTCATGAGACTTAGAGTTTGTCCTGTTTCTTTTGTTTTTACCTGTCAAATTCAAGACCATTCATGTTTCACCCCCGACCTCGTCACCTACTCCGCCCTCCTCAAATCCACCCGCCGACTCAATCTGGGTAAACTAGTCAATGCCAAATTATCTGAGTCACATATCGAGCTCAACTTGGCCTCACTCAACTCGCTAATCAGCTTGTATTCGAAAAACAGTGATTGGGTGATGGCAATTAAATACTATCTTTGAAAACATGGGTGAGCGTCGAGACATGGTTTCTTGGACTGAAATGATCTGGTCTTTTTCACATAACGATATGGTATCAAAAGCTATATCTACTTTTTATTTACATGCTTCAATTTGGAGAATACCCGAATCAGTTTTGCTTTGCTGCCGCGCCCGAATGCTGAGAATGCTTGGATTGGGGATATAATTTTGGGTCTGTGATGAATACTGTGTATTTTGAGTCCGAAGTGTGTGTTGTATGTGCATTGATAGAGATGTTTGCAAAGGGAAGTGGTGACTTTGAATCAGCAGAGAAAGTGCTCGGCAGAATGCCTGAAAGAAATTCAGTCTCCTGGACTTTGATGATAACTAGATATTCTCAGATGGGTCATCGAAACGAACCTGTTGAGTTGTTTATTGATATGGTAGAGAGTGGGTTTTTTTTTTTTTGGGTAGAGATTGCTTATTCCAGATAAGTTTACTTTTACTAGTTTAGTTCCTCCTTATGCAGAGTTAGGGCGGTTATCACTCGGGCAGCAAGTGCGTACTTAATGTTTATGTTGGCTGTAGTTTGAATCGGTCATGCATGCGAAATGTGCAGAATGAAGATGGATATATGGTTAATTCAAGGAAAGTTGATTTTCAATCTTATCCCTGTTCATAAAGTTATCGCTTGGACTTCGATTATCGCAGGTTGTGGGCAGAGCGGAAGGTATAATAAGGAAGCCGTTGAGCTCTATTGCAGGATGATCCAGGATCAAGTTTTACCCAATCAAATTGAGGATACTGGGATCGTGCTCGATGCTGTCACATTCGCTAGTCTCTTGAGTGGAGCTGCTACTGCTAATATTGGTGCAGTTGGTAAGGGTGAACAAATCATGCTCCATTACTAAAAGCAGGGTTTTAGTCAAATCAGCACATACTACATAGCTACTACTTTGGTTTCTATGGATTCGAGATGCTGAAACATGGAAGAAGCTGCTTTGCAAGTTTTTACCGAAATGGAACATTTAAATGTGGTCTCATGGACTTCTATTATTAACAAGTTTAGCAAAACAAAGGTTTGCAACTAGAGCGTTGGAAATTTTCCAAGAAATATTGCTTGACGCAAGCATAAAGCCAAATGTTATCACCTATATCACCGTTTCATCTTCTTGTAGTTACGTGGGCATGAACTGTATGATCTAGTGGATCGAGCACTTCAACTCAATCTATCTAGCGTCCCGCTAAGAGTGCTAATATTTGGATATTTCTAAAAAAAAATTTGGGTAAAAGTCATAATTTTGTAGTTTTCCAATTCCTCGTCGGGAATGACCTATATAATCTACAAAAATTTAACGCAAAATTAACAAATGCCAAAAAATATTGAACAAGGACAAACAAAAAAAATGACTTTTTTTTTTGGAAAACTAGGCTGTAGTCCTCGGAAATAGCCACCTAAGCCCAATAAAAACACCTGCCCAATATTCTTGTCCGAGTACATACCCAAGGAAATGCGGAGCAAACCAGTGTGTAGGCATTGCTTTCACGCCAATTGTATCAATGAATGGCTTCGCTCGAATATTTATTGTCTAGTTTGTAGGAACTCTCTTGATCGGTCTCCGCGGGCTCATGCATGTGTTAAGCAAAGAAAGAAAGGTTGACAGAATCACAAAAGGAAAAGCCCTGTTAAGTGGTCAATGTCTCTAGTACTTTCTTGCAAGATTAATACTCTGGATGGTAGCATATGGTGATTACATAGTCGAATATTTCATTCTATTTGACCACGAGGACGAGATTTATCAGTAATATTTCCCTCGTCGTTGAGAAACAAAAGGAAGATTGTTGCAGATTAATAAGATTTATCAGTAATATTTCCAGTAAATTCCGAACAAATATACCACAGGCGTTAATCTGCAACAATTTTTCTTTTGTTTCTTAGCAACCATGGACTACAACATAAGAATTAATAAAATTAATCTCATAAATTATCTTAAAAAAAGACGAGAAAAGTAACATCATAAATTGGTCGTGAACTTATAGTACGTATTTCAAAGCACAACATAAGTTTTATGGTAAGACCATACATCGGTAGACTAAAATTTGTTGCGTATCAAATTTTTTTTGATATCTCAAGATGTCACGTACTTATCAATTGGTGAAAGAGACTACTCTCTATGAATATCTTTCTCATTCGGATTCAACAATAACTTCCAATTCGCTGTTAAAAGGCCTTCCACTCGCCTGTCCCGTGGCCAATGTTGGATTTGTAGAGGCAAATGGATTGGGAGGTTTGATCAGAGTGTCTCCATCTCCTTCAAGCATTTGAATCACAACATGCATTGAAGGCCTGTCAACTGGATACCACTGAATGCACTGAAGTCCCACGATTGCCAATTTCTTTGCAATCTTGGCATCTCCTTCATCTTGGATATCAATTCCTAGCTCTTCTCCCCTGTCTAAACAATTGTAAATCCATTCCGGAAAGTATACTTGGTTAGTGCTATTCACCATTACATCAAAATTCTTTTTCCCTCCTACCATTTCAAGCAACAACATTCCGAAACTATAAATATCTGATTTGTATGACACATTCCCGAAGTTCCTAGAGAACACTTCTGGTGCAATATAGCCAATGGTCCCCCTAGCAGTCGTCATGGATACAACACTTTGTTCCTTTGAACACAACTTTGCTTGACCAAAATCTGATATCTTTGGATTCAAGTTATCATCCAACAAGATATTATGTGGTTTAATATCAAAATGAAGGATTTGTTGATCACACCCTTGGTGAAGATACTCAATTCCTTTGGCTATGCCCATAGCAATTTCTAGCAGCTTCTTCCAACCAAGTGAACGCTTCCTGTGATCAGATGATGCAAACCTTTCTAGGGAATCATTTGGTAAGAACTCGTAAATAAGAGCTCTTCTGAATCCATCAGCACAATATCCAACAAAGCGAACCACATTGACGTGGTGGATGGTACCAATTATTCCCACTTCGTTGATGAAATCGTCCCCATTTTCCTTAGTGCTATTGAGGATCTTAACTGCAACATAAACATCATTGGAAAGTTGTCCCTTGTACACTGTTCCATATCCTCCTTGGCCTACTTTCTCCTTGAATTGATTTGTGATTTTCTTGATATCGGCATAAGAGTATCTTGCCGGCTTCAAAGCTCTATAATCCTCCAAGAACCTCTCAATCTTAAGATTATCTTTTGTCTTTATTTTCTTTTGTCTATAGAACCAATACATTGCAGTGAGGATTACAAGAAGAAGAAATGAGCCTAAAGTCTCACCTGCAATCACCAAGTCATGACCTGTGAAAGATAAAGAAGAGTCGTTATATTTTTTTCTTTGTGTGCTGAAAATGGTGTTCAAAGTCTCAGACTCTATCTGGGCCCATTTGTTTAACGGCACTAACAGCACCAGAGCTTCTGGGGAGTAGTTAGTGACCCTCAACTTTGATACATGTATATATATTAATGCATGCTCGTGCTTGAAGGTAAGACTCGAATGATCAGCACACGCAAATAATTACGACATGCATCAATTCAATGCAGCATTAAAAATTGTCCAAAAAATAGAACATTTGTTATAATACCTAAAACACTCACAAAAATCTTAAGTAGAATGCTAAAACAAAAAAATGGATACCGGAAGAGAAGTGTGGGAATAAGAAGTTCGTATTGAGGGCTTAGCATGAAGTGAGAGACTATCTTCAAGCATCGTCTTCAAGCATGCTTTTCCCAATCTTTGTATGTCACTTCAAACAATGAATGTCTTTGAACTTTCTCATCACCTCTTTTTCTTTTCGAAATGTGTCCATCTTGGAGCATGCATGACAATTTAGCTAACTGTAGCGGGCCGAACATAGATGTTCGCACGGTGCGGACCTGATCTGCCATGATTCGACCAAAGGCTTCATGCACGGCGTGCCGACGGAGGCTCGTCATATATGCAGGCTCGTCATGTATGCTCGGCCTGCTTCAGGCTCGGCAGTGAACAAACTTACGCTCAGATCGTGCCGTTGGCAGAATCCCCGTCGACGTTACTTCCCTCGTCGTAACGCGTGACCGTGCTCGGCATTGCCCGCGTTCGGCTACCTTCAGAGCACGGCGTGCAGCCGACGGTGGCTGGCTGTAAAGCCACGCGTCCTGTCACGTGCAGAAGCGGTTACTACAGAAGATGATCACGGGCGCACATGGGTGTGCCAGCTTAGCCCTAAAAACGGTTACCAGATCTATTCCTCGACGTCACTATGACGTCGCTTGGCCCGTGGAAGGCACGCGATCGCACTTGGAGGGCAAGTCGGAAGGCACTATAAATACCTAGAGATGGTAACCCTAACAGGTACACACTACTGAATACTAACACTTACTCTCTCAAGAGCTTTCTGCTTCCTCTCTGCGCTATACTCATCCTCTCGCCGGAGGGCCTTGCCGGGACAACCCCCGGCCAGGTCTTAGTCGTGCGTTCCTTGTGCAGGCTAGGAGAAGAAGGCTAACCCACAATCGAACCACCAACGAAGGATCAAGGACCAGAGGATCACGGGCCACACAATTGGTGAACTCGACGTGAAACACTTCTGATCTAAACGGCTCTCTCATCCTCCAAACCCCCCCTCACTCCTTCGTAAAACAACCACCAAATCACCTACCATGGGCGGAGATATAGCAGACGCAACCATTTCGGGGGCCAAAGACGCAGCTGGAAACGTCAATTCCACGCCAACCCTCGAAAGGCACATGTCCCTCTCCCTCGCCCCTGGGTCCGGGCTCTCACTGGTCTCAGACGACGTCGCTTCGGCCTACATCCGCCTGCTGCAGCGTCGCGACGACGAACGCGACAATGAACTAGCAGCGCTAAGGGCGGAGGTGGCCCAAATGAAGCAACGCATGCAGCAGGACGCTACCCCTGCCGCTTCGCAATCTGGCGGAGACAGAGGTAGAGGAGGGCAAACACCGCCTCCACCTCCACCTCCACCACCGCAAGGGCGTCAGAACGAAGGAGGCCAACGCGGATCCGTGAAAGACCGCCTAGGCTTCACTCCAGCACCGGACGACGCCAGGGGAATCATCCTCTATAAGCAACCCGCTGTATCCGGGACACATCGTTCTAGAAGCCTTCATGACGGAACCAGAACAAGGGACACCGAGTCGTTTACAAGTACGTACTCGACTGGTCGCGCAGAGTTCTCTCGCACGACGGCCTCGCACCGTAGCCGAGAATCTGCCCGAACCAGACCCCACGTTTCTGAGCGCCTGGGGAACATCCCGATAGAAAACAAAGATGATGAGTACTACGCTCGACGCAACGGGAAAAACGTACGCATTGAGGGCGCGAACGACGAGAACAAGAACCGTCGCCACAACGACAAAACCGTCGACAGCCCACGCCGAACGGAGAAGGACCTGCGGGACAAACTTCGGCGAAGGGAAGCGGAGAAGACGTCGGCAAAGGAACACAAAGACAGGGATTCAAAGAGATCAAAAACGGACGAGCACGGCAAACCGCCGCGCCCAGGATTTGAAAGGCAGCTAAAAGATCTCGGCGTCTCCCCATTTACCTCCCACATAATCAACACGCCGCCAGAGCCCACCTTCCACCTACCCAAGTTCACGAAGTTCGATCCGTCGACGTGTGAGGCCTACACTCACCTCATTCACTTCAGACAAACCATTGAACTCTGTACGCTTAAAGATGAGGTAAAATGCAAGGCGTTTCCGTCCAGCCTCGGCTCCCTTGGACTCCAGTGGTTCAACAAATTGCCCGCTGGATCCGTAAGGACCCTGGCCGACCTTGAACGCGCCTTCAACACACGCTTCATCACAAGCAACAAAACGGCTAAGGAGCCTGAATCGCTGTCTCAGATGAGAAAACTATCGTCGGAAACCCTCAGGCAATATGCCGAGTGCTACTGGCAGCTATTCAACGAGATCCCTGGAATCGATGAATACTGGGCTGCACGCACTTTCAAGAACGGCCTGGAAACCGGGAGCAAGATCTTAGACGAACTCGCCATCCGTCCACCACACGGCATGGGTGAACTAATGAGGGTCGTGGAAAGATTTTGTGCTCTCGAGGAGCTTTATGCAGACAGGGCCGCACAGGGAATCCCAAGCTCTAACAATCCATTCTCCTCAACCGTACACCAGCTGCCAGCGCAAACAGCGACCCAACATGTGCAGCCGAAGAAGCAAGTGCACAACATTAAAAAGGGAAAGGAGCGTCCGCCAAAGGAGCATGACCACGTGGCCGAAACCACTCACTTCAAGGAACCGATTTGGTCTTTTCTAAAGGAGATAATGAGACAACCGTGGTTTGAATGGCCGACGGGAAAGCTCGGGACCGACACTGGCCAACCGGATCAAAATCCAAGGAAGAAATGCACTTATCACAACGAGCTCGGCCACTACACGACTGCCTGCGCACCATACAAGGCTCTCCTTGAAAAGCTTGCGGCCCAAGGCCATCTCGATCAATACATTGATCGAGCAAAGACGCCCGCCCAGCAGCCAAATCCCAACCCCACCGAACAACGACCATTGATCCACGTCATCCATGGACCGGTAACAAAGGCATTCGAAACCACCCTCAGAGCCGACATCGATCAAGCCTCAACTTCAAAAGAGATACTCTCCGTCGGCTGCGGATCCAAACGTTCCCGACCACAAGAATTACCCAAATGGACTATCAGCTTTACCGAACGTGATCTTGAACACATTCAGACCCCACATTCGGATGCACTGGTCGTTACCGTCCAGATTGGTATCCATGACGTCAAGCGTGTACTCATCGATCAGGGAAGTTCAGCTGAGGTTATGTACTATGACCTCTTCAAAAAGTTGGACCTACCAGAGTCGGCTTTGCAGCCCACCGAGGTACCCCTCATTGGCTTCAGCGGAGCTCCTGTATGGCCGATCGGCCGAATCTTTCTCCCGGTCGTCGTCGGCTCAAAGACTCTTACCGTCGAATTCATAGTTGTCAACGCGCCGAGCCCATACAACGCCATCCTCGGCCGAACCTGGCTCCATGAAATGCAAGCAATTGCTTCAACATACCACCAGGTTGTTCGCTTCATCGGCGCAACAGGGAGACAAGAAGACTTACGAGGAGACCAAATTGCATCCAAAAAATGCTACGTCTCCGCCGTACACAGCTCCTCAAAGGCAAAACAAGTGCAATGGGTGGAAGTCCCAGACATGGCCGTCATCGAAGACGTCGGCCAAAAAGCAGAAGACAAAGCGGAGGAAGACTTGGTGAAAATGCCCATCAACGAGGACGGATCACGCTTCTTCTTGCTTGGCTCCTCACTATCTGACGCCGAGCGAGAGGAGATGTTCCTGTTCCTCAAAAACAATCTTGAAGTCTTTGCATGGACCCCGGAGGAAATGCCAGGGGTGGATCCCAACTTTATTTGCCACTCTCTCAACATAAAAAAGGACGCCAAACCAGTGGTTCAACGGGCTCGACGCTCGGCACCTGAACACGCCGACGCCGTGATCGAAGAAGTCAACCGACTTCTCGACACCAACGCCATTTAGGAAGTCCAATACCCAACCTGGCTCTCCAATACGGTGGTCATCAAGAAGAAGAATGGAAAGTGGCGAGTCTGCGTCGACTACACGAATCTTAACGACGCCTGTCCCAAGGACTGGTTCCCATTACCAAAAATCGACCAGCTCGTAGATGCAACAGCCGGCCATGCTCGGCTAAGTTTTCTGGATGCCTACCGTGGCTATCACCAGATTGCTATGGACCCGGCCGACATGGAGAAGACAGCGTTCATAACTCCACATGGAATTTTTTGCTATAGGGTGATGCCGTTCGGTCTAAAGAACTTCGGAGCAACATTCAACAGAGCGATCTTCAAGATGCTCTATGCACAAATAGGCAACATCCTGGAAGCATACATTGACGACCTCGTCGTCAAAAGTCAAAAGGAGCACAACCATTTGACGGAGCTGGCCGAGGTTTTCGAGATCCTTAAATTCCACAAACTCCGTTTAAACCCGGAGAAGTGCGCGTTCGGCGTAAGTGCTGGTAAATTCCTTGGCCATTTGGTCACCCGACGTGGCATAGAAGCCGACCCCAACCAAATCAAGGCAGTGGCAGACCTTCGGCCACCTAGATCAATCAGAGAGGTACAAAAACTAACTGGGATGGCAGCGGCTCTCAACCGCTTCATCAGCAAATCGTCCGACAAATGCCACTCCTTCTTTCACGCTCTCAAAGGGAAAAGCCGACGAAGTTTTGAGTGGACGCCGGACTGCGACAGAGCGTTGGCCGAGCTCAAAGATTACCTGAGTTCTTCACCGCTAATGGTAAAACCCAAAGAATACGAAAATCTCTATCTTTACCTTGTAGTATCAAGCCACGCCATTAGCTCAGCACTTGTTCGGCGAGAAGGGGCCGACGACATGCCAGTATATTTCACAAGTAAAACACTCCAACCCGCCCAGACTCGGTACCTTCCACTGGAAAAACTGGCACTCGCCCTGGTATCCGCGGCAAGGAAACTCCTACCATACTTTCAAGCTCACACAATAACGGTGTTGACCGAGCATCCTCTCAAAGCGCTTTTTCGAAAAGCCGACCTCTCAAACCGAGTTTCGAAGTGGGCGGTCGAGATCACGAATTTCGATATCCGTTTTGAACCGAGGACAGCAATAAAGGGGCAGGTACTCGCCGACTTTATCGCTGAGCTAACACCTGAAGATTCCGAGATCCTGCACAACCCTCCCACCCAACCCTCTGCCGAACACCAACCAAAAGAGAACCGGTGGCTCCTCTTTCAGGGAGACACTTGGCGAATGCAAGTTGACGGCGCCTGGAACAACAACGGGGCTGGAGCTGGAGTCGTCTTGGTATCTCCTTGCGGAACTCTTCACGAGAGTGCCATCAGCATCGATTTCCCCGCCACCAACAATGAAGCTGAATATGAGGCCCTGCTTGCTGGCCTACGCTCGGCAATCGCAATGAAAGTTGACAACTTGGCCGTATTCTGCGATTCTCAACTTATAGTCAATCAAGTGTTGGGGGACTACGAAGCTAGAGACCCAAGGATGATGAAGTACCAGGCCACGGCAGCTGAACTCATTACTCGTTTCAAAACTTTCAACATCGAGCAGATCAACTGCGAGCACAACGCCCACGCCGACGCACTTGCTGGACTCGCCTCGGCTTCAAAAGCTTCTGAGTTTCGGACCATAAATTTTGGCAACATCGACAACCCAAGCTTCGACACAACTCCAGAAGTGCTCAACATCAACCTTGGTCCGAGTTGGCTGGATGAAATCGTGGCCTTCCTCAGAAACGACACCTTACCCGACGACAAAAAGGAAGCCTTTCGAATCAGAAACAAGGCCGCGTACTACTGGCTCTCTGAGAGTGGGCAACTCTATAGGAAGTCCATTTCCGGGCCCTATCTTCTCGTTGTTCACCCGAACCAAGTCCCTGATATCCTTGACGAATTGCATTCGGGAAGCTGCGACTGCCACTCTGGTGGACGCTCGTTATGCCAACGAGCGATGAGTCAAGGATACTTTTGGAAAAACATGAAGAAAGACTGCGAGGAAATTATTCGAAGGTGCCGACCATGCCAGCTTTTCTCCCCAATCCCAAGGCAGCCGGCTCAAAATCTTTCCCCCATCACAAGTCCATGGCCATTCGCGCAATGGGGGCTCGACATCGTCGGGAAACTCCCAACTGCACCTGGGGGCTTCAAATTTTTGATCACTGCAACGGATTATTTCTCCAAGTGGGTAGAAGCCGAGGCCCTGGTCACCATCACAGAAGCAGATGTCCGACGATTCGTATGGAGGATCATTGTGACAAGGTTCGGCGTACCCTACGCCATCGTCTCAGACAACGGCACTCAATTTGTCGGTGACGGCCTCACCAGTCTCTGTGCGGAGTTCGGCATCAGATTCTTCAACTCAACACTAGCCTACCCTCAAGGAAATGGCCAAGCCGAGGCCTCAAACAAGACGGTCTGTGCAGGGATAAAACGAAGATTGAATTCAAAAAGGGGAAAATGGGCAGAGGAACTCCCCAGGGTTTTATGGGCTTACCGCTCCACTCCCCGCCGTTCAACAGGCCAAACACCCTTCTCAATGGCGTTCGGCATGGAGGCCGTAATCCCACTAGAATCAAGGTTCCCAACCCTCCGAACGAAGAACTTCAACCCACAGTCTAATGACGAAGCCGTCGAACAAGAACTGATTTTGGCTGAGGAAAAACGCGATAACGCTCGGCTAAAGCTTGCCGAATATCAACAGACTGTCGCCAAGGGCTACAACAGAAGTGTCAGAATCAAGAAGTTCAAGCCCGACGACTTGGTTTGGCGAAAGGTCGTCCAAGCAAGCAAAAAGAAAAAGTTCATGCCTAATTGGGAAGGACCATTTCGTATTGTGAAGATTGCTGGTGAAGGGGCTTACACCCTCGAAGACATGCACGGCAAGGTGCTCACCAACCCGTGGAATGCCCAGAACCTCAGGAAGGCCTACATGTGATACAGACAGCTACCTTCGGCCAACACTTCATGCATACCGAGTTTCTGATTTCTTCAGCATCGGCATAACTCTTTTACATTTTCCTTTTGCATTTCAAAGAAGGGCATCGACCCACTGTTACTGTTTTTTCTACTTTCCCTGTACTTCGTAGAAATATCAATGACATGACAATCTCTTTTATTCAAAAGTCTTCAACAACATTTCATGCATTCATTCCACTCTCGGCTAGAATGCCACACACAAACGATGACTTCGGTCACACCCCCCAAACGGCTCCTCAAAAAGCCCTTTGCTTCGGCCAATCCCACCGCCCAAAGAAGCAATCATTGGACATATGGTCCGCCGAGCCTAAACTACACTTTTGGAACTTAGGTTCGGCTCGGATTGGCAAGACACTATGGTCGGCCACCGAAAGGTTACACTCGCAATTTGGCGAGCAAACCACCCACAAACAATCACTACTCTCAAACGTTCCTCTACCATGGCCAGGGGCTGACAATTTGACCGAAGCCCCATCCACATGGCAAGGGGGCACCTCACACTCTCAAACTAAGTCAAGGTTGGATCGTGTCAGATCACAGTACATCCATGTTCGGCGACCTAGTACCTACAGCCATACTACTTTGGTCTGGGCTCGGCTTCAAGATCTATACTTAACCATTTCGATTATGAAATATTCTCAACTATTCTGCCGAACCCAAACCAAAAGTGGGGGCTGCAAACAACTACACATTCACAAACATGCAAGAACTACGAAATTTTGTGAAGACATAAAGGCAATCAGACAAGCTCGGCAAATATAAGAGACGTTGCAAAAGAAGCAATGCATTCATTCAAAAAAGACAAGTGCTGTTTAAAAGTCCTAAGCCAGGAGGATCGGCGTAGTAAACCGTTCGGTGCCGACCCTCGTTCAAACTATCACATCTGGCACGGTAAACTCCCAAGTTTGGAGCCGTCCAGTCCAACAAAAATTCAAGAAGTTCAAAGAAAAACACAAAAGAAACTTGAAGCTCTATGGTTGGGGCGGATCACCACCGGCTGCAGCTTCAGCAAGACGAGCAGCATTGTCCTCGGCGTCGACAACCACTTCATCATTCTTCTCGGGTTGTTCGGTGTCCTGCTCGGCGTTCTCAACCTCGGCCTCTTTCCTCCCACCAGAACCATCCACTCCACCTTCAGCGTCGGCCACAGTCAGATCATCAACATCGTCCTCGCTCTCAGAAAACTCCTCCGGCGGAAGTGGGGCACATTCCTCCTCCGTGTACGGCATCACAAGCTCGAGCACTACGGCCGCAGGGATGGTCTTCATCAAGTTCATATCAGGCTCCAGCTGCATAACAGCACAAGCAGCCTACACCCCAGCCTTGTAACCTCTTCGGTACGCAATGGGAACCCTCTTCTCGACCTCCTCATTCACCATCGACCGAGCATCTCTCATATACTCAGCTCCTGCTCGATCGTATCCCGCCTGGTAGGCCTTCGCGTCCACCTCCTTCATCTTCATCTTCTCCCTCCTCAAAACTTGTCCGAGCTCGCGTTCGGCCGTCTTAGCATTTTCAAGGGCCTCATCCCTCTCCTTCTCAAGCTCGGCAACTTTTGACTTAGCCAGCTTCAGCGCAGTCTTGACAGCCTTAGTTTTCTCACGCTCAGTCTTAGCGTCATCTCTATACCGCGTTCTCTCGGCCGCCAACAGATCGGCCTGGTTGGACACTCGCAGAGCAGCCTGCCCAGCCTGTTAAAAGAAAGATGGTCAAGCTCGGCCAAAAGGGGAAGAAGTTAGCACAAAAAAGGAAAATTCAAAAGTAAAGTCCAGTACCTGAACAAGGTAGGCGCTTAAATGAGTGATGCTCGGCTGCAGCTCCCCTGGAACTCTCTCCATATCCCTAGGCAGAGCGAGACCGTGAAGCATGGTAACGGCCAACCCAGGCTCAACCTTTACACTGTCTTCCACAGTAACGATCCTGCCGTCGGCCATCGCGAAGGATGGCGCGAACTCTTGAACAATCGCTCGGCCACCTGATCCTGCCGCCTGTTCCACGGCTTTGGAGCCACCCGCAGCCGAAGACTCAGTTTGGTCCCTCTCCTTAGGATGTGGCGTCGGCGGCCTCGTGGGGAAGAAGTCTTGAGTGACCTTCTGCTTCTTCGCAGGATGGTCAGCCTGTGCAGCCTCTTTCTGACGGGTCGCAGCCCCGTCTCTCAGATTCAACTTCACCACGTTCCTCCTTCCCATCTCGTCGGTATACTCGGGAATGAGGGTTCGGATGGGCGGAATGTTGATACCTAGAAAGTCGGCTGGCAGATTGCTTTGGAACCAGAAGTCGGCTGACTTCTTTAAAGATGGGAACTTAACCCTTGGCTCTTTCGCCTTCTTGCTCGGCCTGCTTTCTCCCGCTTGACCCTCGGCGGCCCTCTTCTTACCTTTACCCTTTGTGCTCGGCCCAACTTCCTTCTTCTTCCTCCTCAACTTTCCCTTGTAAGAGGGAATGTAGTCGAGCAGCGTCGGCGCGTCGCGACAAATGTGAGCCCTCAACGTTTCAATGTTAGCCTCAACTGACAATGAATGCTGTGTCTTGGTGATTGATCGGATATCTACAAGGAGAGGATATCTTTAAAATTCTCAAACAACACAAAGAGGAAATAAACCATACTCGGCGATGTAAAGAAAAATTAAAACCCAACCTCGAAAGTCTTTTATCTTCGGCACAGAGTGTAGCCGCACTGACTGACTGCCGAACTCATAATTCCCACTAACTTCAACATAAAAGTTAGCCCACTTATCGGTGTCGGGAAGCCCGTCTATCAGGGGCTCTTTACCACTACGTGTGGACAGGTACCTGCGCTCGGTCCCGCCGTGCCTGGACATGATGTACGTGTGAAAGAGGTCGGCCACGGTGAACTCGAGGTTGTGTAGCTCTTTCAACTTAATTACGGACATCACTATCCTATAACTATTGATGGCGAAGTAATGGGGCACTATGCCGAACCTAGCCAGCAGTTCCCTCAGAAAAGGATGAAGGGGGAAACGGAGCCCAGCCTCGCAGATGGCCATCAGAGGAACCGTTATATGCTCGGGACGGTCTTCCCTTTTATCCCTTATCCTATTGCTGGCTACCTGGTGGACTACAACGTCGGCCGGGATGTTGTATGTTCGGCAGAAATTATCATACTCATCGGGACGTCCGCTGAAGTAATGGGCATGGGGACAGACCTGCCCCCTCTCGAATAGGTCGGCAAACTCCCTATTGTCGGAGGAAGTCTCGACGGGAGCAGAACGGGAAGAGGTCGTGGCTCCGGCTTGAGAACGAAGCCTGGATTCAGCCTCGACCCCAAGCTCGTGCTCGGCTTCGGACTCTGTGCTAGTAGAGAAGGTTATCTCTGGTTCGGTGTTAAAGCCGCCGTACTCATGGTCACGCTCGGCATTTGAATCACCAGAGTCTGACATGTTTGAGTCTATGGAGGAAGATCGGCGTCGGCTTCTGTATCTCTCCACGTATTTCCGGATCACGAGATCGGCAGAGTCGTCCTCTGAATTTTCAGAGTCGGATGAGATGACGATGACTGGGTGAGCCAGACCTAACAGAGTCAGAAACAAAAACATGAGACCTTATCGTCGGCCAGAAAGAAGGTATCTCACTACGCTCGGCATCCTAAATGGCCCACCCCATCATCATTCTCAAGGCTCGGCCAAACCATGTTCGGTCGGAACCTACCAAACAACAGAAACTGGGGCTCGGCCTATTCCATCAACGGCCAAGCCCAGAAACCTCTTGAAGGTTCCATGCTCGGAAGAACAGGTTGAAGAGGGAGATGAACAGTCCGTTCATCTCCAGGGTGCACTGTTCACTCAGAACAAAAATGCCCCAAAAAACCCAGAAAGGCGAAAAATGATGGACTGAAAACTGCAAGAAAATGAAGAGAAGCAAGAATCGAACACATACTTGGATTTGTGGCGAGATCTGCTGGCAGGGTTGCTGGGAATCAAGACCAGAAGATGAACTGGCGCCCTTCGAAGCTTTGGCAATGGAGGTCTGGAGAGAGAAGGGGAACGAGAGCTTTCTCTCTCCTCACATCCCCCTTTATATAGGGCTAGGGTTTAGATTTCAAAAATCCCGCCCATCATTGCACCGCCGAACAGCTAACCACTCAGCGCATGACACGTGGCACTGATAGGACAGTTTGCAGAGTTTGCCAGCCTTCCCCTCGTCTGCCGTACCCATCCACGAGGTGACATCTGACGCCCAACCATTGGGGAACTACAGCGACGGTCGGGACCTCTCCTGAGAATGGAATAATTGAAGCTCGGCTGGAATCCATCTTCATCAAACAGATATACGCTCGGCGGTTCGACATGTTCGGCCCAGAGGCTCAACTTCAATCTCCGCCATGCGTACGACATCTGCAGAAATTGAGGGGCTATTGTAGTGGGCCGAACATAGATGTTCGCACGGTGCGGACCTGATCTGCCATGATTCGACCAAAGGCTTCATGCACGGCGTGCCGACAGAGGCTCGTCATATATGCAGGCTCGTCATGTATGCTCGGCCTGCTTCAGGCTCGGCAGTGAACAAACTTACGCTCAGATCGTGCCGTTGGCAGAATCCCTGTCGACGTTACTTCCCCCGTCGTAACGCGTGACCGTGCTCGGCATTGCCCGCGTTCGGCTACCTTCAGAGCACGGCGTGCAGCCGACGGTGGCTGGCTGTAAAGCCACGCGTCCTGTCACGTGCAGAAGCGGTTACTACAGAAGATGATCACGGGCGCACATGGGTGTGCCAGCTCAGCCCTAAAAACGGTTACCAGATCTATTCCTCGACGTCACTATGACGTCGCTTGGCCCGTGGAAGGCACGCGATCGCACTTGGAGGGCAAGTCGGAAGGCACTATAAATACCTAGAGATGGTAACCCTAATAGGTACACACTACTGAATACTAACACTTACTCTCTCAAGAGCTTTCTGCTTCCTCTCTGCGCTATACTCATCCTCTCGCCGGAGGGCCTTGCCGGGACAACCCCCGGCCAGGTCTTAGTCATGCGTTCCTTGTGCAGGCTAGGAGAAGAAGGCTAACCCACAATCGAACCACCAACGAAGGATCAAGGACCAGAGGATCACGGGCCACACAATAACAATCTAGTATACATACTAAATAGACAAATTTATTGTAAGAAACATTGCTTCTCCGAAATAGTGATTTTGCTAGCTCTAAGTATTTTGCTATTTTCGTTATTTATCTTTGTCGGTGTGCACGAACAAAGCCTACGGTAGCCACATATTTTTGGCCTGTTGAAGGCTATCAAAGTCCTGCACTCAGAAGAAGGTAACTAATGGGAATAACAATTTATTTGCATGTGGCTAACGTGGGGAAAGGTAACATGGGAATAACAATTTATTTGCCTGTGCTTGTGGCTAATGTGGGAAATCAAAATGTAATGAACGACACTCTTTGAACGAAACCAACTTAAAAGGAAAAAAATTATAAGGCAATCAATTGAAAAGAAAACATAGATAAGGAAATGTTAACAAAACTTGGAAATCTGTAGGATATCGAAATCAAAGATTGTGAAAATGATCAGACGGCTCTGATCATAAAGTAAAAGTGATTGGACGGTTAGAGATGTGTTCATGTATTATTATATCGATGAATTTACCCTTTTGCAAGAAAAGAAAATGAAAAACGTTTATATGCCCATTTAAATATAATCAACCTAATCAATCATTTTTCCATAATAATTAACCCATATAAATCTAATTAACTAAAAATGTAAGTGAATTGGAAAGGAAATCGTAGGAAACATGTTAAGGTAGGAAAATTAGGTTTAAATATTAGGAAAGATTCTCTGAAAGAATTTAAATTCTTTCGGGAACCTATTAATTGGTATTAAGCAGTAAAAGGAAATTTTTTTGGGTAGTAAAGTTACACAGATGAAACCTTGTAAATTTCAACCCTAGGATTTATGTGTATAGATTTTAATGGTTAAGATTTATAAATGGATGTATGTAGAATTCAAATGATGAGCTAGGTTATTATATAGATATAGATTGTATTCTATTACCTCAGACTATATATTAAACTCCCAACATTTAAATTTAAAACTTGGACACTCATCTCAATCTCAACCGTAGAGATAATTGTCATTATTTTCCATGCTCATTCAATTGATTTCACCGCAGAGTGAAAACGATAATTGGTTTCACCACAAACAATAGTAGATAATTAGTTTTCTAGTTTTAATCGGAGAATTTTATGTTAGTCTTCCTTATAAACTCGATAAAATATAGGGTTCTTCAATAAATGCCATAAAAAAAATTCGGAGCCACCACTGTTAGTGAAGGATGTATAAATCCACCAAGTTAGTAATAGTTGGATTAATAATCTATACCACATCTCCCATGGTAGTCCATGGTAGTATTATATATCCCCACGCTGTGAAATTATATATCTGCGATATGTTTAAATCGCGTCGTGAATATTTTAAACAAACACCGGATATTTGGAAAAAAAAAATAGATCTTCCGAGCACATGCAATTCTCGGCCGAAATGTACCTAGTAATTACCGAACCTAAAATGTAAGGTTTGAAGAACGAAGTATTAACCATCGTCCACCTCGTCCAAACCCATGTCTTCCCACAAGGCTCTAGCCAATCGGGGCAATTTTGACTTCACAACCTTAAATTACGTTTTCTCATGGAGTTTTCAAGATCTATTGTGGGTATGCAAATTTCCTTTTGACTTTCTCTGACTTGAGCATGGACACAAAAGAGAAAGGGGTACCTTTTATGAGTGGATTGAGGTCGCCAAAGCATTCAATTTCATCGCTCGTGCTGTTCCTCTTCAACCTACAAAACTTTCCTTCCGACTCACATTCCCCGCAAACCGGTTGGAGCCATTTCAACTGCAGATGAGGTGTTTGATCAAACACTTCATAGGGAACCGACGGAACATTAAACATCTTTCTGCACGATATGAATTGGAATGGTGAATCCCCTATACTGTCATCGGCCCTGCTGACACGAACTTCACGACCATGGCCACCAAGGCAAGTGATCATCCCATACCAGTAATCCGGATCCGTTGAAGGGGGGCAACTGAATAGACTATAATTGTACACGGTAGCTGCAAATTGAAAGGGAGTGGTAGACAAATTGAGGTTTTGAAGCTGTTGTGGGAAGCAGTTGTTGGGGTCTTTGATGTGAATCAATTGGGATTTGTAATCGATATTGGTGACTAGAACTTGGACGGAATAGGGGAGGTTGAGGAGAGTGGCGGAGGTGTTTGGAGAGCAAGAGAGATCGAACCCGGGATAGCCGCAGGGAGGTGGGTACTGGTGGTTCTTTAGACGGAATGGAAAGCGGATTGTTGGACCATGATCGGAGCATCTTGTTGGAGTCCAATCGCCTAGGGCTGTGGAAAGGCGTAGGATAAAGAAGAGAATAAAGTAGTACATGAACATGTTACTATTCCTATATATAATCTCTCTCTCTCTCTCTCTCTCTCTCTCTCTCTCTCTCTCTTAAAATCTTTTGTAGAGACTTGTATAGTTCTATTTTGCCATAGAAATAGATTCGTTTAAGAAAGGTTTAAGATGAACGTTTGTGCGGCTCCCTTTATTCTCAGCAATGAGTGTTCTTATTATTTTCTTGTGGAAAATTCAGCATGGCTCCTTTCTTCTCACAAATGAGTGTTTTGTTCTTTCTCAGCATGGGTCCTTTTGTTCAATGTTTTACCGATATTGACCTTGACTTAGTGAGCTCCACATGTTATCTATCTTTCCATCTTCACTTCTATTCATTGATTTCCGTTTATCATTTTTCTCCCTTCTTATCAGCTTCAAAACTAAAAATTTCTGGTCATCTCACTCTCTTGAGGGAATAGCCCTCCCGCCTGCGGGCAACAAAGAACAAACCCCCTGATAAAAATTACTCCGTAGAAAACTAATTATATACTACTGTTCTAATTTATATCTCTCTCTGGAAGACTAAAGATTTCCTGTTCTAATTTTTCTGTAGAAATAAATTCGTTCAAGAATTAAAAGGATTTTAAGGGAAAATTTCAAAATGACACCTAAACTTTGCACCAAATGTCACAGAGACACCTGAACTTAAGTTTATTTCAATTAAACACATGTACTAACAAAATCCCCAAATTTAGACACCTGAACTTAAGTTTATTTCAATTAAACACCCGTACTAACAAAATCCCCAAATTTAGACCCCCACCGTTATACTTTGTCCCAAAAATTGCTGACATGGCATCTCCAACCCGTTTAAGTTGCCCCATTGCACATGTTTCCACCCCATTGCACATGTTTCCAACAAGGGACGATGCACCCAAGCGAAACCCATAGGCAGGCTTCAGGTCTAGGGTTGAAATGATGGAGATGGTGGAACAATAGGCAGACTTCTGGAGCGAGAAATGGAGGGAAATCAATTAGGTTAAGGTCATTTTCCCTCAAAACCATATTTTTTTGCCCAAACCCAGTTCTTCTTTCTGCTCGGCAGACTTCTAATGATGGGTTTCGCTTGGGTGCATCGTCCCCTGTTGGAAACATGTGTAATTGGGCAACTTAAACAGGTTGGAGATGCCATGTCAGCAATTTTTGGGACGGAGTATAACGGCGGGGGTCTAAATTTGGGGATTTTGTTAGTACAGGTGTTTAATTGAAATAAACTTAAGTTCAGGTGTCTAAATTTGGGAATTTTGTTAATACATGTGTTTAATTAAAATAAACTTAAGTTCAGGTGTCTCTGTGACATTTGGTGCAAAGTTCAGGTGCCATTTTGAAAATTTCCAGATTTTAAATGAACATTTGTAATTTGGCTCCCTTTCTTCTCAGCAGTGAGTGTTCTTTTCTAATCTTTTTTTTAGGAAAATTCAGTCAGTGTTCTAAGTCAGTACCGATATTGACTTTGACTTAGTGAGCTCCACATGTTTACATGTACTTTTCTTCACTAATATCGACTTGGGAATTTTATTTTATTTTTTTAAAACTCTACTCGTCTATAATTTCGTTTATCATAGTAGTATCTTTTCAAGGAAATTGCAAATCAGGGGCAAAAGAAGTGATAGATCTGAATCCTCTATGAGGATTTCTCTGTGGATCTTGTGAGGGTTTCCCTCTTCTCATCGCTTTAAAACTAAATTTTTTTGGTGATCTCTCTCTTGAAAAAATGGCCCTCGCGCCGGCGGGCAGAAAACCCCCTGATTAAAATTACTAGTAAACTAATTATATACTACTGTTCTAATTTATCACTATCTCTGGAAGAATAAAGATTTCCAGTTCTAATTTTTCGGAAGAAATAAATTCGTTCAAGAAATAGAGGTTTTAGATGAACATTAATTTGTAATTTGGCTTCTATTCTTCTCATCAATCAGTGTTCAAAGACAATAGCGATATGGACTTGGAAAAGTCCTTTCTTCACTGATATCGACTCGTTGGAAAATTCAGCAATCAGTGTTCAAACTAGTGAGCTTCACATGTTTATTTGTACTTTTCTTCACTGAGAGAGATATCGACTCGTTGGAAAATTCAGCAATCAGTGTTCAAACTAGTGAGCTCCACATGTTTACGTGTACTTTTCTTCACCGAGAAAGAGATCAACTCGTTGGGAAATTCAGCAATTAGTGTTCAAACTAGTGAGCTCGGATCCACATGTTTACTTGTACTTTTCTTCACCGAGAGAGAGATCGACTCGTTGGAAAATTTAGTAATCAGTGTTCAAACTATTGAGCTCCACTTGTTTACGTGTACTTTTCTTCACAGATATCGACTCATTGGAAAATTCAGAAATCAGTGTTCAAAAATGTTTACTTGTACTTTTCTTTACCATATTGACTTGGAAAAGTCTTATCTTTTAGGAAATTGATTCTCACACTCCTTTTTTTGTTATCCACACTCCTTTTTTATTTTTTAGTGTTGAAGGTGTATGTATTTGTTTTGCTAAAAGACAAAAAAAGAGTGTGGCTATAAAAAGGGGGAGTGTGGCAATCAATTCCCTTCTTTTATCCTCACTTTTCTTTAATTTCTTGGGGGCGACTATTCGCAGCCCCGTATTTTCTCCCTTAGCCCATTAAAAATTTCCAACTACCAAAATATGTTTCGACAGTTAGTTACCGAAATTGAGATACATTTTCGACAGTTAGTTACCGAAATTGAGATACATTTTCAGCATCCAATTACCGAAATATATGTTTCTTGTGCATTTCTGACATGTAGTTACCGAAATATAATCTTGTTTTCAACAGATATTTACCGAAATGTATGTTCGGCAGTTGTTTACCGAAAGTTGAACATATTTTCGACATGTAGTTACCGAAATATAATCTTCAAAAAATTTTAACGGGCTATGGGAGGAAATACGGGGCTGCGAATAGCCGCCCCCAATTTCTTTTATCATAGTAGTAGTATCTTTTTGAGAAAATTTCAAAATGACACATGAACTTTCACTCCAATGTCACCGAAACACCTGAACTTCACTTTATTTCAATTAAACACCTGAACTTTCAAAATCTCTAAATTGAGGCACCTACCGTTAGCTTCCATCCATTTTCTTTCCAAATCGGCTGATGTAGCTCATTTTTGGCGTCAAAGGGCCCCATTAGATATGTTAGGAAGTGAACGCAATGCACAAATTTAGGAAGTGAACTCATTTCTGGTTGTGATTGTGTGCATTGAGTTCACTTTCTAACATGTCTAGTGGGGCCCTATAATGCCAGAAATGAGCCACATCAGCCGATTTGTGAAGGAAATGGATGGAGGCTAACGGCAGGTGCCTCAATTTGGGGATTTTGAAAGTTCAGGTGTTTAATTGAAATAAAATGAAGTTCAGGTGTTTCGGTAACATTGGAGTGAAAGTTCAGGTGCCATTTTGAAATTTTCCCTATCTTTTTAGGAAAATTGCAAATCAGAGGCAAAAGATATGACGGATCCGGATCTTCTACAAGGATCTTTCTATGAGGATCTTGTGAGGATTTTAATGAGAGAGTGCCACCTATTAAACCAAGATATCCGACAGTCCAAAAGAAAGAAATTCTGCTAGCTCATAAAATTTGTTTAAAATGACGTCGTTTAATGAATTATCTCTCAAATGGTATTCCATCTTTCTCTCTTTAACGAAGTCTTCTCCATTAGTTCCCCGTTTTGTGGCCTTTTTTTTTTTTTTCTTCTTTTTCTAAAATCGTTTCAGTAAATTCACCCCCAATTGATTCATCCGAGGTTGACAACAGTAGGCAGAAAAGACAATGGGTGGTTCAATGTACACTAATCTTTATTCGGGTTCTGACTGGCCGGTCCTGTTTGAGCATCCACTCGATGTTTAGACCTAGCGCGCGTCAAACCCCTTCCGTCAAAGCCCTTTTTCCCTTATACCCACGGGCTTTCATTTTAGGATTAGGAAAAATTATCCAATGCGGATGGAACATTAGAATCTAATGTTTCAACTCATATATCATTGATTAATATTAAGGGACCCATTATTTTTTATTAGTGATTTGATAAACCAATCGACATTTGGCATTTAATAAGTGGTGGGGCATTGTTTGATTAAAATTAATAAACTAATTATATACTACTGTTCTAATTTATCTCTCTCTCTCTCTGGAAGACTAAAGACTTCAAGTTCTAATTTTTCTGTAGAAATAAATTCGTTCAAGAATTAAAAGGTTTTAGATGAACCATTGTAATTCGGCTCCCTTTCTTCTTAGCAGTTAGTGTTCAAAGTCAGTACCGATATTGACTTTGACTTAGTGAGCTCCACATGTTTACGTGTACTTTCTTTCACTAATATCGGCCAAGATATCCGACGGCCTAGAACAAAGAAATTCTGCTAGCTCATAAAATTTGTTTAAAACAACGTCGTTTAATGAATTATCTCACAAATGGTATTCCAACTCTCTTTCTTTGAGGTTGCCAAAGCATTCAATTTCATCGCTCATGCTAATACTCTTCAACCTACAAGACTTTCCTTTCGCCTCGCATTTCCCACAAACCGGTTGGAGCCATTTCAGCTGCAGATCAGCTGTTTGATTAAACACCTCATCGGGAACCGACGGAACATTAAACATATTTCTGCACGATATGAGCTCGGAGGGTGCAGACTGCTGGATACTCCAATTGAACCCGACACGAACTTCACGACCATGGCCACCGAGGCAAGGGATCATCCAATACGATAAATCCGGATCCGTTGAAGGGGGGCAACTGAATAGACTCAAACTGTACTGATAACCAACAAATTGAAAGGGAGTGTCGGACAAACTGAGGTTTTGAAGCTGTTGTGGGAAGCAGTTGTTCGGGTATTTGATGTGAATCAATTGAGATTTGTAATCAATATTGGTGACTAGAACTTGGACGGAATAGGAGGTTGAGGAGAGTGGCGGAGGTGTTTGGAGAGCAAGAGAGATCGAACCCGGAATAGCCACAGTGAGGTGGGTGGTGGTTCTTTAGACGGAATGGAAAGCGGATTGTTGGACTGTGATCGGAGCATCTTGTTGGAGTGCAATCGCCTTGGGCTGTGGAAAGGCGTAGGATAAAGAAGAGAATAAAGTAGTAGTACATGGACATGTTACTATCTATCTAATAAAATAGAAGGTTGTTTGTCCTACGTGACATCTTTATCTTATGTGGCACATTTGTCCTATGTGGCATCCATTATGCTAACAAGTGCCGTAGGCACGGACAATTCCAACCGGCATGCGTAGTGTTGTAGGCACGAGTAAGCACTAGTTTCTATATAAAATCCCTCTGTGTCTCTCTGAAAATCTCAAAATCCTTCGTAGAGACTTGTAGTTCTATTTTGCTATAGAAATAGATTCATTTAAGAAAGGTTTTAGATGAACGTTTGGGCGGCTCCCTTTCTTTTCAGCAATGAGTGTTCTTATTATTTTCTTGTGGAAAATTCAGCATGGCTCCTTTCTTCTCAACAATGATTGTTTTGTTCTTTCTCAGCATGGCTCCTTTTGTTCAATGTTTTACCCGATGTTGACCTTGACTTAGTGAGCTCCACATGTTATCTATCTTTTATCTTCGGGCAAAGTCCACTTTGATCCTCTGTAGTTATCACCATGTGCGGATATTCTTCCATAGTTCAAAATTGATCACATAACTTACCTATGATTTTGAAAATGTGCGGATAGACCCCTGCCGTCATGTTTTCATCTACATTAACGGAAACAACATTAAAAGACTGATATACCCTCATCACGTCCCTTAATTCTTTTTCTTTTTAAAATCTAACCACATCATCCCCTATACCAAAAATTGAATCCAAACCGTTGATATTGTAAATTTTGATGAGTACTACATCTATGCCAAAATTCAAGTTAATCAAAAAATAAAAAGCTCATGGTCGAATCGATTTTGTTATGAAATTAAAATTTCAAATTTGAATTTACTAAATATTAGATCATTGGATTATTGATGCCTGATCGAGATGATTTTTTACAGAGATACTCCATTCTTTATTTAACACATTATGAACGACTCAGATTACATTCTAGAGACGTGTGAGATACACCTCCGTTAATATGGATGGAAAACATGACGGCAGGGGGTCTATCCGCACATTTTCAGAACCACGGGTAGGTTATCTGGTCAATTTTGAACCATGAGGAGGATATCCGCACATGACGATAACCACAGGGAGTGAAAGTGGACTTTGCCCTTTATCTTCACTTCTATTCATTGATTTTCGTTTATCATTTTTCTCCCTTCTCATCACTTCAAAACTAAAAATTTCTGGTCCCCCCCATCTCTCTCTCTCTCGGAAATGGCCCTCGTGCCGGCGGGCAACAAAGAACAAACCCCCTGATTAAAATTAGTAAACTAATTATATACTACTGTTCTAATTTATATCTCTCTCCCTGGAAGAATAAAGACTTCCAGTTCTAATTTTTCTGTAGAAATAAATTCGTTCAAGAATTAGAGGTTTTAGATGAACATTAATTTGTAATTTGGCTCCTATTCTTCTCATCAATCAGTGTTCAAAGACAATAGCGATATCGACTTGGAAAAGTCTTTTCTTCACTGATATCGACTCGTTGGAAAATTCAGCAATCAGTGTTCAAACTAGTGAGCTCCACATGTTTACTTGTACTTTTCTTCACCAAGAGAGATATCGACTCGTTGGAAAATTCAGCAATTAGTGTTCAAACTATTGATCTCCACTTGTTTACGTGTACTTTTCTTCACCGATATTGACTCGATGGAAAATTCAGAAATCAGTGCTCAAAAATGTTTACGTGTACTTTTCTTCACCATATATATTGACTTGGAAAAGTCTTTTCTTTTAGGAAATTGATTCTCACACTCCTTTTTTTGTTTTTTAGTGTTGAAGGTGTATATATTTGTTTTGCTAAAAGACAAAAAAGAAAAGAAAAAGAATGTGGATATAAAAAAGGGGAGTGTGGCAATCAATTCCCTTCTTTTATCCTCACTTTTCTTTAATTTCTTTTATCATAGTAGTAGTATCTTTTTAGGGAAATTGCAAATCAGAGGCAAAAGATGTGACGGATCCGGAGCCTCTATGAGGATCTCCTTATGAGGATCTTGTGAGGGTTTTAATGAGAGAGTGCCACCTATTAAGCCAAGATATCTGACGGTCTAAAACAAAGAAATTCTGCTAGCTCATAAAATTTGTTTAAAACGATGTCGTTTAATGAATTATCTCACAAATGGTATTCCAACTCTCTTTCTTTAACGAAGTCTTCTCCGTTAGTTCCCCGTTTTGTGGCGTTTTTTCTTCTTCTTTTTCTAAAATCGTTTCAGCAAGTTCACCCCAATTGATTCATCCGAGGTTGACAACGGTAGGCAGAGAAGACGATGGGTGGTTCAATGTACACTAATCGTTATCTTGTATCTTTCTCTCTTCTCTCTTTGTTTCGATATTTAATCAAATGTGGGTTTTGTTTTTATAGTAAGTATTTTATATAGAGCAGAGTTAGGGCTTTGAACTATTCTGCAAATTCCTAGATAACAGAGTCTCATTTTGTTTCATGTTTCTATTGTATTGACAGATTTCCTTCTTAATTGATAGAAATAGAACCAGATGACAAGCCAAACTCCAAATTTGGGTATTGTGTGTATTTAAAAGGATCCCTTGTGCCTATCCCTAGTAATTGCTTAGGTGAGTTGGTATGTGGAATTACTCTCTTACCCTCATTCAAAAAGAAAATGAAGGAGAAGAGATTTTCTGGCTGTATGGGTTCTATCTATCCAAATGACATCGTTTGAGCACAGAATTGCAAGCATCCCACATTTTCAAGTTTCTTTTTTTTTTTTGTGTGCAAGCAACCCACGTTTTTGGATATCTTGTCTTAATAGGTGGCATCCTCTCATTCCAATTCTCATATGATCCTTACACAGGATCCGGATCCCAAAAGAGGTTAGTTAATATTCCCATATTGATGGTCATGTTTTTAGGAATCACGCATGGGACGAAAAAATTATAATTGCACATACATTGAACCAAAACTTGAATGAACGCCTATACTACAGGGAAAACTACCTATTGCACTTTTTCTTAAATAATGTTGCACCTTAAGTTAAATTACATTGCTCCCCTTGAAAGTAGCACTGAACGAGATTTAGTGAGTGGCGCGCGATTGTGTTTTCTAATCTTACATTTTGTTTTCCGAAAACTAAGAGCATCCGCAATGGATTTGTTAACTAGTGTGTTAATTATATGTGTTAAGACTTAACAAACAAAATTGTACTTTTTGGTGCCGGTCTGTAGGTATGGGAGTAACCGGTCTGTTGCTCTAAAATTGGATATGAGTAAGGCTTATGACAGAGTTGAATGGGGTTTTCTAGAAGCGATTATGAGGAAGATGGGGTTTGCTGATATGTGGATTAAATGGATAATGGGCTGTATTTCGACAGTATCTTATTCTTTATTGTTGAATGGGGAACCTTCCGGTTATATTACTCCTTCCCGTGGGCTGCGGCAAGGTGATCCGCTCTCACCTTATCTTTTTTTGCTTTGTGCGGAGGGGCTTTCAGAGATGCTTCGTAAGGCTGAAGTGAGGAATGCTATTCTTGGGCTCAGAATTTGTAGGGATAGCCCTCCTATCAGCCATTTGCTCTTTGCAGATGACACTTTGGTATTTTGCAAAGCTAATCGGAGTGAGCTGCGTACTATTGCAACTATTCTTGATGATTACCGCCGCGCATCGGGTCAGCTTATTAATTCTCAAAAATCATCAATGTTCTGCAGTAAGAACACTGGGGTTGAATTAAGATAGGAATTGAGTTCTTTGATATCTATTCCGGTTCGCTCAGATTTGGGAAAATACTTAGGGCTACCGGCTGAGGTGGGTAAGTCCAAGACAGCGTTATTCAGTTATATCAAGGACAGAGTGATTCAAATTTTGGCTGGGTGGAAGGAGAAAATTCTTAACCAAGCAGGCAAGGAGGTGTTGTTAAAATCGGTGGCATTGGCTCTTCCGGTTTATGCTATGTCGTGTTTCAAGTTGCCGGAAGGGTTGTGTCACCAGATTGAAGCAGCTATGGCAAGATTCTGGTGGGGGCAGAAAAATAATGAAAGGAAGATCCATTGGATGAAGTGGAGTCGCCTCTGTAAATCTAAGTTTAAGGGAGGATTAGGGTTCAGAGATCTTACTTCTTATAACCTGGCTCTCATCGCTAAGCAGGGGTGGAGGCTTATGATGTCTCCAGGATGTCTAATGGCCCGGGTTCTTAAGAGTAAATATTTCAAGGATAAATCTTTTATGGAAGCGGATTTGGGATCTAATCCTTCTTGGGTGTGAAGAAGCATTTGGGAGAGTAAAAAAGTTTTAGCCATGGGGGTTCGTTGGTCAATCAGGAATGGAGAACAGGTTCGCATTGATGAGGACCCATGGATGCCTTTGAATGGGGTCTTTACACCGCGAAGGGTTGCGGAGGATGAGGAGATTAGGATGGTTAGCCAACTCATCAATACTGAGTTGGCTTCCTGGAAGGAAGATGTGATTACTAGTATTTTTGAGCCGGATCATGCAAGGTGTATCCTCAGCATTCCTTTGTCTTGGACAAATAGAGTTGACAAGCTTGTTTGGCATCATTCGCTCTCTGGTCTTTACAATGTCAGTTCCGGCTACTTGTCAGCTTTGGAATTGAAAAACCAAAGGGTGATGAGGGGTGGACATGGGGATGGATCCAGGTCATTGGAAGTCAAGGAGGAGCATTGGAAAAGCATTTGGCGGTTCAACATTCCTAAGAAAGTTCAGCACTTTTTGTGGAAATGTTTTCATGAAATTTTACCAACTAGGATAGCTTTGCAGCGGAGAATGGTTGTGGAGGATTCTAGCTGCCCGGTTTGTGGATCTGGCCAAGAAACCATTGTTCATCTTTTTTGTACATGCCCTTTAGCTGTTCAGGTGTGGCGTTTGTCACCTTCGCAAGTTGACATGAGGGCTGTACATCTCAATTCTTTTAATGATTTCTGGGATGTTTTGGAGATTTGGTGGCATAATCATGCTAATAAGGATTGGTGTATGTCGACAGCTGCGGTAATAATGTGGTTTATATGGAAGTGTAGAAATGGGGCTATTTTTGGACAAAAGCTCTCTCTTCCTAGGACGGTATGTAAGCGGGTTGTGGAGTATCTACAAGAGTTCTTATCTGCGAATTCCTTGGATCCTGCATCGGTATTATCGAGTGGGGAAGGAAGGCTCAATTTATGGCAAAGGCCTCCAGTTGGTACATTTAAGATTAATGTGCATGGGTCTTGGAAGAAAGGGGTGATGAGAGGGGGTTTTGGGGTTGTGATCAGGGATTTCCAAGGCTGTTTTGTTGCTGCTTCTATGGGATCTTTTCAGTGGTGCGCGAGTTCATTGGTTGCAGAAGCCTTAGCAATTCGGCAGGGTATTTTGTTAGGATCTCAACTCGGTTTGGGGTCTGTTATTTTGGAGAGTGATGCTCAATTGCTCATGAACATGCTCAATGGTCAGGCTGCGGTCAATCAAGAGGTGGAAGTCGTTACTCATGATGTTCAGGTTTTGAGTAAAAATTTCCATTGTTGCAGTTTTTCCTTTGTTCGTAGGACCGTTAATAATGTTGCTCATGTTTTAGCTGGTGAAGGTTTTAGTGGTTTGGGGTATAGTCGTTGGACTGAGTCCCCTCCGTTGTGGTTGCTTGGTCCTCTTTCTAGGGACGAGTCTTCCGTCTGATGTTTAGTTTGGACTTTTATTAATACCATCTGTTATCGTTGTGGCAAAAAAAAAAAAAAAACTAATTATTGCTCTTTTTATTAAACTTTGCTCCACCTTGTGTTTAGACAAGTCTCTCCCTATTTAGATAAAGTAGCACCCCAAATAGTTCGGTACCATAAATGATTGGTCTTGAGCCTTCTCGGACAGGGGCAATTTTGTCCGATTAAAATAAGAATACCATGAAGTTGTCAATTTATTCGCTAACCATGAGTTTTTTTTTTTTGGTCACACTTTATTCATATTAGGAGTGTTAGTGAGTTAGTCCACAGGATCATAGCCTTAAACCCCACCCACGCCTCTCGTGGGGCTCAAATCCCTGTCTCCACTGAGGGAGGGAGGGGGTGAACTTACCATGAGTTTATGATTACAGAAAATTTGACGATTAAAAAATTTCCCTTCTTATAAGTTTCAAAACTAAAAATTGTTGGTCATCCAACAGAAGCAGAACTAGCACGGTATTTTCCTTATCTGAATCTCTCCTTGCAATCTCTCTCTCTCTCTCCGGTCCGTCTGTACTGATATTGACCTTAGGGTGTTCACACTAGTAGAGAATAAGTTGTGCAACACAACTTATGCACAACTTCTGATTAAAAAAAAAACTTATTCACAACTTATTCATCCATAATCACAAGTTGTTCACGCTAGTGAATGAGTTATTCATTAGCATGAACAACATGCAAAATTGGCCCAATTTGTGAACAAAAAATATTAGTGGAAACACCACTAACACAATTTATTTATCCATAATCACAAATTATTCACACTAATGAATAAGTTATTTATTAGTATGAATAATATGCAAAATTGGCACAACTTATTCACCAAAAACATTAGGGTGAATAATGTTCATGTTGAGTACGGAGTACTTGTTTTCTTCATTTATTTTCCTTGTCGTCAGCTCCAGAACTAGTACAAGTATTTTCCCTCTCTCTCTCTCTCTCTCTCTCTCTGCATTGAGGGAATGGCCCTCGCACCGGCCGGTAGCAACCCCCTTCTTCTTTCTCTTCTCCTCCTGTTTTCAGTAACCTGCAGCTACGGTAATCAAAACCAGCAATTCATCAATTCCTGCGGACACATCCACAACATCTCCTTCCCTTTCCAATTACAAGGCGACCCATCCCACACCTGTAACAACGAATATTTCACTCTTTCCTGCGACGAAAACAATCGCACAGTCCTTCCTCTCTTATCCGGAAAATACTACGTGAAATCAATCAATTACATTACCCAATCAATCCATCTCGTCAACGTAGGATTTCAATCCAACGATATTTGCTCGTCTTTCCCTCCCTCCTCTTTGACCCTTCGCGATCTCTACGATTGGAACCCCTACACGGTGAGGGAATATGTGAGCTCCGTCGTGTTCCTGAGTTGTGAAAACCCGGTCCAATCTCCTCCTAGTATTTACATAAACAAGACTGGTTATTGTAACAGTACCGGAGACAATTCGGGAAATGGGTATTATTCGTATGCTGTGGCGGGAGATGTTAGCATAGGGGATATCCCAGATTCGTGCACTGTAGAGATGGTATCCATTACTTCGTCGCCGTATGGGTTTGATGTTTCGTGGGGTACGAGTACATTCTTCTGCAGCAGCATGTGCAGGAAAAGGGCTTCCTGCTTCGGGGATTCTGTGAATGTAACTGCCGTTTGCGACTACCTATATTGCTCCCCAGGCCCGGATCCTTGCTATGTCAATTTTTTCTCCATTGACGATTGTTCCTTGAGTGAGATATTCTGATTGTTTACTATTCTCCATTCTTCAATTTTTTTGTCTAGTTATACTGTACTTTTTTTCGGTACCAATATTGTTAGAAAAAGGTTCATATACAACAACATTTTAGACCCAAAAAAAAAATACAGTTGTTTGGTATTTGTTGGTGTTTAGTGACCTTTTTTTTTCAAATGTTTTACATTTTAGACGCCTCTCGTCAAAATGGATGATTAATACAAAAAATATAACGGAAATCTAACAAAAAAATTTAAAAAAAAACTAACAAAACACATGCACGAAACGAAAAAAGACAAATAAATAAATAAAATTAGAGAGCATGGTTAGTTTTCTTACCTGATCATTAAAATGGTTTACCATGAAGAAAAATTTTCAATGAGGAGATAATATAGGACGATACAGTCGTGCAACATTAACGTCGACTAATTTACAATACTATTCTCAATATCGTTGGCTAGTGGCTGTTGTTCCTGTAAGTATATTACTCTAGTGTAAGGATGGCCTCTAAATCAGACAATTAAAAAAAAAGATGGCCTATAACACGTTAAGCTTATTTGTAATTCCGACTAGTTATTGTAAACATTGAAGTTGCGTGATCTCATTTTTCCACCGTATTTTAATATGTAATGGTAGAGTAATTAATGATTTTCTTTGACTAACATAATTTTTTTTCATCCCAAAAATGCAGGGGGCTTCTGGTTTGTTAATATATGTAAGTATTTCTTCTCTGTTTGATTGTGATTTTTATGAAACTGTAATTTTCCATTGAATATTGTGATTGTTGATCGAGTTCATATGATCTTGCAAGTTCTGCTCCCTGATTTTCGCATACACCCTTTCCGGAATCTTACTAATATACTGTATGTTGAGAAAGAAAGCTTCTTAGGTTGATCTCATTGCCATACCAATGGTTCCAACATTAGATATTCCAATTGCGTTTCTTATTGGCTCCCACAATGCGTACACGTACCCAATAAAGTGTTTGGCAAGACTTGTTCAAAGTTTCTTCTAGTTTTGAAACATCACCTCTTCTTTTCATACCACTTCTGTCTTATGGCTAAATTTCTATCGTTGTTTTTTGCAGATGATCGATTTCATCTTTGGCAGTTAGACGTTGGTAAGACCTTATCTTTCCTATGATCTTATCTTTAGTGAACCACAGTAAAACAAAATGTTAGTGTGAAAGCCGAATAAACAGACGGCGATTATGAATATTGAATCGAAGTGGTTTGGCCTTACTTTGGGATTTACGCCTAGTCCACGGGAAATCAATCGATAGCTTCATTAAATAAATATAAATACGAATGCTCAATGAGCTACAAAGAAGAAGGTCTACAGAATCCCTTCTACCCAAATCTCACCGAAGCCAAAAACAAAGGCAAAGTCTCTCAAACCCTAACCCAATGCCTAATTAATATTTGCTCTCACCACATAATAAGAGGCATAACAAGTGTATTTATATCCAAAGACAAGTTGCCTCACAAGTTTTAACCATATTGGGCTTTGGAGCCCCCAAAAAAACCCTAAAAACAAAGACAAAACACGGCTATAATTTCGCGCGACAACCGGTAGACAAGCCGGTTGACACACCGATTGACCGACGGATAAACCAGCAGAACCGGCACTCATACCTTCTGGCCGGAAGTTCCGTGGTAGTCCTCGACGTACCGGACTGACTACCGGTGGACAAATCTAGCCGAATTCTTCACACAATGTGTACACTTACCCGATAAAGTATTTGGCAAGACTTGTTGAAATTAGTTTCTTCTAGTTTTGAAGCACTTTACATCACCTCTTCTTTTCATACCTCCTCATCTTATGGCTAAATTTCTATCTTTATTTTTCGCAGATTATCGATTTCACGATCTGATCATATACAATGGTAAGACCTTATCTTTCCTACGATCTTATCTTTAGTGAACCACAGTAAAACAAAATGTTGTACGGAAGCCGAATAAACAGATGGTGATTATGAATATTGAATCGAAGAACAAAACATATGCGTGAAGCGAACCAAACGTGAGAGAAAGAGAGAGAACAAACAAAAGGAGAGAGACACAGATTTACATGATTCGGCCTTATTTTGGGATGTAAGCCTAGTTCACGGGCAGTCGATCGATGGCTTCATTAAACAAATATGAATGCTCAATGAGCTACAAAAAAGAATTTCTGCAGAAACCCTTCTATCCAAATCTCACCAAAGCCAAAAACAAAGGCAAAGTCTCTCAAACCCTAACCAAATGCCTAATTAATATTTGCTCTCACCACATAAGAAGAGGCATAACAAGTGTATTTATACCCAAAGACAAGTTGCCCCACAAGTTCTAACCATATTGGGCTTTGGAGTCCCAAAAAAAACCCTAAAAACGAAGTCAAAACGCAGTTATATTCTCACGCGACAATCGGTAGACAAGCCAATTGACCGGCCGGATAAACTAGTGGAACTGGCACTCATAGCTTCTGGCTGGAAGTTCTGTGGTAGTTCTCGACTACCGGAAGGTGCCGTTCCGGTTTCTTTTTAAACCTTCTTTTTCAAAAAGAAGGTAATTTCAAGCTCAAATATAATGAAAATAAAAAATAATTTTTTAATTTTTTTTGCACCGTTTAAAAGATCTCAATAAGATCTATCAAACAAGATCCGTATTGGTAGGAAAATTATTTACGTAAACACATGATTTTTAGGCTTGAAATTACCTTCTTTTTCTAAAAGTTCCTTTTTTTCGAAACTGAAACGGGGACTACCGGGGACAAATCGAGCCAAATTCTTCACACAATGCGTACTTACCCGATAAAGTAATTGGCAAGACTTGTTGAAAGTTTCTTCTAGCTTTGAAGCACTTTACATCACCTCTTCTATTCATACCTCTTCCATCTCATGGCTAAATTTCTATCTTTATTTTTGCAGATGGTCGATTTCTTTTGCTCTTAACTATTGGTAAGACCTTATCTTTTTTATGATCTTATCTTTAGTGAACCTAGTAAAACAAAATATTGTGATAATACTCCCATCACCCGTTTATAAGTCTCCTCCTTTGAAAGTCAAACTTTTCAAGAAGACGCATTAATTTCAATTAAAAATTGTTTACTTTTCTAAAATACCTTTCTATTTAATTGATGCATTTAATTTGATTCTTTGAATTTGGAAAGAACTAAATAGGAAATTTGTTATGTTTTACCTATTGACTTTTCAAAATGGACACTTTTTTAGGGACAAACCAAAATAGAATAATGGACACTATAAGGGATGGAAGTAGTGGTAAAAATAACCCAGACTATATATAAACAAAAATGATAGAGTACATGAAGGGACAAATGAGATGTGGCATAATGAGTGTTTGTGTGTATGTCATATTTCACATGCAAATAAGATAATACCAGGACAGCAAAGGATTTTATACTTATTGCTTCATTTCCTTTGACCCAGGAGCGTTCGTTGTATCAGTGAACGTTGCAGCAAGGCTTTTGTGTGTACCATGTGTGTTTGGGTTTTTAATCTATAAGTTCAACAAAAGACATTTATCAACCTTTGATAGCATAGAAGGTTTCTTGCATAGTCAGAATCACCTTGTGCCTATTAGGTACTCCTACTCGGACATCAAGAAGATGGCAAATGGTTTTAGGGACAAGTTGGGGGAAGGAGGCTATGGTTGTGTATACAAAGGAAAGCTCCGAAGTGGCCCTCCTGTAGCAATTAAAATGCTAAGCAAGCCCAAAGCTAATGGACAAGAGTTCATCAACGAAGTTGCTACCATTGGAAGGATTCATCATGTCAATGTTGTTCAGCTGATTGGATATTGTGCCGAGGGATCTAAGCGTGCTCTTGTGTATGACTTCATGCTTAATGGGTCTCTAGAGAAGTACATCTTTTCTCCAGAAGGAAAATTGTCCTTAAGTTGTAAGGTAATGTATGAGATTTCTCTCGGAGTGGCTCGTGGCATTGGATATCTGCATCAAGGTTGTGACATGCAGATCTTGCATTTTGATATAAAGCCTCATAACATTCTTCTTAATGAGAATTTCATTCCAAAAGTTTCAGATTTTGGGCTTGCAAAATTGTATCCAGCAGATGATAGTATCGTGACAATGACTGCAGCAAGAGGAACCTTGGGCTATATGGCTCCCGAGTTTTTCTACAAAAATATCGGTGGTGTTTCCCATAAAGCTGACATTTATAGTTTCGGAATGTTATTATTGGAAATGGCAGGCAAGAGAAGAAATTGGAATTCATCAGCTAATTCAAGCCAAATTTTCTTCCCTTCATGGGTTTATGATCAATTTGCGGAAGGAAAAAACGTACAAATTGGAGAGACCACCGAGGAGGAGAGTATGATGGTAAACAAGATGATGTTAGTGGCGTTATGGTGTATACAAATGAGGCCTAGTGACCGTCCGTCAATAAACAAAGTTGTGGAGATGCTTGAAGGAAATATAGAAATGATTCACACGCCTCCAAAGCCTTTTCTGTATTCACAAGGTACGCAAGCCGAGAATAATGGAATGAATGAAAGGTTGCCCAATCTGTCAGGTGCTTGTATGGATTCTCTCACCCGTGATATAAGTACTGGACGCTAAATTCTCAAGACCAAATGTCCTGTATTTACAAATAATGTTGGTTCCATATTATGATTTCGATTTGATGGTTTTAGAAGACCGTGTGACTTGGTTTCGGATCTGACAAGGGGAACACTGACGCTGTGTATGTTAAGTTGTTGAAGAATTGTTTCACTGTTTATGTTAATGGGATCGAGATTTGTCTCGTAGAGTTACTAATCTCAATTCACGAAAACCTAGCTAGAGTCCTTTTTCTATTTCTTTTAATTTGTTTTTACCCCGTCAAATTATAGGCTATTCACATGTCAGGAACAAGATTAGTAGGGATACTCGTCTGCTTATAGATTTTTTCGCTAAGTTTACCATTTTTAATTTGTCTTTGAATTGCACCAATGTCTTCTAGTCCTTATATTTTTCGTACATATGCTTAATTAACAATTAGAGGTTAAGCACACTCGATGTGCTTGCAAGTCGAATTTTATATCCACATTTTCTTTGAGAATTAACTGGTGGGTGGGTTTTAGCTTTGTATTGTGTTTGATAGAGGATGCCTTCCAAGGATTCTATTGCATGGTCTGCCTGGATATATGGATAGTACGAGTAACTGAGAGAGTCATATATTAGTGCATCAATTGGTCAAGGGTGGAGAGAATGACATGCATTGATGGGTGGTGAGGACCCATATTTATTATCATGAGATTTTTAAATAATTTTTTTGTAACTGGTGCAGTCATAGGATTTTTCTCGATTCATACTTCAGCTGGCTTTTCCTTATTTCTCCTTATTTGATCACAGATGGGGTGTGACTTTTCCAACTCCTAGGTTCATGTGTCGATGCTTTAAGTTCATATGAAGCAATAATCACCCAGCTTTCAGTTCGTCCATTTTATTTTATTTTTTTTATCGGCAATAAAATTTATTAATAACTTGACAAGGGTACATCGAGACAGCCAAATGCACACCATAATGGATGAGGCAAAACATAGGGCTGAAAGAAAGAAAAGAAAAATGCGTTCAATGAAAGAAAAATGCGTTCAATGATAATTGATCAATGGACCTTATCATTGGGGGCAAAGTTCAATGAGCGTTGATTCGGCCGGGAAGTCATTCTCAGCTACTGTCTAAAGTTGTGGTCTACTCAATTGAAGAAGTCTAATTGTTCCTAATATATTGTCAAGATAGATGGTCTGCTTTAGTGATTCAGTCAAGAAAGGTTGGTGAGCATTGAAGTGGATAGTAGAATCGGTCGGTGTGGACATAGGCTTGGGTATTTCAACTGCATTTGGCATCCTCTCCGGTCTGGTTCTTGACTGATTTTTATGTTCCTTCTTTGTTAAAATTTCGGCCTCGAGGACAAGGCATTCTTAAGGAGGGTGGAACGATACGCACTCTAGTTAGGAGCGGTAAGTTAGGATTGACGGGAAAAGTTGTTAAGCGGTCAATGTCAAGTGTGATTGAAGTTTTCAATGACTAGCTGGAGAACATTGCATGTGTTGAGAAAAGAAAGAAATGTTGATAGAATTACATAGGGAAAGCCCAGACCTGTTAAGTTGTCAATGTCTTTAGTTTCTTGAACATTGCGCGGTAGCATACGGTTATTGCATATTTCAATTAAATTCTAATTGAACACACAAGAACGAGATTTACCAGTAACATTTCCAAACAAATATACGACAATTTGCAATCATCTTTGTTTTGTTCTGGTACAAACTGCTTCTTAGCTACCCTGGACAAAAACAGAGGGATAGAATCCATCATAAAAAATGACGATGAAAGTAACATTATGGATTGGTGGTGATCTTCTAATACCCCATACATTGGACGCAAAATAACCTGTCTCAAAGCACAATAGTATCAGTTGATGAAAGAGACTACCCTCTTCGATAAACACTATAAGAAATCAAGCCTTTTGCGAGGAAAGATTTTTCTCGCTAACTGCAAAATTCTCCTCGCAAAAGGGCTTTTGCGACAAAATTTCATTCGTCGTCCATTCCTCGCAAATAGGTAGTCACCGATTCTTTTTTGCGACCAAATATATTTTCCTCGCCAAAGGGTTATTTTTTGCAAAGAAATTTTGGTTGTTGCTATTGAATGACCCATTTTGCGAGGAATATCATTTGACACTGATGTAAAATAAATTAGTCGCTATAAGTATCCCGTTCCTCGCCAAATATACATGTTTGGCGACAAATCATTTCCTCGCAAAAAGGGTGCATCAATAGCAATAACCCAACTTTCCTCGCAAAATATACATGTTTGGCGACAAATCATTTCCTCGCGAAAAGGGTGCATTCAATAGCAACAACCCAACTTTCCTCGCAAAATAGCCCATCAGTAGCAACAACACATGTTTCCTCACAAAAAGGGTGCATTTAATAGCAACAACCCAACTTTCCTCGCAAAATAGCCCCTCAGTAGCAACAACACATGTTTCCTCACAAAAAGGGTGCGAGGAATATCATTTGACACTGATGTAAAACAAATTAGTCGCTATAAGTATCTCGTTCCTCGCCAAATATACATGTTTGGCGACAAATCATTTCCTCGCAAAAAGAGTGCATTCAATAGCAACAACCCAACTTTCCTCGCAAAATAGCCCCTCAGTAGCAACAACACATGTTTCCTCACAAAAAGGGTGCATTTAATAGTAACAACCCAACTTTCCTCGCAAAATAGCCCCTCAGTAGCAACAACACATGTTTCCTCACAAAAAGGGTGCGAGGAATATCATTTGACACTGATGTAAAACAAATTAGTCGCTATAAGTATCCCGTTCCTCACCAAATATACATGTTTGGCGACAAATCATTTCCTCGCAAAAAGGGTGCATTCAATAGCAACAACCCAACTTTCCTCGCAAAATATACATGTTTGGCGACAAATCATTTCCTCGCGAAAAGGGTGCATTCAATAGCAACAACCCAACTTTCCTCGCAAAATAGCCCCTCAGTAGCAACAACACATGTTTCCTCACAAAAAGGGTGCATTTAATAGCAACAACCCAACTTTCCTCGCAAAATAGCCCCTCAGTAGCAAAAACACATGTTTCCTCACAAAAAGGGTGCGAGGAATATCATTTGACACTGATGTAAAACAAATTAGTCGCTATAAGTATCTCGTTCCTCGCCAAATATACATGTTTGGCGACAAATCATTTCCTCGCAAAAAGAGTGCATTCAATAGCAACAACCCAACTTTCCTCGCAAAATAGCCCCTCAGTAGCAACAACACATGTTTCCTCACAAAAAGGGTGTATTTAATAGCAACAACCCAACTTTCCTCGCAAAATAGCCCCTCAGTAGCAACAACACATGTTTCCTCACAAAAAGGGTGCGAGGAATATCATTTGACACTGATGTAAAACAAATTAGTCGCTATAAGTATCCCGTTCCTCGCCAAATATACATGTTTGGCGACAAATCATTTCCTCGCAAAAAGGGTGCATTCAATAGCAACAACCCAACTTTCCTCGCAAAATATACATGTTTGGCGACAAATCATTTCCTCGCGAAAAGGGTGCATTCAATAGCAACAACCCAACTTTCCTCTCAAAATAGCCCCTCAGTAGCAACAACACATGTTTCCTCACAAAAAGGGTGCATTTAATAGCAACAACCCAACTTTCCTCGCAAAATAGCCCCTCAGTAGCAACAACACATGTTTCCTCACAAAAAGGGTGCGAGGAATATCATTTGACACTGATGTAAAACAAATTAGTCGCTATAAGTATCTCGTTCCTCGCCAAATATACATGTTTGGCGACAAATCATTTCCTCGCAAAAAGGGTGCATTCAATAGCAACAACCCAACTTTCCTCGCAAAATAGCCCCTCAGTAGCAACAACACATGTTTCCTCACAAAAAGGGTGCGAGGAATATCATTTGACACTGATGTAAAACAAATTAGTCGCTATAAGTATCCCGTTCCTCGCCAAATATACATGTTTGGCGACAAATCATTTCCTCGCAAAAAGGGTGCATTCAATAGCAACAACCCAACTTTCCTCGCAAAATATACATGTTTGGCGACAAATCATTTCCTCGCGAAAAGGGTGCATTCAATAGCAACAACCCAACTTTTCTCGCAAAATAGCCCCTCAGTAGCAACAACACATGTTTCCTCACAAAAAGGATGCATTTAATAGCAACAACCCAACTTTCCTCACAAAATAGCCCATCAGTAGCAACAACACATGTTTCCTCACAAAAAGGGTGCGAGGAATATCATTTGACACTGATGTAAAACAAATTAGTCGGTATAAGTATCCCGTTCCTCGCCAAATATACATGTTTGGCGACAAATCATTTCCTCGCAAAAAGGGTGCATTCAATAGCAGCAACCCAACTTTCCTCGCAAAATATACATGTTTGGCGACAAATCATTTCCTCGCGAAAAAGGTGCATTCAATAGCAACAACCCAACTTTCCTTGCAAAATAGCCCCTCAGTAGCAATAACACATGTTTCCTCACAAAAAGGGTGCATTTAATAGCAACAACCTGAATTTCCTCACAAAATTTAAATGTTTAGCAACAAAAAAATTTCTCGCAAAATGACCCATCAGTAGCAACAACACATGTTTCCTCGCCCAATATATATGTTTAGTGACTAAGCATTTCCTCACAAAATGGTGCACCCAGTAGCGACAAGTTAAATTCCCTAGCAAAAAGTGAATTTTTGGCGAGGAAATAAAATTTTATCCCAAAACAAGAAATACATTTTGCAAAGAAACTCATCCTCGCAAATAAAAAATAATTTTCTTATTACAAATAAATCTTTTAGCGACAAAAAAAACCCCTTGGTAATTGTTCTTTTTTTGGCTTCTTGTCATACAATGATCCGCTATATTATTCAAATAACACAATCCATCAAACTCAAAAGTAATTGCAGGAACATTAAAACAATTTTCAAATGTCAAAACATGGTACCTCAATTCCCAAAACATAATATCAAGTATCTATACAAAAACCACAATGAAGTACTATATTATGTACTGTTAAGTACCCAAAGCCTCCTTCAAATATCCTCCACAATGAAGTACTATATCATGTTGTTAAGTACTAGAAGTCCTTTAAACAAAAGGCAACAATAAAGTACCAAAATGAAGTACCAAATTATGTACTGTTGAGTACCAAAAACTAATTGCATCCTTCAAGTATCCTTCTTCCATCTAGAAGTCCCAAAAATCAAAAGGCAAAAAGCAGCTTTATCCTCCAAATATCATTGGTTTCCCATCAAGTACTCTATTGCATTTTCATCCACAAAAAGATCACCATCATTCGTTGAACAATCTGCATAAATGTAGTAAAATGAAAAGGTTTAGAAATTCTAGTCTTGATTACTATTTGATTACAATATACCATCACTACTAAACATGAATATCCCAACAAATTTCTATAAAAAATTTATACTCATTAGAAGTCTCTCACTCTAAGCTAGGAAAGTATGTTAGTATACTAGCGTAACTCTTCCAAGGGGGCTCTAACTAAAGAGTAAAAAACCAACTCTCTGCCATTAGTTCCCCCCAACACATAAATATGATGTGCTCAATCAAGGCCACAAAAAATCGAACCACAATCATTAGAATTGGTTGGCACTATCTACCAACCCAAGTCAGAGGGTTGAACTTATGCAGTAGAAGTTTCAAGGTATATCATCTAGAAACAATAGAATACAAGACACATTGTGAAAAGTTATCGGCATCCTCTTGTTAATTTAAGTACGTGATTTTAAGGTTATGAAAGCAATAAATGGTCTAGAAATTCTAAACTAACTCGTAAAAGATTATGTCCTTGCATGGATAATTCCCAGTTTCAGCAACTAGGACTCATATTCCAACATTTTGATTCACACTTTTACCTATTAAACCTAATTTCCAGCATGTAACACCAGTTTCCTGCACTTGAAACGATAGTTTTAGCACTGGAAACATCATTCTAGCCTCTTTAGCATCTCTTATAAGTTGCGCCCGAGAAGCTTGGCCAGATTTTGTTAGGCTAGGCTTGGGACCATGTCCTAAACCACGTATGTATCCTGATTTGGGTCCAAAGACTGTACATGAGAGCTCCTCATCTGTCAAAGGAACAGATCCATTTGCCATCGCTTGATCCTGAACATCTTTTAACTGTTTCTGCAACTATCACAGTAAATTATGCCTAGAAAATCAAAACAAATTTTTCTAGAAGATAAAACTAATACATTATATGTTTCCCACTTACATATACAGTTTCTAAACCATCTGTCCAACATCCTCTCTTTTGGCTGTAATGAGTCTCCTTCCATGTCTAAGGAAAGTCAGGATTCACGCCGTTCTTTTTCTTTTTTTGGTGAATTAGGTAAAAAAAATCACATGCTTTTTTTGTAATCAACAAATATTGAAATCTATAAGGAAATAATAGAGGACATACCAAATGATTTTTGACCTTGTAGAAAGCCTTTGATCCAGCAACATGGTGATTCATAGGCTTAGATCGACTAACCTTGTACTTGTTACACTTTTCCTGCATTTTCAATAATCAATTAGGAGTACCACAATATCTATATGTTAGAATTTATAGTAAGAGTTGGGGTCGTAAAGATATTACCAATTCTTAACTATAGCAAATTAGTACTACATACCTTATAGTCTTTGTCTTGCCATAAGTTACACAAATATGTCCAATCTGCCCCCTCTATGTGTGCAGGGCAATCGACAACTCCTTTCTCGAACATCGTCTTAAGGCAGGATTGGCTATCACAATATCGCTTACCCATACTTTGCAATATAGCTTTGTCTACATAAGTTGCTTCAGGTAGATCAAAATTTTCCTATTTATCCCACACATTCATCCAGTCAAATGCATATATAGAGACAACAATTTCGATGTCAAGTAAAATTATTCACATTTCTTATGTGCGTTATTTTTCATCAAACTGTCAAAATTATGTCAGAATGCTACTGATACTTACACGAATGTGTGCAATAAACATTTCCTTCGCATCTCGGGGCACTGCCGCCCAACTTTTCGCTTGTAAAGGAGCAAATTGCCGAACAATAACACCTAACTCTATGGTGTACCTGGTCAAGTCATCCTCGTTTTCACTCGTTGGTTGTCCCAGCATTCTAGAAAATCCCAACTTAACCTTCTCTCCACACCTTCGAATTTTAGCTAGCGCTAAACCTTTAGTTCTCCCACGTACTTGCTTAGTTACAGGTGCATCTTCTAAAAAATGAAAATATAGATTTGTATGAAACTGCATTCTTTAACAAATACCACGTGTCAAGGATTCATTTGGTTGCTCAGACTCAGATATGTGCAGAGCGGCAGATGAGTTTTGCTCTGGATCATCATTTGGTGTTAGATTGCACAGCAGGAGGAATCGCTGATCTTGTAGTCACACCATTATTTGGCATAAATTGCACAGCAGGAGTAAGCACTGATCTTGTAGTCACACCATGAGGAGTTATTCCATGACTTGTCATTCCACGACCTCCTCGTACTCGTCCCCCACCTCTAGTAGACATCTTTGCGTATCTATAAGACGACAAAAAATAAGAATAGACCAACCACCAAACATGATATAAAATTGAACAAAAATTGAATATAAGGGAAGAAAATACCTTAAATTAAAGTTAATTTACATTGCCATTGATTTTTAAAAGATTAAGTAATGTAATCTATTTAGATTTTCTTTTTTTTCTACAAGGTTAATAAAAGAAAGTTAAGGGCAGTTCAATGTAGTGTTTAAAATTGGTTTTCTCCAAAGATCTCAAACTTTCTTAGTACTTCTTTCTCATCAAGTATGATTTACTATTTACTTTTCGTGTAGTATATCAAATGCTCAAAATTATGATCACAAAAAAAAAAGGAACATAAATCCAACTCAGATTCTTTTAGTTCCAGAATAAGCAACAAAAGTAGCAAATGGTAATATAAATCCAGCACCAGTTTGGTCATGCTAGCTGAGTTCCATTGACAGAATAGAAGCCCCTAACATCTCCCAATCACTCCACATAACCAACCACAACACCAGAATCAAACCCCCCAGAAATATTTTTTTTGCACGGCGAAGAAGAAGGATATATTAAGAGGGAAGAGAACAAAATACAAGAGATAGTCCCAAAAGAAAAAATGGCACCAAGACGCACTAGATACGTTTCAACGAGTTTGGCACCTATCCAAAGCATCAAGCCAAAAAAATCGAAAAGCCGGTTGATAAGCAATCAACTAGCAGACAAACGAAACAGAAAAGGAAAACAACCCCCATGGAAAGGGAGACAAATAATCGCAGTGTACATGAAAGGGACTGCCACAAGTGATTTGAACAGCCACAAGCCATAGAGCAGAGTAGTTCACCAACATTCCACTGGAAGTCCATCCCATATCTAACATTTTTGCCACAGGTGCCACAAAAGAAACCAACAATGTAGGTCCCAAAACCAGCAGTATAGATTCTAGAGAGCATATCAATAATGAACTGCATTCTTTGAGTATAAGACATGGCACCTCTCTTCACCCTCAGAATCGTACTCCCACACACCCAACCCCAATCAGCCCCCACACCAAAAATTGAAACCCCTGTACTCCCACAGCTACCGCACCAGAAATTGAAACCCCCACACTCAAAGAACCCCACACTGAATACCCCTTCTGCATGTGCTTAATTTCAGCACATAAAGACAGAGTAAATAAACACAAAGACATAGAGTAATTAAAGACAAAGACATAGAGTATATACTAGGTAATTGGCTCGTGCTAGCACGAGGAATTTCATGCCTGGTATTTTAAACTGAGGTAGTTCATAGTGGGTGCATATTGATCCAATTTTATCGGATGCAACAGAAGAGACATTTTGGGTGTATGTGAATGTGGATAAAAAAACATCAAACATAAGGTATCTTGAATGTAATTATTATACTTTCCGAACACGAATCCGACACTCAAATCCAAAATCTCCAACTTATGCTCAACCTTCTGAAGACATGTCCATCAAACATCACATGCATGATATTTTTGCGTGCTAGCACTCGTGATCCACCCAAAATTGAGAACATAATAACTTCTTTTTCCTGAAAGCTAAACTAATCATCAATTTATAAAACAATGATACGTGCACATCACTCGGCTACACCCCAACCACATCACTGACAGATGTGTGAAAAGTTTGGATATGAGGTACCTTCCAATTGATCAATGTACCTTCCATTTCAGCAATGGAAAGAGAATGGTGTTCCTCATTCGCAACTTTTGTAGGTATGTTGGGGTATATTTTGTTCACCTGCATAGCATAAATAAGATATCTCAAGACAGTAAACCATGTGCACAGAAGAAGGGAAAGCAGATAGATATCCTGAACTTATTTCTTATTTGAAAGTTATTGCGTGCCCTTGTTCAGTAAATTGCCCTTTATTCTGCAAGTTGTCTAACATAATCCACATATCAAAATTTAGACATCTTCAACCAAAAAGTTATGACCAAAAGCTTTGCTAAAGTGAAAAAAGAAAAAGAAGCAAAATCACGTTCAACATACACCTGAAGTCTGAAACAAAATGTAACCTTTGGATTGCTCTCTTTCTTTGAAACTCAAAAGGCTGACAGTGCCAAGAAAATAGACAGTTGCAAATCATGCACCACAAAAAGGTTTGATACGATGTCTACTTTGTTAAGGTCTTACAAAAGAATTGGATCACATATCTACTCTTTCTTGTGTCTCAATTTCAGAGGTTGGGTGTCTCTAAGTTCATGAACATATGATGAGATGATCGGAGTGAATTCAGCCTATTCATCAAGGATACAAAAACTTGCCCACATTAGAGATCAAGTTTTTTAGACCAGGAAAAATTATGATTGGAAGTGCTATAAAAAATTAGGGAACGGGCGAATATTTACTCTATATCTATTTGAGTTGTAGGGTTAGTTCATGACTTCTCAGAATACATGAATTTATTCTCGGTTACTTCCGCCATCCCAACCAACGAATGATTAGGATTCGTTTTCAATAGAATTTTCTGCATTCATGGATTCGATCATTCCCATCGCTTCTTGTTTAATGGTTAGGAATATTTACATTCCATAGTCCTTTCATATTCCACCACAGAATTTGTACGCCATTATTCTCACATAGAATGATTACTACACACTTGCAATGATCAATGTCATTATGGCAAATCCCTGGGAAAAAACATGCTGTGATGTGAGAAAGTCATGCTATATTTGAGTCTACCTTCAGACAAAGTGGGATAAAAAGTCTAATTTCTTTCAAAATCGCTACATTCAATGGTATTTAATTTAGGTCTTGTTTTTTCTCCTTTACAAAATGGGCTAGCTTACCTAGTCTAAAGTTTTTTCTTTTGCTCATTTTTCTTTCTAAAAAACTTCATTTCAACTATAAAAAATCAAACAATATTGCAATTTCACTTTTACATTAACTAAGCTTTTCGTAGAATAAACTCCTACAACAATTTCAATGGCAATAAACACTTACTAACAACCAAAAAGTTATATCAAGATAGATAAACATCTCGTCCAATATACCAGGTCCAGTTCTCTGAAACTTGAAAGGAAATTTCAGACGCACTGGCAAAATCTTTTCCCTCGAACGGAAGAATAGTAGACACACTTAAATATAATTGTTCTACAAGTGTGAACTGTGAAGCCAATTTTTTTCTGTTGTTGCAGGTCATCGAGCGTGCCTCGGTTCAAATTCATTGCATTATTTGGTTATTGAAAAATAAAAAAGAAAGATAGGGGTATTAAATCGGAAATCTATACCAATGCAAATTTTAATTGGCAATAAGCAACCAAACAATAGTGAAATTGGGTCTTCCATCCTCAAAATCCAATAGAGTAAATGAAGCATAAGTTGGATAAGTACATGAAAAAAAGACAATAAACTTAGTCACCATGTTTAAAAAAAAAACAATGAATAACTCAAAAACTGAAGGTTAGCAAAAAGGAAATTAAGGAGACTAACCTCAACTTGCAAATCTTGTTTCAACCCATGAAAAATTACACAAGAGAATGCCACGTACATCCAGATAATAATTGAAGTGAGAGCTAGAGCTGCAATGTTGGAAAAAGTAAGTAAATATGAGAGCCAAATAGAAGGGCTGCAAATAGTAAAAGCAAAGAGGGGAAAAGAATTAATTGGGAAAAAACACCCTTTCTTTTAAATGTAAATTGTAGATTAACCATTATCTCCAACAGAATATACAACCAGTCATCGGATACAAAACAAGCCATCAATAAGTATACGTCCAGGTGCCAATTGTTTCAAATTAGTTTAGCTTAACTGTAAATCTGTAATATTAGTCAGTGAATCAAAAAATAGGAAAAATTTAAAGAAAAAGTCTTTAATCTTGTTTCCTAATCTGAACACAAAAAAAGGTCATAATGTAGCAGGATAACATACATTAGTGAAATCATACCATGCTGCCAATCATTAATGATTGACATGACACATTGCTCTCAAACCTGCAACTGTGATAGAAGACGAGGGCCGTAGTTAGCTCATCGGAGGAGAGAAAATGTGGTGGAGAAAATTGCAAAATTACCCCACTTATTCTATAGTTGGAAGTCTCATATAGAACCAAACCAAAAAAATATGACAGATACATTACATCAAATCTTTTAAAGACAACTCTACCAACAACTACTCTCTTGGTAAATGCAATGTCATCATATTCTTAATTAGCTTCCCCCATTAGATATGTACAAATAGGAATGACAATCCATGTAGTCAGCTACCTTTTAAAGAATCGTAGATGTCAGATATTATTTAAAGGTCAGAGTAACAAATTGGAACTTGAAACAACCATCAATGCGAGTGAAGCAAAACAATAAATACAGAATCACATTTCAGCATAAATTTTTTATCATTGAAGAATAAGGCACATCATATGTTCACGTAAAGCAAAAAATTAGCACGGAAATTTCAACGAGCACGGGAACCAGAAAAAAAAGCATCGGCAAGAAAAGTATTACACATGCACGAATAATACTTGACAAACACACAAGCCTGGCACGGAAATTTCGATTCTAAAGCTCTGAACCCATAACACAACAGAACTAACCCAGCCACAGCTGCGCAACAAATAACACGGATATCGCAGACCGTGGGTTTTCTTCTCAAACAAGACGAAAGTTTTAAAATGAAAAATAAGCTCCAAAGGCAAATAAGCACCCCAACACTACCTAAACCTTTGATCGTTAAGAATAAACTGCGAGAATGACCTTCTTACGGGTAGATTAGTCAATCAAAACAACACTCAAACCACTATGAAGAACCTAAATCGGAAAAACGCACCCAAGATAGAGCCAAACCTGGGTAGGAGGAGCATGAGCTGTCGATTGCAGTGTCGGACGAAGCATTGAGCTGAGACGAGCAGCAACGAACAAATCTGAAACATAAACAGATCAGAGATCAGAAACACACACAAACAAAGCAACCCGAAATCATAGACCAACAAGAGCAGATCTGAAATGAAATCAACTCCGTGCTCAATATTTGCTAAAAAAATTGCGAAACAAATAGAAAGCAAGAGCATGAAACAACAATAGGAGAGGAGGGTCCAGGATGGTCAACAACATGGAAAACTGCGTTGTGGGCACGTCTTCGGAACAGTGAACACGTACGTATTCACGATGGTGAAGCATTTGTTTAACTTGGTGGATCCTGCTCATGAAGGTGATTAGAACTTTTAAAGATCATTGGATACCTAAGATGCCTAATGCCGTAATCCCTTTGTTGCTTCTTCGGGTGTTCAGTCAATGTTTCAAGGTGATGTTTCCGTGTCTAGTCTTGTGATGCTGGGGTAAAATTGTGGAGAGTTTCTTTGATAAGGGCTTCATTTTTCCTGCTGATATTGTTCCCCACAATCCATCAACTTACCTCATAACAGGGATCAAACATAGCGGGATTAGATGGTTTGGGGCCACTCGGAAGATTGTAGAACATCAGTCAAATTTGCATATTGTAGTAATTAGTCCATACCATTCTTATCTTTAAGAATTCATGTAATCGGTCAAATTTTAACCAATCGCATTTTAATTATTCAGGCTATCACCTCTTTTCAAACAACAAATAATTTTTTAAAATGCGTAAGTTCACCATTGGTTCTGATTGCACAAAAAGGACATGAAAATATACTACAGAGTTTAAAGACTCAACTATTATTGTTGGTGTTCTGCCCAAAATAGGAGTGAAAATTAATTCTATCCAGAAGGAAACAAAGTAACAGCTTCAGTCGGACACTCCATGCTGGAAGACTTGATGAGTCACCAAAACACAACTACAGCATGAAACAAATCACTTGCCCAATAAAAGAGATGAGGTTCGTCTTTTGCTTTTAGAAACTGCATACAATAAAAGCACTTTATGCAATTTGGTTTAAAAAATCATCAAGCATACTAAAAGGTGCACTACCAAGACCAATTTTTGAGAGCTGTCAACAATTTCACTTGCCCACATTTACGATCAAGTTTAGACTATTTGCAGTTGAGTCCTAAACTACAAAATCAAAGAACAGGAAGCATACCAATTAAATTTGAGAGTCCATTCATTTTCCGCAATCCTTGGACACTTCGAGCGTGCATATTCCATTATGAAGATCCCTACGAAGAGAACCCAAGTGGGAAAACACTATTGAGTTCATAAATCTAACCAAGGACCACAGCCAAATTTAGATTTCGGCTTTGAAAAATTCTAATCCTTTTTCACACCTTTAGTCGCAGTCCAACCAAACTTCTACGAAGCCATCAATAGTTATGAATCATACCTATGATCTCATTGCTCTAATTCTGCGGCTGTAATGTTGAGTTGAGCAGATGAATGCATTAACTAAGCAGAAATTCTCAGCGGCATATAGTTCCTGATGCATAAAAGTAAAGCAAACTCATCAAATTCAATCTCTTGTTTCTTTACTTGTTGGAGTAACTTTTTAGCTTGTGTATTTCCTATTTGAATTTTACACGACAACTGGATTTTAGCTTTTGCCACTGTTCTATTTTACTTTATTTACCACATTTAACAGCAGGAAGAATTGCAAATTGGAAGATACATTAGACAGAATTTGGAGATGGAAATACTTTACACGAACACGGTTGGACACATGTGTACATAACTTCTCAATGTATTTGTTGTGCGTGAGGTTCACATATCTCGTGTAAATGCTCAAGCGAGTCTAAAAATTCGAAACACATTTTTTTTTAATCCGCATCCAAATATCTGTAGCCATAGCAATGCAATTGCTTAAAAAATACTAAATCCACACACATAGGTATACAGACTCACCCGTCTTAGCAATTCCCCGTGCTGAATTAAACCATCTATGATTCCCATCTACTCTACTCTCGTCTGCACCTACCTTGTTCGAATTCATTGCTTCATTTTATGAAATAACAAAAACTTTTTACTTCAATTACAAACAATATTAAATAAAATATCAGTGCATAACTTTGGAAATCTGTATTACATAAGCTTCGGAGGAATGATGCCAAAATCGGACCAATATAACCCAATAAAAAATCAGAGCCAAACAAAAAAAGAAAAAATCAACCAAGAACCACTTAAAATATGAAAAAAGAAAAAAGGAGGGGGGGGGGGGGGGGGGGGGTTTGAGTATCAATATAACAAAGGTTTATACAGATTGATTAAAACCGACTAAAAAAAATAGCAGTCTGAAAATAAAGGACAAAGGGATTCACATGTGCATGTGGGTGTATGGAAGAGAGTTTGAGGTTCAGATCAAATTGAATCAGGCCAAGGACTCTGACTACGTAATGGCTACAACGAGTTGCCCCGCCAATAAACGAATCGTTCCTCAAATCATGATTAGAACAAAGAAAAATCGATCATCACAGCTTTTTTCAACAACAGTATTTTTGGGGTTTATGGTCCTGGTTGCAGCTACTAATGACGGAGACCCAGAAAGACGGTGACAAGGAACTGAAAACCAAGCAAAAAGGAATGGAAAAAACCCAAACCCCATTCCGTCACATACACAGATACATATGTGCAAATACAAACAGACCAGAGATCAGAAACACAAAAAACCAAAGCAACCCGAAATCGTAGACTAACAAGAGCAGATCTGAAATGAAAATAACTTGGTGCTCAATATTTGCTTTAAAAAATGACGAAATAAAGAGAAAGCGAGAGTGAGAAGACAGAGAGCGACGATGCAGATGAGAGAGAGAGATAGAGAGGGAACCTGCGCATGACGAAGGCTGTGATTGTGGCCCTACATTTGAACTGCGCTGGAACGGAGTCTTCGTGCATCGATCGGGTGAGAAAGGGAGGGATAGGGAAAGAGCACACGAACCTACAACAGCCGATCGAAAAATCCACGGCGGTGAACTCCCAAATATCTCCTCATTATCGCCTTACAAGGAACTGATCTGGAAAGTTCTACTCTCTCCAGAGTTAGAGAGAGAAATCAAACGTGTGTACACAGCACACGACATCAGCATGACACCAGCACAGGACTAAAAGATTCTCACATGGATGGACGTGATTACCCCTGGCCAAGACACAAATCTACATAAACAGAACCCAATGAATGCACCGAATTATCTAAACTATATGCCAGAGCATGTTCAAATCAATCTATTAAACTATTTTCCATTTATTAGTTCAAATCAATCTAAAGTAGTTAGGAACAAGTGTAGTAGTTTGCAGAATGGAAAGTGCTTCACCTATCTAAAGTGGTTTCTATCAAAGTTGTCCTTATATGCAATGATTATAAAATTAGCTAATTTAATAACACGCTAAATAGTAGCGTGAAGCAGAAATTGGCCAAAACTTCAGTTTCTATTTCCAGTAGCCATAGCTCAAGGTTGGCCCTTAGAAGATTTATTGAGGGTGCAAACTAATACATACCCAAAGAGAATCAAAGAAATTGGACAGTCCTAACAGAGTGGCGGCAGGAGTTTGTCTACCACATGAAAGGGTACAAACACTCAGGGAAGTACGATAATATGTCTAATCTATTTTTGTTAGAGTTCAGATCACCCAAAAGCTCCAAAACATTCAAAACCCAAGAGAGAACTCGACAATAAGAGCAATAAATTTGGCAACCGTGACAAGAAATTCCATACCATTGCCATTGCTCCAAAAACTAAACACGACTGAGTAGTTCTACATGAATGAAATAAGCTGAAACCAGAAAATATTCAGGAATCACTACAACATTGACACAAAGACTATTAAAAATTACAAGCTGGGTAAAAAAAAATACAGCCCTTAAGATAATCCGAAAATTAAATACACACAAAAAACAGAAAGATAAATCACCGGTAAACTAAAATGCACAAAATCACAAAAACTACAAATCCTAACTGAAACAACTAATGATGATCAAAGAATAGCTCAAATAGATCAGCACCTAAATTAATCAACACACAGAATTAAATAAAACTTACATTAGTGTGATGATTTCGTAGTGACATTCTAGACATTCCAAATAATTCATCTGTCTCTCAGGAATAAGATTTCTCCATGAATAGGTATAAAATGTTGTGGTTTCACAATGCTCAGCACTCTCTCCTTCAAAAATAAGCTTGTTATTTAGAACAGTTCATTAAAACCAATTTAAGAGGTTTGACAACAATAAGGATAAGAAAAAAGGAACCAGGAACCAGGAACTGGACACATTTAGTTATAGGTCATCTCATTAGTAGAGATAACAAACCCAAGAAAATTCAGATAAAGAGCCAATAGATTTCACTACCATTGAAAAGCTAATGAGGCTAAAAACCAATCTCTAGGATTCCTGTTGAAAACTTCATATACAATACTCTTTTATTTTTCTAGAACAAAAAACTGTTAAGGTTAAGGTTGATCCACCAATTCTAGTCAAATCTAACCATTCATAAACCGGATCAGTCGGCGAGGACTATTGAATACAGGCCAAAAAAATCAATATATAAAACCATCGGAACCCTAGATCAACAACGAAAAGACCCTAAACACTAAACTCTGCACCCACATCAGTCATACGACTCATACCAAACAACATTCAAACCCCACCGACAAATACAAATCGTTAAAAACACCGAAAAGGGGGCCAGACCTTTTGAGGAAGAGCAACAGCCCAGAAAAGGGAAAGAACTTCTAGATCGAAGAGAGAGAAAGAGAGGCTCTCTACTGATACAACACCAAAGCACCTAAACCTGTAGCAAACGCTGCAACAAAAAAAACCCCAAAATCGTCAAGGCACGCGCAAGGGGAAAAACCCCCAAAATGATTGTTCTGAAAAGAAACCTTACCACTTCGGAGATCAGCAAAAATTTGGAAAAGACAACCAAAAACTAACCCAGAAAAAGAAAAATCATAACCCATTATATATCATCAAACTATACCCAGATTAGAAGACAAAAAAACAACACAAAATACCTTGAAAAAAAAAATTCCTCTGCTTATGCTCGATGCCCCGTTGGATCACCCTGTTGGATATGCCGCAGGTCCAGCATCTCTTCCTCTCCCTCTTTCTCCCTCTCTCCCTCTCCCTCTCCCTCTCTCTCTCTCTCTCTTAAAACCTAGTAACGTGCTTTCGCTGCTGATGTGTGTGTGCGAGAAAGAGTAAAAGAAAGAGGGGAACAATTTTTCTGTGGTTTTTGACGGGACAAAGCGGAAAGGAAAGGAGGAGTTTCTCTTGCAACGTGGCCACAAGTGGTCCGCAAGAAGGCTGAGATTTTTTGATGAGCGGAATGACACAATTAACCCCAATAACAAAGCAGACAGCTGCCCAATCGAGGGGCACAATTGGAAAAATTGGCAAAAATTGACGACCCATCCAATTTGGTTTTTTTTTTTTTTTTTTGAAAAGTCATTCATTCATCACAAGCCCATCGGGCAAACAGATTTCAGAACAGATACAGGAGAGAACCAAAGCAACCTAAACGTTGATCTCAGGTACCTACTGCCGAAGCAGGCCCCGCAAAAAATGCGGGTACATAAGAACCAATCTCGGTCCAGATAACAGAGGATCTAAAGGGATCCACAGCTCAATTCTATTAGTTTTAAGGCTTAGAAATGAGGCCTCTTCTGCATGTGCTTAATTTCAGCAAAAAAAAAAATTAAATGAATTCCATACATGTGGTTTCAAGATTCTTGATTTCCTCACAGTATCACTGCCAGCTAAGCTGAGTAAAGCGGCGGACTTAAGCCTCCGAAATTTGGCCAAAAATTAGGGCCCCTATACCTAGGTACGTAATATATATTTAATTAGTGGCTTCCAATTACCAGAGGAGATAGCTAGCCAAGTGGTAAGTAAGTCTTGATATCCAACAGATTCAAGGTTCAATTCTCAGCCCAAGCAACTCTCAACTTTTTTTCTCCTTCTTTTGTTTTCCTTGAGGTTTATTTTTATTTTTACCTTTAATCCAGGCTAGGTCTTTATTAGGTTCCGGATCCATTATTTTAAATGTCTTACTGTTGGCAGTCCTTTGATGGACAAAAATACCCTATGTGAGTATTTTACAGACTACAGAGCACTCCGTCCACATCAAACACGGCCGGCCGGCGGCCAACACCTCTTCATCCACACTCGCTTCCCGTCTCCAACGGAACACTTTCTCCTCCTTCAATTTTACACACTCCCTCGGCCTCATTCCGACTACGCTCCGCCGCTGTTGGAGAGGAGAGGTAGGCATTGAAAACGATCTTCAGAAGTGAGAGAATATGGGAAAATGAGGGAAATCAAATCCAAAATAATTCTGAGTGAATCACCTGTAGTCTGTTTCTCTATTTCCTCTTCTAAACTTGGGTTTGATTTTGCGATGTGAGTTGTCACCAAGAATGGAGGTATCATTTCCGTCGGATTGTGAGAGAACAACCAGAGGAGGAAAAGTGGGGTTTTTAATTGCATAATCGAAGAACCCGAGAAAAGTGTTTGTTTGCAATTGAAATAGCAAAAAATTATTCATTGCCCCTGGGGCATGTGCCCCGCGTGGTGCTCCAGGCCTCTTCTCAATCACACATTTTTGTGAGACCTGAGACTAAGTGTAAGGATCTCCCGTTTCAAAAAAAAAAAAAAAAGTGTAAGGATCTCACAACAATGTGTGGTGAAACGTTTCGGGTACCGCCACGTGGTGCCCTAGGACACTGAATAATCTATTTGAAATAGCTATTGAAGATTTTTTGTATTTGTTATTTTAATAAATAGAGAATTTTTACTATACTTTTCAAGTCGTCAAGTTGGGGATAGGCGGTGTTGAGAGGGTGGTGGCGATGGTGAAGTTGGTTGTGTTGATGCATGGATTTGTCCTTGCGTTCATTGGAGTTGTCGAACTTGATCGCGTCTCGACAGAGCATATGAATTTAATTATTTTCTGATAAGGTTATTTGTTGCTTTATTTTAGACAGACACAAAAATTATTCAAAATAGATAACGTTAACTTTTTTATTTTAGCACATATAAGGTTATATGTTGTATTTTTAAGAGATAAAAAAATAGGTTGATAGTAATAATGTTATCTGTTGTTTTATTTTAAAAGATACAAAAAATGGATAAACATTTATAAGGTTATCTGTTGCTTTATATTGATTAGATAAAAAGAATAGATCAGTAGTACTCCCTCCGTCCCTTTATTACAATCTAGTATTCCATTTTGGGCTGTCCCTTAATAAGTGTCCATTTTGTAAAGTTAGTGGGTAAAAGTTGGAGAATTGTCTATTTTGTCCCTAAAAGTAGATTCCATTTTAAAAAGTTAGTGAGTAAAAGTGTAATGATGATGGGTAAGTAGGGAAAGTGGAGGAAAAAGTTGATGTGAAAGGTATAATGATGATGTTTTCTTAATAAGTTGGAGTTACGAAGCAGGACATTTAAAAAGGGACGGAGGGAGTAATAACGTTATATATTGTTTTATCTGGGAAAAATACAAAGAATATAATAGCACATATAAGGTAATGTGTTGTTTTGTTTTGGAGAGAGAAAAAAATAGATCGACATGAATAATGTTATTTTGTGTTTTTTTATGTCATTTTATGGTGCAGCCGCTGCCTCCCTTCCTCCGCCGGTCAAATCGTGATGGCCTCTCTCTCTCTCTTTGATTGCCTCCTCCTCCTCCATTTCCCCTTGTTGAATCGGTGCGACAACGATTCCAACGAGTGGAGGACTGGAGGTGGTCTAGAACAAATCTCAAACAGAAATCAAGGGCTTTAATTGAAATGGATTCAGGTTGAATACGCATTGTTTTTAGTGTGGGTAAAGGCGACGCCGACTCAGTTTGGGCGTGTCTTTAAGTCTAGCGGTGCCTGGCTATGCTAACCGGTTTTGGCATCGCCGGAAAACAGAAAAGTTATAATAAGATGTACGCTTTTTTCTTTATTTTTTTGGTTTAACTATTAGCATCTGATATGCTAAGATGTTTAGAACAAACAGGAGAAGGATTAAATACACAAGTCATTCGTTTAGAAAATGTTTTTGAAGGATTAAATACTTGGTTTTTTATTTAAAAAGTGGCATGGCTTTTCGTAATAAAAAATCATAGCAAGTGGTAAGGTCAATGTGTGAGATAAGGAAATCACATTCGGTAGTAAAATTGAAATGATGAGATGATAAAGTAAAGTCATACTCCGTGTTCACTGTAAAATCGAAATAGTGGTAAAGTAAAATTATAGAACGATTAGACTAACACATATAAATCGAAATAGTGGTAAAGTAAATTGGCACAAATAACCATATCTAGAATAATAAAGAGTATAAATTTGAACAAATTACCTCATCTGTCTGGGATAATAAAGAATATAAGTGTGTGTACAAATAACTATATTTGTTGGTATTATTGCGATTATACAAGTAACAAATTTAGACAGATAATCATATCTGTTAATTTTATTGTGATTATACAAAGTGCATATTTCTTAGAGACAACCTTCTCTGTTGGTATTTTTTGGAATAACAAAGAGTATGAATTTGGACAAATAATCATATTTGTTGGTTTATTGCGGTTATACAGAGTATAAATTTTGCAAAAATAACCTTATCTGTTGGCACTTTTTTTATAATAAAAAAATATAGTTTTAGACAAATAACCACATATGTTGGTTTTATTACAATTATACAAAGTGCAGATTTCACATAGATAACCTTATCTGTTAGTATTTTTGTGATACTAAAGAGTATAGTTTTGAAAAGATAATCATATTTGTTGATTTTATTGCGATTATACAAAGTATAAAAACAACAAGATTTAAAAAAAGAAGAAGGTATAAATGGAGATGTGTTGTAGTTTGGTGCTACAAATAAAGAACACATATAAGGTTATGTGTGCTTTTTGTGTCATACAAATAACATAATATGTGTGTGTTATTTTGTTATTAAGATAATTAAATAACATATATAAGGTTATATGTTTGTTATGTACCACGCATATAATGTTATTTGTGTGACAAAGTAAAACTAACAGATAAGGTTATTATCTGTTCGAGAAAAAAGTTTTGAGTTAAATTATCTATTTTCATAAATAACATATTTTGTATAATCACAATAAAACAACCAACCAGATATGCTTATATGTTCAAATCTATATGTACTTTGTATTATCCTAAAAAGACTAAGGCTGTGTTCCAGAACGTAATTAAGAACTTTTTTTTTGTTGAATAAGAAGGGTTGTTCCCGAAAATAAGAAGCTGGGTACTTATTTTGGTAGAATTTGTATAGGTAAATACCGACCGGGGAGGGAAATCGTATCGGCAGCCGCGTCGGGCTGTCTCCGGCCACCGGACGGCCGATCCGAGCCGTCCAAAAATTCTAAAAAAAAAAAACCAAGGGGGCCTACGCGGGAATCAACGGCATCCGAGGTGTGTAGGGTGCTTGATCTGAGCACCTCATATGTACACGGAAAAGGGGTGCTCGGATCAAGCACCCTACACACCTCGGATGCCGTTGATTCCCGCGTGGGCCCCCTTGGTTTTTTTTTTTACAATTTTTGGACGGCTCGGATCGGCCGTCCGGTGGCCGGAGACGGCCCGGCGCGGCTGCCAGTACAATTTCCCTCCGCTGGCGCCCAACACAATAGCAACAATCTTATTTTTTGTATACGGCAACTTCAAGCTCAAAAATCATGTGTTTACGCAAATAATTTTCTTACCACTATGGATCTTATTTGATAGATCTCATTGAGATCTTTAATACGGTGCGAAATTTTTATTTTTTTTCATTTACATTATTTTTGAGTTTGAAAATGTGAAGTAAATTTTGTATTTGAATTTTGTGGAAGACCCTTATTATTTTCAAAAAAGAAGTATGAGAAATAAGTACTTATTTTTTAAAAAGATTTCCGGAACGGAGCCTAACAGATAGAGTTATTTTTTAAATTTTGTATTATGTATAATCTTAATAAAACAACCAGATATACTTATCTGTCCTAATTTAGAGTTTGTATTATCCCAAAAAGACTACAGATATGGTTATTTTTTGAAGAAAAAAAATTCTTCTTACAATCGCAATAAAATAATCAGATATACTTATCTGTCCAAATCTATAAACTATATTATCTCAAAAGAAACTTTTCAAATTTTATATTTTGTATAATTGTAATAAAATAAAAAATATGCTTATCTGTCCAAATCTGTAGTAAAAAAGACTAACAGATAATGTTATATATATTTGCAAATTGTGTGTTCTATATATGTCTATGTATTACGTTGTATTTTTTGTAAAAAATTAAAGCTTAGCACCACAAATAATACTAGTATCTGCCACCGACCCTCCACATTTACATTTCCCAAGCTTCTTTTAATTAAAAAATGGTTTCTTAAGTAATACTGACAAACTACTTTTACATTTTCCAAGCTCACAGGAGCATATATCGATGTTTTCCACTTTTATCAACTGATGGAGGACGGTGAAGCACCGAAGTCGATTGAGCTACTCTTCTTTTCCGGCGAAGAACAGCTTTGCCGTCGAACGCTCCTTGTCACTTGAACGCTGCCGCCTCCTTCCCGATATCTATTGACGACTTCGCCGACACTGGAACCACCAGCTCCACCGCCTAGATCCATGTTTACAGCGGGCGACGGACATAAATCGGTACCGGAACCACTAGCTCCGCCACTGAGCTTCATGTTTATGGCCCCGGGTCGTCGTCGAAGTTGAACGAGTAACTTCCCTTCCACAGCCGGAGTTGGGGTAACGAGGATCATGTCCCAACAGTCTTGGAAGACGGGGCAGCGTTTCCAACGAATCCAACTTTCCGAAGATGAAGTCGAGAATGTCTCAGTTGAGTTTGAGGGCATTTTTGGAAGGTCGTGGCTATGAGGATCTCCGGCATTAGAAACAGATGGAATGGACTAATTGTACTATAACTCCTATAACTATGGACTGTTCACTGAAGCTCCCGAAAGGAAAGTAGGACTAGTATTTTCCTTTTTGCCCAAACGGTGCCGCTTTTGTCTTTTGTTTTTTCCCCCCTCCCGCGCGCCATTCCTTTTTCCCAATCCCGCCACTAATTGGAAATTTTTGGACAAATGACCACAAAAATTATTCCTCGCCGAATGATTTTTTTTTTTGTGAATATTAATTTCTTTTACAACAGTGCTACATATATAACAATTGAAATACAACATCAAACATAATCTTTTACATAAATTTTTTTTAGTGATAAATCCCGTTAATTTCATTGTGTTTGTTGATGAAATCAGTCACATAAATTTTGGCTCAATCGAGTTTAGTAAGCCGCTTCATCAATCGAGATACAAATTCATTGATAAAACGATACGTGATTAACTTTATGCTAGTACAAAATAATCTAATTCATGTCATGTAAAAGATAGCCGGTTCGGATGGCAAAAAAAGACCACAATGTGGGCTCGAGTGATGCACCATAAAGATGATAAATTTTCCTACCTATGAATTTGGATAATAGCCGATAAATTTTTTTTAAGTATTCTCCTTTGTTTCTATTTAGTTGGAGAAATTCAAAGCAAGTATTGTGTCTATTATCTTTCTCAATTTTATGGACGCACATATGTGTTTATTATTCCTGCTCCACAACCTATGTACCATGAACATTGTGCCTCTGTGGTAACCTTCGTGTTAAAAGTTGATTGGTCAGAAGAATGTTTGCACATTTCCAAAGGTACTAAGTTGTCCTTCTCTTTCTATTGTCACACTTAGATTCTACATAAATTGGTTTATAAATTGTGATAAATCTAATAATTATCGATATTCTTTATGCAGGAATGTTGAGGACTGACAAATAACCAATGAGATCATCGTTGTTAAAGCATTGTCGAATGGTCCAATAACATTTTAGTCAATTTAACTTTATTGGATTTTTAATACGCGTGTTGCGTGATTTATAAATTTTCAACAAATTTTACCTATGCTTTGCTTATTTTATTTTATATGAATTTACTTTGCTTCTGTCCATTTTGTTATGAAACAATACTTTAAGTTGTGCAGATTGAGTAAAAAAAAATTGAAACATAATTTTAAGATCACGAAATCGGTCTGTAACTTAAAATGGTCACTCTTTTAGCGCTAATAAACATTCGTCACAAGGTCACCAAAATTATAATCAATATCACATTACTCAAACTATTGGTATTTACAAATTGTATCAATAACACATTACTCAAACTACTGGTACATCTGTGTTTTTTTATTTGATCTAGATTTATGCGTTTGCGTTTGTTCTATGCATCTTAGTTGGTTAAATTTGTTGTTCAGTTTTAATTTGTGTGTATTGAATGTTTGAGCCGTGCCTTTAGGCACGGGCATTCGCTAGTTCATTGATAAAACGATACGTTTTGTTATGATCAAATGTCTAACGATACGTGATTAACTATATGCTAGTACAAAATAATCTAATTCATGTCATGTAAAAGATAGACGGTTCGGATGGCAAAAAAAAAGACCACAATGTGGGCTCGAGTGATGCACCATAAAGACTTTAATGCCTCCAGACGCATTAATGTCTTCCGATCATGTGTTTGTCAATATCCGATGATCTCATATTTTAGTAGAAATGATGTAATCAGTAAAAGGTGAAATCCTAATGGTTTAGATCAACCATTATAAAAAATAGACTTGACAATGATCTCTTATAATCTATACGTTCAACTTACTTGATAATAAACTAAATCTTGTGCAGTAGTTGAATGTACAGTAGCCACGCGACCGTGACACAATCATGACGATCAGGATCGTTGATTTTGTTGGGCTTATTGACTATAGCAATCATGTAAAATTTTGGCTCAATCGAGTTGAGAAAACCCCTTCATTGGGACGCAATTGATAGTAAACTAAGTCTTGTGCAACTATTGATGTACAATAACCACACGGTCGCGACATAATCATGATGATCGAGATCGTTGATTTTGTTGTGCTTGTTGATTAAATCATTCATGTAAATTTTTTGCTCGATTAGGTATTAAAAGTCCCTTCATCGGGATGCAAATTTATTGAAAAAATGATATTTTTCGTCCGATCAAGTGTCTAACGAATACACGATTAATTTTAATGAATGATCTAATTAATCTGTATTTCGCAAAACCTTGGAAAATTATTTACAATGTAATATTATTATGATAAATTTCATTTTTTTTTTTGTAAGACTAAGATATAATGACATTTATTTTTAAAAAAGGCAACAATAGTATAAAACTACCAAGGGTCACGCTTAAATAATACTCTCTTTTTTTTTTTGAACTTTTTTGCGACCATCACATTTCCTCGCAAAATGTTTTTACTGTTAGTATCAAACAAAGTTAACACAATTAGGCTTTTAAAGACTAAAATTTGGAGTAAATAAATTTCCTCGCAAAATGTTTACTGGCTTCCGCGAGGACATTTTCTATTGCCTCGCAAAATGCTTTTCTCCCACCGACAGGAAAATTTGGCGCCAAAGTATTAGCAACAACTATTAGCTAGGAAAATATCCATTCCACACAAAAAAAGTACAGTATCTTAACCTTAATCTTCTTCAGTACCCAAAACAAAAGCCAAAAATGCCCGAACATAACATCAAGTATCAAAGACAAAAACCTTAATCTAGGGACTATTTATAACATCTACTGTTATGTAACAAAAACTAAAGGCATCCTTTCAACATCCTTCTTCTTCCATCCAGAAGACCAAAACACAACAGGCAAATAGCAGCTTTGTCCTCCAAAACATTTTTCAACTCCCATCTCCTACTCCAATATTTTATCTCCATGCACCAAATGATCACCATTGATTTCTTGAGCAATCTGCATATACGTAACACAATAAAGAGCTTAACAAATTATAGTCATGATTTCAAAATGAATTTATCATCCTACTAAACATGAATATCCCAACTAGTTAGCAAGTATATTGTGACTAGACCAAGCCCACAAGAAATCAAGCAACAATGAGTCCTTAACCGGATAACACTAACTATAATGAGTTGCTTTGTCACCGAGTGGCCGCTCGGAGGTATGGTTTGGCAACGGTTGCCGATCAAATCAAACGGCTGCAGTGCGTGATTACTTAATTTATAAAGGAAGACACGCTCCATATTGCTTTGCAAAGCACCACAAACAACCAATTAGCACAAAAGATGGAACTAAAGGTTAACAGCTTTTATTGGCTCATTTTAGCAACAAAAAAACAAACCTTATTGTCAATTGAGGCATCACCATCATTTCACAAGCAAAAGGGCAACAAAAGAAATATTAGGGCAGACCAACTAGTGAAGCACAGACCTTGAGTCAGCTATTGTAAACTTAGGCCATCTTCAATACTTATCCGGAAATACAGTACGATTTCAGTGAGTAAATTCCGGACAACCAAGCATTCGTCTCTTTCATTCTTGATCGATCACTGAAGGAAGGAGATCGATTGGCTGAGCAAGTACAAAATTTCAGTAAATTCAAGAAAGATAGTACAAATTCTGCGAGTAAAATCTGGAGAACCAAGCACTCGTTTCTTTCACTCTCAATCGATCGCCGAAGGAAGGACAAAACAACGAGAAAAATCCGGAGAACCAAGCACTCATTTCTTTGGCTCTCGATCGATCGATCTAAGTTTATAACAGTCCAAGTGCTTAAGAAATAGGGAATTCATTTCAAACAATGAAGTCAATGTGCAGTAAAACATTAAGTAGTACATATTATCCAGAGTATGCATGCAAAATTAGCAGAATCTTAAAGAGTACTCAACCAAATGGAATCATTTGTCCTGAATAAAAATGGGAATGGGCAGTTCTCAAGTCTATATTGAATCAAGGTCAGACCGTCTTTAACAACATAGGCTTTTTGTGAGTTTGTCGTGGTTCAATGTCAATAGACTGCTCGAGGAGCTATCTAACGAGTTAAATTTTTAGATGAGCTACTTGTTGACAACTTATCTATAGTGCAAGATATTTTAATATAGTCATGGACTTTGTTCGTCCGCTCAAATCAGATAAAGTAATACTGCATTATGTTCCACGAAGGTGAATAGAGCTCCCAGATTCAAGCCTCCAGTCACAGACGCCAACACTCTAAGTTGCACATTCCAAATTTAGATACACAGAGAACAAAAGGACCAGTAGATTAACTATAGTCGGCAGCAATTCTGCGGACACCAGCAGTGAGAGAAAAGGCAAACATGGATATTCAAAAATACCATTTTGTAGTGGTTCAAAACACTTTAAAATTATGAAGGACCGCTCTTTCATTAAACTTGTGTAAGTGCACACCATAAGATTGGCTTTTTGTGTCCTTGGCAGCATGAGTACCCCAACTTCCACCAGCGAATACGCAGGTTTCACATAACGGCCCTCCTTAAGACCAAGACAAGACACGAAATTACAGAGAGAAAGAAACTGCAACTCAACTCCTTCTATGGAAGCCGAAGCTCAGCCGCAGAAAAGTATTACTTCAAGTTGTCCACATTCACCAGTACCAGTGGTCTCAAAGTACCAGCTCTTGTGCATTAATAAGGCTGCATAAAGGTGAAGGCCAGCCCCTAATTTCAATCACGGAGCGAAGGCTCTTTCGTTGAGCTAGCTGATATTACCTAAACTAGTGGGATAGAGGGACAGAAATTCGGTTCACAACACACAAGCTACCGCGTGCTCAGCTTAAGTCAGAAGACAAATGATCAAGTCATAAAACCAACTCTACTTAACAAGCCTTAATACCATAGCTTATCAATTACGGAGTACCAGTTTATGTAGACATGGGCTTCAAAGAGGAGCTACCATGTTGATCACTAGCTTTTTTGTAGAACAATTATATGTTCCAACCTTCAAGCATAGAACAAATAAAACTATGTATCATCACTATTTTTTTTTTCCAGTTGCAAGTCTATAACAATATGAATAGCAAAAGCATACGGGTGTCGGACACATCGACACGGGTACTTAGAGCCAAAATGAAGGATCCATGTAACATAGCTCCTATCCATCTTAAGCCCTTATGAACTGAAAGAAAACTACAATATCAATAAGAAAACCTCCAAAAAGATAGCCAACCACAACAACCTACTAGCCCAAAAAAGAACCAAATTCATAACCAAAAGCTCACGAAAATCCAACCAAACTGCTTCAGAAACTCAGAGCCGCACAAACCCATCTAGCCCACAAAAAAACATATGTGCAATACATGATGTGGAAAGTAAAAACTACTTTATTAACCTCTTTATTAAAAAGTATGGAAAGTAGTCCATATTTTTAGACTTTGTGTAAAAGATGGTCATTAAATATGTGCAAAATACATAATGTGGGCCTAGAAATTAAGAAAGGAACACTATTATTCTATATTAGGAACGACAATCCAAGGATAAGACTACTAATCAAGAAAAAAACACGTGAAATATCATGTTGAGCATATGAAAGCACCAAATATCTGGGATCCAAAAGAAATCACCGAATAAACTAAGTAATAAATAAGTAGGTAATTCTATATACAAAGTGTGATTAATTTTATACTAAAAACTTGACTTCCACTAGGATTTTTGTCCTACTAGCATGTTTCTTTTTATTTTACAGAACCAATTGCCAATTAGAGCTATAAAGTAATGGATAACAGGTGTCAAAAGCCCTAAAATAAATTGAATTCCTGAAGCAAGACTATAATGAGGACTCTAATTAGGGCTTGCTATGAACTAAATGATGGAGAGAGAGAGAGAGAGAGTACCAGTCAAGTGCTTTTGCTCTTCCCTTTTGTCTTTTCTTTGCTGTCAACTAACAGAAACCAAGATGATGAAGTATTAATTACTAGATTTTGCTAATTCGTAGAAAACATATTTTTTTTAAAAAGGAAACAAATCATGCACTTCTGCTAATGGGTAAGTATATACTATAATATATTGTAAAACACATAGATGCAAACAATGGAATAAGGGGAGAAATCGAAGGGAGGGGAGAGAGAGAGAGAGAGAGAGAGAGAGAGAGGTGCCTTACACTATGTTCCAGGTCTCCGGAGAGGGAGCAGAACGATAAGCCCTAGGTAGCGTGAGATTGGAAGCAGGGATGGGAAAATTTTCTATTGTGAGCCTTAAAAATAATTATAGGCTTTCAGCGAGGAACACAACCAGGTCTCCGGAGAGGGAGCAGAACGATAAGCCCTAGGTAGCGTGAGATTGGAAGCAGGGATGGAAAATTTTCTACTGTGAGCCTTAAAAATAATTATAGGCTTTTAGCGAGGAACACAATTCCCCTCAAAAAGTAAGTATAGGTTTTTAGCAGCCAATGCTTTATTTCCTTGCAAATAACCACTATTTTGCTAGAAACATAATTCCTCACAAAATGGTTACAACTTTAGCGTCCAAATAAGTTTGACACAAAAACAACTCTACAGCTTTTCGGCGACAAAATTTTGTATTTCCTTGCAAATTCATTTTTCCCGCGTACATTAAAAACCCCGCGATGTTTTTGGCGGCAAGAATTAGCGAGGAATTTTGAAAATTTGTCGCAAATACTCTTTAGCGACAACGAAATAGCGAGGAAAATTTGCCTTCTAGGCAATAAAACACCACTGTCGTCCCATTTGCGAGAAAACCGTAATTTCCTCGCCAATACCCTTCCTTTAGCGAGGAAATTGATTTCCTCGCTAAAAAATTCCTCGCAAAAAGTCAGATTTCTTGTAGTGACAATAGATAGTGGTTACATCTTTCTCACTCGGATTCAACAATAACTTCCAACTCGCTGTTGAAAGGCCTTCCACTCGCCTGTCCTGTGGTCAATGTTGGATTTATAGAGGCAAATGGATTGGGAGGCTTGATCAGAGTGTCTCCATCTCCTTCCAGCATTTGAATCACAACGTGCATTGAAGGCCTGTCAACTGGATACCACTAAATGCACTGAAGTCCCACGATTGCTAACTTCTTTGCAATCTTGGCATCTCCTTCATCTTGGATATCAATTCCTAGCTCTTCTCCCCTGTCTAAACAATTGTAAATTCATTCCGGAAAGTATACTTGGTTAGTGCTATTCACCATTACATCAAAATTCTTTTTCCCTCCAACCATTTCAAGCAACAACATTCCGAAACTATAAATATCTAATTTGTATGACACATTCCCGAAGTTCCTAGAGAACACTTCCGGTGCAATATAGCCAATGGTCCCCCTAGGAGTCATCATGTATACAACACTTTGTTCCTTTGAACACAACTTTGCTCGACCAAAATCCGATATCTTTGGATTCAAGTTATCATCCAACAAGATATTATGTGGTTTAATATCAAAATGAAGGATTTGTTGATCACACCCTTGGTGAAGATACTCAATCCCTTTTGCTATGCCCATAGCAATTTCTAGCAACTTCTTCCAACCAAGTGAACGCTTCTTGTGATCAGATGATGCAAACTCTTCCAGCGAATCATTTGGTAAGAACTCGTAAATAAGAGCTCTTCTATATCCATCAGCACATATCCAACCAAGCGAACCACATTGACGTGGTGGATTGTACCAATTATTCCCACTTCGTTGATGAACTCTTCCCCATTGTCCTTAGAGTTATTGAGGATCTTTACCGCCACATGAACATCATTGGAAAGTTGTCCCTTGTACACTGTTCCATATCCTCCTTGGCCTACTTTGTCTTTGAATTGATTCGTAATTTTCTTGATATTGGCATAAGAGTATCTTGCCGGCTTCAAAGCTCTATAATCCTCCAAGAATCTCTCAATCTTTAGATGTTCCTTTCTCTCTATTTTCTTCTGTCTATGACACCAGTATAGTGCAATAAGGATCACCAGAAGCAGAAATGAGCCTAAAGTCACGCCTATAATGACCACGTCACCTGCGAAAGATAGGGAATACTCGTTATATTTTTTTCCTTTGTGTACTAAAAATGGTGTTCAAAATTTCAGCCCGATTCTATCTGGGCCCGTTTGTTTAATGGCATTGGTGGCGCCATAGCTTCTGGGGGTATTCAGTGACCCTCAACTTTGATACACCCTATATACATATTGTATTACCTTAAACTATAAATTGAACTCCCAACATTAAAATGTAAAACTTGGATAGTCATCTCAATCTCAACCATGGAGATAATTGTCATTATTTTCCATGCTGATTCAATTGATTTCACCACAAAGTGAAAACGATATATTTAATTGGTTTCACCACAAACAATATTAGATAATTAGTTTACTAATTTTAATCGGAGAATTTTATGTTAATTTTCCTTACAAATTCCATAAATAATCTATACCACACCTCCCATGGTAGTACTTATTATATATATCCCCACGTTGTGCAATTATATTTATATTTCCGCGACATGTTTAAATCACGTCGTCAATATTTTAAACAAACACTGGATATATATTTGGAAACAAATAGACCTTCCGAGTACATGCAATTCTTGGTTTGAAGAACGAAATATTAACCCATGACTTCCAATAAGCTTCAAGCCAATTGGGCCAATTATACTAACTTCACAACCTTGAATTACATTTTCTCATTAAATTTTCAAGATCTATTTTGGGTATGCAAATTTCCTTTTGACTTTCTTTGATTTGGGTATGCAAATTTCCTTTTGACTTTCTTTGATTTGAGCATGCAAATGAAAGGCCAAATTAGATACTTCATACGTAATACGTCCCAATTTTATGAGTGCAATTTTGTTCATCCTAAAAAGGGTGAACGCCCTCTAATTGGTTGAAATAGTATAGGTCCCACCTGTTATTCTTTTTTTGATAAGCATGACATCATTTTGTGGTGAGACCTACACCATTTCAAACAATAAAAAGAATAATAATATTCACCATCTTTTAAGGAGGGTGAACAAAATTAAATTTAGTTTTTAGCTGTATGTCTATCTCTGTTTCTGTTGTAACTCTATTTGAAACTCTATTGTTTTCATCTAATCTATTCAGTTGCGTCAAAAAAAAAAATTAAATTCCAATTTGAGAGTCCACTTGTTGACTTTAACATGTTCCAAATTATTTGTCCAACTACAAGTTTTTTTTTTTTATCCGTAAGTACAAGTTGATTTGGAAAAGTTTCTTTAATGCCCCTTCGCTTTTCAAAAATCATGTATGAGGAAAAGTGCCCGGCATTTTTGAAAATTCAAATTGTGTGTAATTATTGTATTTTCTTAATAAGTTAGAACAGTTAGAACAAATAAATTTGGATGGAGTGAGAACAAAACGAAAAACGAAACAGTAGGGAAATAAGAGAAAGGGGGTACCTTTTGTAAGTGGATAGAGGTCGCCAAAGCATTCAATTTCATCGCCCGTGCTGTTACTCTTGACAATTTTAAACCTACAAAACTTTCCTTTAACCTCACATTCCCCACAAACCGGTTGGAGCCATTTCAACTGCAGATCAGCTGTTTGATTAAACACCTCAGAGGGAATCGATAGAACATTAAACATCTTTCTGCACGATATGAGCTGGGGGGGTGCATACCGGATAGTATTATTGAGCCCAACACGAACTTCAAGACCATTGCCACCGAGGCAAGTGATCATCGGATACGATAAATACGGTCTCGCTGAATACGGTAAATACGAATTTTCGAATGACCATAAATCCAGATTCGTTGAATACGAATACTATAAATCCGGATTCGTTGAAGAGGGGCAACTGAATACACTAAAATCGTACATTATGAGACCTGCAAATTGAAAGGGAGTGGTGGACAAATTGAGGTTTTGAAGCTGTTGTGGGAAGCAGCTGTTGGGGTCTATGATGTGAATTAATTGGGATTTATAATCGATATTGGTGACTATAACTTGGACGGAATAGGGGAGGTTGAGGAGAGTGGCGGAGGTGTTTGGAGAGCAAGAGAGATCGAACCCGGGATAGCCGCAATGAGATGGGTGGCGGTTCTTTAGACGGAATGGAAAGCGGATTGTTGGACCGTGATCGGAGCATCTTGTTGGAGTGCAATTGCCTTGCGCTGTGGAAAGGCGTAGGATAAAGAAGAGAATAAAGTAGTACATGGACATGTTACTATTTTCCTATATAAAATCCCTCTCTGACTCTCTGAAAATCTCAAAATCCTTAGTAGAGACTTGTAGTTCTATTTTGCTATAGAAATAGATGAACGTTTGTGCGGCTCCCTTTCTTTTCAGCAATTACTATTCTTATTAGGTCATCCACAGTGGTATAATCAAAAGTTAACGCTACTACAAAAATAGGTAAAGACCTCTGTCATTTGGTGTGATCTTTCACTTTTAATCTCGCATTCAAAACCGTGGTCTATCAATATGTAACTAAAAGTCTCTATCTTTTAACCACAGAATAAAAACCGTGATTAAAACTCATTAAAATCGTGACTAAAAACATAACAACTACGATTAAAATGATAAAACCATGACCTTTAATAGCTTAACATCTCAGTTTTATTATAAAACCGTGGTTGTTTAGAGAGAAATAATCTCAGTTTTTGAAAAAAGCGAGATTAAATAATAGCTTCCTGTTGGGTTTTGAACCCAAGTCTCTTGAGTTTTACATAGAAGCTTTAACCAACTACACTACACACACTTTTCAATATATAATTGAAATATTTAATATATAACATATGTGTTTAACTTACAGTTTTTAGATGACTGAGATTAAAGATTCTTTTTATCTCAGTTTTTCTGAAATGAGATATATTCTTTCATATACAATCTCAGTTTTTAAAAAACGAGATCTATTCTTTCAGTTACAATCTCACTTTTAGATTACTGAGATTAAAAAATCTTTTCATCTTAGTTTTTTTCGAAACGAGATATATTCTTTCATATATAATGTCAGTTTTTTGAGAATGAGATCTATTATTCAAGTTACAATCTCACTTTTTAGGTTACTGAGATTAAAAAATCTTTCCATCTCAGTTTTTTCGTATAACTGTGATGAAAACTATAGTTTATAACATTTTATTACGCTTTTACAAAAAGTGAGATATTTTTAGTTTTTGTACCGTGATCTTTATATCATTTTGTAGTAGTTTAAATGTTTTTAAAATTAACAATATTGGTACAAAAAATGGCTTACAATGGTATAATCAAACTTAGCAACATCCTTAGAAATAATCAAATTTTAGATTTTGGATAACCAAAACTAGCAACCTTTTTCAATAATCAAAATTTGTGGACCCTGCATCACATAAGTTAACTGGTTCCAAAAGTTGTATACACGCGTGTTTCAACTGGAATTTTCTTCATCTCTTCTTCGCTTGCTCTATATCTGTTTCACTTCACCTACAAATTTGTTCTCTTTCTTTCTCTCAAAAAGTGAAGCTCAGAGTTCTCGATCGTCTACAATTCAACCCAGCGTCGCCGGATTAAGGTATTTCACTCTTCTTTCTCATTTCTATTTTATTCTTTTTTTTCCAAAATTAAGGGAGGGAATCCATATATTTTTGCCAAAAAAAAAAAACGTAATGGAGGAGATGAATGACGGGAAACAAATGAGGAGAGAGAGAGAGAGTGAGTGAAATTATAATGGATCCCTTATTTCGGTTATGGACATGAAGTGACTATTGTATATTTTAATATTGTTAAGCGTAACAACCTCTTAAATGAATATACAAAAGTTGATGTGTCTACTTTTAATTATTCATTTTTTATTATACCATTGTGGATGACCTTATTTTCTTATGGAAAATTCAGCATGGCTCCTTTCTTCTCACCAATGAGTGTTCCTTTTTCAGCATGGCTCCTTTTGTTCAATGTTATGCCGATATTGACCCTGACTTTGCCCTATTTTTTTTTTTATCTTCACTTCTATTCATTGATTTTCGTTTATCATTTTTCTCCCTTCTCATCAGCTTCAAAACTAAATTTTTTTGGTCATCTCTCTCTCTCTCTCTCTCTCTCTCTCTCTCTCTCTCTCTCTCTCTCTCTCTCTCTCTCTCTCTCTCTCTCTCTCTCTCTCTCTCTCTCTCTCTCTCTCTCTCGGGAATGGCCCTCACGCCGGCAGGCAACAAACCCTCCGAGTAAAATTAGAAAACTAATTATACAATACTGTTCAAATTTGAGAATACTTTATAATATATTGGTGTTGTAAACATCTGTTTCCTCCAAATCAATTACATTGCGTCACGTCTTTAATATAGTGGTCCCAATTAATAGAACACGACGAGATGGCACAATCTAATTAATTTGGAAGAAATAAATGTTTACACCGACGGTGTCAGTGGCGGCTCCAGGATTTTATAATAGGGTGTTCAAAAATTACCTTAACTCTACTAGTTGATTTATTTACCAATAATCTATGTACAAAATTTCATAAATTAGTATAAATAGTTCGTTAAAAAAATATAACTTATGTTCTAAAAAACTTAACTATCAAAACGAGAACTCAATATATATATATATATGACAAAAATAATAGTTTTTTTGAAAGTTGTCGTATTGCGTACTAGACAGTGTTTCAAAAATGAAGGGGGTAAAATTTTACAGTTGTCCTAGAAGAGTTCTCATATTTTGTGTCAACGTTTAACCAACGTATTATATACTAAAACCCTTTTGAAAGAAATTGTTGTGAGTATGTTGGGATTGACCTTTTCGAAAATATGTTATTCTTTAGAATGACATGATGAGATTTTTTTATCGTAGTTTTAAATTCGAAGGAATATTATTCAAGTTGACGGGATTTTGCAACGTAGTTGAATTTTTTATAACTTTTCTCCGTAATTCTATAAGATAACTAAACAAAAAATAGTTATTGTCATGACTCATGAATGCGAAATTAATAGATTTACCATCGATAATAAAGATGGAGAGAGAATGCAGAACATACTACTTGCCCCCTATAGATTCTTCTTTTTCTCTTTCTTTTTTCATTATGATTGTGAGGTGTATTTGGATTGTGATTGAGTGTTTAATTGATTTTGGGTAGGGTGTTCAATTCTTTTTGGGTTAGGTGTTCAAGGCTATTACAATTGGGTGTTCATTGACATTTGGGTTAGGTGTTCAAAGTAAGGTTAGTCCAAATTTTTTACATGTATTCTAAGCAAAAAAAATTATTTTGGGTGTTCAATTGACCATGGATTCCTCAACGTGGAGCCGCCTCTGGACGGTGTAATAATTTAATCTCTTCTAGCTCATCTCTCTCTGGAAGACTAAAGACTTCCCGTTCTAATTTTTCTGTAGAAATAAATCCATTCAAGAATTAGGTTTCAGATGAACATTTGTAATTTGGCTCCCTTTCTTCTTAGCAGTCAGTGTTCTTCGCTTTTTTTGAAAAATTTAGCAATCAGTGTTCAAAGTCATTACCGATATTGACTTGGACTTAGTGAGTTCCACATGTTTACGTGTACTTTTCTTTACCGATATCGACTTTTTTTTTTTAAATCTCAGCACACCGATTCTTCTCTTTTTTTGGAAAATTTAGAAATCAGTGTTCAAAGTCATTACCGATATTGACTTTGACTTAGTGAGCTCCACATGTTTACGTGTACCTTTCTTCACCGATATCGACTTCTTCTTTTTTTAATCTCAGCACACCAATTCTTCGATCTCTTTTTTTGGAAAAATCAGCAATCAGTGTTCAAAGTCATTACCGATATTGACTTTGACTAAGTGAGCTCTTAACTGATATCAACTTTTTTTTTTAATCTCAGCACACCGATTCTTCACTTTTTTTTTGGAAAATTCAGCAATTAGTGTTCAAACTCATTACCGATATTGACTTTGACTTAGTGACTTCCACATGTTTACGTGTACTTTTCTTCACCGATATCGACTTTTTTTTTTTTAAAATCTCAGCACACCGATTCTTCTCTTTTTTTGGAAAATTCAGAAATCAGTGTTCAAAGTCATTACCGATATTGACTTTGACTTAGTGAGCTCCACATGTTTACATGTACTTTTCTTCACCGATATCGACTTCTTCTTCTTTTTTTAATCTCAGCACACCAATTCTTCTCTTTTTGTGGAAGAAGCAGCAATAAGTGTTCAAAGTCATTACCGATATTGACTTTGACTTAGTGAGCTCCACATGTTTAGGTGTACTTTTCTTCACCGATATCGACTTCTTCTTTTTATAATCTTAGCACACCAATTCTTCTCTTTTTTTGGAAAAATTAGCAATCAGTGTTCAAAGTCATTACCGATATTGACTTTGACTTAATTAGTGAGCTCCACATGTTTACATGTATTTTTCTTCACTAATATCGACTTTTTTTTAATCTCAGCACACCGATTCTTCTCTTTTTTTTGGAAAATTCAGCAATAAGTGTTAAAAGTCATTACCGATATTGACTTTGACTTAGTGAGCTCCACATGTTTACGTGTACTTTTCTACACTGATATCGACTTTCTTTTTTAAATCTTAGCACACCGATATCGACTTGGAAAAGTATTTTCTTTTATCTTCTCTTTTCTTGGAATATATAAATATTCATCCTCTTTATCCATGCCATGTAAGAATTCATCCCACCCTTTTTTTATGCTTATGATTTCATCCTTTTACTGTGTGAATTACCTTTTTTACCCTTTTCACTATTTTTAGGAATATAACATGATAAATTGACCATATCTTTGCATTTTTTCTTCATTCTTCAAGTTGGCCAACAGAATTTTGAGATGTAAATATTTATGATTTCATCCTAAAATTCTTGGCCTATATAGACAAGAATTTTGGGATGTAAATTATTTATGATTACATCCTAAAATTCTCGGCGTATTGTTTGGGATGTAAATTACTTATGATTTCATCCCAAATTTCTCGGCCTATATAGACAAGAATTTTGGGATGTAAATTACTTATGATTACATCCTAAAATTCTCAGCCTATTGTTTGGGATTTAAATTACTTATGATTTCATCCCAAAATTCTTGACCTATATACAGATAAGAATTTTGGGATGAAAATTACTTTTGATTTCATCCTAAAACTGTTGGCCTATATAGACAAGAATAATTTTGGGATGTAAATATTTATGATTTCATCCTAAAATTCTTGGCCTATATAGACAAGAATTTTGGGATGTAAATTATTTATGATTACATCCTAAAATTCTCGGCGTATTGTTTGGGATGTAAATTACTTATGATTACATCCTAAAATTCTCGGCCTATTGTTTGGGATGTAAATTACTTATGATTTCATCCTAAAATTCTCAGCCTATATAGACAAGAATTTTGGGATGCAAATAAAAGTATTTGTACATCCCAAACTATCCTTATATGAATTGGTCCGCGCAGCGGCTTAATAAATTTCGCTGGACTAGTTTCATGGTAAACGGTCCAAATAATTAACCATGAAATAGTTTCATGGTAAATGGTCCAAATAATTAACCATGAAATGATAAGAACAGATAGACATATTTCTTGGTAATTGAACAGACAGACATACTATGAAATTGAAAAGCTTGTATTACATATATGGTTTAAAATCAGAAGGGCAATAGCGGTATTAAAAGTATGAGAAGGACGAAATCATAAGTTACTGAAAAGGATATGATGAATTCATAAGTGAAGAGGTTAATAAGGACGAATTTTTAAATCTCCCTTTCTTTAATAGTATTGTTTACTATCATAGTAGGAGTATCTTTTAGGGAAATTGCAAATCAGAGGCAAAAGAGGTGACGGATCCGAATCCTCTACGAGGATCTCTCTGTGTGAGGATCTTCTGAGACAGGATGCCAAGAAATCCAATGGTCCAAAAAAAAAAGTTCTGCAGCTGCCAGGTCATAAAATTTGTTTAAAACAACATCGTTTAATGAATTATCTCTTAAATGGTTTTTTTTTGTCACAAGTGTGAAGATTGTATTGATAAATGCCAGCGGTACTTACAAAACGGAGATCATTACAAAGAACTTGGACAAAGCCAAACTAATCGTCTAACAAATACAAAATAAGTAAATCACAAGACAATCAATGTCTTTCATCCTAATCCAGTTATGGCCTGACGCAACAGCGACACTTTTAAACTACCTAATTAGGAGTCTCAAACAAGAAAAAGTGCAAAGTTAAGGATAAAAGACACCAACTACCTAGACGATCAGATGCACTTCACCCAAGTATGAACGCACCAATAAACTCCCAAGATCTACAGATTTGCCAAGCCGTCATGGGTTGCCTCGTCAAAGACATCGTGTATGGATAGAACGCTGAAGCACAGATATCGGTATGAAGCAACCTCGATTGAGAGAACCCGATCTGTAGACAAAATTCGTCCAAAGATGAAACTAATAGTCTGAGGCTTATTCAATTATCATTGAATGGATCTTTTGGTTTTTTCCTTTTCTCTTTCCTAGGTCTTTTATGGACTTCAATCTTTGAAGTGTATATTCGACCTTCCCTCGATGTACTCTTTGTCGAGTTTCTTAATAAAATCTTGTTGCTTATCAAAAAAAAAAGATGAAACTAATAACTCTCGTTGAACGAGAGACAAAACTCTCGTAGAACGAGAGACACAACTCTCACAGATCAGACGACAAGTCATTGATCTGGAGAGACGAAAGGAAAAAAACAAAAAAACAAACAAAGGGAGTTGGTGGTACCATAACCTCCCCCTCCTGCCGCCGCACACAAATATGGAACCCATGGGAGGAGGGGAAGGGAGAAGATGAGTTGTGGTGGCTAGGGTTGAGAGAGAGGAAGAGAGAGAGATAGGGGGTTTCTTAAATGGTTACAACTCTCTTTCTTTAACGAAGTCTTCTCCGTTAGTTCCCCGTTTTATGGGAGTTTTTTTTTTCTTTTTCTAAAATCGTTTCAGCAACCCACGTTTTGGGCTGAAAACGAAGGAGAATTTCTAATCGAACATTTTGTTTTAGGGTTTCGTTTGTTTGGGCGTAAAATATTTTCTGGTAAAATGTTTTACCTATTTTTCGGTATTTGGTTGTATAAAAATTGAGGAAAACATTTTACATGTAAAATATTTTCCATTAATTAGATGAAAATGACTTATCCTTAAATCTTCCGTAAGTTATTTTCCAAAATAAACACGCTGCCTTCTACTACAATTCTCATTGCTCAGTTTCCTTGATAATTAATCCTAACCCACATTCAATTCCAATATTCTCAAATCTCTCCACCGTTTAAGCATCTTCTCTCTCTCTCTACACTATTTTATCAATTTCTGAAAGTATTTTTCAAGTGTCAACTAAACACTGAAAAATAAAATTTTAAAATTTATTTTTTGAAAAACATTTTACATCCAAACAAAACAAACGGAGCCTTAATATTTCTAATCATAACTTTTTCTTTCTCTCTCTGGCAATAACCGAGGCAAGTGATCAACGGATACCCGAAATCCAGATTCGTTGAATACGATAAATATGGATTCGTTGAATACGATAAATCCGGATTCGTTGGAGGGGGGCAACTGAATATATACACTAAAATTGTACACGAGATCTGCAAATTGAAAGGGAGCGGTGGACAAACTGAGGTGTTCAAGCTGTTGTGGGAAGCAGCTGTTGGGGTCTTTGATGTGAATTAATTGGGATTTTTAATTGATATTGGTGAGTACTGTAACTTGGACGGAATAGGGGAGGTTGAGGAGAGTGGCTGCGGTGGAGCTTGGAGAGCAAGAGAGATGGAACCCGGGATAGCCACAATGAGGTGGATGGTGGTTCTTTAGACGGAATGGTAATCGGATTGTAGAACCGTGATTGGAGCGTGTTGTTGAAGTGCAATCGTATTGGGCTGGATAAAGAAGAGAATAAAGTAGGAGTATATGGACAAGGATACCGGGGATACTAAGCCCCATGGTATCCTTTCGGTCTGTTTCTCATTTTTTGGCTATTTTCTGATCACATTTGGATGATTGATTCCGTTCATTTGGTAGAGTTCGATGAAGACCATAATCATACCAAAAATTGTGTTCATCGAACTTTATTTGATACATAAACGGCACACGTGAAAATTAAAAAAACTGAGTCCAAAAACACACTGAATCAAAACCCAGATTTAGATTTTTTGCGATTTTCACGTGTGCCGATCATATATCAAATAAAGTCCGATGAACACAATTTTTTGAAAGATTAAGGTCCTCGCCGAGCTCTGCAAAATTAATGGATCCGATCATCCAAATGTGATAAAAAAAATGACCGAAAAAATAAGAAACAAACCGGAAAGGATACCATGGGGATTGGTATCCCCGGTATACCTAAAAGTTTCTCACATGTTACTACTCCTATATAAAATCTTTCTCTCAGACTCTCTCTTACTACTCCTATATAAAATCTCTCTCTCTCTCTCTCTCTCTCTCCCTCCCTCTCTCTCTCTCTTAAAGTCCAAGAGTAAAGACTTCCAGTTCTAATTTTGCCATAGAAATAAATTCGTTCAAGAATTAAAGGTTTTAGATGAACGTTTGTGTGGCTCCCTTTCTTCTCTTCAAAGTCTTCAATCAGTGTTCTTATTCTTTTCTTGTGGAAAATTCAGCATGGTTCCTCTCTTCTCAGCAAAGAGTGTTATCATTTTCTTGTGGAAAATTCAGCAATCAGTACGTGTTCAAAGTCAGTATCATCGTTTTCTTGTGGAAAATTCAGCAATAAGTATGTGTTCAAAGTAGTACCGATACGGACTTTGACTTAGTGAGCCCCGCATGTTTACACGAACTTTTCATCACCGATATCGACTTGGGAAAGTCTTTTCTTTTATCGTCACTTTTCTTTAGTTTCGTTTATCATAGTACTACAAGTATTTTCCCTTATCTGAATCTCTCTCTCTCGTTTGAGGGAATAATGGCCCTCGCGCCGGCGGGTAACAAACCCCTTCTTCTCCTTCTTCTCCTCCTCCTCCTGTTTTCAGTAACCTGCAGCTACGGTAATCAAAACAAGCAATTTATCAATTCCTGCGGAGACATCCGCAACATCAGCTTCCCTTTCCAATTACAAGGCGACCCATCCAACACCTGTAACGACGAAAATTACACTCTCTCCTGCGACGAAAACAATCGCACAGTCCTTCACCTCTTCTCCGGAAAATACTACGTCCAATCAATCACTTACACCAGGTACTACTTTGTAATCAGACTCGTCGATGTAGTTATCCAAACCAACGATATTTGCTCCTCTTTCCCTCTCTCCTCTTTATCCGTTCTCGATTTCCACGATGGGGTGTTTGGGTTCGATGCGGTGTTTCAGAGCTCGGTCATGTTCCTCAGTTGTGAAAACCCAGTCCAATCTCCTGTTTACAAAAACAGGACGGGTTGTACTAATAACACCGGAGAAACAAGATTCGGAAATGGGCACTATTCGTATGTTGTGGCGGGAGATGTTAGCATTTGGGAGGTTGCCGATTCGTGCACGGTAGAGAAGTTACACATTTCTTCGTCGCCGTTGATCAGAGAAAGGGGATCGAAGTTGTCGCTGTTGGATTTCAATAGGGAGTTGGGGTATGGGTTTAATGTTTTGTATGAGTTTTCCTGCACAGAATGCAGGGAAAGGGCTTCCTGCTTCGGGGATTCTGTGAATGTTACAGCTGCCGTTTGCGACGGTGTTTGCTCTGACGACGGTTATTCCTTTAACTTTGAAGGTTTATACGGATCCGCAACCAGCCCCAGGCCTCCCTTCATTCCCTTTTTAAGTGAGTGAAATATTCTGATCCCTTACTAATCTCCATTAACTTTTTGTCTAGTACTTTTTTTTCGGTATTTTTTTTACTATTCGTAAACTTTTGTTTAGTTTTCTGTCATAATTTTTGGAATTAATCATTTATCTCAACGAGTGAAGTAAAAAAATAAAAATAAAAATATGGACCAATATTGTTGGAAAAGGTTCATACACGACGGCGTTTTAGGGGGGGAAAAAATGGTTGTTTGGTAATTTTTGGCTTTTAGTGACCTTTTTTTTTTATTTGGTCATAATGTTTTACATTTTAGACACCTCTTGTCAAAATGGATTATTAATTCAAAAAAATATGATGAAAATCTAACATAAATTTAAAAAAAAAACAAAACACGCGAAACGAAAAAAGACCAAAAAAAAAAGTTAAAGAGAATGGTCAGTTTTCTTACCTCATTAAAAAGGCTTACCGCCAAGAAAAAATTTCAATGAGTAGATAATATGGGACGATACAGCCTGCAACTTTAACGTATATTTTTTTGTCTTTATTCAAAAAAATTTAGATTTCGATCGTAATTTTTTATTTTTTTAATTCCTCTCATCATGATGAAGCAAGAATTCACAAAAAAATTGACAAAAACTAATGAATACAAAATTTTTTTGAATAAAGACAAAAAAAAAAAAAAACTACTTGGCTTATTAGGCCAAAATAGACCTACTACAATACTGTTCTCAATATGACTGGCTGGTGGTTGTTGTTCCTGTAAGTTTATTAATCCAGTGCAAGGATGGCCTCTAACTCAGACAATTAATAAAATAAAAAAAAAGATAAGAGAGAATGGTCAGTTTTCTTACCTGAACTTAAATCTTAGGATAGTGGGATATGTGTCCCCAAATTGGATATGGGTTTGGGGACACGTCCTGAACACTTGTTTGTCGTATATATAATATATTAATTGCATAATTTTTTCAAATTATGTACCCTAAATCATATTTAGTAATGTATTTAAACAAGAAGAGGTTAAGAAAAATATGTTTTTGCTATTTTCTTATTTTCAAATTATGTACCGCAAATCATATCTAGTAATTCTTTTAATTTTATTTTGTGATATGGAATATAGTAAAAGTTTTAAAATTTTCTTCCGATGCATGAAGCTTTTGGAAGCAAGCGATCACCCATGCATGAAGCTTTTGTCATTGCTTCCTGGTGATTAATTTGCAAGACTTGTTGAACGTTCTTCTAGTTTTAGATGCACTTTTCATCACCTCTTTTTTCCATGACTTCCCGAAATGCCCACCATCGGCCTTTCTCCTCCGAGTCTTGATTTTTCATGTCGTTTCAGTCGTTGCGGTCAACTGGGAAGAAAGAAATGAATGAATGCTCCTAGAGGTGTCAAACGTGTCGTGCCGTGCCATGTCCGTTTACTTAATCGTACCGTACTTTGTCGTTTTCAATCGTATCGTGTCATGCAGGCCCATTTACTTAAATCGTGGCGTGCCATGCTGGCTCGTTTAAATAATCGTTTCGTACCATTTTTAAATCGTGTTGTGTCGTGCTCGTGCCGGCACATCACCAACCGATTTTCGTCCGGAAAAAATCTTCCCAAAAAGCCAACATTCCCGTGTCGTTTTCAAAAATAGTTGTAAAAAAAAAATGCAATGTATTGATTATAACTTACAAGTTTATAGTTTAGTTTCGTTTGTCACAACTCACATAATTAACTAAAACAAGCTTAAAATTTTTTGAAATTCCTTAAGCTTTTTAACCCAAGCTCGAATAAGTGCATGAACTCTTGTCAAGGCTCTTTTTTCTTTTGGAACAATTTCCGTTTTATAAAGGGACGAGCCCAAAAAGTTAAGGGATGGGTGGGGATGGGGCAGATATAGTGATGAATGATGATGGTGCATGATTGGCGGGTGAGATTAATGCTGTAACGTGGTGGTCCTGGTGGAGGTTTGGCTTGCAATGGTGTTGGATGTTTGTGGTGGTGATGGTGGCAAAGGCGGGTGATTTCTATGGTTTGCCTTGCAATGGTATTTTGTGTTAATTGCAATTGTGTGGCTACCTTACAAAGGCCCCGTTTTTATACAATAAAATTATATAATATATATTAGTTGTTCCATTTAAGAGCACAACTTGATTATTGGCCTTGGTGGTGTGTGATGTGTGCAAAGATCTTGGGAATTGGGTTCGGTTCCATGAGGTTCTTTTTTGAAACCATTTTTTTTCTTATTTATTATTAGATTTAGCCATTTTCATTTAGGATTAGATAATAATAATAATAATATACGACTCTTGCACTTTTTGTATTAAATTACTTATGCTTTAGCCTTTTTTTCTTATTTATTGATAGGTTTTTTCAATTTTATTTTTTATCTTGTAATGTCAATTTTACAAACAAAACCCTATTGACTAAAATAAAGTAATAAACTAAAATAATTCATTTTCACTAAATAAAATTTGACTCTTTTTTTATAAAGTTAAAATTCTTTGTTGTTTTTCCGTGCCTCATGCCTGTGCCTATGCCCGGCTAGAATCATGCCATGCCCGTCCCACATCCGTACCGTGCCCGTGTCGTGCCGTGGCAGGCCAACTTTTGTGCTGTGCCCGCCCACTTTAGTGCGTGTGTCGTGCCCCATGCCCACTAAGACCGTGTCATGTCCTGTCGTGTCAGGCCAAGATCGTACCTGTGACGTGTCGTGAACATGTCTGGCCAGGACATTTGACACCTCTAAATGCCCCCAAAGGACGATTGTAATAAATAACCAAATAGAATACTTGGAATCAATACAAAATTGAACGTAGAAAAAACTCAATTTGTAAATGTCTATAGACTAGAGAAATCGATTGAATATTAAGCAAGAGATAAATACCAGCTTTCCTCCGCCCTTAGGGTTGTAACGACAGCAAGAGTTAAGGATCTTTGTTGCTCCTTGTTACATAGTATAATATTCGATAAAATATTATTATCTTTTATTAAGATAATTAATTTAATAGTTAGACATCTATGATATGCACATTCTCACATGGCTAAATATTTAATCTCTTTTTTTCTCCCACAGGGTATGGACCTTCTGTGCTCATTTGGGTGGCCACGATCATAGGTAAGAGTAAGACCTTATACTTCCTATGAACCTGTCTACGATGAACCACAGTAAGTACATGTCTTAATAGCCCCAAAATAAATGAACCAAAAGGATGGAGTACATGAAGGGTCAAATGAAATGTGACATACAAATAGTATATGAATAAGTACGTGTGTGTGCATATTTCTGTTTGAAGAATGATCCCGTGCAAATGAATGTAATTCCAAGACAGCAAAGTTTTGATATTGCTACTTAATTTTCTATGACTGAATAACACAGGACTGGTCTTCGCAGCAAGGGTTCTATGTGTACCATGTGTGTTTTGGTTTTTAGTCATCAAGTTCAGAACAAGACATTTATCCACATTTGACAGCATAGAAGGTTTCTTACGAAGTCAAAATAACCTCGCGCCCATAAGGTACTCCTACTCGGACATCAAGAGGATGACCAATGGGTTTAGGGACAAGTTGGGGGAAGGAGGCTATGGGTCTGTATACAAAGGAACGCTCCGAAGCGGCCCTCCTGTAGCAGTTAAAATGTTAAGCAAGCCCAAAGCTAATGGACAAGAATTCATCAACGAAGTTGCTACCATTGGAAGGATTCATCATATCAATGTTGTTCAGCTAATTGGATATTGCGCCGAGAGGTCTAAGCGTGCTCTTGTGTATGATTTCATGCCTAATGGGTCTCTTGAGAAGTACATCTCTTCTCCAGATGCCAAATTGTCCTTGAGTTGTAAGCAAATGTACGAGATTTCTCTAGGCGTGGCTCGAGGCGTTGGATATTTGCATCAAGGTTGTGACATGCAAATCCTGCATTTTGATATAAAGCCTCATAACATTCTCCTTGATGAGAATTTCACGCCAAAAGTTTCCGATTTTGGGCTTGCGAAATTGTATCCGACAAATGAGAGCACTATAACAATGACTGCAGCTAGAGGAACCTTGGGTTACATGGCTCCTGAGTTGTTCTACAAAAATATTGGGGGCGTTTCCTATAAAGCTGACATTTATAGTTTCGGAATGTTGTTGATGGAACTAGCAGGCAGGAGAAGAAATTGGAATTCATCAGCTAATTCAAGCCAAGTTTTCTTCCCTTCATGGGTTTATGATCAATTCGCGGAAGGAAACAACCTGCAAATTGGAGAGACTACAGAGGAGGAGAGCGAGATGGTAAAGAAGATGATGCTAGTTGCTTTATGGTGTATACAAATGAGGCCTAGTGACCGTCCTTCCATGAACAAAGTTGTTGAGATGCTTGAAGGAAATCTCGAATTGATTCACACGCCTTCGAAGCCTTTTTTGTATTCGCAGGCCATGCCGGCTGAGAATAATGGAATGAACATAATGTTGCCCAATCTGTCAGGTGCCTGTTCGGATGCTATGACTAGTGAGATAACTGGGCGCTAACTCTCAAGACTAAATATCCTAGTTTGAGGGTTTATGCTGATTCTATATGATTTTGATTGATGGTGTTAAAAGACGAGACTATCGATTAGTTTAATGTCATGTGCTTTTCTGGGTGTATTAGCATTTGTAGGCGACTGCTTAAGCAAACCTTGTACCTTGGTTATGAATCAAACAAGGGGAACAATTACATTGTTAAAGTTATATCATTGTTTGTACTGAGATCAAGAATTGTCTCTTAGGCCCACTGGTCTTATGTTTGCACCATTTGTTTTAAATAGAAGCTGGAGAAATTTTTAAAACTTGATAGAATCAGATTTTCTGAGACCCTGGAGTTTATTAGTATGTTCCTTTGTTTTAACCCAGTCAAATTCTAAAGCATTCAATCAAAACCGTTTTTCCAACAGTTGTGCAATCGTACTTAAGTGCAATGAGGGTTATGGGTTCAATTCCTACACAGAATACATTGATATTCTTCTTGGTAATAGGTTAGGTTGGGTTGAGTTGGGGTTAGGGTAATGTAGCTTCTTCTGGGTTAGTGTAATGTAGCTTCTACTAAAATAAGAATCATTAGAATTTCTATAGCATTCACGTTTCAAGAATGGGAATAGTATTTGCATCAGTCTCCCTAAATTTTGGACGAAATCGTACTAAAAAGTCAATTTGTTACTTTAACTAGTCACTTTTTAGAATGTCTTATGCATACTCTTTATTCAACCTCCATTCAATTAATATATTGAGACACTTTGAGGAGTCTGATAAATGGTAGATTTAGACTTTTTATCCCTAGTTTGACGCAGTTGTTCCCAAATACGAACCGTCAATATATTTAACACAATGCAATCAACACAACTGTATGATGAGTCGTTCGATGCACATGGGTTCACGTGCATCAAATGACTTATCATACAGTTGTGTCCAGAATTGTGTTTTAAAATTGTGTTGGTAAGGCTTTTGACGGATTTAATCCATTCACTTTCTTGTCACCATGCATGAAAACTAAGCAGACAATAAATGTACTCTGTCTTGTCTTCAACCCACATAATCGGTAGCTTCTGTACACCCCTAACTCGCATTTGTTTTCCAATTTGTAGTGAGTAACGGCTATTGAAGATTTGTTTGCAGACATTGGTAAATTTATGACTCTGCATAGACAACTACGAGAGTTCCCTTAAAATTTCAGAAGGTTAATTAGGAGAAGTCTTTTAGGTTTAGGTTTTGTACAATAGGGACGGAAATATGATCTTAGGCTCGGTTTTATCGAACAAAAATAATTTGTTCATGCGTCTACCTATGTCTGATTATGTGTTTATTATACGGAGATGTTTTCTTCTTTTTTTTGCGGGGCATGAGATTAACAATTTGAATCATTGTTGTGGATTCGAATGCTCACTAAATAGAAATTTAGAAGCATACGAAAAGATTGTGGATTGGAGTAAGAGCTGATCCGACAGGGGCTTTAAATATGACTTCTGGACTGAACCTATTCTGATTCTTTATTACCCTTTATAGACCAAAACTGCAATATTATACTAATCACTCTGTTCTATCCAAATTCCTTTGGTAATGTAAATGAATTGCTTATCCCAGCATCTGGCTCTAGTCACCAACTCCTTTTAGAATTTTAAATAAAATCCTGAGGTTAGGGAATATTGAACTTTCATTTCTTTATTGAGATGCTTATAATTAATGTTGTTGCTCTCAACAAATGTATGTTTAGCTCTAAGTTACTAGAAGGATGGCGCACACACTGCGTGCATGGACACCAAACACAAATAGTGAGAGAGCAGTGATAGTGGGTGATTTTTTTTATTTGTTTACTGTTTTATCGTCCCGTGAAGAAATCAGGTGAGCCCAAATTGGGTTCCTCTTTTTTTTTTCTCTTTTTTTTTTTTCAAATGATAGGATACTTCATTGATAATAATGAAGAAAATACATAGAACGGGAAGTCATCTCAAGAGAGGGGGATATAGCAACCACAAAGGAGGCCTAAACACCATGCAGAACATCCAGGACCTCACACAACCAAATGCGCAAAATAAATGGAGTATATCTCCAATCAGCGTAACACCAGACAAGTGACCAACAAAACCAACAAAACACCCACATAGGGATGAGGGAAGCCCTCAAAACGGGAGAGAAAACATAAAAAAAACAAAAACATCAACAAATAAAAAACCTAAAATCAACCGCCCAAAAATGCTGGTCAAACCGCTGCCCGGAACCTCAATCACCACAGCAGCCACACCCCACCGTACAGCGACATCAACTACTACCTCCGTCCCAAAAAACTACGACTTCATCAGGGCGAGAATCTATGCGCCGCCCAGAGCGATGAGGAAGGGGCCGGCCTGATAACAACAATGCAACTGCAGGAAGATCGGACAGAAAAACACACAGTAAGGAAGATTTGAACGAGGAGCACGTAGGCGGACTGCTTTGATGAGGAAGATCGGAAGAAGCCTCTATCACTTGGCATCAGCATCCCACAGGCAAGATCAACATCGAAACACACCGAGTTCAGGGGGAGAGATCAGAAGTGGAAAGAGAGAGGAAGGGGGGAGGCGCCGCCCCTCCCCCAGGAAAACCCTAATCTTTGAAACTCAGAGAGGGAGAGAGAGAGAAAGAGAGAGAAATTGGGTTCCTCTTTACATACTAAAAAATATATTTTATTTTTTTCGTTTTTAGTGGGTTAGACAAATGATAAGAACATCATATATGTATTTGTGAAATATACTACTTTTGTGTGCTTAACAATCAAAATGAATTCAGTATCGAGAAATTTTATTGTTCTCTTTGTGCAACTCTGTTTATTACGCTCTTTTTTGTTGCAATGTGTTTGTGACACCCAACTTTGGTTGGGCAACTAGCAGCGAAGTTGGGCATTCAGAGAGTTTCGGAGGACGAATAGGTGGGTGGGTTACACATTTCACATTACTTATTGACAAATCGTAATGAGGCCTTTTTAAAAAGGCAAGGTAAGTGACCAATTGAAAAGTCCATTGGCTTGGCGCATGACCAAAGTGAACTATTTGTACAAGGGGATTATCAAAATTTGCACCAACCGAAGTGTGTTCCTAAGTAAGAGATTGTAAAATCCTGGTTTGACTGTGTGTTAGCTGTGAGCACGGGCATCTGGGATTGGTAGGGATTCTTGGTGTACATATGGATAAGTGATCACAAGTCCTACATCGTTTGGTCGATGCAAAGTTTAGCGCTATTAGCAATAGATCATGATCTTCCTTGTACAAAGTCTTTTAACTCCGTGAGGGCGCCAAAGCCATGTGAAACTTTGCAGATACGCATGCTCGTCTTGCAGCAATGCAAGGGTGGGTGATGGATTGGAAATTTCCATGAGTCACGATGGAGTGATGGGTGTAAGGTAAACAATAATTTTACAGCCACACACAAACACGCAAATAATTACACATACTCACTCACGTAACATGTGTAGAATTAGGTAAATTGACAGTCCACATCTCTCATCAATAATGATAACGAATACAGTAGGAATCCGATTCCTACTGCCTTTCTGTGCAATTTTTCCCTCTCATAAATTCAATGATCAAAACTTTAATAATCCATATCCAGTAAGAAAGAAAACGACTCTATGCCTTTTTTGGGTACAATCCGAATCCCTAGTGTTGTGTGTCAAAAGCTCGAACAATTTTGATACCTTTTGGGTCTCCATCAGTGTTGAATAATGAAGCAGGAGGAGTAATTAAACCAAGCATGCGTGCCTATTTGCATTTCTCATTTTTGTCAAAAGCCAAAGTGACTTTTTGTTTCACCAATTGGACGAAAAGCCAAACCCATATATATAGTGACACAGTTTCTAGATACCCACATGACAAAATGGGCATAAATCGTGTGGTCATTAAACTCTCTTTTACCATTTCCATTTGCTGACCCTAAGATTGTGTAAGGTGGAGTCGAGTGTTTCACCTTTAGAGATGCCTTTTCTTGTAGGCTGTTTGACCTCTGCAAATTTACATTTTCGGAGTTAAAAACGGATCGATGGGCAGATGAGGGCGGACGATAAGCCCTACCCAAGTTAAATTCGTTGCTGAACAATATTTACGCCAAGGCTTTTGCCAAATTCGACACAAGATTTCAAGAGTCAGCTTCTCTCTCTCTCTCTCAATCTCTTTTACATCTCAGAGCGAAATTGCCCAATTGTGATACTTGATATCGTAGCAAACTAAGAAATGACCTTCACCTTAAAAAAGAATACAAGATATTCTAAGCCTCTAAAGATGGTGTCTTTTGACAAGAGAATGAGCCTCCTAAAGGGATGAATTTTTTCTGAGTTGTGAACCCCCATAGACTGGTATTTTTTTTATTTTTTATTTTGAATGGTAAGAACTTCAATAGATAATTTTGAAGAGAAAAACAACACAACAAATAAAGCTGCTACAAAATCTTATAATCTACACTAGTTCTATCAAAAAAATGTGTCACCAGTAACTGAATCATGAATTGCGTCAGAGCCATCGTAGTTAGCCAACGAACTTGTTGGGTATCCTTGCACTTAACTTTCGAGTTGCAAGACAAAAGGCTTGGAAATCTCTTGTCTAAGGCCGCATAGCAAAAATCTATCGGTAAAATTACCCTTGTTTTGTCCTCATATCTGCGTTACAACATTTAAACAATCAGTCATAATATATGCGTCAGTGTCATCGTGATGTGTAGACTATTTATTAACAGCTAGGAGAATTGCTAGAATTTCCATTTGGAAAGGGGCTTGAGCTGAGGTAGACATTTGTTTAACCACAGAACCATCAGGAAGGTAAGCTGGCTGTGAAACCAAGGCCACTCCAAGCTCTGCCTTCTTTCCAAGCGCCGTCAGTTAGGTGGGTTTGGATTAAAATGTTCTTATTCAAAAAAAAATTGAATTTGTTTGTTGGGAATTGATTTTGTCACTCCTTTTTTTTTTATTAATATCACTCTTCATCTCTCACAAAACAAATCATCTTATATAGATACAAAGGGGAGTGACATTAACAAAAAGGAGAGTGGCAAAATCACTCCCCTTGTTTGTTTTGCGTCAAATTTTTGTGATTTATTGATTCGTCTCAACGAGAGAAATTGGAAAAGCAATTTTTTTATCGAAACTCATAATTTTTTGAATAAAGACAAAAATAAGTCAATAAGACAGTTATTTTTACTTATTTTTTGTCTTTTTGAAAAAAAAAATATGAGTTTTGATAAAAAAAAATTTACTTTTCCAATAAGACGATTATTTTTACTTATTTTTGTCGAGACGAATCAATAAGTTACAAAAGTTTGACGCAAAATTAACAAAAAAAATTAAGTCGAAATGACTTTTGAAGCCAAACCGGCCCTAATTTCTTGCTGGGAAAAAGAAAAAACTTCTTGCTTTCTTGAAATTGCAACATTTTTAATTTTTCTTTTTAGTAATTAGGTGATCTCTTTACAATAAAGCCATATCCGTCGGTGGACTGACCAAATGATTTTAAGGAAACATAAACGTGATTGTGGTTCTTGTGCCCTGACATGGACTCCTCGTCCAATTTAGACCACAGCTATAAATGAAGAAGAAGAAAGCAACTTTGTTAATAATGAAAGCGGGGGGCCTTGTTGTGTGCACAGCACCTACTGTGTAATGAAAGCGGGGGGGCTTGTTGTTCAGTAGAATCAGTACGGTGCATACCTGTTGTGCACAATTCCAACCATCTGTTTGTGTTTTAGATGGTCAAGATTTAAATAAAAAAATTTGGGAAAGAGTTAAATTTTTTTTGAAAAAAATTCATTTAAATCCGGACCATTTAAAACACAGACGAACGACTGAGATTGTGCATAACAGGAATGTTGTGCGCCCATGCACAGGCCCTCTGGGTTCCTTTAATAATGTCATGAATGCTCTCAATTGTTTCTGGATCAAAAATGTTAGGATACATGATTCTTGGTACATGAAAATGTCAATGAAATGAAATGAACAGTCAAGATTCATAGTGATGTGAATCTGAACCTTTCATTTCATAGACATTTTCATGCGCCGAGAGTCATGTATTGTACCACTCCTCTTTCTGGATTGTAAATTTGTGAAAATATTTTACCCAATGAAAGAATGACAAGAAACGGTTTTGTACTTATCCAGCATCTATCTTTTCAGAAACTTTTGTATAAAGTGATAGTAATCAATTCACAACTTTATACTCTTCATCTCACCAGAAAATTAAGAGTTCAAGTCTTCTCACTTGGTATTCGTTCGTTTGAATTTGTTGAGATTGTTTCTTCCCCGAAAGTGGTTAACTGGTGGTTGGGTAGTCAAAGGCAGAGGTATATGGGGGGTGGGGGTGGCAAATGCCACTCCCGATTCCATGAAAAAATTACTTTACACTAAAAGGTAAAATGATTAGATACTTATCTGTAACTGAATAGCTTTTTTTTTTTACTTGAATGATGAATAAATAGCAACAAAAGAAATGAGCGACTCGAATCATAAAAATAATGTTTCAAATGAATTTCATTTAAAGACCACAAAATAGTTTAAATCAAGTTTTTATTCATTTTAACAAACAAACAAAAATGCCCGAGATAAAGTCAAAATTTTACTCTTAACTTTCCTTCGTGTTGTTACCAACATGTAAAATATACTAGTGAGCTCCATTTGAATAGTTCCACCTCTTAGCAAATTTCTGGCTCCATCACTACTTATTGTGATTGTGAAATTGTTTATCCCCTAATGGACTGAGCTTGTTCATTTTGGGTCTCAAAATTCTTACGCATAGTCGTTAATAAATTTTTTCCTTTCTCTCTCTTCACTCATTACTCTCAAAAATCTTCTTCAAAATCCAAACCTCCCTCAAAACTCATTACTCCCAATAAATTTTCTTGAAAATGAAGTTGCTTTTTTTATTTAATAAAAAAAGAGAAGTTCGTATTCACAAATTAAACAAAAATGCTATGGGTACATACAAAATGTACATACAATGTACATATAGATTTTGTGGGGCTCAAATCGGGTCCTACAAAAATGATCCGAACAACCCATTATTTTTAAAACATATTTTTATGGCTTCGCCCCCACAAATTCAGAAAAAATCCTTACCGATATCGGGTTGAGCTGATTTTTTACAGGGCTCCATAAAAATATGTTTTAAAAATAATGGGTGATTTGGATCATCTTTGTAGAACCCAATTTGAACCCCACAAAATCTATATGTACATTATATGTACATTTTGTATGTACCCATAGCAGCGCTCCAAATTAAACTAGCGTGACCGCCTCGTCACCAATTCTTTTGCCAAAATTCCCAAATTCACTAGCTAGCCAGGGACATCTCCGTCATTTTCCACTTTCCCCGCAGAGATATAAATACGCCATTTCCATCCAAACCAAACGAGCTCAAACCAGACTCCCCTAACCAGAAGAGAGAGAGAGAGAGAGAGAAACCCAAGTTCGAAACACAATAATCTCTCTCTTGAGTTCCTCTCTCTCCTCCATTGCTTTCGCTTCGTACTCACATAGATACATATTAGTAGTGTATCAGTGAGCCCGCTATTATCATCACGCAAGGTATATTTAAATCTCTGTTCGTTTTCCCATTCCCTCGTGTATTCTACTCTACGCTTTTAATTTCCTCCGTACCTTTTTAATTCGATGTCTATGCTTTGTTTCTTTTATTTTGCTAATTCGTCAAAGCAGATGGATTTCCCCTTTTTCTTTTTTGGCTTCATGTGTTTTTTTGGTTTTTTTTTTTGGGTGAACCCTAGCACTTTGGTTAGTTCCCGAGGAAGCTCTGGAAAAGGAAACGATGTCGTTTTCCTCTGCCGTTTGGTTTTTCGGTAAAAGATTTTTGCTGTTCACGATTCTACTTCAACTGTTACCATAATTCACCGTTTTAAGTTAAATTCGTAGTGTAATTAATACGTTTTCATCTGTTTTTAAACAAGTGAGGATTACTTTTCATGCCCAATGTTGTAAAGAAAAATTATTTTTATTATTTTTAATATCTTTTTCATGACTCACGTGCCCGGCAGCTTTGACGCACTTCGACTAATCTTGGGATCAATTCCATCGGCGAACCCATTTAAAGCAGAGCCTCCAAAGAAATTGATATCACCTAACAGGTTTCTAACGTGAGTCTTTAGGAGGAAGCAAACAACCACTAGACCAACCCATTTTTTATTTTTAAATATTAAGCCGTTAGGAAGATCTAGTTTGGATTTTTATAACAGAATCTTTATAAAATTCATTAACCTATATGTTGCTGCATGTGTTAAATTGATGCTGGAATTGCCATTCTTGTCCTTGCTTAGGCGAATATACGAGTGATTTGATTTGTGATTTCGTTGAATTTTGCTTTCTATATGTAGAAGATCGTATATTAAATGCTCTTGCTTCATTCTTCCCTATTGTACGTTTCTAAACTTCCTTTCTTGACTCTTCTTTATTTTGTTTCCGCTTTTGATATGTGTGCTTGGGTTAAATGTCTTATGTTCATTTTTTTCCTCTTTGTTGAACAGTTGAACTTGTGCAAATTCTTCTGGTATTCTTTTCAAGCCTCTCCTCCTTTGGGTTTGTGTTTTTAATTCTTGTCACCTGGTTGGCTTATTTTTCTTATGTTGTTAGTAGTTGCCCTTGTTTTGATTAGTTTTGTTTCATCGTTCAAGTTCATCACCTGATTATGACAAAAAGCATTACGAAAACGGGATTGAGTTTAGTGCTTATTTTAAGGGGGGAAACTTTTCATGACAATAACGATGTGAGGACGAGCTGAAATCTTAGCTATCCTTTTTTTGGGCTGGTCTTATCGTAGCTCTTTGCTTTCTTCTACATGTGTCTGTCTGCATGCATAAACCGTTTTTAAAGCTTTGTCGCACTGTAAGTCATTGGGATTTTCTCTGATTGCAATTAATTTTGGTTGTTAGAGACTGGATCCGCAGAAGAAAAAGGTAATACATGGAGGCTGGCGCAGGAAAAGGTTTGGAATGCCAGAAGATTATGGATGGGAAGGCGAATGATGCTGCCAATGCTTTGGATAAGGCTATTATACCTTCATGTTGCTTGAAAGCCAGGGCCTCAGACCCTGAGGTTGACGCCAAATGCCATTCAACAGTTGTCTCGGGATGGTTCTCCGAACCTCTGTCCTGCACTGGTCATTATTTTTAACTTCTTATCATATGTTTATGCCAGTGCATGTCCTGTAAAAATCTTTGTTTTCCTTCTATAGTGTGGTTTTTTGTTTTACTTCTACTATAAGTGTTCAGAAATGTTACCAACACAGAAAAATAGTGCACAGATCGTGCACTGATTGCGACGTGGGGCCCATTATGGGTCCCACAAAAATGATCCGAGCCATTGATTAAATTTAAAACATTTTTTCTAGGGTCACCGCGATAAATTAACTAAATCAGATACCTATAGATGCTCGATTCAATCATCTAACTTTTTCTTATCCTGAAATCTGAATGAAAAATTAATGCTTTGTTCTCTTCATTTCTCAAAAAGAATTTTTCGAAAAATTCCCACTAGATTCCTCCTACTTCCAACATTTCTCTCTCTATCTCTCTTCACTTATTACCCCTACTATTTTTCAAAAAAAAATTCAAAATACAATCCAAACACAGCATAAATGATTGAATCAAACACTTATAAGTATCGGATTGAGCTGATTTTTGGCGGAGACCCTTGAAAAAATGTTTTACATTCAATGAACAGATCGGATCATTTGGATAAGACACATAGTGGGCCACACACTACAATCTGTGCACAAAATCTGTGCACAGTTGCTGTGTGAGTAGCAGCTCTGGTAAGTGTTGGTGTTCCTTGACTTCTCTGACAAGGGTTACACTGACATTGTCTATGTTAGTTGTTCAAGAATTGTTTCACTGTTTATGTTAATGGGTTCGAGATTTTTCTCGTAGAGTACTAACTAATCTCATTTTTACAACATTTACTTTGACTAGAAATCTATGAAACATTTACTTTGACTAGAAATCTATGAAATCCTGGGATATTTTATTATCCAAACACTGCATATTTGGTCATCAGATATAAAGTCCAGTATGATGCTCATATCCATTTAGACAAACCGGATCCTTCGAGTATATGTAGTTCTCGTCTCACATATGCCTAGTAGTTACCGACCCTCATGTGTAGCGTTTGAAGAATGCAAGACTACCCATTGTCCACCTTGTCTAAACCCATGATCTCCCACAAGGCTCCAACCAAACGTAAATTACTCATAAACGTACGAAAACATTCCTTCAGCCTCACATTTCCCACAAACATTGTACATCAGTTGTTTGATCAAACGCGTCATAGGATACCGACCAAACATTGAACATCTTTCTGCAAGATAATAGATATCCGTGTCACAAGACTCGACATAAACTTCATGACCATCACCACTGAGGCAAGCGGCCCAAGTCGACCAGTACGCTCCTTCAACAGACACAACCGGTCTCGTTGAAGGGCAACTGAATAAACTAAAGTTGTACACGAAATCTGCAAATTGAAAGGGAGTACTGGTGGACAAACTGAGGTTTTGAAGCTGTTGTGGGAGGCATTTATTTGGGTCTTTGATGTGGGGATTCGTAATCGATATTGGTGACTAGAACTTGGATGGAATAGGGGAGGTTGAGGAGAGTGGCGGTGGTGCTTGGAGAGCAATAGAGATCGAACCAGGGATAGCCGCAGTGAGGTGGTGGGTTGTCCTTGAGGCAGAATGGGAAGCGGATTGTTGGACCATTTTTGTTTGTTTAGCTCTCTTTCTCTTAGCAATTGTCGTTTTCATACTAATATAACCAGAGGCTATGGAGTCGATCATTGGCACAGCCTATTGATATGGAGAATATTGAGAACTTAATAACCAAGAAAATCAATTCTGAGCAGCAGGTAGAATTGGTCAAGGAGCAGAAGAGATCAAAGATGCCCTCTTTTCTTATGGTTAGTGAGCCCTACTTGTTTACATATTTATCTAGTTACATTATTTTAGTCTTATGCCCCAACACATTTTTTTACTTGTTGACTTTGATTTTTGTTGATTAATGGATTCATGATTATGGACAGTCTCTAAATCCACTGTGAACTAACTTGCGAATTCCCCCTAACCCCCGCTGATGTATGGTGTTTGACAAATAAATAGTAAACATGAGTTATTTTGTCTTACATTTGTCTATTTATCCTGAAATGACCGGCCATAAAATAGACACACACACAAAGTCTACCCAAAGATACGGTTAAACTCAACTTACCCTCAAGACTAGGCTAAATCCTGTAGTTTAATTCATACTGTTGTCATACGATCAAGCACATAAAATGACTGATATCCTTTTTTTTTAATCACAAGATCGAAGATATCAGTTGTTCAAACTTTTGGAAACCAAAATGCGATTCTATGCATTTAAAATAATAATAATAATTTGCTTACAATTCTATTAATTTATGATTGGCTTGGTTTTTTTCTATATAAACACTCAGCATAAGTATTGTTAGTGATAATCACTTTGAGGAGTTCAAACTAACAATTTGTAATATAACACAGGAACCAATGTAGTTCTATTTTGATTAACTTCGGCCCTGTTTTCACTAACATTTTTGCACTACAACTTCTTGGCTTCTATGAAATTGTTCATACTAAATTAAAATATTCAATACATTTTCTTCCACTAATCCAGGACATTTTCTATAATTTTTAGTTTAATAGAAACAAATTGATTACAAATAGCTACAAGAAGTTGAACAACTTCTAGCTTAGTGGAAACATCCGTCCGTGTATTTAATTGACATTAACTTGGAGTTCAAGTGCGTATGAGACTTTTGAGTGATAGGTTAAGAGAATTTTGAAATTTCCATTTGTTTTTTATATATACTACTTCTCATGAACTTATTCCAAGTTCCAAAACTAAAAACAAAAAAATTGATCGTCTTGTAGAAAGCAGAAGGTAGTACTCCCAGTCCAGTAGGAGTATTTTCGTTTGTGAAAAAAAAAATTATCTCTCTATCTCTATGCTTTATCAAAAACTTCGCACGGGCGGGAAGAAAATGCCTTTTCCCTTCTTCTTCTTCCCCTTGAAGTTTATTGGGAGTCGATTAGATCTGCAAAAAATGCAGGAAAAGGGCTTCCTGCTTCCGGGATTCTGTGAATGTCACTGCCGTTTGCGGTTTGCAGCCATTGCTGGCCATACTATGGAGGGAGTGAGTTCTTCTGATCTATTACTCTTTTTAGTACCAGATCTCTTGGTAAAAGAGAGACAAGATTAACCCCGCGAAAGTGCTTCAATAAACAGGATCCGGATCCTCTATGAGGATTCTTCCCTGTAAGGATTTTCATGGGATTCGGATCATTGATTGCCGAGATGGACGGTCTGGATGAAAATCTTCACACGATCCTCACGGGGAGATCCTCAGAGAGGGATTCAGATCAAAATGAATGCCCTTGAAAATGGTGTACTGTATGCAAATAATGGATGTTAGTGGTATAATTTGATGTGAATTTATCGGGTGATGGTTATGAATGATAAGGGTAAGTAAAAAATTTATTACTTGGATCAATTTTAGGATAAGTAAAAAAAATAAATTTCTTTTCCCATTAAACACAAACAAACTTTTTGAACACGAAAAAACTTTGAGTAAGGACAAAATGAAAAAAGGTCCAAAAATCACCCCCCACCCCCAAAAAAAAAAAAAAAAAAAACCCTTAGCGGAACTTAACCCGGAGAGGAAACATTTTGTGAGGGGTATTGAGTTCATATGCACCCTCTGTTTTCGCTGACATCCCTTCTCGAATGTGTTTTCTAATTTCTATCATCTGATGCATGAATCTTTTGGAAACAGATCACCCATAAAATCTTTTCGAAGTGAGTTTATGTCCAGTTGCTTTTGTCATGGCTTCCCAAGGTGCGTGCACTTACCTGATAGGGTGATTTGCAAGACTTGTAGTACGTTTCTTCTAGTTTTAGATGCAATTTTCATCTTCTTTTTTTTAAAATTTCCATAACTAATTCCTTCGTCAATCGGCTAAATCTTGATATCTGTTTATTCACAGTTTTTTTCTTACTTGAGATCTATGCGGTGCAGTCGGTGGTCTTCATAGGTAAGACCTTAATACTTCCCATGAGCCTACTTTTGGTGAACCATCGTAAAGGCATCTTCTAATATACTGAAAAAAGCATAAAGTACATGAAGGGACCAAATGCAACTTGACATACAAATAAGTACCTATATTCGCGTGTGCACAGGCACACATATTGTGTGCGTGTGTGAATACATGTTTCTATCTTCTGTTGCACCCAAAAGAAGAAGAAGAAAGAATATTGTAGCAGGCCGAACATAGACGTCCGTATAGTGCGGACCAGACCTGCCACGAACCAATCAAAGGCGTTGCGCACGGCTAGCCGACGATGAGACATCACATATTATCGGTTTGTCTCATGCTCGGCAGCGGTCAAACCCGTGCTCGGATTGTGCCGTCGGCGGAACCTTCAGTGACGGAATCCCTTCACCAAACGCGTGGCCGTGCTCGGCAATGCCCGTGCTCGGCTATCTTCAGATCGCGCTATACAGCCGACGATGGCTAGCTGTAAAGCCACGCGTCCTGCCACGTGCAGAAACGGTTACAACAGAAGATGATCACGGGCGCACATGGGTGTGCCAGCTCAGCCCTGGAAACGGTTATCAGATCTACTCCTCGACGTCACTATGACGTCATCGGTCCCGTGGGAGGCACGCGATCGCACTTGGAGAGCAAGTTGGAAGGCACTATAAATACCTAGAGATGGTAACCCTAACAGGTACACGCTACTCAATACTCACACTTACTCTCTCTAAGCTTTCTGCTTCCTCTCTGCGCTATACTCATCCTCGCGCCGGAGGGCCTTGCCGGGAGAACCCCCGGCCAGGTCTTAGTCGTGCGTTCCTTGTGCAGGCTAGGGGAAGGAAGCTAACCCATCATCGAACCACCCCCGAAGGATCGAGGACCAGAGGATCACGGGCCACACAATTGGTGAACCCGACGTGAACACTTCTGATCTAAACGGCTCTCTCATCCTCCAAACCCCCTCACTCCTTCGTAAAACAACCACCAAATCACCTAACATGGGCGGAGATATCGCAGACGCAACCATCTCAGGGGCCAAGGACGCAGGTGGAAACGTCAATTCCACGCCAACCCTCGAGAGGCACATGTCTCTCTCCCTCGCCCCTGGGTCCGGGCTATCACCGGTCTCGGACGACGTCACCTCGGCCTACATCCGCCTGCTTCAGCGTCGCGACGACGAACGCGACAACGAACTGGCGGCACTGAGGGCGGAAGTGGCCCAAATGAGGCAACACATGCAGCAGGACGCCACCCCTGCCGCATCTCGATCTGGTGGAGACAGAGGTAGAGGAGGGCAAACACCGCCTCCACCTCCGCCTCCACCGCCGCAAGGGCGTCAGAACGAAGGAGGCCAACGCGGATCCGTGAAGGACCGCCTAGGCTTCACTCCAGCACCAGACGACGCCAGGGGAATCATTCTCTACAAGCAACCCGCTGTATCCGGGACACATCGTTCTAGAAGCCATCATGATGGAACCAGAACAAGGGACACCGAGTCGTTTACAAGTACGTACTCGACTGGTCGCGCAGAGTTCTCTCGCACGACGGCCTCGCACCGTAGCCGAGACTCTGCCCGAACCAGACCCCATGTCTCTGAGCGCCTGGGGAACATCCCAATAGAAAACAAAGACAATGAGCACTACGCTCGGCGCAACGGGAAGGACGTTCGCGTTGAGGGCGCGAACGACGAGAACAAAACCCGTCGCCACAACGACAAAACCGTTGACGGCCCACGCCGAACGGAGAGAGACCTGCGAGACAAGCTTCGCCGAAGGGAAGCGGAGAAAACGTCGGCGAAAGAACAAAAAGACAGGGATTCAAAGAGGCCAAAAACAGACGAGCACGGCAAACCGCCGCGCCCAGGATTCGAAAGGCAGCTAAAAGATCTCGGCGTCTCCCCATTTACCTCCCACATAATCAACACGCCGCCGGAGCCCACCTTCCACCTACCCAAGTTCACAAAGTTCGATCCGTCAACGTGTGAGGCCTACACTCACCTCATCCATTTCAGACAAACCATAGAACTCTGCACAAGTAAAGATGAGGTGAAATGCAAGGCGTTCCCGTCCAGCCTCGGCTCCTTAGGGCTCCAGTGGTTCAACAAATTGCTCGCTGGATCCGTAAGGACCCTGGCCGACCTCGAACGCGCCTTCAACACTCGCTTCATCACAAGCAACAAAACGGCTAAAGAGCCCGAGTCGCTGTCTCAGATGAGGAAACTATCATCGGAAACCCTCAGGCAATATGCCGAGCGCTACTGGCAGCTGTTTAACGAGATCCCTGGAATCGACGAGTACTGGGCCGCACGCACCTTCAAGAACGGCCTGGAAACTGGGAGCAAGATCTAAGACGAACTCGCCATCCGCCCACCACACGGCATGGGTGAATTAATGCGTGTAGTGGAAAGATTCTGTGCTCTCGAAGAACTCTACGCAGACAGAGCCGCACAGGGAATCCCAAGCTCCAACAATCCGTTCTCCTCAACCGTTCACCAGCTACCGGTACAAACGGCGACCCAACAAGTGCAGCCAAAGAAGCAAGTGCACAACATTAAAAAGGGAAAGGAGCGTCAGCCGAAGGAGCATGACCACGTGGCCGAAACCACTCACTTCAAAGAACCAATCTGGTCTTTTCTGAAGGAAATAATGAGACAACCGTGGTTTGAGTGGCCGACGGCCAAGCTCGGGACTGACACCGGCCAACCGGATCAAAACCCAAGGAAGAAGTGTACTTACCACAATGAGCTCGGCCATTACACTACTGCCTGCGCACCATATAAGGCTCTCCTTGAAAAACTTGCGGCTCAAGGCCATCTCGATCAATACATTGATCGAGCAAAGACGCCCGCCCGACAGACAAATCCCAACCCCAACGAACAACGACCGTTGATCCACGTCATCCATGGACCGGTAACAAAAGCATTCGAGACCACCCTCGGGGCCGACATCAATCAAGCATCAACTTCAAAAGAGATACTCTCCGTCGGCTGCGGATCCAAACGTTCCCGACCACAAGACTTACCCAAATGGACCATTAGCTTTACCGAACGTGATCTTGAACACGTTCAGACTCCACATTCGGATGCACTCGTCGTCACCGTCCAGATTGGTGTCCATGATGTCAAGCGTGTACTCATCGACCAGGGAAGTTCGGCTGAGGTCATGTACTATGACCTCTTCAAGAAGTTGGACCTGCCAGAGTCGGCCTTGCAGCCCACCGAGGTACCCTTCATTGGCTTCAGCGGAGCTCCTGTATGGCCGATCGGCCGAATCTTTCTCCCAGTCGTCGTCGGCTCGAAGACAATCACCGTGGAATTCATAGTTGTCAACGCACCGAGCCCATACAACGCCATCCTCGGCCGAACTTGGCTCCATGAAATGCAAACTATCGCGTCAACATACCACCAGGTTGTCCGCTTCATCGGCACGACAGGTAGACAAGAAGACTTGCGAGGGGACCAAATTGCATCCAAGAAATGCTATGTCTCCGCCGTCCACAGCTCCTCAAAAGCAAAACGAGTGCAATGGGTTGAAGTCCCGGACATGGCCGTCATTGACGACGTCGGTCAAAAAGCCGAGGACAAAGCGGAGGAAGACCTAGTAAAAATGCCCATCAACGAGGACGGATCACGCTTTTTCTTGCTTGGCTCCTCACTTTCTGACGCCGAGCGAGAGGAGATGTTCCTGTTCCTCAAAAACAATCTTGAAGTCTTTGCATGGACCCCGGAGGAAATGCCAGGAGTGGATCCCAACTTTATCTGCCACTCCCTCAACATAAAAAAGGACGCCAAACCAGTCATTCAAAGAGCTCGACGTTCGGCACCAGAGCACGCCGACGCCGTGATAGAAGAAGTCAACCGGCTTCTAGACAACAACGCCATTCAGGAAGTGCAATACCCAACCTGGCTCTCCAACACGGTGGTCGTCAAGAAGAAGAATGGAAAGTGGCGAGTCTGCGTCGACTACACGAATCTTAACGACGCCTGTCCCAAGGACTGGTTTCCCCTACCAAAGATAGACCAGCTCGTAGATGCAACAGCCGGCCATGCTCGGCTAAGTTTTCTGGATGCTTACCGTGGCTATCACCAGATCGCTATGGACCCGGCCGACATGGAGAAGACAGCATTCATAACTCCTCATGGAATTTTCTGCTATAGGGTGATGCCGTTCGGCTTAAAGAACTCCGGAGCAACATTCAACAGAGCAATCTTCAAGATGCTCTATGCCCAAATCGGCAACATCCTGGAAGCATACATTGACGACCTCGTCGTCAAAAGTCAAAAGGAGCACAACCATTTGAAGGAGCTGGCCGAGGTCTTCGAGATTCTTAAGTTCCACAAGCTCCGTTTAAACCCAGAGAAATGCGCGTTCGGCGTAAGTGCCGGCAAATTTCTTGGCCATTTGGTCACACGGAGGGGCATCGAGGCCGACCCCAACCAAATTAAGGCCGTAGCCGATCTTCGGCCACCAAGATCAATCAGAGAGGTACAAAAACTAACTGGGATGGCAGCCGCTCTCAATCGCTTCATCAGCAAATCATCCGACAAATGCCATTCCTTCTTTCACGCCCTCAAAGGGAAAAGCCGACGAAGTTTTGAGTGGACACCGGACTGCGACAGAGCGTTGGCCGAGCTTAAAGATTACCTGAGTTCTTCACCACTTATGGTAAAGCCCAAAGAATACGAGAATCTCTATCTTTACCTTGCAGTCTCGAGCCACGCAATTAGCTCAGCACTTGTTCGGCGAGAAGGAGCCGACGACATGCCAGTGTATTTCACGAGCAAGACACTCCTCCCAGCCCAGACTCGGTACCTTCCACTGGAAAAACTTGCACTCGCCCTGGTCTCCGCGGCGAGGAAACTTCTGCCATACTTTCAGGCGCACACCATAACAGTGTTGACCGAGCACCCTCTCAAAGCTCTTTTTCGAAAAGCCGACCTCTCAAACCGAGTCTCAAAATGGGCGGTTGAGCTAGCGAACTTCGATATCCGTTTTGAACCAAGGACAGCAATAAAGGGGCAGGTCCTCGCCGACTTCATTGCTGAACTCACACCGGAAGACTCCGAGACCCTACACAATCCTCCTCACCAACCGTCTGCCGAACACCACCCAAAACAGAACCAGTGGCTCCTCTTTCAGGGAGACACTTGGCGAATGCAAGTTGACGGCGCCTCCAACAACAACGGAGCCGGTGCCGGAGTCGTTTTGGTCTCTCCCTGCGGAACTCTTCACGAAAGTGCCATCAGCATCGATTTCTCCGCCACCAACAACGAAGCTGAATATGAGGCCCTGCTTGCTGGCCTACGCTCGGCAATCGCAATGAAAGTTGACAACCTGGCCGTATTCTGTGATTCTCAACTTATAGTCAATCAAGTGCTGGGGGACTATGAAGCCAGAGACCCAAGGATGATGAAGTACCAGGCCACAGCAGCAGAACTCATTACTCGATTCAAAACTTTCAACATCGAGCAGATCAACCGCGAGCACAACGCCCACGCCGACGCACTTGCCGGCCTCGCCTCGGCTTCAAAAGCTTCTGAGTTCCGAACTATAAATTTTGGCAACATCGACAGCCCAAGTTTCGACACAACTCCAGAGGTGCTCAACATTAACCTTGGTCCGAGTTGGATGGATGAAATCGTGGCCTTTCTCAGAAACGACACCTTACCCGACGACAAAAAGGAAGCCTTTCGAATCAGAAACAAGGCCGCGTACTACTGGCTCTCTGAGAGCGGGCAACTCTATAGGAAGTCCATCTCCGGACCCTATCTTCTCGTTGTTCACCCGAACCAAGTTCAGGATATCCTTGACGAATTGCATTCGGGAAGCTGCGGCTGCCACTCTGGTGGACGTTCGTTATGCCAGCGCGCGATGAGTCAAGGATACTTCTGGAAAAACATGAAGAAAGACTGCGAAGAAATCGTACGACGGTGCCGACCATGCCAACTTTTCTCCCCAATTCCAAGGCAGCCGGCTCAGAATCTTTCTCCAATCACAAGTCCATGGCCATTCGCGCAATGGGGGCTCGACATCGTCGGGAAACTCCCAACAGCACCTGGGGGCTTCAAATTCCTGATCACAGCAACGGATTACTTCTCCAAGTGGGTAGAGGCCGAGGCCCTCGTTACCATAACAGAAGCAGACGTCCGTCGATTCGTATGGAAAAACATTGTGACAAGGTTTGGCGTACCCTACGCCATCGTCTCAGACAATGGCACTCAATTTGTTGGTGACGGCCTCACAAGTCTCTGTGAGGAGTTCGGCATCAGATTCTTCAACTCCACACCAGCCTACCCTCAGGGAAATGGCCAAGCCGAGGCCTCAAACAAGACGGTTTGCGCAGGGATAAAACGAAGATTGAATTCAAAGAGAGGAAAATGGGCAGAGGAACTCCCCAGGGTTTTATGGGCTTACCGCTCCACTCCCCGCCGTTCTACAGGCCAAACACCCTTCTCGATGGCGTTCGGCATGGAGGCCGTAATCCCACTGGAATCAAGGTTCCCAACCCTCCGAACGGAGAATTTCAACCCAAAGTCCAACGACGAAGCCGTCGAGCAAGAACTGATTTTGACTGAGGAAAAACGCGACGACGCTCGGCTAAAGCTTGCTGAGTACCAACAGACTGTTGCCAAGGGCTACAACAGAAGTGTCAGAATCAAGAAGTTCAAGCCCGACGACCTGGTTTGGCGAAAAGTCGTCCAAGCAAGCAAAAAGAAAAAGTTCATGCCTAATTGGGAAGGGCCATTTCGTATTGTGAAGGTTGCTGGTGAAGGGGCTTACACCCTTGAAGACATGCACGGCAAGGTGCTCACCAACCCGTGGAATGCACAGAACCTCAGGATGGCTTACATGTGACGCTTCAATTAGACTTCGGCCAACACTTCAGTTCGGCATGACCATTTTACATCTTTTCTTTTTCAAAAAAGGGCTTCGACCCACTGTTACTGTTTTTCCTTACTTTCGCTGTACTTCGAAAAAATATCAATGAAATGACAATCCTTCTTGATCCAAAAAATCTTCAAACATCATTTTCTGCATTTATTCCACTCTCGGCTAGAAAGCCGTACACAAACGATGACTTCGGTCACACCCTCCAAACGGCTCCTTAAAAAGCCCATTGCTTCGGCCAATTTTACCGCCCAGAGAAGCAATCACTGGACATATGGTCCGCCGAGCCTGAAATACACTTTTGGAACTTAGGCTTCGGCTCGGATTGGCAAGACAGTATGGTCGGCCACCGAAAGGTTACACTCGCAATTTGGCGAGCAAACCACCCACAAACAATAACTACTCTCAAACGTCCCTCTGCTATGGCCAGGGGCTCACAATTTGGCCGAGCCCGTCCACAAGGCAAGGGGACACTTCACACTCTTACACTAAGTCGAAGGATGGATCAAATCTGATCACAAAAAATCCATGTTCGGCTATCTGGTACCTACAGCCATACTACTTTGGTCTGGGCTCGGCTACAAGTTCTATACTTAACCATTTCGATCATGAAATATTCTCAACTATTCTGTCGAAACCAAACCAAAAGTGGGGGCTACGGACAATTACACATTCACAAACATGCAAGAACTACAAGAATTCTATGAAGGCAATCAGACAAGCTCGGCAATAACAGAGACGTTGCGAAAGAAGCCATGCATTCATTTAAAAAAAAAAAAAAAAAAACTTCAAAATAAAGACAAGTGTTTGAAAGATCCTAAGCTGGGAGGTACGGCGTGGTAAATCGTTCGGTGCCGACCCCCTCAAACTATTACATCTGGCACGGCAAACTCCCAAGATTGGAGCCGTCCAGTCCAACAAAATTTCAAAAAGAAATATAAACACTATATTCTAAGGTTGTGACGGATCACCCTCGGCTGCAGCTTCAGTTTGACGAGCAGCATCGTCCTCGGCTTCAACAGCCACTTCGTCATTTTTCTGAACTGACACGGTGTCTCGCTCGGCGTTAGCAGCCTCGTCCTTCTTCTCCCCAGTTGAACCATCACCTCCACCCTCAGCGTCGGCGATGGTCATATCTTCAACATCATCCTCACTCTCAGAGAAATCCTCCGGGGGAAGTGGGGCACATTCCTCCTCCGTGTACGGCAGCACGAGCTCGGGCACATCAGCCACGGGAATAGACTTAATCAGGTTCATGTCCGGCTCCATCTGCATGACCCCACACGCAGCCTTCACCCCATCCCGGTACCCAGCCCGGTACGCGATCGGCAGCTTCTTCTTCAGCTCCTCATTGACCATCGACCGAGCCTCCCGGACGTACTCGGCGCCGGCTCTGTCGTACCCAGCCTGGAACGCCTTCTCATCCACTTCCTTCATCTTCCTCTTCTCTCTGCGGACGACCTGCCCGAGCTCGCGTTCGGCCGTCTTTGCATTTTCGAGGGCCTCATCCCTCTCTTTCTCAAGCTCGGCGACTCTTGACTTGGCGAACCTGAGACCGTTCTTCGCGGCCTTCGCCTTCTCGCGCTCGGCTTTTGCTTCGTCGCGGTAACGTGTCCTCTCAGCGGCCAGGATCTCGGCTTGCCGAGAAGCGCGCAGCAGAGCTTGCCCGGCCTAAAAAACAAGATTTTCTCGTCAGCCTCGACAATACGTGAAAATATAAGTTAGAAAAACGAAGTCAAAAGCTTACCTGAACGAGATAGGCACTGGTATGAACCAGGCTCGGCTGAAGCTCCCCTGGAATCCTGTCCATGTCCTTGGGAAGAGCAAGCCCGTGCAGCATGGTCACGGCAAGGCCAGGTTCCTCCTTTACGCTGTCTTCTACCGTGACCACTCTGCCGTCGACCATCGCGAACGATGGTGCGAACTCTGAGACGATCGCTTGCCCATCGGAACCTGCTGCCTTCTCCACGGCCTTTGAGCCTCCAGCCGCCGAAGACTCCGACTGGTCCTTTTCCTTTGTAACTGGAGTCGGCGGCCTGGCAGGGAAGAAGTCATGTACCTTCTGCCTCTTAGCAGGACTCTCGGCAAGAGAAGGAGCAGCTACCTTCTTGCTGGCAGCAGCTGCTTCCTTGAGATTCATCCTCACAACGTTTCTTCTCCCCATGTCGTCGGCAAAGTGAGGGATTAATGTTCGGATTGGAGGGATGTGGATGCCTTGGAGGTCGGATGGCAGACTTTCTTGAAACAGAAGTCGGCTGACTTCTGAAAAGTAGGAAATTTTACCCTCGGCTGTTTAGCTTTCTTGCTCGGTTTTGGGACTTCGTCGCCAACACCCACCTCTGCAACTGACTTTTTGCCCTTAGCCTTCGTGCTCGGCCCTGCCTCCTTATCTTTCTTCTTCCTCTTCGTCAACTTCCCCTTGTACGAAGGCTCGTAACCAAGCAGCGTCGGCGCGTCGCGGCAGACACAAGCCCTTAGTAGATCAATATGGCTGTCTACGGCCAAAGAATTCTGAGTCTTGGTGATCGCTCGGTGATCTGCGAAAGAGAAATGTGTTATCAGAACATCAACGAGTTCGTTCAAAAAGATTTATCATGTTCGGCAGATATAAGAAAGAAAAGTAAACCTCGGAAGTCAGTTATCTTCGGCACTGCATGCAACCTCGCAGCCTGATCGCCGAACTCATAATTCCCACTGACTTCGACGTACAGGGTAGCCCATTTATCAGTGTCGGGAAGTCCGCTTATCAAAGGTTCCTTACCACTACGCGTGGATAAATACCCACGGTTGGTCTTCCCGTGCCTGGACATAATGTACGTGTGGAAAAGGTCGGCAACGGTGAAATCAAGGTTGTGAAGTTCCTTCAACCTGATTACAGACATCACTATCCTAAAACTATTTATCGAGAAAAAGTGAGGCACTAAGCCGAACCTAGCCAACAGTTCCCTCAAATATGGATGAAGGGGGAAACGGAGTCCGGCCTCACAGATGGCCATCAGAGGGACCGTTATGTGCTCGGGACGATCTTGTCTCTTATCCCTAATCTTGTCGCTAGCCACTTGGTGGACAACAACATCATCTGGTATATTATACGCTCGGCAGAAGGCCGCATACTCATTGGGACGACCACTGAAGTAGTGGGCGTGGGGGCAAACTTGCCCTCGCTCGAAGAGGTCGGCAAACTCTCTGTCCACGGACGAGGTTTCAGCAGGAGCAGAGAGTGAGGAGGTCGTAGCTCCGGCCTGGGAGCGAATTCTGGACTCAGCCTCCGGCCCAAGTTCGTGTTCGGCTTCGGATTCCGTAGAGAAGGTTATCTCCAGCTCGGTGTTGAAACCACCGTACTCGTAGTCATGCTCGGCGTTGGAGTCACCGGAATCTGACATGTTTGAGGCGATGGAAGAAGTTTGTCGTCGGCTTCTGTGTAACTCCAAGTACTCTCGGATCACAAGGTTTGCAGAATCGTCCCCTGAACTTTCAGAGTCGGATGAGATGACGATGATTGGGGGAGCCAGACCTAACAAAGTTAAAAACAAAAACATGAGACCTCGTTGTCGGCCAGAAAACAGTTGTCTCACTACGCTCGGTACCCTAAATGGCCCACCCCATCATCATTCTCAGGGCTCGGCCGAACCGTGTTCGGCCGGAACCTTCCAAACAACAGAGACTGGGGCTCGGCCTAGTCCATCAACGGCCAAGCCCAGAACCCCGTGGAGGCTCCGTGCTCGGAAGAACAGGTTGAAGAAGGAGATGAACAGTCCGTTCATCTCCAGGGTGCACTGTTCATTTAGAACAAAAAGTGCCCCAAAAACCCAGAAATGGAATGGAAAACGACTGGGAAATGCAGAGAAATGCAGAGAAGCAAGAATCGAACAACATACCTGGATTTGCAGCGAGATTTGGTGGCAAGTTTGCTGGGAATCAAAACCAGAAGACGAACGGTTGCTCTTCGAAGCTCTGGAGATGGAGTTTTAGAGAGAGAGAGAACGAAGGAGCTTCTCTCTCCTCGCCTCGCTCCTTTTATAGGACTAGGGTTTGGGTTTTTGAGTTTCCCGCCCATCATTACACCGCCGAACCAATGGCCACTCAACGCATGACGCGTGTCACTGATAGGACGGCTTGCAGGGCGTGCCAGCTATCTCCTTGTCCGCCGTGCCCATCCACAAGGTGACATCTGGCGCCCAACCAATGGAGTGCTTCATCGTCGGGACCTCTCATGAGAATGAAACGATTCAGGCTCGGCAGGAATCCATCTTCATCAAACAAATATACGCTCGGCATAAGGACATGCTCGGCCTAAAGCTCATTTTCAATCTCTACCGTGCGTACGGCATCGGCAGAAATTGAGGGGCTATTGTAGCAGGCCGAACATAGACGTCCGTATAGTGCGGACCAGACCTGCCACGAACCAATCAAAGGCGTTGCGCGCGGCTAGCCGACGATGAGACATCACATATTATCGGTTTGTCTCATGCTCGGCAGCGGTCAAACCCGTGCTCGGATTGTGCCGTCGGCGGAACCTTCAGTGACGGAATCCCTTCACCAAACGCGTGGCCGTGCTCGGCAATGCCCGTGCTCGGCTATCTTCAGATCGCGCTATACAGCTGACGATGGCTAGCTGTAAAGCCACGCGTCCTGCCACGTGCAGAAACGGTTACAACAGAAGATGATCACGGGCGCACATGGGTGTGCCAGCTCAGCCCTGGAAACGGTTATCAGATCTACTCCTCGACGTCACTATGACGTCATCGGTCCCGTGGGAGGCACGCGATCGCACTTGGAGAGCAAGTTGGAAGGCACTATAAATACCTAGAGATGGTAACCCTAACAGGTACACGCTACTCAATACTCACACTTACTCTCTCTAAGCTTTCTGCTTCCTCTCTGCGCTATACTCATCCTCGCGCCGGAGGGCCTTGCCGGGAGAACCCCCGGCCAGGTCTTAGTCGTGCGTTCCTTGTGCAGGCTAGGGGAAGGAAGCTAACCCATCATCGAACCACCCCCGAAGGATCGAGGACCAGAGGATCACGGGCCACACAAATATATATGTTTCAGGCTTTCAGCAGAATATGTTGAAGCACAATTACATGCGAATAAGATAATTCTGAATAGTAAAGTTTTGATTTTGTTGCTTAATTTTCTTTGACTGCATTACACGGGAGTGTTCATTAACGAAGCTGCTACCATCGGAAGGATTTATCATGTCAATGTTGTTCAGCTAATTGGATATTGCGCCGAGAGATCTAAGCGTGCTCTTGTGTATGACTTCATGCCTAATGGGTCCCTTGAGAAGTACGTCTTTTCTCAGGAAGGAAAATTGTCTTTAAGTTGTAAGCAAATGTATAAGATTTCTCTTGGAGTGGCTCGTGGCCTTGGATATTTGCATCAGGGTTGTGATATGCAGATCCTGCATTTTGATATAAAGCCTCGTTACATTCTTCTTGATCAGACTTTCACTCCAAAAGTTTTCGATTTTTGGCTTGCAAAATTGTATCCAATAAATGATAGCATTGTGACAGTGACTTCAACAATAGACACCTTGGGCTACATGGCTCCGGAGTTGTTTTACAAAAGTATCGGAGGCGTTTCCTATAAATCTGACGTTTATAGTTTCGGAATGTTAATGGAAATGGCAAGCAAGAGAAGAAATTGGAACACATTAGCTGATTCAAGCCAAAATTTCTTCCGTTCATGGATTTATGATCAATTCGCCGAAGGAAGGAACCTAGAAATGGGAGAGACCACAGAGGAGAGTGACATGGTAAAGAAGATGATGTTAGTAGCTTTGTGGTGTATACAAACGAAGCCTAGTGATCGTCCCGCCATGAACAAAGTCATTGAGATGCTTGAAGGAAATATCGAATTGCTTCACATGCCTCCAGAGCCTTTTTTGTATCCACAAGCTATGTCGGCTGACAATAGTGGAATGAACATATGTCTGTCCAATTTGTCAATTGCTTGTTTGGATTCTATCACTCGTACCACAAGTGGACACTAAATTCTCAAGACCAAACATCCTAGATTTAAGGCTGCTGATTCCATCCGATTTGGATTTGATGGTCTTCATGGATTAGCATTTGTAGGCTTAAGCTTAGCAAACCTCTTGTACTTTGGTTTTGAATCAAACAATGCGAATATTGACATTTTATATGTCAAACTCTTCAAGATTTGTATCGTTGTTTAATTGTATTGGGCTCAAGATTTGTCTCTTATTAGACTAATTAGTTTGATGTTAATTTGCACCATTTGGTTTGAATGGAAACCTGAGAAACTTAGGAAACACGATCAAATTACATAATTTGAGACCAACTGTCCCTGGAGATTTTTTTTTTCCCCCTGTTTCTTCTGTTTTTACCAATGTCTATTTGTCAAATTTCAGGCTTGTTCAATAAAAATGAGCTAATCCTGAGCCTAACGGTATTCAACTCAGTTAAGCTCGCGAACCTGAGTGTAGATATAATTGATAATTCTTTAGGGGTGTATTGATAAATATTGTATAATTTAACAATTCTTTGAATCTTTTTGCCAAATCTTTTCCCCCAAAAGTAATACTCCCTTCGTCCCTTTATTACAGTCCAGTATTCCATTTTGTGCTGTCCCTTAATAAGTGTCCATTTTGTAAAGTTAGTGGGTAAAAGTTGGTGAATTGTTTATTTTGTCCATAAAAGTAGATTCTATTTTGAAAAGTTAGTGAGGAAAATTGTAATGATGATGGGTAAGTAGGGAAAGTGGAGGAAAAAGTTGATGTGAAAGGTATAATGATGATATCTTTTTAATAAGTTGTAGTTACGAAGCAGGATATTTAAAAAGGGACGGAGGGAGTATACCACGATCAGTTCACATATATTTACGGATTGTTTGTAGCCCAACTTAGTTTTGGATGAATATACTATGAGGGGAAATATGATAAAAAAGACGGATATATATAGGGGGAATATGATATAGATGGTTTCTTTGAGTATTTTGTACAAAATACTTTTCCAACCAGATTATGAGTTCACAGCATGTTTGATGGGTCAATTTTTTTTTTTTTTTGAAAGGCAGTTTGATGGGTCAATTAATCAATAGAAAATTAGAGGCCGGTCCTCCTTTCTAGCCTCGGTATGATCCCAACCCTGAAATTTTCCCCCGAAGCTGGATGGCTCGGGTATATTGGGTGATGGACGTTTTTGCCCTTTTCCGGGTTTACTATATATAGGCTTGTTTTCAAATCGAAAAGAATATTGGCCGAGAGAGAAGACGGAGAGAGAGAGAGAGAGAGAGAGAGAGAGAGAGAGAGAGAGAGAGAGAGAGAGAGAGAGAGAGATTGCTATTGCGATCGTGAGAGCGATCTCGAGAGAGAGAGATCGAGATCGAGATCTAGGGAGAGATTGCGATAGAGGGAGCGATTGACGTCTAGCTTGAGCGATTGATGTTCGATTGAGAGGAGGAATTGCGTTGGATTGAGATTCAATCGATCTGTTGAGGTATTTTTTGTGTATGTTGTTAGATTTGATTAGTTATTCAGTTAATGTACTTTTCATTTAGCAGTGATGTATGTTGCTTTGTGATTCGTTGTAGCTTTGTGGTGCTTGAGGAGATGCCGGTTGATGGAGTCGAGCAGATGAGGTATTGAATGTCGGTTTTGTTGTTAGATTTGATTATTTCAGTGTTTATGTGATTGTTTTGATATATGAGAACTGTTTTTAGATCTATGAGAACTGGTTTCTGAACTACGAGAGCTGGTTTCTGAACTATGAGAACTGGTTTTGAACTATGAGAACTGTTGTTAGATTGAGGCCTAGCTTGAACTATTATTGTGTTTGTTGTTAGATTTTGATGTGAACAGTCTTTTCGTGTATTTTTCATGAGAACTGTGTTTATTTATATGAGAACTGTGTTTATTTATATGAGAATTGTGTTTATTTGATATATGAGAACTGTTTTTAGATCTATGAGAACTGGTCTCTGAACTATGAGAACAAACACAATAAATAAACAGTTCTCTATGTGAACTGGTCTCTTGTCTCTGAGCTGGTTTGTGAACTATGAGAACTGGTTTCTGAACTATAGTTCTCATATGATTTTGATGTGAACTGTCGTTTTGTGTATTTTTTCATGAGAACTGTTTAAATGTCGTTTTATGTTGTTAGATTTTTTATTATTTTACTGTTTTATGTGATTTTTTCATATTTTTATTATTTAAATGTCGTTTATGTTGTTAGATTGAGGCCTAGCTTGAACTATTATTGTGTTTATTGTTAGATTTTGATGTGAACTGTCTTTTTATATGAGAATTGTGTGTTTTTTATATGAGAATTGTGTTTATTTATATGAGAACTGTGTTTATTTAGGGAAATGGAGAAATTGTTGATCTTGTTTTGTAAATACAATGGATTGTGTGCTGGAATAAAGTTGTCTCGGTCTTCGAGAATCGGAGATTTTATGAAGATATTGTGTGGCAAGTTCAGTGAGTTGAGAAGACACTCATTGCAACTCTTTTATGCTATACGTGATCATCCTAGCACCATGTTATATAATGATGAAGATTTGGAGGTGATGTTTGCTGTAGCTGATAGTATTGGATTGAATTGCATTGAAGTTACAGTTGTAGATAGTCATGGTTTTGATAGTGGTACTAGTGGGTGTGGTGGTGATGTTGGTGCTAATAGTATTGGGTTTTTTGATAGTGGTGGTGATGTTGGTGCTAGCACTAGTAAGGGCATTTCTTTCAGTGGGCAAGGGTTAGTCGTCCATCGATTGGAATCAATGGGAGATGTAGGTAAAGAGGATGATTTTGGAGCTATGTTTTGCCCGCATCAGCAGCGTCCAAGGTTGTCCGATGCGTGGAAAGAGCTTATTAAAAGTGTTGGTCAGTTGTTTGTTGGGGGTTCGGAAGGTTTTCGTGATGCATTGCGGAAATATTCAATTGTTCATTCTTTTGAGTTTGACTTTGTAAAGAATGAAACAGAGAGAGTGACTGCAGTTTGTAAGGTAAAATCTTGCAAGTGGAATATCCATGCTAGACTTGACAAGGTCAGTGGTTGCTTTTACATCAAGAGGTATTATAATGTTCATTCTTGTGGTGTTGCTGGGCGTACGACAAAGAACTGTCATGCTAATTCAACTCTGATTAGTCAATTGATAAAGGATGATGTTCGAGACAAGTCAAAGAAACGTCCTGTTGATGTTGTTGATGATTTGAAGGAGTATTATGGGGTGGATGTGTCATATAATCGTGCTTGGTTAGCTGTCCAGAAAGCCAAGTTCAGTGCATTTGGAGATTATTCAGATTCTTTTAATCAACTTCAATGGTATCGTAATGTTGTTTTGAATTCGGATCCTAGAAGTGTTTTTGATGTTGAGTGGGATCAAACCACAAATCGGTTTTTGAGGTTGTTTGTAGCGTTTGATGCCTCTGTACAAGGATTTAAGCACTGCAGGCCTGTTTTGTCCGTTGATGCAACGTTCTTGAAGGCAAGGCATATGGGATGCTTGATGTCTGCTTCAGCTAAAGATGGTAATGCAGGTATGAAATAGATCACATATACGATTCTCATATGACTATAACATACAGTTCACATAGGCTATAATGCACTATGAGAAATATGAGAACTGTTTTCAGAATTATGTGAACTGTTTTCAGAATTATGAGAAATGGTTCCTGAAGTATGAGAACTGGTTTTTGAAGTATGAGAACTGTTTTCAGAACTATGAGAACTGGTTTCTTATAGTCATATAGGATGCTTGATGTCTGATTAAACTGGTTACTGAATTATTTTTTACTTCTCAGGTCTATTTCCATTGTGCTTTGGTGTGGTTGATTATGAGAATAATGATAATTGGCTCTGGTTTATGGAGAAGTTGCATGGTATTTTGGATGAAGAGAGAAGGGTTGTTTTTATATCTGACCGTCACAGAGGAATAAAAGAGGGTATTGCTAAGGTGTTTCCTTCAAGCTTTCATGCTTACTGTCTCTATCATTTGAAGGGTAACTTGCGTACTGCTTTGGCGCCCACAAATGTCAAGTATAAAGAGAGTTTGATCAGAGTTTTTTCGAAATGTGCTTATGCTCCCACTGTGGCAAAGTTTAATCAGCATATGGGTAATTTGCTGAAACACGGTGGTGCAGCAGTTGTTCATTTTCTGTCGGAGTTGCCTAATGAGCGCTGGGCGAATGTTTTTTTCCCGGGGCAACGTTATGGAGCAATGTCCTCTAGTCTAGCTGAGTGCTTTAACTCATGGATATTGAAAGAGAGTGAATTGCCCGTGTCGGATATGGTTGATCGTATTAGGAAGAAGATGATGAAATTAATGTGTTTGAGGAGAGAAAGGGCAAGTAAATGGGAGCAGGTGATTTGTCCTTATGGGGAGTCTCGGTTGGAGAATTTATATGATTTAGTTAAAACATGGAAAGTGATTCCTTCAAGTGCTGATATATTTGAAGTTGACACCGATCCGTCCGTATGTGTTGATATTGGGAGGCGTACATGCAGTTGTTGTTGGTGGCAGTTGAATGGATTTCCTTGTTGTCACGTTGTCTGTGCTATCAAATATAGTGGTAAGGATTTGAACTTGTATGTAGAGCGTTATTTTCATATTGAGAGTTATCGTCAGGTGTATTCAAAACCAATTTACCCGGTTGCATCATTGTTGAAAGGTGATGTGGTTGATTGTGGTACTAGTATTCTGCCACCCTTGTCAAAGAAGCCTCCAGGGAGGCCTAAGAAAAAGAGGATTCGTTCGAATGGGGAGAAGGTCAGAGAAATGAAGTGTGGTAGGTGTGGGAAGATGGGGAATCATAACAAACTTACTTGTAAGGAGGATTTGAGGCCTGGTTTTTAGATTTTAATAATTGATTCATACAAAAAACAATGTTATTGGATTTGATCTGTGAAATAATTGTTGAGAATAAGAAAAAATTTGGGATTTTGTTACTAATTCTGTGTTTGAGTCATTTTTTGGACTGTGTATTTTCTATGAGAAGTGTTTTTGTTTTCTATGAGAAGTGTTTTTTTTTGTCTGCGAACTGTGTTAAGGCATATGATGACTGTGTATTTTCTATGAGAAGTGTGTTTTTTCTATGAGAAGTGTGATTTTTTCTATGAGAAGTGTTTATTTTTCTATGAGAAGTGTTTATTTTTGTATGAGAACTGTGTTAAGGCATATGAGGACTGTGTACTTTCTATGAGAAGTGTGTATTTTTCCTACGAGAAGTGTGTCTTTTCTATGATAAGTTAAGTTCTAACACAACATGCAGCAGATTAACATACACCAAACCATACTAACAAATAGGAAACGAATTAACATACACCAAACCATACTAACAAATAGGAAACGAATTTTAACATAGATGAAATCAACTTTAACATGCAGAAAATCCTAATTATCATCAGAGTCAGATAGGAGTCATTACAGCATCACTAGTTTTACCCAACTACAAACCCTAATTTTCATCAGACTTAGATTCCATAATCATTTGAGGACGTAGCCAAAAAGGAGCAAAAAATCCCCAAAATGATGATGAACCCCAACTACAAACCCTAACTTTCCAAAAAAGTAGTTGGGGCCACCAAATCCTAACTTCTACTGTGCATCTTCGAGCTCCTTTTCCTGTTCTTCTCTGTGAGCGTCCATCAATGCCTTCATCTCCGTCTTGAGGCGGATAAGATCTATGCTCTGTATCCTGTGCAGGCGGTGCATGCGATCCACTTCAGCTTTGAGAGGAGCCACATGCTCCTCGATGATCTTCTTCACTGCATCCTCCATCGGTGAGATTATTGGAGCGTTGTTCGGTGGTGTGTTGGTCGGAGCGTTCTGATTTGTTGCTGCCATATTAGTTTGCCTCAGAGATTTCTTCTCTCTCTCTCTGAGGAATAGGGACAGGTGTGTGCGGTTGTGTAAAACTCTTCAGGTATTTATTGGAGTGGGACGGCGGTAGTGGTACACGTGGTGAGTCGTTTCACTTTTTTTTTCGGTGAGTCGTTTCACTTTTTTGGCAATTTGTTTAATATGAATGAAATGAATTTCCGACGTACAAAAAAAAAAAAACGAATGAAATGAAATAAAGAAGGGAAAACATCCAGATTTATAAAACACACATCCTAGATGGAATTGATTGATCCAAATACAAGGAGACGTCATACAAAGAAAGCACCATACTTAAACAAGAGATCTACTAAGAAAGAAAAAAAAAACAGCCAGATTGGAAAATTATATCCCTAGTTAGTTGGTGGTTGTCTTCTTGGTCGCACGTTTCTTCTGGATGTGGCTTCTTCGGTTTCCTTTGCCAAAATTTTGGCAAGCTTCCCATCTTTGCAGATCTGCACTTGCTTCTTGAGAAGGTCGATGTTGTCCTGGTTTTCCAAGGATCGGCCTTGGGTTTCATCAAGTTTTTCACGGGTCTCTTTGAGTGATGCATCAACGGCATCTTTGATGAGTCTTGCCAAGTTTTCTGCCATTTTGTAGGAGTTTTTTTGGGTGTAGTTGTGATGAGGGTGGGAAATGAAGAAATTGGAAGAGGAAGAGTGGTATTTATAGGCTATAGAAAATAGGGTTTCATGTTTTAAGATGTAATTTACAAAAATATCCTTTACATTTTTCTATGAGAATTGGTTATTTTCTATGAGAATTGTGAATTTTCTTATGAGAACTGTGTATGAGAACTGTGTTTTTTCTATGTGAATTGCAAATTTTTCTATGAGAACTGTGTTTTTAATCTATGCGAACTGCAAACTGTGGACAATGAACAATGGAGTTCAGAGAAAGATGATTTCATATCTTCATTAACTTCACATTTTTCATTGCATTTGCTGTCCTTGTGTTATATTCATTAACCACTATACAATTCTTGAACAACACCACTACCAACTTTGATGAGTAAGTTGAATCTATGCCTGTTTTTCCTTCTCTTGAAGAAACTCCTGGTCGTCATAAAATTTTTGCAGTCTGAGATTTTCCATCCTGTTATGATAGATCTCTGGAGTCCATGATCTATTCGGGTCACTGACAAATGCTTCCACAATATCAGCTCTCATTTGAAGGTATTGTTGCTTTGATAGGTCGCTTTGAATTGGTTGTTTCATTAGCTTTTGGCGAATGATGTAGGCAACAACAACTGCACAATCAACCCTGTGAATACAAGACTAATGTTAGGATACTTACAATCAACCATGTGATGAGTTTTGGAAGTTGAAAGGATACTTACGAGCCTGGTTCTTGTTGTGGTGTATTGTTGAGGAGCTTTGCGGAGGTTTTAATCTTCTTATTGCTGTGTTGGTTGATGTAGTTTGTGACATTATTTCTCTGTTACAGAATATGATCATGGATACATTAACGATACACACTTCACATAGTCTGTTCACGTAGACTACAATACACAGTTGAAAGAGTTCATACCAGAGTGGCAGTTGCTTCACAGTATTTATCTCTTCTCCCTTGTCTGCGGATGGAGTTGTAGAACCTCCATTCTTGGTCAATGGTGTCTAGCTCAAGCAAAGTATAATGGCTTGAACCATATATTGGGATAAGGATTGTTCTGGTTTTCAAAATCTTTGAGCTGACGGCATCAAGTGCTCTTTTAGCTGAGTTTTGATCACCTCCAAGGAAGGTCTGTTTGGTAAGAAGATAATTAGTCAACTTCTTTAACTGTGAGTGTATGCTACATGAATTGTGAGAGAGTGCTTCCTTTTCTTACTGATGAAAAGCTGTTGAAGACATACGGCATATCTTGTTGGTAATCTTCTATTCGCAATGAAAAGGATGGTGCAGATGTTGGAGGTAGTAGTGTTGTAGTCAGCAAGTGGACATAGGCATCTATTGGCTGTATCAGAATGTAAAAAGAATTTGTTTATCACGTACAGTTCTGATAGAAAAAAACACAGTTCTCATACAAAAGCACAGTTCTCATATACACTTCTCATAAAATACAGAAAGAGAGTTGCTTGTTTTTGTGTGTGTGTGTTACCTGGCCTGTTAATTCTTGATCACATAGCAGAAACCTCACATCTTCTTGATATATGCGCAGGTTAGGGTCTTCACAATCCCATATGTGTGTACTGCATGATATACATAACATTAGGTAATCTGAAATGATTTAATGACAGTAAATTGTTGGGTTTAGCATTTTTACCATCCCTCCTCGAGTTCCCAAAATTTTCTGATTGTTTCTTGGCATTGGTCAGGTAGCAAGGCAAGGACAATGCGTGCCTTCTTTTCTAGGGGAGCAATCTTGTTATCAAGTTTCTTGATTTCTGCTTGTGACTCGTCAGTTTCGTCAAGGACAATTGGTTCTTTTTTGTGACCATCCTTTGTGATTGAACCGTAGTAATAGTTTTCATCTTTGTTTTGCTTTCCTGGTCTTTGTTTTGCATTGTCATCTTTGTTGTCTCCTTCAGACTTTTTCTCGGCAGGAGCGTATAGTTGTGTAACTTCATGCACCACTTGCTCAATCTTCTGATCAGTGTACGTTTGTGTGATGTTATGTATTGATTCGTCACTTCTTTGTGTGAGCAGAGAGGAATCAGTCTCGACAGCTGGTAAATGCTTTTGAGGTTCTTTGGTATGTCGCGGTTGGATGGAAAGCTTGTTGGTGAGGGAAAGCTTGTTGGTTAGGCTGCGTATTTCTGCATCTTTTTGAACAATTATAGCCTTTTGCCTTTGTTCGATTGTGTTCAAATACTTTTGCAGCTGGCCCTTTTCAGTTGTTAGGGATTCAATTTGTATTGTAAGTGCCTTTTTGTTGTTGTCGGACATAGCATCCGTATTCTGTAGCGTTTCTTTCAGTGAATCCCTTTCTTTTCTCATTTCCAGGAGCTGATTTTCCATTTCATCCCTGTCCTTTTTCAAAACGTTGGACAAAGTATCCATCTTCTGTAGCTTTTCTTCTGCCTTTTTGTTGTTGTCGGACATAGCATCCATATTCTGTAGCGTTTCTTTCAGTGAATCCCTTTCTTTTCTCATTTCCAGGAGCTGATTTTCCATTTCATCCCTGTCCTTTTTCAAAACGTTGGACAAAGTATCCATCTTCTGTAGCTTTTCTTCTAGTGAATCTCTCTCTTTTTCCATTTCCAACAGCTGATTTTTCATTGCATTGCTGTCCTTTTCCAAGTCTGCAGTCTTCTCTATAAGGACCTTGTGTTGTTCTTGGGTCTGCAACATTGTGTTGGACATAGTAACCATCTTCTGCAGCTTTTCTTTCAGTGCATCCTGTTCTTTTTCCATTTCCTCCAGTTGATTTTTTATTGCATCCTTGTCCTTTTGAAGTCCGTGGTTTTGTTGTTCAAGTATTTGTTTTTTATTCTGAAGATATTGGACTTGTTGCTGGAGATCCTTGATGATAACTTGATCATTGTCCTCTAGTAAGCTGTCACAGAATTTACCCATCTGGCTGTGCTCTTTAATTACGCCTTGACTGAAATTAATGGAGTCAAGAGGTTGGTAGGTACTTGGAACCATAGTCTCGCCTGATTGTGATTGTGAGAACACTGCTTGTTGTTGCTGAGGAGATGATGTTGACACAAGAGGAGATGTTTGCTGTTTTTCAGTTAAGTGTATCTCATCAAGTCGTTGTACTGCCGGACTTTGAGGAGATTGTGTATGCTGCATCATCTGTGATATAGTTTCCCTGTCATTGTCATCTACAACTTCTGGGTGTGCCATGCTGTAGACTTGAGTCTCTTGACATGTTTCTTGAAGTTCCTCCTCATATACCTGAAAGATGTGAACTCACAATCAGAGGAAAGATGTGAACTCACAATCAGAATTGTGTATTTTTTTGTATGAGAAGTGTGTTATCATAGAAAAATACACAGTTCTCATAGAAAAATACACAGTTCTCATAGTAAAAACACAATTCTCATAGAAAAAATACACAGTTTGCACAGTAAAATACACAGTTCTCATAGAAAAATACACAGTTCTCATAGACAGTTCTCATGTATAATACACAGTTCTCATAGAAAAATACACAGTTCTCATAGAAAAACACACAGTTCTCATAGTAAACACACAGTTCTCATAAAAAAATACACAGTTCTCATAAAAAAATACACAGTTCTCATAGTAAAATACACACTTCTCAAAGGAAAATACACAGTTTGCTCAGTAAAATACACAGTTCTCATAGGAAAATACACAGTTCTCATATATAAAAAATACACAGTTTGCTCAGTAAAATACACAGTTCTCATAGGAAAATACACAGTTCTCATAGACAGTTCTCGTGTATAATACACAGTTTTCATGTATAATACACAGTTCTCATGTATAATACACAGTTCTCATAGTAAAACACACAGTTCTCATAGAAAAACACACAGTTCTCATAGAAAAATAAACAGTTCTCATAGACAGTTCTCATAGAAAAACACACAGTTCTCATAGTAAAATACACAGTTCTCATAGAAAAATACACAGTTCTCATAGTAAAACACACAGTTCTCATAGAAAAATACACAGTTCTCATAGACAGTTCTCATAGAAAAATACACAGTTCTCGTAGAAAAATACACAGTTCTCATAGACAGTTCTCGTAGAAAAATACACAGTTCTCATAGTAAAATACACACTTCTCATAGTAAAACACACAGTTCTCATAGAAAAATACACAGTTCTCATAGACAGTTCTCATAGAAAAATATACAGTTCTCATAGAAAAACACACAGTTCTCATAGTAAAATACACAGTTCTCATAGAAAAATACACAGTTCTCATAGGAAAATACACAGTTCTCATAGGAAAATACACAGTTCTCATACCGTAATTTTGACATTGCTCAAATCATCAAAATCATCAAATTTTTTTTTCAGGTCTGAGGTGTTCCAGTTTAGTAGTCTTGGAATTGCTTCATTTTTTGGTCGTGGAATCAAATCTGTGTGTTCGCAAATCCAGTACTGCAAAAACAGGTAAAAGGAAATTATTAAAATAAAAGAAAATTATTAGAATACACAAAAACACTTCTCACAGCAAAAATAGATTTAACTTACCATCAATGCCACCACACATCCTGTTGCATCTCTTGGTTTGTCATGGAACTTGTGCATTGATGTATTCAATGTTTCTGCAATGGATTGTGCCCAGTCATAGTCTTTTATTTCTTCTATTTTTTCCATGCAATGCACATATGTCCATGCAATGGTGACTCCTGATGTGGAGAAGAACAACGTCAGGCAAATGAACATGCATATGAGGCGGACTACATCTCGGATGTCTTCATCAGTTATGGATTCCTCTCTTTTTTGCAGTATTTCATTTATCATGTCTTTCATCTTTTTACTACCAATCCTTGCTTCCTGGATCCCCCTTCTTGTTGCAAATGCAACATCACTTTTCTTCTTGTTCAAATCTCCTATTGGTTTGTTCCCACAAGCTATTCCAAAGATTAGCTTGATGTCATTCCTTGTTATGGCAACCTTTTTACCACCAATGAGGAACTTGCTGTCATTGGTATCATAGTTCTCAATGATACTCAGGATGGGTTTATCGTGCTTCATGCAAGCTTTTTCGGCCAACTTGCCTTTCTTAATGGCATCAATCAGCATCCTAAATGGTGTTTGTTTCAACAGCTCTAAGTGGGCATTGTTCAAGTTCAGTTTTGACAATAGCCCAAGCGTTCCTATTACATTGGATCTGAATGTGCATTGCTTTTGGGTTTGGGTTGGGGAGTCTGGTTCTGGTTCAGATTCTTGGGTAAGCCTTTGGCGTTTCTTGACAATGTTTTTTTGTTTTGGGCTTTGTCTTTTCTTTCCCCGAGCTTGCGAAGGGGACTGGGATGCTTGGCTAACCATTGAGGTTGCTGGCCTGTCAGGTTGAGTTTTTGATCTTGTAATGACTCCTGCCTCCTCCATTGTTAGTGTTCTTGGTCTGATCTCGTAAGAAGTTTTTAAATCTTGTGTGCAAGTCTTCTTGTGCCCTGTTAAATATATGAACAAAAGTGAGATAGAGTGTTTATGTTGGCTCATCATAGGTATAGCACACAGTTTGCATAGACAGTTCTCATGAAGAAATACACAGTTCTCATACAAAAAAACACAGTTCTCATAGAAAAATACACAATTCTCATAGAAAAATACACAGTTCTCATAGACAGTTCTCATAGAAAAATACACACTTCTCATAGACAGTTCTCATAGAAAAATACACAATTCTCATAGAAAAATACACATTTATCATAGACAGTTCTCATAGAAAAATACACAGTTCTCATAGTAAAATACACAGTTCTCATGTATAATACACAGTTCTCATACAATGTTCCAGTAGAAAAATACAATGTTCCAGTAGGAAATACAGAGTTCTCATAGAAAGATCTCGTGTATAATACACAGTTCTCATAGACAGATCTCATGTAAAATACACAGTTTTCATAGGAAAATACACAGTTCTCATAGGAAAATACACAGTTCTCATACAATGTTCCAGTAGAAAAATACAATGTTCCAGTAGGAAATACAGAGTTCTCATAGAAAGATCTCGTGTATAATACACAGTTCTCATAGACAGATCTCATGTATAATACACAGTTCTCATAGGAAAATACACAGTTCTCATAGGAAAATACACAGTTCTCATAGGATAGGAAAATACACAGTTCTCATAGGAAAATACACAGTTCTCATAGTAAAATACACAGTTCTCATAGTAAAATACACGGTTCTCATAGGAAAATACACAGTTCTCATACAATGTTCCAGTAGAAAAATACAATGTTCCAGTAGAAAATACAGAGTTCTCATAGAAAGATCTCATGTATAATAGTAAAATAAACAGTTCTCATAGTAAAATACACAGTTCTCATGTATAATACACAGTTCTCATGTATAATACACAGTTCTCATACAATATTCCAGTAGAAAAATACAATGTTCCAGTAGAAAATACAGAGTTCTGATAGAAAGATCTCATGTATAATACACAGTTCTCATAGACAGATCTCATGTATAATACACAGTTCTCATAGTAAAAATACACAGTTCGTATAGAAAAATACACAGTTCTCATAGGAAAATACACAGTTCTCATAGGAAAATACACAGTTCTCACAGTAAAATACACAGTTCGCATAGTAAAAATACACAGTTCTCATAGTAAAATACACAGTTCGCACAGTAAAATACACAGTTCGCATGTATAATACACAGTTCTCATGTATAATACACAGTTCTCATATACATACCGTTCTTTGCCATATTGAAATGTTGTGCCTGATCGAATCCACGAGAGAGAGAGAGAGAGATCGAGCGAGAGAGAGAGCGCTGTCGAGCGGTAGAGTTAGGGTTGTGTAGCGGTAGAGTTAGGGCGGTTCTGTAGTGGTAGGGAGAGAATCAGGGTTTTGTTGAGCCGTAGGGAGAGGGTTCTGGAACGTGACCCGCGAGGTGTACTTTTTACCCGCGAGAGGATCCGGGATGCTTGTTTTGACCCGCGAGGGGTATTTTTGTCCACAATGTAGCGCCGGGACTAAAGGGGGTATAGAATATTTTGTGCTGGACTGAATTAGGTCCGAGCCTAATATTTTGGGCCGGCCTCAAAATTCCCCATTAATCAAACAAAACTGAGTTAGGAGTATGTTCAGCTCCAATAATGGGCTATGGAGACTCTGGGCCTTGTCCAACTAGATTATGAGTTCCCAGCACTGATCCAACCCTCGGTGTTCAATTTCGAAATGGTTAGACTACCCTATAGAATTTCTCAAAGCACAAATTTATGGACCTTGCTGCAGCCACCGACAGGTGGTGGCCCGATTTTGCACCGATGGTCCCGCATGAATGATTCGAGTCGTTCAATATTTTTTTATAAAAAACCGAGTGGGCCCGCTAGAAATCAACTCAATCCGATATAGGTGTTCGATCCAATCTTCCCATTTTTCATCCAATCTTTCCATTTTGTCGATTTTTCAAAAATGGAAAGATTGGATCGAGCACCTACACATATTGGATTGAACCGATTTCTCACAGCCCCACTCATTTTTTTTAAATTATCGAATGGCTCGGATCATCCGTGCGGGACCCAGAGTGAGCTCTGCATGCCCGTCGGTGCAAAATCGGGCCACCACCTGTCGGTGACCATAGGTTTTTCGCAAATTTGTTTTAGTACTTCTCCAAAAAAAAAAATTGGATTTGATAAAACGTACCGACGTAATACAGAAACATTTATAAAAAGGCCCATGAAATTAGCCTTACCGACATGAACTTCAATTTCAGTCTCCTTCAATAAATGAGTTGATCGGCCCCGTTCCGGAAAGGAAAATAAATACTTAGTTTTTAAGAAGGCAATTTCAAGCTCAAAAATCATGTGCTTACGCAAATAATTTTTCTATCAATATGGATCTTGTTTGATAGATCTCATTGAGATCTTTAATACGGTACCAAAAAAAAATTGAAAAATTATTTTTCATTTACATTTTTTTTGAGTTTCAAAATGTGAAATAAGTACTTATTTTTTAAGAAGGTGTTCTAGAACGGGGTCTAAAACGGTATTCAACTTGGTTAAGCTCGCGAACCTAAGAGTAGATATAATTGATAATTCTTTAGGGGTGCATCGATAAATATTGTATAATTTAACAATTCTTTGAATCTTTTTGCCAAATCTTTTTCCCCAAAAGTAATATACCACGATCAGTTCACATATATTTACGGGTTGTTTGCAGCCCGACTTAGTTTTGGGTGAATATACTATGAGGGGAAATATATGATAAAAAGGACAGATATATATAGGGGGAATATGATATAGATGATTTCTTTGAGTATTTTGTAGAAAATGAGATATTTATATGCTTGGTTTGGTTTAGTGTCAATATGAATAGGTGGATATAAAATTAAAAGAAAATGGTGACAGTTTCGTAATTAAAAAGGCCGATATGAGGGCGGATATAATAACATCACCCCAGATCTCCTATCCTAATTATATTTGCCTATGGGCGGATATTAAATCCGGAGATATTATATTCATGATCTTTATCCGGGCGGCAAACCCTACATATGATGACTTTGGATATATACTATCCAGGGTGATAGCATATCCATCTCTTATATCCATTAGGTTTTTTTACCCACCGCCTCCGCTTGTGCAGACCGCCTCCTCCGCGTCGCCTCTTCTTCCTCTAACTAGGTTTGTGTTCATTACAATCGATTAATCAAGTTTTACCTAATCAGTTCACCTTTTCCAGCCTTTTCAAGGCATGTGCAAATCTTTCTGATGGATACACTAAAAATTTGATTCTAATGAAGCCTTTGAACTTATTCCTTCAAATTGAGGACACTGGGATCGTGCTCGATGCTTTCACGTTGCTTAGTCTCTCGATTGGAGCTGCTAGTATAGGTGCAATTGCTAAGGGTGAACAAATCCATGCTCTGTTACTCAAAGCAGGGTCAAACCAGCCCCATGGCTAAGCTAATACTTTAGTTTCTATTATTCGAGGTGCGAAAATATGGAAGCTGCTTTGCAGGTTTTTACCGAAATGGAACATTTGAATGTGGTGTCATGGACTTCCGTAGTAACAGGTTTAGCAGAACAGGGGTCTGCAAAAAGAACACTGGAAATGTTCCAAGAAATGCTGGATGCAGGCATAAAGCCAAATGATATAATCGATATCGCTATTCTATCTGCTTGTAGCTACGTGGGTATGATTGATGAGGGGTGCAAGCACTTCTACTCAATGTACAAAGAACATACAATAAGCTCTAGAATATGGCACCATTCATATATGTATGGTCGATTTTTTAGGCAGACCAGGCTTCTTTGAAGAACCATGCAACTCATTGACTCAATGTCTTTCACAGCTAAGGTTTTGGTTTGGCGCACGTTGCTTGGAGCTTGTTGAGACCATGGTAATACCGAGCTTGGAAACATGCTGTTGACATGGTTATTATGCCTATTTGCTTGTTCCACTCAGCTAAATAACTATGCCTCCTACATGGAATAACAAAATTGAGGGTCTCTTTTTTGGGCTCGGGATTGGCGGCCTGAAGAAGCCGCTTCTTCGGCCTCTCCCAAGGGCTGGCTCTGATTGCCCGATGATTCAGCAGGGTACATTTTACTATCAAACTTGTGTGCTTCCGTAGTTCCGTCGGTTAATGGGACAATTTAGCTGAAATTAGAAAATCCATGAAGAAGAGGAACTTGGGATTAGAAGCTGCAGCAACTGGATAGAGCTAGAAATACGGTGCACAAGTCTCATCCCAAGCGGTTATCAATTTGTTTTGTTCTGGTAGAAAGTTTTTCTTAGCTACCACAGAGAGAACAAGCTAGGCTTAGAATCCCATCAAATTATCCAAAACATGATGATAATAATAAGCAAAAACATTACGAATTCATCATATCTTCTAATGCGGAATACATTGAGGCAAATAACCCAGTTCCAAGCGCAATAAATGTTGTATGCCAAGGCTATACATCGGTAGGTCAAAATTTTGTCACATGACAATTGATGATAGGGAGATTTCTACTTAGGCTCAACGATACAACAGATAGAGACTATATACCTTTCTCTCACTCACACTCAACAAGAGTTTCCAACTCATTGTTAAGAGGCCTTCTGCTTGCTTGCCCTGTGACCCTTGGTGGATTTGCGGAGACAAATGGATTGGGAGGCTTGATTAGAGTGTCTCCGTCTCCTTCCAGCATTTGAATCACAACATGCGTTGACGGCCTATCAACTGGATACCATTGAATGCACCAAAGTCCCACAATTGCTAACTTCTTCGCAATCTTGGCATCTCCTTCATCTTGAATGCGGATTCTTAGCTCTTCTCCACTATCCAAACGATTGTAAATCCATTCAGGAAAGTAAATTTGGTTGGTGCTATTGACCATAACATCAAAATTCTTCTTCCCTCCCACCATTTCAAGCAACAACATTCCGAAACTATAAATATCTGATTTGTATGATACATTTCCAAAGTTCCTTGAGAACACTTCCGGTGCAATATAGCCAATGGTACCACGAGCCGTAGTCATGGATACAACACTTTGTTCCTTTGAACACAACTTTGCTAGACCGAAATCTGTTATCTTCGGATTCAAGTTTTCGTCCAACAAAATGTTATGTGGTTTAATGTCGAAATGAAGGATCTGTTGATCACACCCTTGGTGAAGATACTCAATACCTTTAGCTATACCCATAGCAATTTCTAGGAGCTTTTTCCAACCAATTAAATACTTGTCGCGATCAGATATTGCAAACTTTTCCAGGGAATCATTTGGTAAGAACTCGTATATAAGAGCTCTTCTAAATCCATCAGCACAATATCCAACTAACCGAACCACATTGATGTGGTGGATTGTACCAATTATTCCCACTTCGTTAATGAACTCTTCGCCGTTTCCCTTAGTATTATTGAGTATCTTAACCGCGACGTGAACATCATTGGAAAGTTGTCCCCTATAAACTGTTCCATATCCTCCTTGGCCTACTTTGTCCTTGAATTGATTTGTAATTTTCTTGATATCGGCATAGGAGTATCTTGCCGGCTTCAAAGCTCTATAATCCTCCAAGAACCTCTCAATCTTTAGATAATCCTTTCTCTTTATTTTCTTTTGTCTATGGAACCAATACATTGCAATGAGGATTGCAAGAAGCGAAAATGAGCCTAAAGTCACACTTGCAATAACTAGCAGCCTTTTCAATTCACCTGTGAAAGATAGAGAAGGCTCATCATATTTTTTCTCTGTGTGCTAAAAATGGTGTTCAAATCTTCAGCCTAACTACTATCTGAGCCCATTTGTTTGACATGACAGATAGTGAAAGATGTATAATCCCACCGAACTAATAATAGTCATATTAAGAGTATCACTTCGCCCATGGTTTTATAAAGCTAGCCCAACGTTGTGATATTATATATGTGAGGCATGTTTAATTCGTGTCGCAAATATTTTATCCAAACACTGGATAGTTAGTCATCGGATATAAAGTCCAGTGCGATGCTCATATCCATTTAAACAAACCGGGTCCATCGAGTATATATGCCTCATGTGTAGCGTTTGGTAACTTCACAGAACTGAAATTGCATTTAACTTTCTTGATTTTTTTTTTTTTTTTTTTTTGATCCGCTTTAACTTTCTTGATAGAAAGATATAAATGCAACGTCTGAATAAAATTGCAAAAAAAAAAAAAAAAAGAAAAGAAAAGGGAAACTAGAGTAAGAGGGTACCTTTTTTAGGTGGATTGAAGCAGTCAAATTCATCACTAGTGCTGTTACTCATAAACCCACAAAACATTCCTTCAGCCTCACATTTCCCACAAACCCGTTGGGGCCATGTCAACTGCAGATCAGCTGTTTGATCAAAAACCTCATAGGGAACCGACCAAACATTATACATCTTTCTGCAAGATATCAGCTGGGGTGGAAAATAGATACTCATGCCACTAGACTCGACATAAACTTCATGGCCATCGCCACTGAGGCAAGCGGCCCAAGTCGACCACCACGGTCCTTTAAAAGACTGAACCGATCTCGTTGAAGGGCAACTGAATAAACTAAAGTTGTACACGGAATCTTCAAATTGAAAGGGGGTGGTGGACAGATTGAGGTTTTGAAGCTGTTGTGGGAGGCATTTATTTGGGTCTTTAATGCGAATCGATTGGGATTCGTAGTCGATATTGGTGACTAGAACTTGGACGGAATTGGGGAGGTTGAGGAGAGTGGCGGAGGTGGTTGGAGAGCAAGAGAGGACGAACCCGGGATAGCCGCAGTGAGGTGGTTGGCTGTCCTTGAGGCGGAAAGGGAAGCGGATCGTTGGACCGTGTTTGGAGCATGTTGTTGGAGTGCAATCGTCTTGGGCTGTGGATAGGTGGAGGAGAAACAAGAAAACAAAGAAGATGGACATGTTTGTTTGGTTTTCTTTCACCTCAATTTCGGTTTTGCTGAATTATGTCACATTGAATTTCAGACCCGGGCAATGTTGATTTTAATTGTTCTAAATTGAGCCCCCACCCGGTTTTGCTATATAAAAAATCTGAGGACCCAAGGCGACGATCATATTCACCGTTACCTCAAGGCCAGGTTAACGCCCATAGTTTAATTGATACTCTTGTCATACGATCAGGCACATAAACTGATAAAAGGACTGATATCATTTTTTTTTTTAATCCAAGAAGATATTGATCGTCATACTTTTGAAAACTGCAAATGTAATCCTATGTATGTCCCGAGGGAAAAATAAATAAAAAATCCTATGCACGTGTGTAAGTAATTTGCTTAATTATAATTCTATTAATTTATGATTGGCTTGATTGGTTTTTTCCAGACTTTTCTTTCTACTGCTAGTTTTTGCGTGCTAGTTTTTGCGTGCGTGCTGCTGAATTCCCTCTTTTACGGGTTGCTGCACGTTGGGATCGTGTACGGAGCTTTGAATCACAGAACGCCACTTCATTAATGAGGTGATCTGACGGTGGAGAACAATCCAACACGTTAATGAGCAACTCTTCCGTATGAAAAAAAACGATGTCGTTTGCAATTTTCCCCACTTGCCATGCTGTTAAGACGGAGGGAACAGCCAAAGATGCAAAATTAACAAGTGGTCTGTGTTGTTCTCTCTCTCTCCTCCCCTTCTTTTGTTTTACTTGAACTTGACCCAAATATGCAATCTTCCTCTGCCAAAATCAGAGACAGAGCCAAGATTTAACAAGGGGTCTGTGTTGGACTCCCGCTTAGCGCCTAGATGCCGACTCCCATTTTTAGAACGCTGGTTGTTTGTTTCCAATTTCTTCCTTTGTTTTTTGATTCTTCTCGTTAAGACAATCAATAAGGGTAAAAAGTTTGTTGCAAAACAAACCAATGCGAAAAAAATTGAATTAGGACAAAACGGAAAATGAGAGAAAATGGAAACGGGTCGGGGGAAAGGGGAAGGAAAAGAAGGAAAGGAAAAAGAGCTAGAGGGAAAAAAAAAAAACGGGGAAACGGGTCGGGTCGGGCGGGTTTGGGTTTGACTTGACCCATATTCGACCCGACCCATTTCAACCCGTTTACTATTTGACCCGTATTCAACCCGCCCATATTTGACCCGCGACCCATTTCAACCCGCCCAAACCCACCCAGACCCGCCCATTTGCCACCTCTACTTTATATATATATAAATGGTCAACAACTATTAAGTGGTAATCAATTTAAGGAATTCAAATAATAACACACAGGAACCATTCTAGTTCTATTTTCTCCTAAAGCACCTATGAGAGTACCTTACGTACGTAGTTGATTTTTTTGAGTGATTTCAAAAAAAAATTCAACTACATGCGTAAGATACTTAGTTGATTGATGACACCAACTAATATATTTTTAAGAATAAGTACTTTGACCGACTTAAGTTATCTATTACTAGTATTTATATGTACTATTGTTGTTAGTGACTCTAAATCTTGTCAAACTATTTAGTTATTTATTCTGACAAGAGAAGTTCATAATGTAAATTTTTCAACTCAATTTTCTAAAATAATTTTATTAGTAAAACAAAAATAAGACAAAAATAAGTTCAAAAATCATGTCATCTCGTCTCCTTTCGGAAAACATCTTTGCCAAATCTGAGGATGGTGACCTATACTATTACAAGCTTCTTATGATCTCTATTTTTTTTAGTCTTATGATTTATCTATTTGTCACGGAATATCCGGCTGTGACGTTTTTCAATTACATATACATACAACTTTAACTCAAGCCGATCGACAATCATATTCAACTTCCCCTCATGAGCCAACGCCCATCGTTTGATTTCGTACTCGTTCAAACTTTTTAAAACCAATGTGATTCAACGTAAGTTTTGTTTAAGTGATTATATCTATAGTACTGATCGAGAGCTATCAAATAAGATTCATATTATATATAAAAAGTGTTACCAATCGAAATATATAATCAATTTACTATTGTAGAATGAAACAAGGGACTAAGAAACTAAAAAATGAGACAATGGAGTACTTTGGATAGTCCGCAGAAACAAAATCTTTTTTTAAATAACTGGACGTTTGACCGGCACACCGCAGATGTCTGTAGAAAGCGGAAGTAGTACGAGAGTGTATTTTTCACGGAGTTGTTTAATCTCATGCATCCATTTCGGTTTTGAACGGTCTAGATTCTAATGAAATTTTTTCGGGAAAAAGTTAATCACAATCAATTATTACCGATCATAATTGGTTTTCAATCCGAATCGTCCAAAAATACTTTAGATGATCGCGATTGAGTTTCGTAACTTTTTCTTAATGGAACAGCCATAAAGAAGATTTTATTGAAGTAGTACTCCAGTCCAGTATTTTTCTTTTCTAATCTCTCCTCGCAATCTCCCTCCGTCTTTCTATGCTTATCAAAAACTTCGCCGGGGCGGGAAGAAAACGCCTTCTTCTTCTTCCTCTTCTTCTTCTTGTCCTGTTTCCAGTAACCTGCCACGGAAATGAAAACCAGGAATTTATCAATTCCTGTGGAGACATCCACAACATCACCTTCCCTTTCCAATTAAAAGGCGACCCATCCAACACCTGCAACGACAACGAATACACTCTTCTCTGTGACGAAAACAATCGCACAGTCCTTAACCTACCCTCCGGAAAATACTACGTCCAATCAATCAATTACACCGACTACTTAATTCGTCTCGTCGACGTAGGAATCCAAACCAACGATTCTTGCTCCTCTTTCCCACTCTCCTCCTTAACCTTTCTGCCTTACTTCTCTGCGCATGTTTTTCCCTACTTGCTGCTGATAGAGAGCCAGGTCGTGTTCTTAAGTTGTGAAAACCCAGTCCACTCTCCTATTTACATAAACAGGACTGGTTGCACTAACATCGGAGACGATTCGGGAAATGGGTATTATTCGTATGTTGTGGTGGGAGATGTTAGTGTTTGGGATGTTCCCGATTCGTGCCTTTTGGAGGTTTTTTACCTTTCTTCGTCGCAGTTGATCAGAGAAAGGGGTTCGAATTTGTCGTTGCTGGATTTGAATAGGGAGTTGTGGTATGGGTTTGAGGCTTCATGGAACATTCTTCGAATGTCCTGCACAAAATGCTGGAATAGGGCTTCCTGCTTCGGGAATTCTGTGAATGTCACAGCCGTTTGTGGCGATACTTGCTTGTTCCAGACTTCGTTTCTAAGTGAGTGAGATCCTCTGATCCCTTACTTCTTACAACCAGTTCTCTTTAGTTTGTTGAAAAGGTCAGAGCCGACCGGTCCGGCCTTTTCAGGGGCCTAAAACAAAAATTGAAGCAAAAATGCTACTCACACAATAATCCAAACACAACACCAAACACAACCTTTCACATACATGAGGGGTTGTGTGTGAGTTGTTGTGTTTGGTTGAAGATTGGACCCTTTTTGCTAGACTATTATAAAGAGTACCAAAATTGAGTAGAGGCCCCTAAAATTTTAAATTTAGGGGCTCTTACTCTAATGATCTCCTTCTTTTCACCTTATTTTAGTAACTATTGGTAGAGTAAAAGATTTTCTTTCGCTAACATCATCTTTTCCATCCCAAAAATGCAGGCAACTTGTGGGCAGATATTCTTTGTAAGTACTCGTTCTCCGTTTGTTGTGATTTTTTTTTTGAAACCCCAAGAGATCAATTCTCTTTGCATTAATCGAAATTTTTGTGAAACGCAAAAGTTGTAGATCGAATAGTAAAGGAGAGACCATTTTGTGAGGGGTTTGGGTCTCTGATTTTTGCATACTTCTCGTCCGGATTGTTTTTCATCTGTTGCGTGATGCTACTGGAAGCGATTCACCCATATTTTGTTTAAAAAAACCTACTGACATAAGTTGAGAAACATGCTGAAAAGAAATATTTATATGTTGATATAGAAAGCTTCTTAGGTTGGTTGCTCTCATTGTTCATACCGTTAATGGTTCCAACATTAGACATTCAAAGTGGTTTGGTATCCCGTTGCACGCATTTCTCATTACCTCTCACAATGTGTGCACTTACCTGATAAAAACAATTGACTTATTTATCGTTTCTTCAAGTTTAGATGCACTTTTAATCACCTCTTTTTCCCGTATAACTCCTTCATCACATGGCTAAGTTTTTGATAATTTTACTGATCAAAAACTTTGGATGATCTGTTTTCTGTGATGCTACAACTCTGGGCTTATGCTGATAGAAGGATAGCTATAGTAATGCTATTTTGGAACCTTGTTTGGTTTGAGAGCTTGCTGCAGAAGGGTTTCTTTTGGGGGGCAGTAGATTCTTTAAAGGGGCTTTTGGTTTTGGTTTTCTTTCTTTCTGACTATGTTGGTTGATCTCTTGTCTTTCTTGTAGCTTATTGGGACCCAAGTGGCATATATGTCGTGCTCTCGCTCTTTTTAATCTTTGAATCTAGTAGGATTGATTGATGAAAATCTTTTTAATTTGCTGTTAAAGAAAAGTTATTGATACTCCGTAAATTTTTTTTTTCACAGATGATTTCGCAATTTATGGATATATTGTGGCCATCGTCATAGGTAAGACTTTATTTTTGCTATGATCCTATCTATGGTGAGCCACCGCAAAATGACATATTGTAATATAGTGAAAACGACCCAGAATACATAAACCAAAAGGATAGAGTACATGACAGGCCAAAAAAAATGTGACTATAGTGTTGGCTTTAGATTAGCCTAAACCCTTGACTAACTTGGAAATTATCAAGAACCAAAGAAGCAAGTTAAGCCGCGAAGTGCACGCAGGAAACAGAGGTATTACGGGGGAAGCACCGATGGATTTTTGTTTCATTCATTCTCTAGAGAATTCTGCAAGAATTATACTATATAGATACAGCCATGGGCCTAACTTTACACAATGGGCCAACTAGACATGACAAAACCATAGCCTCAAAAATACACAAGCAATTGAACTAAGATAACATGAGAGTAACCATATATAACTATCCTAAATATGGAGTTACAGGAAATAAGAAAGATTACAAGATTGTGAGGCATAGTGTCCTTGTCCTAAAGTCATTGTTGCCTCCTTACGTCAAGGTCTTAGCAGACACCACTGACTTCAAGATCCAACTCAAAACTCGTAGCCATCCTCCTCTAGAGTTCACGTCCTCGAGGAGGTAAACAACCGTCCCGATTGGAGTTGTACATAGATCAGGTAGAAAATATGTGCAAAGAATACTACAGGCTACTACCATATGAACTCATTACACTAGTACTTCTAGTATAATCTCTTACACTTCAACCAAGCCATAGAAGGTCATAAATAAGCACATTTTTATGGGTAACCCCTCCACAAATATAATTATGACAGATAATGATATTAAATAAATGTAAAACATGCAACGGTACGGTAATTATAATGGCTAATATAAGTATCTAACGACTAATCATGACGGTACACCAATAGGCATATCCTCCCAAATTATGAAAAATAATAACTCAATAACCAAATGAAACATAAGAATATTATATCCCAATATCAGGTTTCGGAAATTTTTACAAGAATATACCACATGTTTGTATCTGTGTGTCAAATTTCACAAATATAGAACAATACCAGGATAGCAGATATTGTTTATTAATCTTATGCTACATTTACTGCATTACACAGGAGCAGTCCTTGGAGCAAGGTTTCTGTGTGCACCATGTGTGTGTGGATTTTTAATCTATAAGTTCAGCAGAAGACATTTATCGATGTATGATAACATAGAAGGTTTCCTACAAAGTCAGAATCACCTTGTGCCTATTAGGTACTCCTACTCAGACATCAAGAAGATGACCAATGGTTTTAGAGACAAGCTAGGGGAAGGAGGCTATGGTTCTGTATATAAAGGAAAGCTCCAAAGTGGCCCTCTTGTAGCAATTAAAATGTTGAGCAAGCCGAAAGCTAATGGACAAGAGCTCATCAACGAAGTTGCTACCATCGGAAGGATTCATCATGTCCATGTTGTGGAGCTAATTGGATATTGCGCCGAGAGATCTAAGCGTGCTCTTGTGTATGACTTCATGCCTAATGGGTCTCTTGAGAAGTACATCTTTTCTCCAAAAGAAAATTTGTCATTAAGTTGTAAGCAATTGTATGAGATTTCTCTTGGGGTGGCTCATGGCATTAGATATTTACACCACGGTTGTGATATGCAGATCCTGCATTTTGATATAAAGCCCCATAATATTCTTCTTGATGAGAATTTCACTCCCAAAATTTCCGATTTCGGGCTTGCAAAATTGTATGCAACAGATGATAGCATTGTGACCGTGACTGCAGTAAGAGGAACCTTGGGCTACATGGCTCCGGAGTTGTTCTACAAAAATATCGGAGGCGTTTCCTATAAAGCTGACATTTATAGTTTCGGAATGTTGTTGATGGAAATGGCAGGCAGGAGAAGAAATTGGAATTCATCAGCTAATTCAAGCCAAAATTTCTTCCCTTCATGGGTTTATGACCAATTCGCGGAAGGAAAGAGCGTACAAATTGGAGAGACCACCGAGGAGGAGAATGAGATGGTAAAGAAGATGTTGTTCGTAGCTTTATGGTGTATACAGATGAGGCCTAGTGACCGTCCTTCCATGAACGAAGTCGTTGAGATGCTTGAAGGAAATATAGAATTGCTTCACATGCCTCCAAAACCTTTTCAGTATTCACAAATTATGCAAGCTGATAATAGTGGAATGAACAAAAGCTTTTCCTATGTGTCGGGTGCTTGTATGGATTCTCTCACTTGTGATATAAGTGGACGCTAAATTTTCAAGAGCAGACATCTTAGATGTACGGTTAGTGCTGATTCCATACGATTTGGATTTTATGATTTTGGAAGATAGACTATCAACTTCATGTAAGGTGCTTTTTCTTCATAGATTAGAATCGTAGGCGACTGCTCAGCTTAGCAGACGTTGTACCGCGGTTTCGAATCAAACAGGGGGAACACTGACTTTGTATATCTTAAGCTCTTCGAGAATTGTATCATTTGTTTGTGTTGGGGTCGAGATTTGTCTCTTTGACTAATTAATCTGATGTTTTCACCTTTTGTTTTGCCTAGAAATCTGAGAAACTTTTGGAACCTGAAAAAAATCATATTTTGTGAGGTCTTGACTCATGAGATCTGTTTCTTTTGTTTTTTTACCCAGTCAAAATTCTAAACCGGTAGGAATACTGGTATGCTGATAGAGTTTTAAGCTTGGGATTTTGGTCTGATGAGTAGGCTTCGTTTATCCGAACGTGGCCTGCTGTGATTCCGGCATGTTCGAATGCTGGGAATGCTTGGATAGGGGATACAATTTTTGGGTCTGTGATAAAAGACTGGGTATTTTGAGTCGATGTGTGTGTTGGATGTGCATTGATAGAGATGTTTACAGAGGGAAGTGGTGACTTTGATTCAGCCAAGAAAATGTTCGATACAATGCCTGAAAGAAATTCAGTCACTTGGACTTTGATGGACTTTGATGATTACTAGATATTCTCAGATGGGTAATCAAAAGGAAGCCGTTGAGTAGTTTATAGATATGGAAGAGAGCGGTTATATACCAGAGAAGTTTACTTTTACTAGTTTAGGTGGTCAAGTACCAGATAGCTTTTAATGTTTATGTTGGCTGTAGTTTGCTGGACAAGTATGTGAAATGTGCAGAAGATGGATCTATGTTAAATCCAAGGAAAGTTTTCGATCTTATCCCTGTTTGTAGTGTTATCTCTTGGACTTCGATTATCACAGGTTGGGGGCAGAGTGGAAGGCATAGTAATGAAGTCATTGAGTTCTATTGTAGGATGATCCAGGATCAAGTTTTACCTAATAATCATTTCACATTTTCCAGCCTTTTCAAGCCGAAATCTTTCGGATGGATACACTAAGAATTGAGGACACTGGGATCGTGCTCTATGCTGTCACATTCTCTAGTCTCTTGAGTGGAGCTGCTAGTACATAGCTAATAGTACTTTAGTTTCTAATTATTCGAGATGCGGAAACATGGAAGCTGCTTTGCAAGTTTTTACCGAAATGGAACATTTAAATGTTGTCTCATGGACTTCTATTAATATAACTGGTTTGGCAGAACATAGCTTTGCAACAAGAGCATCGGAAAATTTCCAAGAAATGCGGATCCGGATCCTCTGTGAGGATCTTGTGAGGGTTTTGCTGTGAGCTTGACAACACACCAAGGAAGGAGATCTAATGGTCCACAATACTCAAGGCAAAACGACGCCATTTTGCCTTATAAAATTCTGACATTGAGACTTGCTCCGTTTTTGTTCTTCCATTTGGATACGTTCCAATTAAGTGCCCAGTTGGAACTTTTGATCCATAATAGGGAGACACAATTCCAGTTTTGGGTTGGATGTTGGAGGAATTGTGTCTGTCTCTACGTAGTGGATGGAGGCTCCAAACTGGTTTGGTTTATTATTAATGAACTTTTAAATGTCAGTTCTCTTTGCCTACTCCATGTGCCTGCCGAGCGGCCAATCCGGCCGTCCATCTCGGAATCAATGGCCCGGATCGAAACATCTTTTTTCTTTTCCTTTTCTTTTTTTTAAAATCCATTCGGTACTTTTACATCCGGGCCGTCCAAAACACTTTTGGACGGCCGAGATGCGCACGGCACCCCTGCCAAGCACCCTTGCTTGGCAGGATCTCCCGATCCCTCCATATGGTTGATACTTGATAGTTATGATCATGAAATACTGAGATGTGTTCTGTGTATGTGAGAACTTCAGGAAAAAAATTACTTAGGCCTATCTAGTTTGACTAAGTAAGTCAATCGGCTTATATTTTATTTTTGTGATTATTGAAATTTTTTCGCATTTGGTCAGTTTCGCACGAGAAGAATTTAACAAGTAAAAAAATTATGTTTCCATTGTGAACCTCACCCAGTAAAATTATGTTCCAAGATCGAAGGACAAATCTTTCGAGTTTTTTCATCTTTTTTCCAAAAAAAAAAAAGGTTGAGTTTCCATTGTGATTTTTTACATTTTTTATCCATCGTCGAGACGATCCAATAATCTACAAACATTTGACACAAAACTAACAAATGCGGAAAAAAATTGAATAAAGAAAAAAATTAAGCTAGTTGACTTATTTATCCAAGCTAGGCCTTGAGTTTTTAATCCAAACAAGACTTAAGTTTGATAATGTGCAACTCTGTAACAGAGGAGAGGAAATCTGGTAAAAAGAAACAAAAAACAAAGGAAAAGCAAACGGAAGAAAAACGGAGCAAGTCTCTCTTTCAGAATTTTACAAGGCAAAACAGCGTCATTTTGCCTTGAGTATTGTGGAGCATTAGATCTCTTTCTTTGGTGTGTTGTCAATGTCACAGCAAAATCCTCATAAGATCCTCACAGAGGATACGGATCGAAGAAATGCTTGATGCAAGCATAAAGCCAAATGATATCACCTTTATCACTGTTCTGTCTGATTGTAGCTACGCGGGTATGATCTATAAGAGGTGGAAGCACTTCAACTCAATCTATCCAGCGCCTTGCTAAAAGTGCTAATATTTGGATATTTTCAAAAAAATTAGGTAAAAATCGTAATTTTTTAGTTTTCCAATTCCTCTTGTCGATAAGGACTTATAATTCACAAAAATTTGACGCAAAAATTAACAAATGGGAAAAAATATTGAATAAGAACAAAAAATGGCTTTTTTTTTGGAAAGCTAGGCTGTAGACCTTGGACATAGCCATCTAAGCCCAATAAAAACACCTGCCGAATTTTCTTGTCCAACTACATACCCAACGAAATGCCAAGGAGCAAACCCGAGTGTAGGACCAATGGGCTCCTGTCCTCCTCATGTGGGATTGCGAGGCCAGAATTTGAGCTCTATCGTGGGCGTTTGAGATTCTTGGCCATGGGTAGCCTCGAGTGTAGGCATTGCTTCCACGCCTATTGTATCAATGAATGGCTTCGCTCGAATATTTCTTGTCCAGTTTGTAGGAACTCTCTTGATCGGTCTCCGCGGGCTCATGCATGTGTTAAGCAAAGAAAGAAAGGTTGACAGAATCACAAGAGGAAAAGCCCTGTTAAGTGGTCAATGTCTCTAGTACTTTCTGGCAAATTTAGTAATCTCTGGATGGTAGCATATATATGGTGATTACATAGTCGAATATTTCATTCTATTTGGCTACGAGGACGAGATTGATCAGTATTATTTCCATCGTCGCTGAGAAACAAAAGGAAGATTGTTGCAGATTAATGAGATTTATCAGTAATATATTTCCAGTAAATTCCAAACAAATATACCACAAGAGTTAATCTGCAACAATTTGTCTTTTGTTTCTTAGCAACCATGGACTACAACACAAGAATTAATAAAATCTCATCAATTATCTTAAAAAAGACGATAAAAGTAGCATCATAAATTGGTCGTGAACTTATAGTACTCAATACCTTGGAGGCAAATATCCTATTTCAAAGCACAACATAAGTTTTATGGTAAGGCCATACATCGGTAGACTAAAATTTGTTGCGTATCAATATTTTTTTTTTTTTGATATCTCAAGATATCACGTACTTATCAATTGGTGAAGGAGACTACTCTCTATGAACATCTTTCTCACTCAGATTCAACAATAACTTCCAATTCGCTGTTAAAAGGCCTTCCACTCGCTTGTCCCATAGCCATTGTTGGATTTGTAGAGGCAAATGGATTGGGAGGTTTGATCAGAGTGTCTCCATCTCCTTCAAGCATTTGAATTACAACATGCATTGAAGGCCTGTCAACTGGATACCACTGAATGCACTGAAGTCCCACGATTGCCAATTTCTTTGCAATCTTGGCATCTCCTTCATCTTGGATATCAATTCCTAGCTCTTCTCCCCTATCTAAACAATTGTAAATCCATTCCGGAAAGTATACTTGGTTAGTGCTATTCACCATTACATCAAAGTTCTTTTTCCCTCCTACCATTTCAAGCAACAACATTCCGAAACTATAAATATCTGATTTGTATGACACATTCCCGAAGTTCCTAGAGAACACTTCTGGTGCAATATAGCCAATGGTTCCCCTAGCAGTCGTCATGGATACAACACTTTGTTCCTTTGAACACAACTTTGCTTGACCAAAATCCGATATCTTTGGATTCAAGTTATCATCCAACAAGATATTATGTGGTTTAATATCAAAATGAAGGATTTGTTGATCACACCCTTGGTGAAGATACTCAATTCCTTTGGCTATGCCCATAGCAATTTCTAGCAGCTTCTTCCAACCAAGTGAACGCTTCCTGTGATCAGATGATGCAAACCTTTCTAGGGAATCATTTGGTAAGAACTCGTAAATAAGAGCTCTTCTGAATCCATCAGCACAATATCCAACAAAGCGAACCACATTGACGTGGTGGATGGTACCAATTATTCCCACTTCGTTGATGAAATCTTCCCCATTTTCCTTAGTGCTATTGAGGATCTTAACAGCAACATAAACATCATTGGAAAGTTGTCCCTTGTACACTGTTCCATATCCTCCTTGGCCTACTTTCTCCTTGAATTGATTTGTGATTTTCTTGATATCGGCATAAGAGTATCTTGCCGGCTTCAAAGCTCTATAATCCTCCAAGAACCTCTCAATCTTTAGACTATCTTTTCTCTTTATTTTCTTTTGTCTATAGAACCAATACATTGCAGTGAGGATTACAAGAAGAAGAAATGGGCCTAAAGTCACACCTGCAATCACCAAGTCATGACCTGTGAAAGATAAAGAAGACTCGTTATATTTTTTTCTGTGTGCTGAAAATGGTGTTCAAAGTCTCAGCTTGACTCTATCTGGGCCCATTTGTTTAACGGCACTAACAGCACTAGAGCTTCTAGGGAGTAGTTAGTGACCCTCAACTTTGATACATGTATATATTAGTGCATGCTCATGCTTGAAGGTGCGACTCGAACAATCAGCACACACAAATAATTACGACACGCATCAATTCAATGTAGCATTAAAAATTGTCCAAAAAATAGCACATTTGCTGTAATACCTAAAACACTCACAAAAATCTTAAGTAGAATACTAAAACAAAAAAATGGATACCGGAAGAGAAGTGTGGGAATAAGAAGTTCGTATTGAGGGCTTAGCATGAAGTGAGAGACTATCTTCAAGCATCGTCTTCAAGCATGCTTTTCCCAATCTTTGTATGTCACTTCAAACAATGAATGTCTTTGAACTTTCTCATCACCTCTTTTTCTTTTCGAAATGTGTCCATCTTGGAGCATGCATGACAATTTAGCTAACAATCTAGTATACATACTAAATAGACAAATTTATTGTAAGAAACATTGCTTCTCCGAAATAGTGATTTTGCTAGCTCTAAGTATTTTGCTATTTTCATTATTTATCTTTGTCGGTGTGCATGAACAAAGCCTACGGTAGCCACATATTTTTGGCCTGTTGAAGGCTACCAAAGTCCTGCACTCAGAAGAAGGTAACTAATGGGAATAACAATTTATTTGCATGTGGCTAACGTGGGGAAAGGTAACATGGGAATAACAATTTATTTGCCTGTGCTTGTGGCTAATGTGGGAAATCAAAATGTAATGAACGACACTCTTTGAACGAAACCAACTTAAAAGGAAAAAAATTATAAGGCAATCAATTGAAAAGAAAACATAGATAAGGAAATGTTAACAAAACTTGGAAATCTGTAGGATATCGAAATCAAAGATTGTGAAAATGATCAGACGGCTATGATCATAAAGTAAAAGTGATCGGACGGTTAGAGAGGTGTTCATGTATTATTATATCAATGAATTTACCCTTTTGCAAGAAAAGAAAATGAAAAACGTTTATATGCCGGCCATTTAAATATAATCAACCTAATCAATCATTTTTCCATAATAATTAACCCATATAAATCTAATTAACTAAAAATGGTAGTGAATTGGAAAGGAAATCGTAGGAAACATGTTAAGGTAGGAAAATTAGGTTTAAATATTAGGAAAGATTCTCTGAAAGACTTTAAATTCTTTCGGGAACCTATTAATTGGTATTAAGCAGTAAAAGGAAATTTGTTTGGGTAGTAAAGTTACACAGATGAAACCTTGTAAATTTCAACCCTAGGATTTATGTGTATAGATTTTAATGGTTAAGATTTATAAATGGATGTATGTAGGATTCAAATGATGAGCTAGGTTATTATATAGATATAGATTGTATTGTATTGTATTACCTCATACTATATATTGAACTCCCAACATTTAAATTTAAAACTTGGACACTCATCTCAATCTCAACCGTAGAGATAATTGTCATTATTTTCCATGCTCATTCAATTGATTTCACCGCAGAGTGAAAACGATAATTGGTTTCACCACAAACAATAGTAGATAATTAGTTTTCTAGTTTTAATCGGAGAATTTTATGTTAGTTTTCCTTATAAATTCGATAAAATATAGGGTTCTTCAATAAATGCCATAAAAAAATTCCGGAGCCGCCACTGTTAGTGAAGGATGTATAAACCCACCGAATTAGTAAGAGTTGGATTAATAATCTATACCACATCTACCATGGTAGTCCATGGTAGTATTATATATCCCCACGCTGTGAAATTATATATCTGCGACATGTTTAAATCGCGTCGTGAATATATTAAACAAACACCAGATATTTGGAAAAAAATAGTCCTTCCGAGCACATGCAATTCTCGGCCGAAATGTACCTAGTAATTACCGAACCTAAATTGTAAGGTTTGAAGAACGAAATATTAACCATCGTCCACCTCGTCCAAACCGATGTCTTCCCACAAGGCTCTAGCCAATCGGGGCAATTTTGACTTCACAACCTTAAATTACGTTTTCTCATGGAGTTTTCAAGATCTATTGTGGGTATGCAAATTTCCTTTTGACTTTCTCTGACTTGAGCATGGACACAAAAGAGAAAGAAGAGAAAGGGGTACCTTTTATGAGTGGATTGCCAAAGCATTCAATTTCATCGCTCTTGCTGTTCCTCTTCAACCTACAAAGCTTTCCTTTCGCCTCACATTCCCTGCAATCCGGTCGGAGCCATTTCAACTGCAGATGAGGTGTTAGATCAAACACCTCATAGAACGCCTCATAGGGAACCGACGGAACATTAAACATCTTTCTGCACGATATGAGCTGGGAGGGTGACAGCTGGATACTCGAATCGAGCATGACACGAACTTCACGACCATCGCCCCCAAGGCAAGGGTTCATCCGATACGAGAAATCCCGATTCGTTGAAGGGGGGCAACTGAATAGACTATAATTGTATGGACTAAAATTGTCCCCTTGATCTACAAATTGAAAGGGAGTGGCGGACAAATTGAGGTTTTGAAGCTGTTGTGGGAAGCACTCGTTCGGGTCTTTGATGTCAATCAATTGGGATTTGTAATCGATATTGGTGACTAGAACTTGGACAGAATTGGGGAGGTTGAGGAGAGTGGCGGAGGTGTTTGGAGAGCAAGAGAGATCGAACCCGGGATAGCTGCCGTGAGCAAGACAGAATGGGAAGCGGATTTTAGGACCGTGATGGAAGCATCTTGTTGGAGTGCAATCGCCTTGGGCTGTGGAAAGGCGTAGGATAAAGAAGAGAATAAAATAGTACATGAACATGTTACTATTTCTATATATAATCTCTCTCTCTCTCTCTCTCTCCCTCCCTCTCTCTCTCTCTTAAAGTCCAAGAGTAAAGACTTCCAGTTCTAATTTTGCTATAGAAATAGATTCGTTTTAAGAAAGGTTTACGATGAACGTTTGTGCGGCTCCCTTTATTCTCAGCAATGAGTGTTCTTATTATTTTCTTGTGGAAAATTCAGCATGGCTCCTTTCTTCTCACGAATGAGTGTTTTGTCCTTTCTCAGCATGACTCCTTTTGTTCAATGTTTTACCGATATTGACCTTGACTTAATGAGCTCCACATGTTATCTATCTTTCATCTTCACTTTTATTCATTGATTTTCGTTTATCATTTTTCTCCCTTCTCATCAGCTTCAAAACTAAAAATTTCTGGTTTCCTCTCTCTTTCTCTGGATTGGCCCTCGTGCCGGCGGGCAACAAAGAACAAACCCCCTGATTAAAATTAGTAAACTAATTATATACTACTGTTCTAATTTATATATCTCTCTCTCTGGAAGAATAAAGACTTTCAGTTCTAATTTTTCTGTAGAAATAAATTCGTTCGAGAATTAGAGGTTTTAGATGAACATTAATTTGTAATTTGGCTCCTATTCTTCTCATCAATCAAGTGTTCAAAGACAATAGCGATATCGACTCGTTGGAAAATTCAGCAATCAGTGTTCAAACTAGTGAGCTCCACAGGTTTACTTGTACTTTTCTTCACCGAGAGAGATATCGACTCGTTGGAAAATTCTTCACCGAGTGAGATATCGACTCGTTGGAAAATTCAGCAATCAGTGTTCAAACTATTGAGTTCCACTTGTTTATGTGTACTTTTCTTCACCGATATCGACTCGTTGGAAAATTCAAAAATCAGTGTTCAAAAATGTTTACGTGTACTTTTTTTCACCATATTGACTTGGAAAAGTCTTTTCTTTTAGGAAAGTCTTTTCTTCACCATATTGTTGAAGCTGTATGTATTTGTTTTGCTAAAAGACAAAAAAAAGAAGAAAAAGAGTGTGGATATAAAAAAGGGTAGTGTGGCAATCAATTCCCTTCTTTTATCCTCACTTTTCTTTAATTTCTTATATCATAGTAGTAGTATCTTTTTAGGGAAATTGCAAATCAGAGGCAAAAGACGTGACGGATCCGGATCCTCTATGAGGATCTTGTGAGAATTTTAATGAGAGAGTGCCACCTATTAAACCAAGATATCCGACAGTCCAGAACAAAGAAATTCTGCTAGCTCATAAAATTTGTTTAAAACGACGTCGTTTAATGAATTATCTCTCAAATGGTATTCCAACTCTCTCTCTCTCTTTCTCTCTCTCTCTCTCTCTCTCTAACGAGAAGTCTTCTCCATTAGTTCCCCGTTTTGTGGCGTTTTTTTCTTCTTCTTTTTCTAAAATCGTTTCAATAAATTCACCCCCAATTGATTCATCCGAGGTTGACAACGGGAGGCAGAGAATACGATGGGTGGTTCAATGTACACTAATCTTTATCTGGGGTTCTGACTGGCCGGTCCTGTTTGAGCATCCACTGGATGTTAAGACCCAGCACACGTGATACCCCTTCCGTCAAAGCCCTTTTTCCCTTATACCCACGCGCTTTCATTTTAGGATTTGGAAAAATTATCCAATGCGGATGGAACATTAGAATCTAATGTTTTTACTCATATATCATTGGTTAATATTGCTGGACCCATTACTTTTTATTAGTGATTTGATAAACTAATTGACATTTGATAAGTGGTGGGGCATTGTTTGATTAAAATTAGTAAACTAAATTATATACTACTGTTCTAATTTCTCTCTCTCTCTTTCTCTCTCTCTCTCTGGAAGACTAAAGACTTCCAGTTCTAATTTTTCTGTAGAAATAAATTCGTTCAAGAATTAAAAGTTTTTAGATGAACATTTGTAATTTGGCTCCCTTTCTTCTCAGCAGTCAGTGTTATTTTCTTTTTCTTTTTTTGTGTGGAAAATTCAGTCAGTGTTCAAAGTCAATACCAATATTGACTTTGACTTAGTGAGCTCCACATGTTTACGTGTACTTTTCTTCACTGATATCGACTTGGAAAATTCTTCTTTTTTTTTTGGAAAATTTATAGAAATGGTCCTCCTAGTTTCATCCGAGTCTCATTTTCGTCCTCCAAGTACCAATTGCGTTAGTTTTAGCCCTATAGTTTATATTTTGCCTCAATTTCGTCCCTCTTGCTTACGGTGTCAATGAAGCAAACGGAATTGAAGGGCAAAATTGTCATTTCTCCTCACAGAGAGACTAAATTGAGACTTCATACAAACTAGAGGGACTATTTTTAAAAATATTCTTTTTACTTTTGTTTTTGCAAATATAATTAAAAGACACCATACATAATATATTTTTCATCTCAGTTTTTTTAATCAAAATATGTTGAAAATATTAATGATGTTCCATACTTAATGATATGGAATATTAAGTATGGAATATAAAAACGCAAGAGGAAACAATTTGCAAAAGTTTTCAACATATAATAGGAGTACTTAATATTCCATACCAATTTTTTTTTTGGAATATATAAACAATTTTAAAGCTTTTACTTTTATTATATTCCATATCACAAAATTTTTTAATGATGTTCCATATCATTAAGTATGGAAATATAATGTTTTTATTATATTCCATATCACAAAAATTTTTGTTTTTATCATTTAGTATGGAATTGAAAATCATTATATTCCATACTTAATATTCCATATCATTAGTATCATGTTTTTATAATGTTCTTTTTTTTTTTTTCACCCAATAAAAAATAATGTTCAAAATTATTTAGTTAATCCTGTAATCATTGATTAAGAAGTGGATCACTATTGAATAACAAATAAGCGAGTGAACTTTTGACTTGGGGGGTGATATTTTAAGCCAACTCACAGCTTTGATATTGCTAACTTATATTGATCTGAAGATATTGTTTTCGTATTTCATTATGTAGCTATATGTCGTTAAATTATTTGAAGACTAAAATAAACTGATTATGTAGCTATTAATATTCAATCTGTATTTATTTGTTATATAAGTGGTCCTATGAGTAAGTCCCAAAAAAATACACTATAACCATGTTTTAATGCAATAGTATTTCATTGGTTAATTAAACAAAAATACAAGACACCTAAATACTATTGAGCAATTTTTCTTTTTAATCGCGTAACAAAGAACATAACGAGATTGAAAATCCAATTGAAAAAAATACGATACATAGACATTTAACATAGGGGTTACTTTTCGAATTTTCTCATATTTTTGTGATATGGAATATAATAAAAGCTTTAAATTTTTCAACATATTTTGATTAAAAAAACTGAGATGAAAAATATATTATGTATGGTGTCTTTTAATTATATTTGCAAAAACAAAAGTAAAAAGAATATTTTTAGAAATAGTCCCTCTAGTTTGTATGAAGTCTCAAATTAGCCCGTCTGTGAGGAGAAATGACAATTTTGCCCTTCAATTCTGTTTGTTTCATTGACACCGTAAGCAAGAGGGACGAAATTGAGGCAAAATATAAACTATAGGGCTAAAACTAACGCAATTGGTACTAGAGGGACGAAAATGAGAATTCATGCAAAGTAAAGGGACCATTTGTAAAATTTTCCCTTCTTTTTTTATAACTTCACTCGTCTTTAATTTCGTTTATCATAGTAGTATCTTTTCAGGGAAATTGCAAATCAAAGGCAAAAGAGGTGATGGATCCAAATCCTTTATGATGATCCCTGTGGATCTTGTGAGGGTTTCTCTCTTCTCATCGCTTTAAAACTAAATTTTTTTGGACATCTCTCTCTTGAGAGAATGGCCCTTGCACCCGCGGGCAACAAACCCCAGATTAAAATTAGTAAACTAATTATATACTACTGTTCTAATTTTTCTCTCTCTTGTAGACTAAAGACTTCCAGTTCTAATTCTTCTGTAGAAATAAATTCGTTCAAGAATTAGAGGTTTTCGATGAACATTAATTTGTAATTTGGCTCCCATTCTTCTCATCAATCAGTGTCCAAAGACAATAGCGATATCAACTTGGAAAAGTCTTTTCTTCACCGATATTGACTCATTGGAAAATTTAGCCAATCACTGTTCAAACTAGTGAGCTCCAAATGTTTACTTGTACTTTTCTTCATCGATATCGACTCGTTGGAAAATTCAGCAATCAATGTTCAAACTAGTGAGCTCCACATGTTTACGTGTACTTTTCTTCACCGATATCGACTCGTTGGAAAATTCAGAAATCAGTGTATGTTTACGTGTACTTTTCTTCACCATATAGACTTGGGAAAAACTTTTCTTTTAGGAAATTGATTTTCACACTCCATTTTTTGTTATCCATACTCCTTTTTTTGCTTTTTAGTGTTGAAGGTATATGTAATTGTTTTGCTAAAAGACAAAAAAAAAAGAGTGGATATAAAAAAGGGGAGTGTGGCAATCAATTCCCTTCTTTTGTCCTCACTTTTCTTTAATTTTTTTTTTATAATCATAGTAGTATCTTTTTAGGGAAATTGCAAATCAGAGGCAAAAGAGGTGACAGATCCGGAGCCTCTATGAGGATCTCCTTATGAGGATCTTGTGAGGGTCTTAATGAGAAAGTGCCACCTATTAAGCCAAGATATCCGACGGTCTAGAACAAAGAAATTCTGCGAGCTCATAAAATTTGTTTAAAACGACGTCGTTTAATGAATTATCTCACAAATGGTATTCCAACTCTCATTCTTTAATGAAGTCTTCGATCTCCGTTAGTTCCCCGTTTTGTGGCGTTTTTTTTTTTCTTTCTTTTTCTAAAATCGTTTCAGCAAGTTCACCCCCAATTGATTCATCCGAGGTTGACAACGGTAGGCAGAGAAGACGATGGGTGGTTCAATGTACACTAATCTTTATCTAGTATCTTTCTCTCTTTGTTTCGATATTTAATCAAATGTGGGTTTTGTTTTTATAGTAAGTATTTTATATAGAGCAGAGTTAGGGCTTTGAACTATTCTGCAAATTCCTAGATAACAGAGTCTCATTTTGTTTCATGTTTCTATTGTATTGACAGATTTCCTTCTTTTTTTTTTTGATAGGCAACACAAGTTTTATTAAGAACACTTGACAAATGGTACATCAAGTGGGGGAGAGGGAGAGGGAAATCCAACCAAAGGTTGGAAGAAAAAAAAGTAAAAGATGGATCAAAGCCCACCAACACCCCGAGGGTCAGACCCCAAAAAATAAAACCTAGAAACCACATGGGCCTGACCCAAATCAAGAACCAAAACAAACCCTAAACCCAAACTATTCCAATCACCGGCAAACATTCAAGCACCGCCGCCGCCACAACCACAACCGCCTCCACCCACCCAAACCACATCCCACCACCTGCATTTCCTTCTTAATTGATAGAAATAGAACCAGATGACAAGCCAAACTCCAAATTTGGGTATTGTGTGTATTTAAAAGGATCCCTTGTGCCTATCCCTAGTAATTGCTTAGGTGAGTTGGTATGTGGAATTACCATCTTACCCTTATTCAAAAAGAAAATGAAGGAGAAGAGATTTTCTGGCCGTTTGGGTTCTATCTATCCAAATGACATCGTTTGAGCACAGAAGTCTTCTCCATTAGTTCCCCATTTTGTGGCGTTTTTTTTCTTCTTCTTTTTCTAAAATCGTTTCAATAAATTCACCCCCAATTGATTCATCCGAGGTTGACAACGGTAGGCAGAGAAGACGATGGGTGGTTCAATGTACACTAATCTCTATCTTGGGTTCTGACTGGCCGGTCTTGTTTGAGCATCCACCGGATGTTTAGACCCAGCACGCGTGATATCCCTTCCGTCAAAGCCCTTTTTCCCTTATACCCACGCGCTTTCATTTTAGGATTTGGAAAAATTATCCAATGCGGATGGAACATTAGAATCTAATGCTTTAACTCATATATCATTGGTTAATATTGCTGGACCCATTACTTTTTATTAGTGATTTGATCAACCAATTGACATTTGATAAGTGGTGGGGCATTGTTTGATTAAAATTAGTAAACTAAATTATATACTACTGTTCTAATTTCTCTCTCTCTCTTCTCTGGAAGACTAAAGACTTCCGGTTCTAATTTTTCTGTAGAAATAAATTCGTTCAAGAATTAAAAGTTTTTAGATGAACATTTGTAATTTGGCTCCCTTTCTTCTCAGCAGTCAGTACTGTTATTTTCTTTTTCTCTTTTTGTGGAAAATTCAGTCAGTGTTCAAAGTCAGTACCAATTCAGTCAGTGTTCAAAGTCAGTACCAATATTGACTTTGACTTAGTGAGCACCACATGTTTACGTGTATTTTTCTTCACTGATATTGACTTGGAAAATTCTTTTTTGTTTTTAACTTCATTCGTCTTTAATTTCGTTTATCATAGTAGTATCTTTTCAGGGAAATTGCAAATCAAAGGCAAAAGAGGTGATGGATCCGAATCCTTTATGAGGATCACTGTGGATCTTGTGAGGGTTTCTCTAAAACTAAAATTTTTTGGACATCTCTCTCTTGAGAGAATGGCCCTTGCGCCGGCGGGCAACAAACCCCAGATTAAAATTAGTAAACTAATTATATACTACTGTTCTAATTTATCTCTCTCTTGTAGACTAAAGACTTCCAGTTCTAATTTTTCTGTAGAAATAAATTCGTTCAAGAATTAGAGGTTTTAGATGAACATTAATTTGTAATTTGGCTCCCATTCTTCTCATCAATCAGTGTCCAAAGACAATAGCGATATCGACTTGGAAATGTCTTTTCTTCACCGATATCGACTCATTGGAAAATTTAGCCAATCACTGTTCAAACTAGTGAGCTCCACATGTTTACTTGTACTTTTCTTCATCGATATCGACTCATTGGAAAATTCAGCAATCAATGTTCAAACTAGTGAGCTCCACATGTTTACATGTACTTTTCTTCACCATATAGACTTGGAAAAAACTTTTCTTTTAGGAAATTGATTTTCACACTCCATTTTTTGTTATCCATACTCCTTTTTTTGTTTTTTAGTGTTGAAGGTATATGTATTTGTTTTGCTAAAAGACAAAAAAAAAGAGTGTGGATATAAAAAAGGGGAGTGTGGCAATCAATTCCCTTCTTTTGTCCTCACTTTTCTTTAATTTTTTTTTATCATAGTTGTATCTTTTTAGGGAAATTGCAAATCAGTGGCAAAAGAGGTGACGGATCCGGAGCCTCTATGAGGATCTTGTGAGGGTCTTAAGGAGAAAGTGCCACCTATTAAGCCAAGATATCCGACGGTCTAGAACAAAGAAATTCTGCTAGCTCATAAAATTTGTTTAAAACGACGTCGTTTAATGAATTATCTCACAAATGGTATTCCAACTCTCATTCTTTAATGAAGTCTTCGATCTCCGTTAGTTCCCCGTTTTGTGGCGTTTTTTTTTTCTTTCTTTTTCTAAAATCGTTTCAGCAAGTTCACCCCCAATTGATTCATCCGAGGTTGACAACGGTAGGCAGAGAAGACGATGGGTGGTTCAATGTACACTAATCTTTATCTAGTATCTTTCTCTCTTTGTTTCGATATTTAATCAAATGTGGGTTTTGTTTTTATAGTAAGTATTTTATATAGAGCAGAGTTAGGGCTTTGAACTATTCTGCAAATTCCTAGATAACAGAGTCTCATTTTGTTTCATGTTTCTATTGTATTGACAGATTTCCTTCTTAATTGATAGAAATAGAACCAGATGACAAGCCAAACTGCAAATTTGGGTATTGTGTGTATTTAAAAGGATCCCTTATGCCTATCCCTAGTAATTGCTTAGGTGAGTTTGTATGTGGAATTACCCTCTAACTCTCATTCAAAAAGAAAATGAAAGAGAAGAGATTTTCTGGCCGTTTGGGTTCTGTCTATCTAAATGACATCGTTTGAGCACAGAATTACAAGCAACCCACGTTTTCAAGTTTGTTTTTTCTTTTTGCAAGCAACCCACGTTTTTGGATATCTTGTATTCAAACTCTCATAAGATCCTCAAGCAGGATCCGTGTCACGCCCCAAATCCGGGAGCATGACCGGCCGTGTACCATGAAGCAATCATGGGACACGAAGCCTAATTAAAAATAATTTTAGCAACTTGAAACAAATAAAAGAAAATTGGTTATTTTATTAAAGCAAAATCTGCAACTTAAACCAATATTTTTCTTAAGCAAATGACACAATATCTCGTATTTTCCAATCTCCAAATTCCACAATGAACTGCCAATAAATAAAAGTGCGGAAGCTAATAAATAAAAATGCGGAAGCGGTTTGACAATAGAAAATAAATAAAAATGCAGACGCCCTAGAGGTCCAAACAGAAGGTCCCGATAAAGCCACAGAGTCCACTACAATGCCCCATGCACTAACCTGAAAATAAATGTGGAATAAATCCGTCAGCTGACGAGCTCAGTGAGTAGTTAATCATGCTAAGGGTGATAATTCAAAGTGGCATACTTTTGAACGAACGATAATGAGGGTTCCAAAGAAATGGTTTCAAATAATGAAGATCGATGGTCAAACGAATATTATCAATAAACTAACGAAGTCAATGGCTCAGCAAACAGTATCGAAAGATGAATGATTGAATAACGAATTATCACAACAACAATCGAACAATGATAACAACCATTCTGTACCAACAGCCTGCTCAACAATATCGGAACGAGGAACAACAATAATGAGGTAGTCCAAACCAAAGTGGGAACCATATCTTCCAATTACCAAGTACCAAATGCCAAATATTTTCTCAGGGCTTCGCCCGTTGGATCCAACACCGTACTTAGAGTCACCACAGGATGGCGCCTGGGACCTTTTCCCTAAGCCGATCCGGAATAGAGTCACAGGGTATTTCACAAGTCTTTTCCCTAGCGGCCAAAGTCACCACGATATTTCACGGGTCTTTTCCTTGGACTTTAATAAATATAAACATAGTCCATGGTCCCAAACACAAATAGAACAACGGCGAGCCGGAGGCACCTGCACCAGGATTAATCCCTGTGCCGTTGCAGAGTCACAAAAATATTATGGAGTCAACGAATCGACAACAGTAAAAGTAAGGGCTTCGATCAATCACAAATATTCTCAAATAACCTTGTATGCCAAAGGGTACGTCAATTGTCAACAATTATGAGAACAACGAATAAGAATAATTATCACCGGATCACAACCAATAACGAACTGTCAAGAATCGATAGGCTCAAGAGGATTCCAAAAGAAGGGATCACATGTTTAACTACTCACCTCGATTGGATAGATAAATCACGAAAAGCTATATTGCTCGAGTACTCTGCTAGTCTGAACAAAAAGAATGCATGTACGGAAATCAATTCAATGAAAACGGCTACTCTAGTTACCACTGAAACTAATAACAATATAATTATTACTAATATTGATCCTCCTTAAGTTAACTCCAGGAACAACCTTATGGGTTAATCTCTCAACACTTATATATATATACAGATAATGACCCAGTCTCCCACAACCCTTAAAACTCTCTCACACAGATAAATAACTATACACATCTTATAAATTGACATTTAGTATAAAAACACATATTAGAAAAATAGCCCCAATATTATGAAATTTAAAATAGAAGTATTTTATTTTATTAAGAAGTTTGAAAAAGAGAAATGAAAGATTAAATTATTTGGGTCAAAAATATTATTATTATTTTTAACTAAAAAAAAGTGGGACATCACAATCCGGATCTCAAAAGAGGTTAATATTCCCATATTGATGGTCATGTTTTTAGGAATCACGCACGGGACGAAAAAATTATAATTGCACATACCGGCCGTCATTTAAAAAAGAAAACGATCCTATTACATTGTGTTGTCTAACCAAATTTTTTGTGTTTAGAAAACTAATTATTGCTCTTTTTATTAAACTTTGTTCCACCTTGTGTTTAGATAAGTCTCTCCCTATTTAGATAAAGTAGCACCCCAAATAGTTTGGTAGCATAAATGATTGGTCTTGAGCCTTCTCGGACAGGGGCAATTTTGTCCGATTAAAATAAGAATACCATGAAGTTGTCAATTTATTCGCTTACCATGAGTTTTTTTTGGTCACACCTTATACATATTAGGAGCGTTAGTGAGTTAATATGTTAGTCTACAGGATCATAGCCTTAAACTCCACCCATGCCTCTCGTGGGGCTCGAACCACTGCCTCCACTGAGGAACGGGAGGGAGGGGGTGAACTTACCATGAGCTTATGATTACAGAAAATTTGACGATTTAAAAATTTTCCCTTCTTATAAGCTTCAAAACTAAAAATTGTTGGTCTTCGAACAGAAGGAGAACTAGCACGGTATTCCCCGCCGCCGCGCCCCCCCCTGTGGGTCGATCTGTACTAATATTGACCTTAGGGTGTTCACACTAGTGAATAAGTTGTGCAATACAACTTCTGATTTAAAAAAAAAACTTATTCACAACTTATTCATCCATAATCACAAGTTGTTCATACTAGTGAATAAGTTATTCATTAGCATGAACAACATGCAAAATTGGCCCAATTTGTGAACGAAAAATATTAGTGGAAACACCACCAACACAACTTATTTATCTATAATCACAAATTGTTCACACTAATGAATAAGTTATTTATTAGTATGAACAATATGTAAAATTGGCACAACTTATTCACCAAAAACATTAGCGTGAATAATGTTCATGTTGAGTACTTGTTTGGGCAAAGTCCACTTTCACCCCATGTGGTTATCGTCATATGCGGATACTCCCCTTATGGTTCAAAACTGACCACATAACCTACATGTGATTTTGAAAATATGCGGATTGACCTCCTGTCGTCATGTTTTTCATCCATATTAACGGATGTGTATCTCACACGCCTCTAGAATGTAATATGAGTCGTTCATAATGTATTAAATAAAGAATTGAGTATCTCTGTAAAAAAATCATCTCGATCGGGTATCAATAACCCAGTGATCTAATTTTTAGTAAATTCAAATTTAAAACTTTAATTTCATAACAAAATCGATTCGAGCATGAGCTTTTCATTTTTTGATTGACTTGAATTTTGGCATAGATGTAGTACTCGTCAAAATTTACAATATTTACGGTTTGGATTCAATTTTTGGTATATGGGATGGTGTGGTTAGATTTAAAAAAGAAAAAGAATCAAGGGACATGATGAGAGTATATCGGTCTTTTAATGTTGTGTCCGTTAATATGGATGAAAAACATGATGACAGGGGGTTTATCCGCACATTTTTAAAACCACATGTAGGTTATGTGGTCAGTTTTGAACCATGAGGGAGATATCCGCACATGACGATAACCACGTGGGGTCAAAGTAGACTTTGCCCTACTTGTTTTCTTCATTTATTTTCCGAGAGCTATTAATCGCCCCCCCCCCCCCCCCCCCCCCCCCCCCCCCCCCCCCCCCCCCGTGCTCTCTTTCTCTCCCAGCAGTCTCTCTCTTTTGATTTTTTTTTTTATAAAATTGTAAATGTTATTAACTTTTTTTTCACGTATTTTTTTAATAAATTATATATTTTTAAAATCTACTCAACGAAACCGATCAAACGAGCCTAATATTGATGGTGAAATAACGTAAAACGGAAAAATTATATTTTTGTGGTAGCTTAAACTGTCTAAATTTCAATCCGTTTGAAATTTATTGAAAAATTAATTGTTCCAAATTTCAATCCGTTTGAATCGGTGAAAAGATTTTAATTTTCTGATCATTTTATTCTAAATGGTCATATTTAACTTTTGACTATAGGGCTCTCGTTGATTAACCCTAAGAAAGTCGTAGAGTCAAATATCTCTTAGGGTTAATCAACGAGAGCACTAAAGTCAAAATTTAATTATGACCATTTAGAATAAAATGATCAGAAAAATAAAACATTTCCACCGGTTCAAACGGATTCAAATTTGGAACACTTAATTTTTTAACCATATTTTTTAGTATATAAACTGTATAAAGAGGTTGAAATCACGTATTTTTTTAAATAAATTTTATATATTTTAAATCTACTCAACGAAACCTGATGAGGATATTTTTAGGCACTTACTGTCGAGCGTTGTTCTCTTGACACGTGTCAAGGGGTGAGCTGCTCGGTCGGACAACTGTCGCTCGGTCGTACTCAAGTCGCTCGGTCAGACTTCTCCAACCTCGCTGGGACAACAGGATAAGCACTAACTGGGTCAATACGGTTACACCCGCCGGTATCCTCGGACGTGGAGGGGGTAACCCCACGTCCCCATGATTCCTGGACTACGGGGCCATGACTCCCACGTCCACCACTCACACCGATTCCGACGGGAGTCCCCCCACTCCGAGGGATTCCAACCGCCGTCGTGGTCCACGATCTACCACCTTCGGCCCCAGCCAGGGGCACGAACCGCCTCTTCTATAAATGGGTAGTCCGTCCATGGGTTGAAGGTAGGTACTCAACTCTATACACAGAGCACATAGAATTCTACCCTTATATACTCTTACTAACTTAGCCATCGGAGGGTCCCCGACTGGCAACACCCCCAGTCCTCGGACGCTGTTTTGCAGGAACTCCTCGAAGACGGAGCTCGGATTGACCGTCCAGTTTCAGACATCAACAGTTTGGCGCCATCTGTGGGAAACGACGAGTTTCCTACTTCATAAATTCAACTGTTTCAAAATCCCATAGAATGGTCAACACGAGAGCCGGAAGCCAACGAAACGGTCCAGATGGAGAAGACCGTGGTAACCCTCTCCAGGAGCAGGTTAATCAACTCACTCAGATGGTTAATCAGCTCCGGGAGCAGAACGCGGAGCTTCTCCAACGCCTCCCTCAACCAACTCCCCCTAACGAAGAGCGGGAGGCAAGCGGAGATTCACCAGAGATTCAGGGCACCCACCACGGTGGGGACCCCTCCGACACAGCTGATCATCGCCAGTCCACGGCGGCTGGCGATAATAGCTTCGTCGCCCTCCGACACAGGAATGCTCCCAACTCTGGGTCATCATTGGCTCAGGGGGCTGCGTTCAAGGAACTGCAGGAGAAGATGGACCAGGTGCTGAAGCAGGTTAACGATCGAGGGGCCAGGACTGTGGAGAATCTGGTTCAGAAGACCAATTTCCCTTTCACGGCCGAAGTCACTATTTACCCACTTCCTCAAAAGTTCAGGCTCCCATCGCTTGAGCCTTTTGATGGATTGGGCGACCCGCTCGACCATCTGGAGACATACAAGGCCTTCATGACGTTGCACGCTTGCCCGGACCAGATCATGTGTCGAGCCTTCCCCACTACTTTGAAAGG